>CM031234.1:492748907-493491660 GCA_018340775.1 Taxus wallichiana var. yunnanensis
GAATGATTCACCCAATGATGCCCCCTCATTTTGGGTGCATATGACATCAATGAGGATGTATGGCCCAAAGGAGAGGACCAATTTCTGTGTTGAAACCGAATCCCTATAGGGGAGGGAGCATGCTTGGTAGAAACTGATGCACACACAAATAAAGTGGAAAACAAGTGATAGTGCAAACAAGCCAATGTGAACAAGCAATGATGTAGAAAAAGTAGACCATGAAAAGTGGGTTTCAAACATGGGACATCACTCACAATGTCACAAGCCAAACAAGGTTAATGTGGTCAAAAGAATAAAGTGTGCACACAAGACAAAGGAGAAATCCCACAATCAATGGCATATAATGGAAGACAAGAGAAAACAATATCGAGAAAAGTAAGAAATAAGCATGGTGGAAAATAGAATTGTAAAGAAAATTCTACACATAAAGCACCTGTTAGCATGTTAGAAAGATTAAAATTATGTCAAGGCGTGTATAATATGATATATTAGTGTGCTATGAAAAATGAAACAATATCACCTATAATATATGAAAGTGGATTCCCTTAGGAACCATTGCGGACTGGTAATAGGTATTTTTCCAAGTATCTCGTGTTGCATGTATTGATCTGTGTATGAAAGTTACATCCATAAATAGAAGGCAAGTGAACGTGCATGTGTATATAGAAAGATAATGACATACAAGATATATGTCTAGCATGTGTAATAAAGTGTGCATGTAACAAGTAAATGCAAGAAATACTAAGTGTGACCAAGATATGTAATATGTTGTGGATGAGATGGAATGTAATGTAGTGTGAGTATGATAGGATGAGTTTTCCCCCAAGTGGATGCATATGCATGAAGTGAGGCTCATTTATACATGCCCCCTCAGTAGTCAAGAATGAACCGTAAAACAAGAGTGTGTCATCGGGAAATGGTTTGAACGTGTGTGCTAGAAAGATATGATTGTGAAAGCATAGAATGTAAAGAGTGAGTGAGTGTTGTGATTTGAGGTTCATTTGAGATCGAAACCCTCAAAGATTTCAAGTATTAAATGCGAACTAGAGTATGTTATAGGGTAATGAGCACAAAGATGTAGAAGTATAAGAAATAAAGATGTTATGTGAATATGTATATTGCATATGATGTGTAATAGAAGATGCAAGAAAGTGATGTGATGAATGCACGATGTGTGAAGTGTGTAGTGTGTGAGATTCATGTGTATATTATTCCCTCAAAGAAGTAAAGCGTGAACTCAAGCATGAGAGTGTGACATAGGGTAATGACGATATGAATGTATCAAGATGTGTATGATGTCTATGAAAGACTAGATGTGAAGTGGTGAAAGTGTGAGATGGTTATCGATGCTAGATGGGGAGGGGGAAGAGATAAGTATGATTCCTCCCAAGTGTGTGATAATGAGAGCGATAAAATAACATCATCTAAGAGGTTTTCATTGTCATGGTAAAAAAAAATGGTGATGCATTTGAGACTTGATAAGTAACTATGTCGGTTGATCAATAAAACATCCATTGAGGCATAAATTGTACAAGCCCATAACATATTCTTCATTAGTGAAAGGAGGTAGTGGACAACCACATGCATACTAGCAAGTAATATTTTGTGAATAGATGAGAAATGATTTATTGCAAATGAAAATGCAGCCAAAGGACATGGGAAATGAAATATCGGTATGATCGGGATCTAACGTGCCCCTAATATAGTCAAGCCAAGATTGTCCAAGTGTAAGTGGAGAAGTGTGAGGAGATCATGCAAGAAATATTGTGAGATAAAAGACATGAAGACCATAAACATAATAATGTGGATAAATCCATTGTAAAGATGAGGATCATGAGGCGGAGGAATATTTTGTCCATTGTAAATCCTAGCCAAGTCAAGCCATCATGTGTGCATATAGTATCGAGAGAGTAGGATCAAATGGGATGTGTTCCCAATAAAAGTCATTCATGAAAAGTGTACATGTAAAAGGAGGATGTGCTAATGGTGGTTTCCCATGAGAAGGTGAAGTAGGTGGAATGATGTCCAATGTTTGGACAAACCCTCGATAAATAATCATAACATTAGTAGAAGCAAGAGGAGGCAATGATGTAGATGGGATAGTATCTAACATGAAAATAACACCTTCAAGTGGTGGAAAATGAGCTAGAGAATCCATGGGTTGTGGGTCATTTGTAGTAACAGATGTTGGAGTAGGGAGTGTAGTGGTTGGATCATGGTTGTAATATTTAAATGGTTCACGATCACTGGGGACTATATATTCTACACCCTCATGTAAAAATTTAACACATCGATGCACTGTAGAAGGTACTACGTACACTTCTTGAAGCCATGGCATACCAATTAAGAAATTATATTGAAATGGGAATTTGATGAAAAATAAATACGTAGGAAGAATTGTTGGCTCGAAAGTGAGAGGAAAAGTGATGTGTCGTATGCATGGACGAATAGAGGCATCATATGCGCAAATAGAGATAGATGAGGGACTTACATTAGTAACATAAAGGTTGATATTTTCAATGAATGATAGAGTGTAAAGATTAAGTTTTGATACATTATCAACTATGGTTCGTTTGACACCCATATTCTTAATGTGAATCATTATATATAAACAGATCATTGTCAAAAATAGTAAGACTGACAACAATATTAGATGGAAAAGCAATGTGTTGAGAAAATGCATCTACAAATGTGTTATATACTATATCTGTATGAATATCAGAAGGAATGTGAGTAGTATCCAAGAGAGTAATTATTTTAGCTCTTAATTTAGGGTTGATGAGCAAGAAATCATGAATAGAAATATCCATGATTAGAAGGCCTTAGAGAAACTATTAGAAAGGAAGAAATATATCCCTAAAAGTGTTCAAAGAGGTCAAATTCACCAAATTATTAAGAAAATATTGAATAAAATATATGCCTAAATCTATGCTATGTTGTAGCACTAAATATGAATAATTAAGTACAAAATTGACTCAAGAAAAATAAGCTAGAAAATATGAAACCCTAGTTGCAAATGAAAGGAGGAAACACTTAGCTGATTTTGATGTCATGCTAAATCTCTACTGATCTAGAAAATATTCTCGAGCATCATAGTCAAATCCAAAAAATTGGAGAGATGTCGAGTGCCAAAACTAGGGCACCTATGGAGGGTTAGGGGCGTCTGGGTGCCGAGAGACCTATTATGGGCACCTATATCTTCTCGAAGCTGTAAAAATATTTTTGTAGGGTTGTAAGATGTTCGTTGTCCTTCACTTATTGTCGCTTAGTATGTTGCATGAAGTTTATAGATTTCTCATGTAACTTGCAATGAATAAATGGCCTCGCGAAAACCAAAAAGTGCATCAAATTCCAAAAAGAAAATAATGTGAATGAGGGGTCAGATTTTCCTTGGATGTCATGAAATGAACTTATGACCAAGCATTGCACTACTTCTCAGACCCAATGCGCTTCTATGTGTGTGTGTCAAAATTGTGCCCTAGGTGGCTCTTATGCGTGTTACACTTGATAGCGAGCAAGTAGCTAGATGTAGAAGATGTAAATAGATGTGTACATGAAAAAAATAAAATTCCCCTTTTATGAAGTGTATATATAAGTAATAGTCCCTTGTCCCTTGCGTGGAGATAGAATGGATGCTTGGATGCTCTTGATAATGCTTTTGATATGTAACCTTAGGTGGTGATAGCTAATGATCGATGTGCTTGGCCATTTATTATGATAACATAACTATATATTTATATGATTCCCTTGCTTGAATTTTGTAATTAACCTTGAAAAGTATGACTACCAAAAAGATAAGATTCCCAAACAGATAGAAAGGACTTAAAGGATGTGAGCAAAGTACAAAGAGTTCATGTGCACCCAGAGGGGATGTGGGTGCCTGACATTGGTGGCCTAGCTGGGCACCGGTGTCCAAAGTGAGAAATTCCAAAGTATGAAGAGATAGACTGGGCAAGGAGTGTAAGACCAAGAGAGGAAATTGAAAGTAGGAAAATATGGCCAAAGACAGAGATCAAATAATGATTTTCTTGCTTAGGAATCATATGAATAGTACTATGTGATCAGGACTAGATAGATACCCAAAGTGTGTGATTTTGTGTCTAAACATATGTGTGTGTGCTCTATTGCACTTCTTGTTGCTATCTACTATTCACTATCACATATTTCATATGTATTTCTTAAATCTTACAGTTATGTCAAGCTTCCAGTCATAGTTAGTCCTCTTAACATTATTGTGCCATTTTCTTGTGGTACCTTTATTCAAAGGTTGTGACATGCTCTTAGGCCTTCCCTAGCTTTGTGCTACTCAAGCTATAATTTTCATGAATCACTTATGTCTAAAGGTCAAGTCCACAACAACCAAGTCATTACTATCAATGGTATTCCACCATGCACATGGTGGCTGAAACCTCCTCTTGAGGTTGTTGTTGTCCTCACTAGAGCATCTAGGTCCCTAGGACCTCTCCAATCTAAAGCAAAATCTGCTCATAGCTCTCCTATTTGAACATGATCTACTTCATCTCATCAGTCCACTAGTCCATCTCATCAGCCTCGCTACTACTCGGACATATCCTTAACATAGAATTATATCACCTCCTCGATCTCCTTTGGATAGGAGTTCATCACCTCCACGGTCTCCTTCACATAGGAAACATCATCTCCTTGGTCTCCTTCACATAGGTGCACATCACTTGTCTCTATCTCCTTCACATTGGTGTTTATTATCACCTAGGTCTCATGTACATAGGTCTCATTCACCAACAAATCATTGGTCTCATACATAATTGATCTCGAGCATGGTCACACTCCTTTATCTCTACAAGCATCGGTAGAGGACTCTTTCCCTTCACTTTCATTGGATAGATAACTTATCATCATACACTCGAGGGGTATCATGCTTACTCTCCCAGCCCCTTCCTCATTATAAAGTGTCTCACATTTCCGCTATTTCACATCTATTCTTTTTCACACATCTTACACATCTTGATACACGTAACTTGTATCGTCATTACTTGATGAAACACTCTTGTGCTATGGTTCACACTTAAATGTGAGGGCATACTACATTCATGAACCTCACATCATACACACATTTCACACTTGGGATATTCACAAGAAATTTCTAACGCACATTCATCACAAAACACTATCCGATGACACACTCTAGTTCTATAATTCATACTTGACTGTTAAGGTTCTCAATCTAAAATGAACCTCACCACAGTCACTCACTCTCTACGAGCTATGCTCCATTGATATTATCTTTCTAGTTCATATTCAAACCATTTCCCAATGACACAATCTTGTTCTATGGTTCATTCTCGACTTGTTGAGGGTCTTTTATAAATGAACCTCATCTCATACACATCCGTATACATCCACTCGGGGACACATGCTGCTCCTATCATAATCAATTTTCATATCATCCCATCTCACTCACTCACATCATGTTCCATATCTTTGTTTCACATATTTCTTTCTTAGATATACTCACATGTACACTTTTCTTATTATCCTAGTCAAATATTTAGTATGTCATTATCATTTTGTTGTTGTGCAAGTGTACAATAGGGAAATTGAAAGTTTCTAAGCATGACAATGATACTCCCGTAACAAAATTTTCATGTTTTATCAATCCGAGGCACCCTAGGTCTAACTTGTTAGTCTAATAACCTTCCAATTGATGTTAATTCATTCCCAAGGTGATTTAGGAAAGTCAAATCAACCCCCTAGGTAGTTCATTGAAAATGTAAACTTGAGACAACTATAAGAAGGGCTATCACTAGCCTTCCTAGAATGGATCAACCCCATGGAGTGGAATATAAAATCCAAACTAGACATGGATGTGAATCAAATGCATAGTAACATCATGGATTTGATTTAGGAAGATTCATGAAGGATCCAGAGAAGTTGGGACAATTTCACTAAAATCAGGGTTCATAGGCCTAGGCAGTGCACATGCCAAAACAACTGTTGAGCTTCGAAGGTTATTCCAGGAGCTCCAAATGGAGTTAGGAGAAAAAAAAACATAATCAGAAAGGGAATTACAATCCCTAAAATATGGTGAAATTATGTTTTTCACAACACTTTGGTGTAATGGGTCTGCAAGCATTTTTCTCATGCACAGGTGGAGCACTAGATCACAAATCCACCCTTTTTGGATCAAATGGAGGAAAAAGACATGATACCCACACCATTAGATTTAAGAGGCCATTTACAGTCATGATCATATACAATTTCATCAAAACATTCCATTAGAAGATCAAGTTATTGTCATTTCAAGTTGCCCTCTTGGAGCGAGTTCGAGAGTTAGTCAAATTTTGGAAGGACACATGTTAGCTCCAGGAGTCTGGAAAATTTTATGTCCCTAACATCCCTCAAGGTCAGGGAAATCAAGGTTGGAAAAATTCACCTAGCCCCCATAATCCCTCTCGGATCCCTATATAACTTACAGGATCGCTAGTTCAGCTCCCAGTGCTTACAGAGCCGAAAGCCTTCACCGTTGGATTGCTACCACATGTCATCACCTGGTGTGCCATGAAAATTGATGTCCCTCATGTCCCTTTTAGGTGAGGGATATCAGACATGAAAAATTTACCTTCTGCTAAGGATACTACTGGTCACCCATGTGACCTCTTTAAGAGTGAATTTCCACCCAGGTGCTTGTCAAACCTTCATTCTCAACCGTCGGATCGCTGCCATGTGTCATCTCCTAGAACACCATGAAAAATGATGTACCTAAAATATATTTGAGATTAGGGACATCAAGGTTGGAAAAAAATGTGCGTAGCCCCTCCATGGTGCCTCAAGTTCCTTCATGTGACTAGCTTCCAACCCCTCAATGCTTTAAAGCTACTTTTTTTGGATTTAATCCTTTTCCGCTCGGATCTCTGCCTCATGTCAAGATAATGCGCACTATGCAAGTCAATGTACCTCACATCCATTTGAGGTGAGGAACATTAGGAAAATGAAAATGCACCTCTCTCCATGCCTTTGAAATTTTCAAATTTTAAATTCCCTCCTGCTTCTAACATCTAACATTCTTGTGCACAACTTGCTATGAAACTTCCTACCACCGCTCTGCGATTGTAAAAGCTCAAACCAAATTCACCATAGTAATAAAATACTTTAACCAATGGTGACACGTAGGTCTTATAATAATATTTCATCAAATTGTGGAGAAGAAACGAAGAAGAAGAACAATGAAAATATCGATTGCCACAAAATGGAATTTTGAAGAGATCTTGCAAACAGATGCACGGATTGATGAACCATATTTTTATTCATTCCTATATAAAAAATAATTAGAAACACACCTTCATGCCCTCCTCTCACAGCATAAAACATTCACAATAAATAAATCCTCTTTTCGGCACAACAAAGAAAAAATCTCAATTTCCGTCAAACCGGAAACTAGATTGAAGAGAAATTTCATTGGAAGCACAAGAAAAAAACCCATAACGAAAATATGTTTTTTTTCACAAATGGAAGAGAAAAAAGTACCTACAATTTTCAAGGTCCATTAATGGCTGCTTGTGTTCGAAATGTACCGATAGGTCAGAAATTTGAAAGTTTAAAATCTCACAAAATTTTGATGGGGTAAGCATGAAATTTCAGAGGGATGATATTGGGAAAAACCCATATGGGAAAACATCGTTCCACATAAATCCGACCTTCGAAGGAGAATTTCTAAAAGTAACAGTGTCTTTTACATAGAGGACTACTATTTTGGGAAAGTCATAAAAAATAACCTTTATGAAGGATACGCTAAACATATAGATGCACTCTAGTTGAAAGTTCATTAGAATGAGCATTTTGGTCCAAATTCGATACTTACTAAAAATAGTAAGTGGTCTCATGCAAGCACCTACCAAAAATAGATAATTGGTCCAAAAGTGAGAGGAGTGCGAAACAAGGAGATTCACAAAGAATCACAACCAAACAAGGATCAAAGGGGCCGATTTGTCACACTGCTAAAAATAGTAAGTTACTTTTTTGGTGCTTACTAAAAATAGAAATTCATCCCAAAAGGGTCAATTTTGCAGAGGGAGAATTCTGGGAGTTGAACATTCATGCTTTGTCATCAATAGTTGGAGACTAGGGAGGGAAAATCTTGACACTTGCCAAAAATAGTTTCCCTTTCCAAATACAAAGAAGTGTTGAGCAGATAGATTATGACACTAAGGAGAGGGCACACAAAATATTCACGCACATGAATAAGGCGCATTTGAAGGTGTGGAAGGATAGGAAAGGAAACATGTGCCAGGATAAGATAACTTGGGACTTAACTGTTTTCATGGTTTTGTGCTATTTTTGAGATAGCATGCGGAGCACACAATGGGATGGAGACTTGCATGACATAAAATGCTATTTTGGGGATGAGCATCTACTAAGCACCATGCATGAGTTCAGGATAATAATAGGATTACTACTGCTAGTTAACTATAGGATATCTATTATTAGCGCACTTGCATGTGTGCATATTATTGTAAAGGCGCATGGCTATTTTTCAGCATGTGACCTATTTTGGGAAGTGCGTAGGTGGTGAAGGGAAATTCCCCACCCCTATAAGTATGTATTAGTCTATGTAGTTAGAGAGAGACACCGAGACACTGTGTGTGGATTATTGTAAAGTTATGTCATTAGATCTAATGCATGCATGACTTAGGGTGACACTAGTTTTGGTAAGAATATTTTATATTTACCGTGTTTAATATAATGGAGCATTTTGGATCGATAAAGGTGTTAAATATGATTGTAATTGGTTCTGTATGGTTGATTTTATTATGATTATTGTTTAACTCATGATTCTTTAAGATCTAGATCTAGAATGTGCTCATGGAATGTCTCGTACTTATTATGGTTTTGAATATGCTCTAGCTTCAACACGTTAATGTCCTACACAAGAAACTCTTGTTAGGATTATACTAGTTTTACAAATTAACAAACATGCAATAAATAACACGAAAACGTAAAATAAAAATGAATGCAATAAAACAGAGACACATATTTAACGTGGTTCACTGAAACAACCAATCCTTTTATTTAGTCCATCAATAATATCTCTCACAGTGCCGCCACTAACACAATGAGCCTCATGCATAACGACCCTTTAAAGATATTAGTGTTTTTATCATTTTGGGAAACATAGAAAACCACCCGAAAGGGAGATAGATAAGTAGCAGGATATTGCAGAGTGGATGACATTGAGGAGAGAGATGGATTGTGAAGGATTTAGAGATCATGTAGAAGGCATGGAGCCATAGCATCTGGAATTCCCCCATTTGGTAAAGTATGTCGGGAACCCTCCTTGGCCTCATAAGGTAGCGCACCAAGAGAGATGAAATGGGCCATGGGTGTGCATCTGAATCTACCTAGCAACCTAGCCCTTGCACTTGGTTTTCCATTATCTAGTACATCTAATAGTCAATAAGCTAATTTGGGAAGTAGGGAAGAAGGGTAAGTCAAATAGAAATTACATCCATGGAAGGGAAAATGTATTCATTTTTGTTTGGAGGTACCTTTTCAGGTGCATCATCAACACAAAATTTGCGTGTAGAATTTTGGACTCACTTAAGGATTAGTATCACCACCTAAAATGGAGGAGTTCAGTTCAGTACTATAGTTGGGACACAGGAAATACATCTTCTAGTCCACTTTTGGCTATAGGTGGAGGATCAGGGGGTATAGGTGGCTCTAGTTCTAGTAGATCTGGTGGTTCTAGAGGCGAGGTAACACATGAGGTTACTGGATCAAGTAGACAGAAGTGGTCTGCACTCAACCGTAAAATATTTACATGGAGATGTCTCTCCATCTTCCAGTATATGGGGCATAGAATATTTTTCGAACATGTGCACTTATGTGAGATACTTGTGGCGCGCAAAAGGGATCACAACTTACGAGTGCAAGGCAAGTCAATTTGCAACTACATTACAGGACACACACACGGTTGGTACATGAAGTTTAATTACGATTAAACATTGCATAGATTATGAAACATTAAAAGTTGCTTTCCTTAAAGATTTCTACATCCATGAATTTGAGTAGAAGAGTATAATTATGGTCAAGGATATTAAGTAGGGCACTACCGAGAGTGTCCGAGAGTATGATTCTCATTTCAAAAAAAAAAAAAAAAAAAAATCTAAGTTTTCGGATGATATTCATGCAAGACAACATGAAAAATGGTTCGTTGGAGGACTGATCACACCTTTTAGAAGGGCATTTTCACATAAGACATACACTAATCCACACAAAGAACTTGAAGAATCTTTACGCACTGAGGTAGTTGGAAGTATAGACACTAGAGTTGACCCATTCTTAGAAGCATAGATTGCAGCTATGGAAAAGTAGTTAGAGAAACTATTGGCACATTTAACATATGAGACGTGCAATAGGATTTGGTGTACAAACTATGAAGTGGAAGGGAACACCAAGAATAGTTTTCCCTGCAGGTCAGTGCATTCATTATTGCTAGATTGTGAGATATGTCATCTGAACCATGATGCCATCTGCTACCCATTATTACAACATGTGATAAGGAAGAATGTATCTTGCTATTGTAAAATTTTCCATTCCATGACTCATGATACAAAAGACTGCAGATTGATTGGTCAGATCCATGATGCTATAGATATTTGTGTGTTATAGAAACGAGTATCAGATAACTCTAAGGGTAAAATTTAGCACCAGGATTGGGATCAAAATCAATTGCACTATGATTGAAATGAGGGGAATTATGAAGAAGGATGTTGCAGAGGTCTAGGATACCATGGTGGATTTGGGGGTTGAGGCCGGGGTGATGGATGAGGTGAGTTTCCTTGTGGGACATGTTTTACATGTGGATCTTCGACCACTACATAAGTGAATGTCCTTAGGATATTACTTGTTCTTTTGGTGGGAAGGGTTATAGCTATGAGAAATGCTCATATCTTTATGAGCATCTTAGAAAGCAACATAAACAGGAAAAAAAAGAGTGAAGGGATGGTTAGAATACATCACGCTGTGGAAAATTAGTGGATGCCAAAGTTGGCACTAGAACCTAAGGTATTACTGTGAAAATTACTACACACACTTTGAAGTTGCACCCTCTGGAGAAGTGTTACAACAGAAGTCTATCATCACTAAGGAGGATGTTATACATGCATGTATCTAGATCCCGCACACGAAGGAGGTTTATCGAGATACCATGGAAGATACTCAAAAACCTTCAAGGGAAATATAATGTTTAAAGGATCAATCACGGAAGATGGGACAGAAGAAGGTAGTAGAGATGGTCCAGTCGAATATTGATGACTTGAAGGAGCTATGCAAAATGTTACGCCAAAAAAATATCATTCCATGACTAGGGATTTGGCTAAAGGGAAACACTCCATGCATAGGTATTGAGAATGGACGTCAAATCCTACAAGTAAATATTCCCCCTCATATATTATATTACGACAAGGAGATCACTTTGAATGCTGTTGTGGATGGATGGCTCTTGAGTAATATATTGATTGAATTAAGTGCAGAGGTAAATGTTCTTACTTTAGATGCATGGGTACGATGGAGAGACCTCCATTGTAGCCATCTTCCAATTTCCTATTTATGGCTAATAAAACTAATTCCACTCCCATCGAGTTTTAAAATATGCATCCATTACTATCCAAGGGGAAAAGTTCACTGGGGACTTTGAGGTTTTAGCACTTGCGAAAGCGAGACAGCTTAGCTTTGCTTGGGTGCCCTTGGTGCTATGCAAATAATGATGTTCTACAGTTCAACAAGGGATATATAAGTTTTGAGAACAAGGAGGAAAGATTTATTATCCCTTTAATGGATGGGAAATATTCACCTTATGTTAATCCTTTAGGTGAGGAAGATCTAAAAAGGATTTATGTAAGCACCATTTGGGAGACAAAATTACTCGAGCAATCTAAGGAAGGAATCTTCCAAAGTGTGAAGATGCACAGTCTATTAGTGATACGATAAGAATTTCTTGTGATAATTGGGCTCATGGCACTTATGATATGGTTGGGCATGAAGTAAGGAGCACATTTTTCTCGGAAAAATAGACCTTGTTATATTAGGAGGATAGGTAACAACTCATGTACCTTGGTACACTAGAGAGAAGGAGACCCTACAGTATTCTTGTGTGCCATGGAGGAAAAATGGACAAACCATTTTGAAAGAAGAAATATGTTAGCATATACTCTATGTGGGACAATATCACACTGATGGGTGGTTAATAGTGATTATCTTGTAGAATGGAATGAAGTTAGGATTGCTCTAATAACTTGGTTCTCCAGGAGCAATGCACCTACTCAAATCTGCACATATCATGGTAATCAACCTATTTAACACCATGTTCAGTAGTGTCAGAGGCTCTAAACAGAGGGGCATGAAACTTTACCTCCTTTTCTATGGGTTCACAAACTTTATTCCACTTTACAAGGCTGCACACGCACTTGGTATGTATATGCGAGCTATATAGAGAGACTAGAAATTGGCAAGATTTGATTGCAAGAATGGTCCAGATTTTTAACTACTTCTCTACTAAACCTCCAGTGCATGAGGCATTAAGGGTTATAAAGTGCTTAAATATGGGAGACAATGCAAATTTGGAAGAAATCATTTAGGATTTATTTGGTGAGAATGACTCGAAGTGCGCTTTGATAAAGAAGAAGAGATATATGCCACACTACTTAAGTACACTTACTTTGTGAAATAAAAAGGAAAGATGGTCTACATAGTGGATGATGATGAAGTAGAATATTTGGATAGAGATCATTCAACGGGTATGCGCGAGGTGTTAGACAATGCTAATAAAACTGCAAGCGTGCCTATCATGAACCCATGAAGATAAAAAAAAAAGTGAATATTGGTACGGATGATGAACTTGAGGAGGCAATAATTGGGGATTATTGGTCTGACTCTAAAATGGAAAAAATCATTGAGTTACTATGTGATTTTCAAGACTTATTTCCTAGGGGCTACCATGAATTAAAAGGAGTGCATCAATCATTATGAGAGATGAAGATTAATGTTAAGGAAGGTGCACACCGGTTAGGAAAAGACCCTATAGTATGATCCCTAACCTGCACCTAAAATTTAATGAAGAAATTGATAAGATGTTGAAATTTGACATCATCAAGCCCCTAGAAGAATTAGATTGGGTTAGCCCCATTGTTATTGATATAAAGAAAGATGGTACGATTAAGATTTGTGTCGATTACAGGAACCGAATGGTGCATGTGTAATTGATCCCTTTCCTACACCTTTCATAGAGGATATATTAGAAGGTGTTATAGGGCGTGAAATCTATTCTTTTATAGATGGATTCTTTGGGTATCATTAGGCTAGGATTGCATAGGAGGATCAAGAAAAATGACTTTCACCACTAAATGGGGAATTTTTACATATACTATGATGCCCTTTGGTCCGAAAAAAGTGCCTAATATATTTTCACACATAGTTATACAAGCATTCCTAGATTTTATTCACAAATTCTTACAAGTTTACTTGGATGATTGGACGATGTATGGACTTGTTAAGGATCATTGTGACAATTTGTGCTTAATGTTTAAAAGATGTAGACAGTTAACCATCTCTTTAAACATTAAGAAGTGTGTGTTTGCTACACCTTTTGGCACTTTGTTAGGGCACATCATCTGCAAGAAAGATTTGTTAGTGGATCCAACTAAGGCTATAATTATTGTAGTCCTAGAAGAGCCTACCACTAAGAGTGAGGTGCACGGATTCTTAGGTCACACTAGGTATTATAGAAAATTTATCAAAGGATATGCTAAGATTGTCGCACCCTTGGAAGAGTTCTAAAGGGAAAAGGGACATTTTATTGGGGAGAACTGTAGTAGTTCACATTTGAGGCATTAAAGGAAAGACTTACTACATCACCTATTCTATGTTTTCCCTCATGAAACCAACTGTTTCATGTACATGTGGATGCCTCTGGGATGACCATTGGTGTGGTGTTAGCTCAATATGGAGAAGGAATTATAGATCATCCTATCTGTTTTGCTAGTAGAAAGTTGACTCTTGTAGAGTAGAATTATACAACTACTGAGCACAAAGCCTTGTCAATGATCTATGTCTCGCATAAATTCAGAAAATACCTACTAAAGCAACACCATTTTTATTTTATACCGATTACATGGAATTGAAATAATTCGTAAATAATCTGTTTTACAGGGGCACATATGTCGATGGGTGCTCTTATTCCAAGAATTTGATTTCACAATTGTGGTAAAACCAGGTAAAATTAATGCTAGCCCAGACCATTTATCAAGAATCCATCGGTGAGGACACACATACAATTGAATATACAATGCCGATGGACGGTTATAGAGTTACAATGCACACCTTTAGAATTAGAGGATATTGTTGTCTTTTTACGTATAGGTATGACACCATAAGGAATGAAAGCATTCGAGAAGAAACAACTTGTAATTCACATGGAAAATTTTATGTTGATCAGTGGTGACCTATATAAGTTAGGTTGAGATGAATTATTACGCTTGTGTGTACTAGATCATGAGTGCACGAATATCATGGAAGAGGATCATGGTGGTATTGTAGGTAGGCACTATGCAGGTGATGCCACTACACGTAAGATTTTACTCACTAGATTAAGGTGGGAGACCCTCTATAAAGATTGTAAAGCATATTGTAAGGCATGTGATCATTGTCAATGCCTTGGTAAACCTGGGCAAAGAGATGAAATGACTTTAAGACCTATTCCTAGTGTAGAGCCATTTGAGAAATGGGATATAGACTTTGTGGGTCCTATTTCACCATCGTGCGTAGAACTGGATCGTGATACATCATCACTTGCACATATTATCTTACAAGGTGGGAAGAAGCAACACCTATCAAGGATTGTACAATAACTACATCAGCCAGGTTATTATGGGAAATGTTCTTACAAGGTATGGATTCCCGCTAAGATTGAAAAGTGATAGGGGTACACATTTTTGAATGAGACAATCAGGATACTATTGGATGAATTTATGATTGCGTACCATAAGACTACACCCTATCATCCTCAGAAAATGGGACTATTGAGGCCTTCAACAAGATTTTGAGCCAAACATTGACAAAAATTTGTGATGTTGGAAGGAAATATTGGGATGATAAAAATTTTGTCGTTCTTTGGGCGTATATAACAACATACAAGAGGTTGAACAAGGCCACACCCTTTCATTTGGTGTTTGGTGCAAAAGCATTTCTTTCTATGGAATTCATGTTACCTTCTTTGTGTATTGCGTGCGTTGGAGTTCTAGCCTATGAGAAATAATTAGAAGAAAGAATTGATAAATTGATATAGTTGGAAGAGAGTCGTACACAAAGCGGGTTGGAGTCGAAGCGTGAAAATTCTAGACATAAGGCATGTCATGACAGAACATCAGGACAAAAAAGCTTAAGATGGGATAGATGGTGCTTCTTTATGATTCTAAGTTTCTAAACTATCCAGGCAAGCTTAAAGTGAATTGGTTGGGACCATATATTATCACTCATATACTTGAATCAAGTGCTTTCTAGTTAGAGACATTTGATGGAATATGGTTACCCTAGTTACTTCAATGGGAGTAGACTGAAGCCCTACTATAAATAATTCTTCTTGGTGTTTGTAATAAGGCAATATTACCATTTAGAATAGGTTTTCATTTCTATATTTCCTTTTTCGTTGCTATGATTTGTCAATTTAGTTTTATCTTTTGTGTAATTAGCACATTTGTGCGTTGGAAGCAAATTACCATCTGAATTATTTTTATGCGCAGAGGACTACACATACCATTAGTGTGGGGTGGTTATTCAAAACTAGGTACACATGAGAACAAAACTGTTATAGGTGCTAGTTAAGTTTGGAAAGGAGTTGTTAGAAAGGATTTTCTCTAAAAGATGACCATAGATGAAGATAAACGAGGAAACAATATAACGTGAGTTAAGTAGTGACTGTGGAGACTAACAGGAAAGGAACAATGGCAAGGTACTCGGGTGCATGGAAGTACACTCAAGAGAATTCTATAGCTATAAGGTAGGAAGACACACTATAAGGTTATAGATAGGGTGTGAAGATGTACCTTGCAAAGATTGTGAAATTTTTCAATTAATGAGAGGATTATTAGTAGGTGAAGGAGCAATAAATGCACTAAATTTTTAAAAATCTATATAAGGACATGATGCGGGTTCATTTTTACCTTTGTGATCACAAGTATTTGAGTGAGCTAAGTGCAACCAAGATGAGAAAATCATGTTGAGGTGTAGAGCATTGTGAAATAGATGTGGAGAGTAGACTATTGTGTGGAAGAGGTTTACATCCCCATTGGTGAAGGGTTTGAGCAAAGAAAAAATGTTGAGAAGGAGCTAGGGCATGCGGTTTCAAGCTAGGGAATGCAAATTCAAGCTAGGGTTTGATTTTACTCGTTACAGACAAAAAAAGGTGAGATTTTTACAATGGCACCAAAGAAAGCACCTGCAGTAGGCATGAAAGGAAAGAAGAAGGTAGAAGTTGAAGTTAAAATTGCTCCCGAGAGTAATTTTTCAGAGATGCAATACCCAAAAGGAGTAATAGTTGGACAAGAGTGGGATTCCCACATCCGTAGATGTAAAATAAGTGACTATAACCACCGTACCACTGAAAACAAGGGAGAGTTGGATGCTTTTCTGAATAAGAAGACCAACAAGCACATGGTGGAGGATATGCCAGTGTATGACGATGTTGGGGAAAAATTACTTTGAAGCAGGTAGGAGTTTATCAGTTGTATGAGCTCCCATATTTTGGAAAATATGAACCCTTATAATAATGGATAATAAGCCGAGTCAATGAGGACTAATTTTATTTTTCTAGATGAAGGGTTAAGATCACAGAAGCCCTGGTTTCGACACTAACATGATTTAAAGGCACATGGGTAGACCTTACTAGTGATCTGACTAATAAAGCAGTGGTTATAGAAATAAGAAAGGAGTTGGGGTACACCAAGGGTCTACATGGAATAGACATTAATAAACATAAGAAGCTTCTGTGGTATAGGCAGATGTGCATTTGCTAACTAAGTTGAATGACCAAGATATATATTCGCGAGTAAACACCATGTGGCTTCATATTGCAAAGAAAATGTCTTAGGGAGTAGTATACAAATTAACAGGCTATATTATAGACACCATTGTTGAGGAAGCACACACAGAGAAAATATAAGTTTTGGCACTATCCTACTTTCTCTTGTGTTTTTAGAAATTGGAGTGCTTGATGGGCCAAAGAACAAGATCTGGGAGTACCCCTTGGAAAATAAGTCCCTCGCAAAGAGGTTTGAAAAATATTTATGTGAAGGATCAATGAGTGGGCCATTTAAGCAGAGGGTAGAAATGTGGTATGACTAACTTCACGTGACATTTGAGGAGGAGTGGTGCATTCCTAAGGAGCTACCTTCGGTAGTAGGAAAGGTAGTATAGTTTGCGGTGTACCAACACTTCTACATTGCATGGTTTTCCATGAGGATGGGACATGGAGCCCATGGTGTAAACTACCCTATTCCTTCACAACATGCTACTTCCAAGCCTTAGTTCACAAATTTACTGATGCATGCCCTCTAAACTTTAACACAGACAAGGTAGATTATGACTACCACACCCTTAGGAAGACATATGTGTATCCAAGCCGGACTACCTACATTAAGAGGCTCATTTTAGATGTCATAAGTATGAATCCAGTAAGCTTGGATATTGGGGATAGTGGAGTGCACTTGTATACCTTCAGATTAAGCCTAAGCTTGAAAATAACAAGTATGTGGAGAATGATTTCATACTCCCAGGGCTACCTATGGGAAAACATACAGTGAAGAACGTGACAACTCTAAATCCTACAACAACTATAGAGATAGATGAGGAGGAAGAAGAACATGAAGATAGTGGAGGCTTGGATCATAGGGGATAGAGGCAACCCATTGACAGTGAGTGAATACTAAGCACACGATACTCCACCTTAGAAGCAAGAAGGAGATGAGGACTTGGACGTGGAAGTAGTCCATGAAGAGTGCCACTTTAAGAGGGTATTTAGAAGAACAAGGACCCAAGGCGTAGGAACTCCACAGCCTGTAAGAAGATCACCATGACTCTCCCCTCAGAAAGAGGAAATTGAGAAGAAGAGGAGAAAGCTAAAGCTGAATGAGGAGGTGGAGGATTCTGCAGAGAGTGCACTTGGGACCCTAGTGTAGCCAGAAGATATGGAGGAGCCCAAAGATGAGGATATGAAGGATGAAGAGGAAGGGGTGAAGGAGGTAGAAGAATCGAGCATGAACAACCTCACATGCACAATATTACTCAGATGTCGAAGGAATAACTCCAAACCTTGGCACTTAGGTTCTTAAGGGGCCAAGAACAAAGAGAAAAAGTTGAGAATACGTTGTGCCGAGTATGGTCTATGTTGAGGACATAAGAAAAATCTTATGTACCCATTTTCAAAGCATAGTGGACTTGAAGCAGTTAAATGGGTGGGAGCTGATGGACCCAAATATGGCCACTACATGTGCAAGGAAACAATTGTCTTGGTCCATGTAGACTCACATGGATGAGCCAAATTTTCATGTATGCAAGGATTCAAGTGTGTGTCAAGAAGAGTGAAGAAGGTACCTCAGAGCATGGACATGAATATAAAGCCCAATCTCATGTCTAATGAGTAGGTGAGAAATTCCTTAGTTAATTAATCTACTGAGGTGGTGTGGAGGAATATTGATAAGGCTACCACTATTAGAGTGTTACTTGAAGATAACAAGGAAAAAACTACATAAATAACACGTCTGAAAGGAGAGAAGGATCTACGAAGAAAAAGAATGAGGCCTTCATTAGCATGGCAGAAAGAAATTGGTGACTATGTCTTGAAAGCAAGACTACATCTAGAGTCTAAGGTACTTGAGAAGTTTCCTTTAGCTATGCATTATGTGCACACATTAGTTGATTTGGTGCTTGAGGATGGACCGATTTGAATGCTAGTGCCAAAGGATCCTGAACAGAAGCAAAGAGAGCAAGGGTCTCCGTGGTTAGGAATATTTCATCTTATGAGGCATTACTCCAAAATTTACAAGATGAGCGAAAGCGTATCAAACTCGAACATATTGTGTCACACCAAAAGCAAGATCGATGCTCGGACTATAATAGAAGATAATGAAGTTTTGAAGGCAATGAAGGATGAGAATTTAGGGCGTGCAGAAATATTGGCATTAGTAAAAAAAAAGTGTGAATCCCTTGCAACAACACAAAACCTACATAAGGAGAGGCTAGATGAGATTGGAAAGCTCATAGCGCAAAATATGGATCTTTTAGAGGGAAGGATGTCTGCTATGGCCAATGTTGTCCTAGTACTATAGAATGAAAAGGAAGAGATAACCCAGGATGAGTTGAAAGTAATTAGCATAGATGTACCAGAGAAGACAAGAACCACATTGGATGACTGGAAAAAATTTGAGGCTGAGATTAAAACAAAATATCCAGAGTTGATCCTCCCAGTTGAAGTGGAGGGTGTTGCAGAATAGAAGTATATTCTTTGTACAATGATTCTTTACATTCTTTCCATTCTTATTCTTTATTT
This sequence comes from Taxus wallichiana var. yunnanensis, assembly GCA_018340775.1. Taxonomy (NCBI): domain Eukaryota; kingdom Viridiplantae; phylum Streptophyta; class Pinopsida; order Cupressales; family Taxaceae; genus Taxus; species Taxus wallichiana. The sequence goes on from CM031234.1 coordinate 492,768,484, forward strand.
TTTGGGACAATCAGGAGGAACCACATTGCTGGGACGAAAATGTACATTAGTGTGGGGTAATGTTGAGAAGACAAAGTATGACACTAAGGAGAGGGCACATAGAATATTCACATGCATGAACAAGGCACATTTGAAGGTGCAGAAGGATAGGAAAGGAAACACGTGCCAGACAAGCTGATTTGGGACTTAGCCATTTTCATGGTTATGAGCTATTTTTGGAGATAGCGTGTGGAGCACACAATAGGATGGAGACTTACGTGACATGAAAATGTTATTTTGGGGATGATCATCTACTAAGCGCCATGCATGAGTTTGGGATAATAATAGGATTACTACTTCCAGTTAATTGTAGGAGATCTATTATTAGTGCACTTGCATGTGTGCATATTATTGTAAAGGTGCATGGTTATTTTCAGCATGCGACCTATTTTGGGAAGTGTGTAGGTGGTGAAGGAAATTCCCACCCCTATAAGTATGTATTAGTCTATGTAGTTAGAGAGAGAGATACCGAGACACTATGTGTGATTATTGTAAAGTTATGTTGCTAGATCTCATGCACGCATGACTTAGGGTGATACTATTTATTGTAAGAATCTTCTATATTTACTATGTTTAATATAATGGAGTATATTTGATGGATAAAGGTGTTAAACATGACTATAACTGGTTCTTGTATGGTTTATTTCATTATGATTATTGTTTAATTCATGATTCTTTAAGATCTAGATCTGGAATGTGCTATGTGGAATGTTTGTGCTTATTATGGTTCTGAATATGCTCTATCTTCAACACGTTAACATCCTGCACAAGCAACTCTAAAGAGGGTCCTAATACCTTTGCATGCTTTAGATGAGCGCTCATATGAGGTTGAGTGATGTGCTAACATGCTTGGGTTATTCCTAGTGGATTCTAGGTGTATCAATAAGTGTTGAGAAACAATGAAGTTTAGATTCGTGAAGGGGGAACCAATGAAGTCTCTATCTTTATGGATCTCAATAGTGTCCTTCGACACTCATTTCATGCTTTAATCAATATGTACAAGGTAGAATTCATAATAAAACCGTCAGAATGTTCATCAGATCATGTCCAAATCAACTAAGTAGTGTGGCAGTGTTGTAGGGGATCAAGACAGGGTTTGTTCTAAAGCTTTAGTATTTCCTAAAGGGATCTCCATGTTTGATGCTCACAGTCACCAATGGAATCATTCAAAACACTTAGCTCATGGGTTTTTTGTGTCATTTGAAGGAATCCTCTTATAGTATATGAAGTTCTAGGATCCAGGTTTCGATACATTGGAGCATTGCATGGTTTAGGTTACAAGTATATCAGATGAAGGGTGGAATTTATGGTCATCGGTGAAACAAGCCCATTCAACCTGACATGATCAGTTCTGAGCTCCTATCTCTTCAGAGTTGGTGTTCATGGTCATCAATGAATTCATTTGACAAGTGTTGTTTCACTCGGAAAGACTCGTTCCTTTTAGAAACAGATAAGGTTAGGGTTAGGAGGAATACCTGTAGAATGTCGAGATGGTGTGCGCGTGCCGTAGAGAAAGATCAGGTTGACTGCGGAGAACTCCTTTTTGTCTTGGAAGGACTACCTGCAAATAAGAACACAAGACCACAAGATTTGATTAAACAATAAATGAGGAAACTGCCTTGGGCCCAGGAAATATAAAACTTCCTTTCGAAGGTGGTCAGTTCCCCTGCTAATATGAATTAACACAAAAGACTGTAAAGTATCAATTAAATTGTTTCGTTGAACTGGGTAGGGGAAAGGCTGGTTTTTCTGGTTTTGATCAGAGGAACCGATGGCGGTTCTTGATAGCCGATGCGGCATGATAGCCGATGCGATTCATCGATAACCGATACCGGTGGGTTCTAAGATCTTCTTAGTAGCTATGGTGTTTGTAAGGCTAGTTTATGGATGATATTAGGAAATGAGATGATGAGGGGTAAAAGAATGACAGTTAGATGCAATGGCACGTTGGGTAGTGGATTCAGAAACGGATTTAGGAGGACTGTGATTCAAAGAGCATAAGAAATGTTATAACAGAGGACATGCAAGATATGACTTACTGGTTTTGACGAAGATGCAAGTTGATCTCCTCTACTGCAAGCACTTCTGGTTTCTTTACTCGTCTCTGCTTGATTAAATGAAGATCAGGACTCTGTTCCTCGCTCGCAATGCTCTCTGTTGATCCAGAAATCCTTTGACTGATCTCCAAAATGAAATTCCGATCCGTTGTTTTGGTTTGGGGAGCCCATTTACAGGGAACCGATGGCGGTTGCGTAACCGACGGCGGTCGAGTAGGAACCGGCATCGGTAAGGAAAAAGTAGGCTATTTTTAGTAAAATAGCCCACCTTCCCTGCTTTTCTCCCGAGAGATCAGTTGCGGGCTTGGTCAAGTGGCTAGAAGGTCGGCTTTGGGTGCGAGTAAGGAGGCATTAGTTATGGATGTGAGTCTAGACCAAGTCATGGGTCTTAATTAGGTTAGTTTAGGGTTAGGGCTAGGTCATGATGAGGTGGCAAAGTGAGGTGGCAGGTAAGGTGATGTGGATTTATCAATTAGAAGGCAATTAATAAATAATTGTGTAAGGTTTAGGTGATGAGGTTATATTGCGAGATGAGATGCGGGTCACAAGGGGTCGTAAGACACGAATTTGGTGTCTACATTAGCCCCTTATTGTCGTGTAGCTTGTTTTGTAAAGCTGCGCAGACAATAATATGAAGTGGTTTCTCCTGTTAAGGATATAGGTAATCCCCCTCAAATCTAGCACAGATTGAGCGAAGGGGAAATCAGGGATAGGGTTGATAAAGGGTAAATGGGGTAGAGGGGATGGTAAGATGGTGGGGTAGGTCCAAGGAAGCAGACGCATGGTAAAATGCAATAGTACGACTAGGGTACATGATTTGACGAGCAAACCAGCAGTGCATAGGCAAAGGTCGATAGTTTATCCAAACAAGGGTGATATAATCCTGGTATCCAAGGCATAGGAAGTAGCTCCAGGGTATATAATAGGTAAGGTACAAGATCACGAACGTTTAGGTGTGTTCGCGGTACTCAAATGGTTGGTTTGGTTGAGATAAACGTCATGGTCTAGGTCTAGGCAAAGTTGGTCGACAGATCAAGTCAAGGACCCTAATCATGCTAAAACACGAACAGGTGAGCTCGATGGAACAAAAGCTACATGATGGGTGGATAAAAGTATATGTTGTTGATGTTGGGCGAGGTATCGAAGTGGTACGGCCTTGGGTCGGGCCAAATGGTTGGGGTGCGGCGTTGGGTCGGGCCAAATGGGTAGGTTGAGGCCTTGGGTCAGGCCAAATAGGTAGGTTGAGGCCTTGGGTCGGGCCGGATAGGTAGGTTGAGGCCTTGGGTCGGGCCAAATAGGTAGGTTGAGGCCTTGGGTCGGGCTAAATGGGTAGGGTGAGGCCTTGGGTCGGGCCAAATAGGTAGGTTGAGGCCTTGGGTCGGGCCGGATAGGTAGGTTGAGGCCTTGGGTCGGGCCAAATGGGTAGGTTGAGGCCTTGGGTCGGGCCGAATAGGTAGGTTGAGGCCTTGGGTCGGGCCGAATAGGTAGGGCGAGGCCTTGGGTCGGGCCAAATAGGTAGGGTGAGGCCTTGGGTCGGCCGAATAGGTAGGTTGAGGCCTTGGGTCGGGCCGAATAGGTAGGTTGAGGCCTTGGGTCGGGCCGAATAGGTAAACAAATGGTGTTCAGCAAAGGTGGATATAGGTGATATGTGGTTAAAAAAGGGGCAAATGGTAAATAAGGGCAAAAAATTGGGGGAAAGTTGGCAGAAAAACCGATGTCGATTCTAAATGACCGATATCGGTTAAGGGCGAAAAACCTATAAAAAGAAAAATACGGCTTGTCATTGTCACTTGTGTTATTTGAAAACCAAATTGATTTGCTCGACGTGGGGAGTTGAGATTGGAGGTTTTATTGAGTGAGGTGGAGCTTTTTCTTGGAGGAGTGAGTTGTTTGCGGGCCGAGTGAGGAGGCGGCAAGCAGTTGATTGGCCGGTAATGGATGCAGAACGACCGAGGCCTATATATTATGGTGAGTAGCAGAATCTGCGAGGTGTACGTGAGCGCCCGACATAGCGGTGATTACAAAGAGAGAGGATCGTCTGCAGCATTTGGTTCAGCAGCTCCAAACGTAGGTGAATGAGACAAGAGGATTGTTAGTGGTTCTTTGAGTCACGGTGGAGAGACTAGAGGCGGAGTTCTCCATGCGAGAGGGCGTATTCATATGTTATAGGAGAGATTGGCGGATCGGTGGGGCGGTACCAATAGCCGTGGTACCTTTGAGGACAGAGGCCCGCAAGAGGGGGTCGACGATCACGATCATCACCTAGTTCGGGATGAGGCGTGAGGGTCTGAGTAAATGTTAGCAAGGTATAAGAATAAATAAGGATGCCGACCTGCGTGTCGATGATAGAGAAGATGTATTTGTTTAACATCTAAATAAAGTTGAATATGTATGTTGATTTGAGTTACGATAAAAATAAGAATGTTTGTGTTTTGATTTTCGGTGTTTTGAAAAAGGATAAAGAGGAATGTGATTAAATAGAAATACACAAAAATATTTATATTTACCACACATGATAGGTTATGGTAGGGGATGGTCGAGCTAACCTTGGGAGACCCCATGTCTCCGAAGTGCTGCCTACATAGCCCTTTGCACAAAGCAAGGAGGGGCCTCAGACCGATGTAGTTCTCCCTTAGGATCAGGGAGAGGTGAATTCAGGCAATTTGGTACGGTTTAGGCAATTGGTTGGTTGGTAAAAATATTAAGATTGGTAAAGGTAAGGTTGATGGTGTTGGTAATGAATTGGTGATGTTGTAAAAGGTATAAGGGAAGCGAAAGTTAGCCTACCCAAGTAGAAGGGAACCATGTCCTGATTAAGGTCAACACACAATCCTAGATGCGAGGCAAAGCAGAAAGAGTGCTCTGTAGGTGAAAAGAGCTAAAAAAACCACCAAACGTAGAACGAGCTTCTTGAAGCCCTAGGTACCGTGCATAGACGAGAAGTCAATCGGTGAAAAGAGTTGTGTGATCACAATATATCGAGCGTACATTACGTCCCTTGAGTTGAAACAAATGGTGAGGTGAGGTGGATGATATAGTTGAGATACGGAGAACTTATTACAAAGTGAGTGTTCTGCCGGAAGAGAACCTACCCTAAATAGACAAGTCCATGACTCAAAAGTTCTTTTGAATGAGGCTTTTATTTTTTTGAATGTAGACTGATCGATGCGGGAAGTCTACAAGGGATATTGATTGTATTATTCTTGAGGTCTTCACGAAGCTGATCGATGCGAGAAGCTTCTGAGAAAAGGCTGACTGTGTATAGCTGTCCTTCGGGGGAGCAGTCTATTTATAGTAGCAGATATGATTTAAATGCATAGCTGTCCTTCGAGGGAGCAGTCTATATATATAATAGCATCAATAGTTTTTGGCATATAGCTGTCCTTCGAGGGAACAGTCTATATATAATTTAGATAGCTAGATGTTCTTTTGGCGTGAAGCATCTAGTTTTGTAGGAAGTTTGACTCAAGAAAATCCCATAAGAATACGGCTTATTTTAATACGTTGAAGTCATGGACTAGACTAAAAAGGGGAAGGCATCGTTAAGGGGAGGTGAGAGGTGAGCTTGATTTTATTTCGAGATGTAGGAAACAAGTGCATGTGGTGGTATGGGAGCTCAAGGGATGAGCAGTAGGCGGATAAGAAGTGATATAACACTAATTTCAACAATAGAATGGTCGAAGATGCAAGGCATTAAGGGGCTCAGGCTCAGGTTTACCATTAAGCGAAGCTAAACGATAAGTACCAGATCCATAGGTGTGAGTGATTATATAAGGCCCAATCCAATTGGGAGCAAATTTTCCACGTTTGCTCTTTTCTAGTTTGGTTACATGTTGATTCTCTTTGAGGACAAGATCACCAACCTTAAAAGTACGCTCATGAAGTCGCTTATCATAAGCACGTTTAATGCGTTTTTGATAGATTTGAAGGTGATCAAGAGCTGTAAGACGACGTTCGTCAAGAAGCTCCAATTGGGCTAACCGCTCTTGGCGGAAATCATCGTTGGTGAGAATATCCTGAAGAGATATTCTAAGGGAGGGTATTTGTATTTCAAGAGGCAAAACAGCCTCGGTACCGTATACCAAAGAAAAAGGTGTGGCATTAGTAGAGGTACGAATGCTAGTACGATAAGCCCAAAGGGCAAAGGGGATGTGATCGTGCCAATTTCTTCCGGATTCATTGACAACTTTCATGAGGATTTTGGTTAGTGTTTTATTAGAGGACTCGGCTTGCCCATTGGCTTGTGGATAGTAGGGTGATGAGAAACTAAGTTTGATACCAAAGTTGTCGCAAAGGTCTTGCAACAACTTGTTTTTAAAAGATTTACCATTATCTGTTATTAGGCGATGAGGAATACCAAAACGACAGATAATGTGATGGTTAATGAATTCGACAATTTTTTCTTTTTTGATTGAAATGAGTGGAATAGCCTCCACCCATTTTGTGTAATATTCGGTCGCTGTGATTATCCAACGGTGACGTTGTGAAGAGGTCGGGTGAATCTCACCAATAAGGTCTAAACCCCATTGGGAGAAGGGCCAAAGATCTCGAGCGACCTGGAGCGGGTGGCTAGGAGTATGTTGAAGGTTGGCATGTTGTTGACACATAACACAACGCTTGACATATTCGTAGTAGTCGTTATTGAGAGTAGGCCAATAATAACCAAGGCGAAGGATTCATTTGGCCACGGCAAGGCCGCTAAAATGTCCACCACAAATACCGTCATGGACCTGTTGGATGGTATGAGTGGCCTCCGCGCCAGTTAGACAGCGAAGGAGGATGCCATCAAAGCCACGTTTATAGAGGAGTCCCCCCATGACAACATAACGTGAAATACTTTTAAGAAAAGCACGTTTGCCATTACTAGTAAGGTCAGGTGGGAGGACAGAGATTGTAAGGTAGTCGTGAAATTGGTGGTACCAGATATCCTGTGAACTAGTAGACACAGTATTTATCGTACAAACTACCGGGTTGAATAGGATGGGACAAAAAGTTGTTGGACCACGACGAATAATTCAGTCGGTTAGTGCGGCGGGAATTTGCGAGGCTAAGCAAGCCATAGTGTCCGCAAATTTGTTAGTGGAGCGTGGAATGGTTTGTATAGAATAGTGAGTAAATAAGGCTAGAAGTGAATCCACGTAGTGTTTGTATTTTTGAAGTTCCTCATTTTTGCATTGGTAGACGCCCATAACTTGATTGACTACCAATTGAGAGTCACCAAAATTGTTGATAGATTTGATGCCTAAGTGTAACGCAACTTGAGACCTGAGCAAGGGCCTCGTATTCCGCTATATTATTAGTGCAAGGGAAATCAAGCCGAAATGAAAGAGGCATAGGCTCAGCGTCAAGAGGAATGAGAACAACGCCAGCTCCTCCACCGCACTGGCATTTAGATCCATCGAAGAAGAGGGTCATTTGATACAACTCTTCCCGGAGTGAAAGAGTGGTGATGAGTTCGTCGGGGAAGGTAAAATTGGTAAATTGTTCCCCAGGTAAAGGGGCCTCCGCAAGTTGGTCTGCAAGAGTTTGTCCTTTGATTGACTTCTGTTGTACGAATTCAAGGTCAAGGTCAGCGAGGAGCATAAGCCATCGAGCGATACGTTGGTTTAGATGTGGTTTGGCGTACATATAATGAATGGGGTCCGTGTTGGTGATGACAAAAGTTTTGTGATTCAGGAGGTAATGTCGGAGTTTGGTGGCTACAAATGATAGGGCAAGGCACAATTTTTCTACATGTGTATACCTAGTCTCATAATCCACGAGGGTACGACTTATATAATAAACGGCCTGTTCTCGTCGTGCCGAATCCCGATGTGCGAGCATAGCACCTATAGCATGGTCAGTGGCGGAAAGATAAAGGTAGAAAGGGCGGTCGTCCTGGGGTGGGATAAGCACGGGTGGCTGCAAGAGATAGGATTTGAGAGCTTCGAAGGCTTGGTGACACTCCTCACTCCATTGAAAGGCAATGTCCTTTTTAAGAAGGTGATGAAAAGGTTGACACCGATCCGAGAGTTGGGAGATGAAACGTTGGATAGATTGGAGCTTACCTTGTAAACTACGCAATTGTTTGAGATTTTTGGGTGGGGGCATTTCTAGGATAGCTTTGACTTTAGATGGATCGACCTCAATGCCACGCAAAGAGACGATAAAGCCAAGAAGTTTTCTGAAAGAACACCAAAGACACATTTCTTTGGTTGAAGGCGGACAGAATATTGTAACAGGCGATCAAAAATAATGGTTAAAACATCAAGATGTTCACTACGATGTTTAGACTTGCCAAGAAGATCGTCGACGTAATCTTCAAGGATAGTGTGCATAATGTCATGAAAAATGTAGGTCATAGCCCGCTGATAGGTTGCACCAGCATTCTTAAGGCCAAACGGCATGACACGATAATAGAAGGTTCCCTAAGGAGTTATGAAGGCAGTTTTGTGTTGATCGGCAGGGGCAACCAAAATTTGGTTGTATCCTGAAAAGCCATCCATGAGAGAGAGCATCTCATGACCTGCAGTTAGATCAACAAGTTGGTCAATGCTAGGTAAGGGGAAGTCATCCTTAGGGCAAGCGAGGTTAAGATCCCGGAAATCTGTGCATATCCGAAGTCCCCCTGTCGCTTTAGTGACAGGTACGATGTTAGAAATCCATTGAGGATAGTCAATAGGCAAGATGAAGGAAACAGAAAGGAGTCGTTGGAGCTCCTCTTTGACCAAGAGAGCAATGCGTGGATGCATTTTTCTCAATTTCTGTTTGACTGGTTTGGAATCGGGGTTTAGGGTGATGTTATGGATGGCAATGGTAGGATCAATTCCTGGCATGTCAGCGTAAGACCATGCGAAAGCTTGGTTGCGAGCACGGAGAAAGGTAGTAAAGGCGGCTTGTTCTGATGTGTTAAGGGATTGTCCAATCTTCACAATGTGAGGATCCTCCTCCGTGTGGATGTTGATTTCTATGGTAGATTCATTCAGCATGGTTTGGGTTTCAGATGGTAAGGCTCGTTGAATATAAGAATCATCCGCGCCAAGGTAAGTGAGGATGGAGTCGTCATCCTGGCATTCAACAACATTAATCAAAGGTGAATCCTCTTCGATCATGTCTGGATACAGAAGGGGAAGAGAAGATGGGTCCTCATTATCACGTTGATAAGTGAGAGGACCTATGAAGATAGCATTTATGAAAAAAAAAAGTTAGGGGGATGGATTCAGGGTCTATAGATTGTGTGGGTGATGATGGCAAAGTGGGTGATGATGGTTTGGTAGGGGCGACGTCTTCTTCTTCCAGGATACAGCTGACAGGAGGTGTCTCCTGTGTAGGTGTATTGGGAAAACCGAGACCACTGCGATCATTATGTTTACGGGTAGTCACGGGAATGAGTGTATGTCGGCCTTGTTCGTAAAGGCCAAAACCAAAGCCTTTCCATGCACAGCGAGTCAAGAAGGTGAGGGCGAAATGACGATTTGTCAAGTATTGAAAATCGGATTGGAAGGGAACCACACCAAGAGGAGGTTCAGGGGTAATGGAGGATGCGTCAACACCCCCATACGTTAGGTTAGTGCGGCAATGGGGTGGTCCGTAAGAGATTACCTCCCCCACGTGACGGTCGTAGGTGGGATGTGCATGTAATTGTCCGTACTCCTGCGGGGTAGGGAAAGAACTAACGTTATATAGGCGGTACTCCCCCAGCGTAAGGTGCTGAAAAACATCTACTAAGGGGTCGGAGGTTGGAATGTTAGCTGCGGGAAGGGAAGTGGTTTTTGCGATGGTGGTTTCATCAGTTGAAGGTGTAGGCGCGGTTGAGGTGGATGGTTGAGGTACATTTGAAGAGGATGGTTGGGTTGAATGTATGGGTGTCTTGATTGGTATAAGCACATCGTTAGGGTGGTATAACATATTGCAGGTTTTAAAGGGGGGAGGGTCAGCTTTTACGGTGTAGGACTTCCCCTCATACTCAAATTTTATGTATCTATGTAATGTTGAGGGAACGCATCTCATGGCTCGGATCCAAGGACGACCCAGCAATATATTATATTGGAACTCTCCCTCCAAGACATAGAAGAGTTCAGGTAAAGTACGTGGTCCTACCCGAATGTTGAGGATCACGGTGCCTAAGGTAGAAGTAATAGCATCATTGAATGACCGCAACATGATGGGGTTGGCACACATGCAACTAGAAGGGATATTCATTTGTTGGAAAGCTTTTGAAGAGATGATGTTTAGGCTAGCACCCCCGTCAATCATAACATGACGTACCCGAATGTCCCGAATGTAAGCTGAGATGAAAAGAGCAGGGTCAGGATCTTCTGTACCAAAGTCAACAATTTCGTCTTCGGAGAAACTGACAGCAGCAGCTTGTTGTACAGAGACAGAAGTGGTTGGGGCGGTAGGTTGTTTGGTGAGGGAAGCAACGTGATTGGGTGTTAGAATGGAGGCGACAGGCAGGGTTTCATTAGGTAAAACATCTATTCCTCAAGGATCTCAATGAGAGCTTGTCGATGAGATTCAAGTCCAATGAGATCATACAAAGGTCATTTTTACTGCGGTCGATTGGTGAAGCTGTTTAATCATATTTCGGTGGGCAATGCCATTAGAGATGGGATAGGCGGGTCCGCGAATGACCACTTTAGGTGGTGGTGCAATCGGGATGTTTGACGGAGAAAGAGATGCCGCAGGTGTGTTTTCTTTTGCTTTCCCATTGTTTTTCTGCCCTCGAGTAGCGACACTAATCATATTAATCTCGTAGACCTGAGATGAGGAAGATGGTTGGGATAACTCATGGTCTTCAAGAGGTGGGGTTGTAATAATGATAGATCTTGGTGAGGCGGGGACAGATGGTATAGGAGAGGGAATGGAAACTAAAGGTCTCTCCCTTCGTAAGTTGTCTTTCTTAATCTTTCTATCCGGGAGAGGTGACTGACGAAGGATGGTTTTTAGAGCTTTGCATCCCTCCACATCATGTCCTGGTGTGCGGTGATAAGCACAGATTTTAGACTCATCGTAACCCATAGGTCGGGGTTTAGACGGATCATAAGGTCTAAGTGGAGGTAGGGAAATGGTCGCATTCTCCACCAACATAGCAAGGATTTTGGCGTAAGATCCTTTGAGTGGGTCAAAATCGGAAGAGGATGAGGGTATTGGTTGTGCGGGTTTTGGTAATGTTTGGGCGTGGTTGGTTCGCACGGGTGGTGGTTTAGCCGAGGGGTGTTGATACGTGGTTTTCACTAAACGTGATTTCTTTGGCGCAGAAGCTATGTTGGGTGATGAGGCCGCAGATGATGTGGTATCGTAAAAACAACCACGGGAAATAGGAGTGACCGAAAACAAATCTTTTGATGATGGAATTTGTTTAGGGTTGATAGGTGGACAGGATACGCGGAGTGACGGTGTTGCTATACCCTGGAATTTCTGTATGGGTGCGGAAGGCGTAGGTTGTTTTGAAGAAAACGCAGGAGGTATGATATATTGATGTAAGGTAGAGGGATGGGGTCCCAATATGGAAGGTAGGTATGACGATGATGGTTTTGATTGTGATAGGGGCACGGATTGAGTTTGTCTCCTAGGTGGCGGGACGGATTTATTTTTGGATAGATCGAGTCGCTTAGGCGGGTGCGTTAGACTGGGTATGGGTAAGGTCCCAAGCGTAGGGGAAGATTTGGCTAAGTTAATAGAAGTGGACGAGGCATTTGGTAGAGGTGAGGGGGGTGAAGGTGAGAACATGGGCATTTTAAGCTTCTGTAAACACTTCGGGTATATGGTGGAGTTCTCAGGATCGGTCATTTGCATTTGAGTAGAATATGGCGTACTCAAACGTTCCCATAGGGCCTGTCTATCTTCTGTGGAATGACAGTCTCCAGGTGTGATTTGTAATTTTTGTACGGAAGAACGACGGGTTGTGATTCCAAACACCGTGGGTGTGACACAGGGAGGTAGATGAGGCAATCGTATCAATAGATGTTAAGAGGTCAACCTGGCCGTTGAAAAGATTTAGGCGATGAGGGACTAATAGGTAGGAGGGCATGTTTGAGGGGATCTGTCATGTTTAAAGAATGTGGTGATGTCAGTGTAAGAGATTTCTCGTCTAAGGATGTCAAAAGGAGTGGCGAGCCTTCCTCTTGTGCAGCAAGAGAGGGTAGAAGGGACGTTTGGGAAATAGATAAATTAGATAACATCCGCTCACGCCACTTGTAGGGATGTGGTGTAAGAAGACTCATCGATGAGAAGAGAAGTCCGGGCAGTTAACTCTTTTATGGGTAAAGGAATGATTTCACTTTGGCTTGATGGTGGTGAAGGAGGTTCAGACTCCTGTGTTGGTGGAGAGGCTTGATTCAAAAAAATTTCAATAGAGGCTTTTGGCTGAGAATCGAAGACTGCATGGATCTCATGAACACTCTCCTCGGCTAAGATATCTAGGTTTACGTTCTCGTTGGACGATGAGTGATTCGAGAATGGCTTGTTGAAAATTTTCAGATTTCGATTAGCGGGGTGTTAGGATTATCGAGGGTTATATCCCTCAACAACCATTTCTTGCACTATGTTTTTCAACATCTTGCAGTTTTCATGACTATGTCCTTTTACGCGGTGAAAGTTACAAAAGTCATTTTCTTTGTACCAGGAAGGTATTGCATGGGTGGAGTCAAACCCAGAGTGAGGTTTAATAGGGGCAAGGTGATAGCCCCACTTTGAGCAATTTCTCTAGGATGACGCCATAAGTTTCTCCCAAGGAGTGTAATTGATGGGCTCGGCTTTGTACTTATAGGTGGTTTTCATGGAGTATTGACGGTGTTTGAGATTTGACCATTACCACGTGGACAGCTCCTTTTGATTTAGAAGAAGTGGACGCGTGAGGAGTGGCGGTATTTGGCTTGTTGGTAGAATCGGAGTTCGAAATTGGGGTTTTTGTTATGCAACCGCAATTTCTCTTCTTCTAAGGCTCGAATTTCTAGTTTGAGCCATAGTAAAGGCCTCGTCGAATGTACGGAAAGTTTGAATTTGAAGAGTAGGAGAAATTTGCTTAGCACATGCCCGCGTGAAAAGTTCGATAAGTTCACTGAGGCAATGCATATGTAAGTTGGTTGATAAGGCGGCGCCATCGTCCCCACGAAATCAAGCGATAGATTCGCCTTCAATCATCGGATGGCATAAAGGTCGGTGATAGATACTTTCTTGGCAATGTTAATGGAGAAATGATCCAAGAAAGATTGGGCTAGTTGGTTAAAAGAGAAGATTGAGTGCTGGGTTAAAGCACTGTACCACTCCAAGGCAGTCCCGATAAGGACATGGGGAAGGTGCGGAGTAACAAGGCATCATCATGGGCAATCAAATAACAAGCATGTCTAAATGATCGCAAGTGTTGTTGAGGATCCTCTTTACTGTTAAAACGAGTAAATTTTGGCAACTCCCATTGAGGAGGATATGAATGAAGGGGGACAGAAGGGTGAATGGGCTCCCGACAAACTTGTTCGTATGTCAAGGCGCTACGACTTCCCGAAACCGAAGCCTCCAGGTTTTGCATTTTGTCCATCATTTGTTTGATGAAATCTGTGGTTGGATGAGATGATGGTGCAACAGAATAGGGATGTCCCATATAAGGTGTTGAGGTTACTGGATACGTGTATGGGAATGAAAAGGTAGGCGGAGCTTGAGAAGGAAAGCTCGTGTGAATAGGTGGCAGAGAGTAAGTCATGAATGGAGTGGTCTGAAAGAGAGATGAGGTAGGGGCAGTTGGTGGTAACGATATGTGGGGTCCAAGATTAACCAAAGGAAAGCTAATCGGGGTCGTATGAACCTCTGAAGCCGTCGGATTGGGAGACGGGGCTAAAGATGCAGGAAGTAAGGCAGTGTTATTAGGAGGAGTGGGAGCTAAATGAGCAGCTATACTAATAGGCATGCCAACAAGGAGCTGACCATCAAAGCGTACTGGTCGGGGGCATGAGACAAATAGTATTGACAATACTGGGATTAGCATCCGTAAATTTGGCAAAGTCCTTGTCTCCCTACAGAATTTGGGGGATCTCACGGGTGTCCGTAGGGTTCCCTATAGAATGTGAAGGGGGTGATTCGAGCAAAGACACAGAGCGGGCATGTGAAACCATGGTGGCGGCTTTCTTCCGAGTGATGACAACCATGGACAAGAACACACAGAAAGTTTCAATATATCAACAACAAAAACAACCTCGTAATGATGAATTTGGCAAGTTGGGTTTGTCGTAGGTCGATGAAGACAATGAACCGATATCGGTTTACTAACCGGTGTCGGTCACAGAGCAAACGACGTCGGTCCCTTAACCGATGCCGGTGTCAAAAGTCTAGGATAAGAAGATATAAAAGGCTGCTAATTTGATTTTTAGCAACGTTGAGTATATTTATCAACTTATTGATCACAGAAGACAAAGTATGACAGAGAAAACAGAATTTGAAAACAAGCAAGATGCACACGCAAATCCAGAGACTAATCCTAGGGTTAATTTTAATTATCGTGGGCTTATGCCTTTAGACGTAGAAGGATGTCAGAATCCTAAACAAGAGACTTAGGGGAAATGTCAAGTTGTTTTGGCTTATAAGGTTACCTCAATCGGGCGGAGGAATACCGCGGAAAAGGGGGGATGTTTGAGCTGTTGTGTTAATTGTGAAGTGATTCGGTATGTGTTGTGCAGTGAAACTAGGGTTAATTTCCTGTCAATACCGTGGATATCACCCCCACGTGTACGACCTGTTACTTAAACTATGTTCACTAGAATTGAAGAACAACAAGCAGGAATGCAATGCATGTGTTTTAAATCCAAATCGAAAATTATGTTCGATGAAGCAAGAGAGATGACTTTCACTAATGCGAAACTAGAAAAGCAAGACAAATACTTTACGAAATATATAACAAAAGCAGCAACAGCAAATATGCTTCCTAAAATGAAAATAAGCAAGAGAAAGAAACCCAAAATGGGTCCCACCGGGCGTGCCAAAATGTTTCACTCGGAAAGACTCGTTCCTTTTAGAAACAGATAAGGTTAGGGTTAGGAGGAATACCTGTAGAATGTCGAGATGGTGTGCGCGTGCCGTAGAGAAAGATCAAAGGTTGATCATGCGAGAACTCCTTTTGTCTTGGAAGGACTACCTGCAAATAAGAACACAAGACCACAAGATTTGATTAAACAATAAATGAGGAAACCGCCTTGGGCCAGAAATATAAAACTTCCTTTCGAAGGTGGTCGGTTCCTCTCTAATATGAATTAACACAAAAGACTCAAAGTATCAATTAAATTGTTTCGTTGAACCGGTAGGGAAAGGCTAGTTTTTCTAGTTTTGATCGTGAGAGGAACCGATGGCGGTTACTGATAGCCGATGCCGGTTACTGATAACCGATACCGGTGGGTTCTAAGATCTTCTTAGTAGCTATGGTGTTTGTAAGGCTGGTTTATGGATGATATTAGGAAATGAGATGATGAGGGGTAAAAGAATGACAGTTAGATGCAATGGCACGTTGGGTAGTGGATTCAGAAACGGATTTAGGAGGACTATGATTCAAAGAGCATAAGAAATGTTATAACAGAGGACATGCAAGATATGACTTACTGGTTTTGACGAAGATGCAAGTTGATCTCCTCTACTGCAAGCACTTCTGGTTTCTTTACTCGTCTCTGCTTGATTAAATGAAGATCAGGACTCTGTTCCTCGCTCGCAATGCTCTCTGTTGATCCAGAAATCCTTTGACTGATCTCCAAAATGAAATTCTGATCCGTTGTTTTGGTTTGGGGAGCCCATTTACAGGGAACCGATGGCGGTTGCGTAACCGACGGCGGTCGAGTAGGAACCGGCATCGGTAAGGAAAAAG
Source organism: Taxus wallichiana var. yunnanensis (assembly GCA_018340775.1). Taxonomy (NCBI): domain Eukaryota; kingdom Viridiplantae; phylum Streptophyta; class Pinopsida; order Cupressales; family Taxaceae; genus Taxus; species Taxus wallichiana. The sequence continues at coordinate 492,784,399 of CM031234.1, forward strand.
TAGGCTATTTTTAGTAAAATAGCCCACCTTCCCTACTTTTCTCCCGAGAGATCAGTTGCGGGCTTGGTCAAGTGGCTAGAAGGTCGGCTTTGGGTGCGAGTAAGGAGGCATTAGTTATGGATGTGAGTCTAGACCAAGTCATGGGTCTTAATTAGGTTAGTTTTAGGGTTAGGGCTAGGTCATGATGAGGTGGCAAAGTGAGGTGGCGGGTAAGGTGATGTGGATTTATCAATTAGAAGGCAATTAATAAATAATTGTGTAAGGTTTAGGTGATGAGGTTATATTGCGAGATGAGATGCGGGTCACAAGGGGTCGTAAGACACGAATTTGGTGTCTACAAGTGTTTTTAAACATTTATTCCAAGGCTTCCGTAAGCCAATTTGAAGAAGTTTCTCAAGAGGTGGTAGATTCAGAGATTTAGAGTCTCACTGCACTTGAGTTTTCAATCAACAAGGATCTACAAACTTCATCAGGGGTGACATCCTTTCTTTTCCTCCTCCTTCTTCCCCCAACATTCTCTCTCCTCCATGTTCTAATTTTGTGTTGGGGTTTCACTTTTTCATATGTATTAATGTTCCTAATGTAATAAGTCACCTTTATGTTATAAAAAGGGACTTAAAAGTTTCCTAGGAAGTTGAAAAGTTTTAAGTTATGCGAGGACATATGAAAAGGCATTGGGGATAGATGAAGAGTCATATCTCATTCTATAAATTGTAAATTGTTTCCCATTTCAAAGGGTTGGTGATTGATTTGTAAACTCAAGAGTTCATTGAGAGAACAAAGGAGATAGTCAAATTCTTCCATTCCCCTTATTCTCAAATTTCCTCCATTTCCCCATTATGTACAACTTTGGTTTAAGCAATCAATACAAGAAAGAGTTTCTAGCTTTCTTTGACTAAGGGATTTCTTGATACTTTGTGATCATCAAATTCTATTTGGTCTTATTGTTACTTGTAGAGTTGTTTCCTCTTAATTTAGTGCATGTGATGAAGTTTATAACTAGTGTGTGTAGGAATATGATTTTCTACCTGCAACATTAGTTCTCCTACCTCATATTCTCACTCCCTTTCCCACTTCCAGACAAAGTCCTCTCTAGCAAGAAATTTCTATCTTTTCCACAGGGTTAGTGGAGTGCCCCTATGATCCCCAAACAAAAATCTACCAGAAAAATCCACCTTTTTACTCATGCATGCATATACGACATCTACAAAAATTAAGTAGAGGGACTTAGACTTCAAAGGCATTGGAAGGAAACCCATAAATTTCTCCCCCAAAAATTTTTCTTGACAACAATTTTTGCACCCACTGTGGGGAAAATTTAGTAGATCTCGCACCCAAAATATGACTGCAAGGTCCAAAATAATCACATATTGAAAAAATGAAAGAGTTCACAAAAATCCATTACTCAAGGATACATTGTCAATATCTCATCGACCTTTCATATTTCATAGTGTCCTTTCATATTCCTACTAAAATAATTTCCAAAAGCTGGTTGAAAGGAGATACACCATGTTGAATAAAATGAGAGGAATTCAAGTAGTTCACCTGGAAATCCCATCCAAACTCCTATTGATAATCCCCCTTCAAATTCTCCCATTTTTAAACCATCGTTGAGCATCGAGTTCCCGGAAGAAGAAGAATTTGAAGAAGAATTTGTAAAATAAAGAGCATAAGCATAAGTAGAAATGACAATGGAATATGAATAAGAAAGAACTAAAACCATTGTCCCATGGGGAAGAAATATAGACCCACTTTCTATTGAACCCCCTCTTCATGATCTACCAAAATTTTCTGCAAGAACTTTCCAAAGTTCAAAGGCAATGGAACATAGATTCTTGAAGAACACATCGTTTATTTCATGATGTCATGAAAAATCCTTGGTGTTGAACATGAAGATGTTTCCATTTGACTGCTCATGGAGTCCCTCTAAGAAAAAGAAACAAAATGGTTCTACCTTCTGCCTGCCCGATCCATCACTTGTTGGAATGCCATAAAAATCAAGTTCGAAGGAATAATCAAATTTACTATGGACTGTTAAGACCTCTTGGTGCAGTTGGCTCAAATGAAGAAAGAATAAATCTAAACTATGAGAAACTTTGTGGCTCATTTCTAACAATTTCTTTAAAGGATACCTGGAAGAAGATTCACCATCTGAAAACAACATCAAGAGATTCTTCATCAATGCTCAATCACCGGAGGTGGTATTTTTCCTATGAAGAGTTCAACCGAGGGATATTGCAGAAGCAAAAAGATTAGCCATTGAACTGGATGACAATCTCATCCTATCTGGAAAGATCAAGAATCCCTTAAAGGGTAAAGCTCAACGTCCGGAGATGAAAGAACAAATCCATTGCTACAAAAACTAGTGAATGAGATGACATCGTTGAAGAGGGAATTTTTTAACAAGCATATTCCCAAAGAATCAACACAAATAAAACTATAGGAGAACCCTAAATGCTTGGCTTGGAAGCCCCACCTATCAATGCAAGTTGTAGGAGTAAGGAAAATGAAGCAGCTCTTAAACAAGAAAGTGAAGGTGATGATCTCCTAGAAGTTGATGAGCTTGAGAATGATACACAAATCGTAGTCTATGATTATTCGGAGGTGATGAAGAAGACAAAGAATATGTATCTAGTTTCTCATGTGCGGTATTAAATCATTCTCATTCGAGAAAGGAGAACCTCCCTCCACTTTGCAAAGAAAAAGATAGCCGACGATCCTCCTATGATGACTCAGAAAAAAAATAATCAGTTAAGGATATCCACTTCCACCTTGCATGGAGTCTGCATTTGAGAAACCTGATCTTGTAGTGAGTAAGAAGGCTCTTGCAATTCCAAGTAAGTCTTCCAATGCCTCTTCTAATTCTAAGTCTAAATTTTCTCCTGTAAAAACTAGTGCTTCAAAATTTCTTAGTGTGCTATTCAAAATACCCTTCATTCCCCAAGCATCAAACCCTATTTCCAAACCTATCCCAACTGCAAAATCAGTCCCTTCATTCCCCTTGTCCACATCTACTCCCTTTGACTTCGTAGAATATGTGAATAGAGCCAAGGTGTAGATTACTGAAACTAAATATCTATGGACTCACCCCAAACAATTCGAGAGATTTGTTCAATACATCAAGAGTGGTAGTTTAACACCCAATGTTGTAGCTCATAGTTCTAAAGGAATACTATCAAACCCATCTACACCTCCATCACAAAAATGCATTCATTGAGTGCACCAATTCGATCGGGTTGAACCTTTCTATGTATCTCTTCTTGGTATTGAATAACTACATAATAGGTTTTGCGCCTCCAACAACATAATTCCTAAAGGTCACCAAGGCTCTTAAACTCACCATGACTCAACCCGGTGGCTCGTGCTTTACTCTTTGAGTCAAAAGATGTCCCATTGTAAGGAAACAATGAAGTTTAGATTCACAAAGGGGTAACCAATGAACTTTCTATCTTTATGGATCTCAACGGTGTCCTTCAACACTCATTTCATGCTTTAATCAGTATGTACAAGGTGGAATTCACAATCAAATGGCATTAGACTGTTCATCATGATCATGTCAAAATCAACTAAGTAATCTGCAATGTTACACAGGATCAAGATAGGGTTTTTTCTAAAGATTTTATATTTCATGTTTGATACTCACACTCACCAATGGAATAATTCAACAACACTTAGCTCATGGGGTTCATGCATCATCTAAAGGAAGCCTCTTATGGTATAAGATGTTTGAGGATCTAGGTTTCACTACATTGGAGCATTGCATGGTTTGGGTTACAAGTATATCACATGAAGGGTGGAATTTGTGGTCATCGGTGAAACAAGCCCATTCAACCTGACATGATCAGTTTTGAGCTCCTATCTCTTCATATTTGGTGTTCATGGTCATCAGTGAAGTCATTTGACAAGTATTTTAAAACACTTATTCCAAGGCTTCGTAAGCCAATTTGAAGAATTTTCTCAAGAGGTGTTAGATTCGTAGATTCGAGTCTTAGTTAACTTGAGTTTTTAATCAATAAGGATTTGCAGACTTCATCAGGGGTGACATCCTTTCTTTTCCTCCTCCTTCTTCCCCCACATTCTCTCTCCTCCATGTTCTAATTTTGTGTTTGGGTTGCAATTTTTCATATGTATTAATGTTCCTAATGTAATAAGTCACCTTTATGTTATAAAAAGGGACTTAAAAGTTTCCTAGGAAGTTGAAAAGTTTTAATTTGTGTGAGGACATATGAAAATGCATTGGGGGGTAGATGAAGAGTCATATCTCATTCTATAAATTGTAAATCCATTCCCATTTCAAAGTTTTGGTGATTGATTTTGTAAACTCAAGAGTGCATTGAGAGAACAAAGGAGATATCCAAATTCTTCCATTCCCCTCATTCTAAAATTTCCTCCATGTCCCCACTATGTATAACTTTGGTTTGAGAAATCAATACAAGAAGAAGGAGTTTCTATCTTTCTTTGACTAAGAGATTTCTTGATACTTTGTGCTCATTAAATTCTATTTGGTCTTATTGTTACTTAAAGAGTTGTTTCCTCTTGTTTTAGTGCATTTGATGAAGTTTCTAACTAGTGTGTGTAGGAATTTGATTTTCTACCTGCAACATTAGTTCTCCTACCTCATATTATCACTCCCTTTCCCACTTCTAGACAAAGTCCTCTCTAGCAAGCAATTGCTAGATTTGCCATAGGGTTAGTGGAGTGCCCATGTTGGATCCTCAGCCATAAGGCCACCAGGAAAAATCCACCTTTTTACTCACGCATGCATATATGATAGCTACACCGAGTTAAGTAGAGAGACTTAGACAAAGTTGTCCCCGACAAAGTTTCTCACCAATAATTTTCTATATACACATGTGCGTTCACTTTCCTTGTAGTTGTGAATGCATAATTTCCATAGATCATTACATGTAACATAGGTTCTTAGCATTGTACCTTTACCAGTCCCATAATGGATCACAGGGGCATCTAATTGCGTACACATCACATGTGGTGTTGTTTAGTTTTATACTATTTCCCATTTTTCATAGCACACTACTCTTTATGATACCATACACACTTTGACACAATTTTTATTTTTCTAACATTCTAACGGGTGCTTCATTTGCAACATTTTTCTTGCAAGAAATATTTTCCACCATGGTTTTCTGATACTTTTCTTGCTATTGTTTGTCATTGGTTTCCATTGTATTCCATTTTTGCAGGCTATGCCCTTTGTTTTGTGTGCACACCTTTGTATGCTTTTTATGTTTCGACCACGATTGTCTTGCGACATTGTGAGCAATGTCCCATGTTTGAAACCTACTTTTCACGGTCTACATTTTCTTCTTGTTTATTAGCTTACACATTGTCTTCTATATGTGTATTTGTCTTGTTTGCACTAACACATGTTTCCATCCATTCTATTTGTGTGTGCCTTGGTTTTTACCAACACATTCCCTTCCCCTGTAGGGCATCAATTTCAAATTAACGTTAGGTCCTCTCCTTTGGGTCGCATCCTCCTAGTGATGTTACATGCACCCTAAATGAGGGGGAATACATTAGGTGAATTAGTCACCCCATTTAGTAGATCACAATTACAATATAACACGATTCAATACATAATCAATGACAGATCTATAGTCTCGAAATAACCTGAATTTGACTTGGGTATTTAGCACAACACGAGATGCTAGTGCCCAAACATAGACATGAGTTCCTAGCCTCCTCTAACCCTTCTTAGGATCTTATGACCAAGGGAAGTTATATATTTTTCTCAGATCAACATGGTTCATGGTATTCTACAAAGCAATTTTCTCCGTACAGAGACACGGTCCTACAAAAATCAACATTCATGTTTTCTTCATTTGTATATTTGTGTTGGATCAAAATGGATTGAATTTGAACAAATCAAGATCACACCATTTGCAATGGTATATAAATCCTTAGGAACCAATCAAGGTTGGAGAATAACACTAGAACTTTCTCCCCAACACTTCTTTTGTGGCATGATATCACCCAAAAAACTCACACTTGGCATGAGATAGCCTAAAAACTTCATTCTTCTATAGCATTGTCATGACACTTTATATCATTTTCACTCATCATGGATCAGGTGCACATGTTCCTTTTCACATTTTTACATACTTGGATCATATTTTTCACATATACATGAATTTAACTACTCTTTCACTCTTCTTTTGCAGGTTTATCCTTAATACACAACAAGAAGCATCCCTTCATCAAACAAAAAAGGTACAAACACAAAAGCAGTGTAACTTATTATGCTTTTCACCCCAGGGGTCACTTCCTCTTCCATAAATTAGCTTCCATGCTTCATTTTTATCGCTCCACACTTTTGCCATCGATCTACATGGTTATTAGGTACACATATCTTATCTACTTTATGTTATCAAGTATTCACTCAACAACATAAAGTGGGGGAAAATGTAGACACTAAATCACACACTTTGGGTACATTTTTAGGTCCTAGTCATATACTACTATTCATATGATTCCTAAGTGAGAAAACTAGAAATTAACAACTATCTTTAGCCTTTTGTCCATGTGTGATGACTTCTTTTGTCTTGTTACACCCTACAACATAGTCAGTGCTTTACTATTTCATCTTTTATCACTATGGACATGAGCCCCACCAGGATGCCAACCCCGTGTTCCCCCGACCTCTTTGTATTTTACTCGCCTCTTTTGAGAGTCTTGTTTTCTTATGGGTCTACCTTTTAGTTGTTACTTACAAAATTAAACCAAAGGAATCATATAAATATAAAGCTATGTGACCATAATAAAGGACCAAGCATTAAGCATCTACTATCGGCACCTAAGGTTGCATCCAAAAGAATTTTAAGAGAATCAAAGACATCCATCCGATACCATTCAAGGGAAAAGGTTCTACTAACTTTTGATACATGCATAGGATGTGAAGTTGATTTTTCCATCCACACATCTACTTACATTGCTATATCTAGCTACTTGCTCACTATCAAGTTCATCTTACACAAGAACCACCTAGGGAACAATTCTTGTACACACACACACATGAGAATTACATGGAGTCTGAAATGTAGTGCAATGCTTGGTCATAATTTCACTCTATTAGGTGACCATCAGGGTTAGTCTAACTCCCCATTTGGTTCTTTTCCTTTTTATGATTTTATGTGTTTTTTGGGTTTTGTAGGTGCTCTTTACTTTGCGAGTTCCAAGAGATTTTTGTGGACATAGTGTGACACACAAAGGCTGATGAGGGTCATTAATCCTTGCCATTAATAATGTCAATCCGTGTTGGTGTCCAAATGTTGTATGAATTAAGAGAAGAAGATCTCGGAAAGTGGCTCCTTTAAACACAATCTAAATTTGCATAAAATAATTTACACATGCAGAAATTTAAAAGAACACTTGTAGAAATGTAAACACACTTGCATAAAGGAAATCACACTTGTAGGAATATAAAGGCACGCTTGCATAAAGGAAATCACACTTGCATAAATAAATGTTGCATGAAAGAAATTAAACTTGCATAAATGAAATTGCTGAATTAAAAATAACTGAAAGATAAAAAGACACCTGCAGGTTCACAACAAAAATTGTACTAAAGAAGGATCACATAACATGAAATCAGAAGTTTACAACAAAAGGAAAACTGTAGAAATAAAGAAACAAACATTAACACATTGATCCATATTCCTTGGAATGAGTGGATAGCTCATTCCTTGGAATAAAACTTAATTCATACTTTTAATTTAGAACTTGCAGAATAACTTTACTTCAAAATATTGGAAAGAAAGAACAGATCTTTATTTCTTGGGAGAAAAGAATTACATATCTCAGTGTGGAAGGTTGCATTTATAATTCATGCATCCAACCAACTCCTTATTTTAGGAAATAGAATATGATCTTATTTTTTTTCTAATCTTAACAACTAAGATCTCCATCTCCACAAAATATGGAGAGAGATATAATATTGGAGTCAAATTATTATCTCACTTATTTTAAGAATATTTGCTCCCAAATATTCTCCTTGTTTTTGTAACAATAATAATAATGATTTTATTCTCCTATATTATTAGAAGGAGGTATTTCCTCAAAATATGATTTTGACCAAATATCTTTCCGAATTTTCCATTTGACTTTGCTATTTTTGTTGGTGTGTGGGATCATATGTGTCCTCCACTCGCATATGGAGGGTCATCTCACATGGGTTGTGTTTAGGGTTTTTTGTGTGTCATGAACTAGGGTTACTCAACACCCTATATGTACCCTTTCATTTCTGATTTATGAGTATGCCAAGACACTCTGTTGTCTTTCCTCTATGTGCAAGCTTTATTTCATTGAGCAAGTTCTTCCATTGTTGATCAATCCTTGTGATTAAACTAGAGCTATCATGATTCCATTTGAGTTTAAATACTTTGTGGTGCATCATTTCCGATTTGATTATCAAAAATATTTCATGGTTTCATAGTTGAGATCGGGTAAACGTGCATTTGTCATTTGAGTTGCGATTACTCTTGGTTTCATTTTTTTACTCCTCGTGCAAGTTTTTCGATCATTAGATTATGGAATTTCATTGCTAACATTCTTAACAAATTGTTCTTGGAAAGTTTCATTTTTTTGTGTTCTTTGTGCATGTGCAGGTATCTTCTTGAGTTTTCAGGGGTTTTATAGCTAAATTTAGGTAGCTATGGATAAATTTAGTAGATCAACTAAAATAAGAGGTTCTTTATTCTAGTTTTTAAATTTTTTTATTAAACTAGAAATTTTTAGATCTCTGTTGTTTTTGGTCTTTTCTGTTTTTGCATGGTGTTTTTTTCTGAGACTCAGGCCAACATTTTAGTTTGAAGTTTTGGTTTTTGATGCTCAGCCCCGAGCTCTCTCCACCAAGCAATCTCCTCTCCAAACTACGTTATAGGAAATATCCTTCAACACATGCCAACTCCTCCTCTATTTATATTTTCTAGCTCGTTTGAGTTACTGTGGGTGCATTTTTCTATGTAGGTGCATTTTTTTTCCTTATGGTTTCATGTACTAGCTAGGGCGAGCCCTTCTCTGCCCCCTCTCTCCTCTCTGGTTGAGTCCTCTAGTTCTCTTTGTGCTTTGCCCATGTTCATGCTCGACCTACATGCCTCGGACTGTCATTTCTTGCATGTCCTAGCCATCCTTCTCCTTGCGAGGTCGTGCTCTTCCGATCTCGAGTCGTTTCTCCTCAACCGTGTCTTCTCCACCTTGGTTCACTTAAGGTGAGTCATTTTTGGAAAATTTTGAACTTGAGATCATTCCTGCCATGGCCATGAGTGTTATCCTACATAACCGAGTGCCTCTGTTTGCTCTGCCCTACCCGTGCTCGATCTTGATCCCTTCCATTTTCATCTAATGCGGATCCTTCCCCTCAACATCTCGCCGAGACCCATGCCAAACCGACTTCCAAAATATCGTTATTACACGGATTTCTCGAATTTCCCTCAACTCAGGATTTTAACCGTAAGTATGTTACAATTTATTTACGGTAAGTTTTTTAAAAATGTCAAATTTGGTGGGTCTTTTTTATAAAGTAGGTATTTTAAAAAAACTATTTAAGGTATCCTTTTTAAGGAAAGTTAACAGAAAATTTTAAATTGTAGTGGGAAACAATTTAAATTTGACTTTTAAAAAAAGGGAAGGATATTTATTTTTAATAGATCTTAATTAGTTTTTCGTAATTAATTAGATTTAATTATATTAAATTTATTTCTATTAATTACGATCTCTTCTTTTTCAATTAGTAATAATTAAAATCGTCTTTTAAAACGTTAAATTATCATTCCTTTTAAACTCCTATAGCTTTAAAATTAGCTAAATTAGGCATTTCAAAATGATATTTTTAGGCGTTATTGTCAATTTTTTACTAATCATGCGCTCAAGTGTGCAGTGACACTCTGAGCACCTATTTTCCTTCTCGAGTGCTTTCGACATTCTAAAGATCATCGAGACTCATCTTGAGTTCATCTAAAACTTGTATTTACCCTTATTATTGCTTGTGACTAGTGAGTGCATCCGCCACAGTTTGCAGCAAGGGGGTATCCATTGTGACGTGAGACGCTCTTTCTCACAACTAGGATTTGATTTCATCTTCTTCCTAGTTTTTTACAAGTTGTTCTTGTATACGGTGTCACTTTTCTACACTCCATGAAACACAATTGTGGTCTCCTCTCTTGCGCATTATTACACTAATTGCAAGGTGAGTTACCAAGTGTTTCAAGATGCATGCTTAGACCTGATTGTATTCAATGCACTAAACTATAAAGTGCCAAAAGTAGGGGGTTATTATATTGTCTTGGGTGGTTGTGATTCTTGATCTGAATTCCTTCTCTCTCTCTTCACTATGGATGCACTTTCAATTCCTTTTCTTACGCCATTCAACTTCTTCGAATGGAGATCAAAAATGATAATGAAACTAAAGGGTAAAGGGTTATTCCGCATCACCATGGGAATTGAGACTAGACCAGAGACAACCCTAAAAAATCTAAGTGGTTAAACCGTAGTGATGAAGCTTTAGGTCTTCTTTGCATGTTTGTTTCTCCTGACTTGCTCTTCCACATTGAGTCATCCAAAACACCTAATTCTGCATGGAAAATGTTAGATGGAATGTTTGGACAACAAGATGACATGAGAGCGCATGAGTTGGAAAACAAACTACTAGGGTTAAATCCTAGTGATTTTGAAAACCTACAAGCATTCTTCTCTAAGTTTGTCCACACTAGATTGTTGTTAAAGGAATGTCAAGTAGAGAAGAAAGATTCTCAACTGATCTTGTTGATTCTCTCTAAGTTAGGTCCTGAATATTCTGTCTTTGTGTCAACTTTTTACGCTACAAAAGCTACCTTGGGAAAGGATTGGAATATGCCCTCCTTTGACTATTTTTTGTCCCAACTCATTCGAGAATAGGAAAAAATAATTCAAATGGGGTCTCTCAAGTCCAAGTCACATGCCCTTGTAGCAAGTACTAGTAAGGAAAAGAAGAAAGAAAAAAAGGATCAACCTAAGAAGGAAACCAAGACCAAAAATAAATTTAACACGAATGCTTTGACTTATGAGCCTAGAGCATAGAAAGATATGTTTTTGTGTTCCTATTGCAAGAATCCTGGTCATAAAGAGCATGTGTATGAGAAAACAAATTGATCACCTTACTCATTTACTTGAGAAAAATCAGATAGGTGTTCCTAAGTCTATCAAACAAAATGCTCCAAAGGCCGAGTCTTCTACTACAAAAGGGTTTAAATCTGATAAGAAGAAAGCAAAGGCCCTTGTAGCTAAATATTATCCTTCATCAACGTGGATTATAGATTCCAGGTGCCTCGTACCACATGGATTCTTCACATGTTGAGTTCTCCAAAGATCCATACTTGTGGTATGTACCAAATCATGATGGGTAATGAAGCAACAATGTCGGGTATTTGGTGTTGGATCGGTACAAATGGATGGGGAAAATTCAACTAAGTGTTGAGTGTTCTGATCTCTCTACCAATCTCCTATCTCTTTACAAAAATTACTCACCTTGGTGAAGGAATGCGAGTGGAATTTGGTCCTAACTCGGTGATTATTCGTGAGCTTAATGATGACATTATAATGGTGAGGGAAAGGTAGATCACCGTTTACGGTTATATAAATTTTCCCAATTTACTTCCTATTCTACGCCTTTGCCTTACTCACTCATGTAAATAAGGTTAATAAGTTATGGCATGAGCATTTCAGACATCTAAATTATCGCTACCTTGAACAATTGAGCCAAAACAAAATGGTCAACGAGTTACCCCGCATCAAGTTTTCTAAGGGTCTTTGTGAGGGTTGTACCCTTATAAAGCACACTAAAAAGAACTTTGAAAAGAAAAATCCTTGAGAGCTACTCATCCTTTAGATCTTGTTCATAATGATATTTCTAGTCCATTTCCATCTCATTCTTTTACTAGAGCTCTTTATGTACTCACCTTCATTGATGACTATTCGTGATATACTTGGGTATATTTTATTAAGCTTGAGTCTAAAGTCTTTGAACATTTTCAGGACTTTAAGGCTCTTGCATTTGAAAACAGGAAGAATAGTCTATTAAGGTTCTTCGAACCGACAATGGAGGTGAATATATAAATAATAGGTTCATGGATTTCTATACTTCTGAAGGGATCTCCTTACACCATACAGTTGCTTATATCCCTTCGTAGAATGGAGTCACGAAAAGAAAGAACCATAATCTTAAGGAGATGGCCACATTTATGATTCACTTGAAGTCTCTTCGATAATAATGGTATAACTCTGATACCAAATGATAGAATAGAATAAGATTACAATGACCAAAGAGGGATAGAAGCCTCACAAATATTATTGATCATGAAATCATATTACATAACAATGCAAGAGCTGTAATATTTATAGATATTAGATAGCCTCATATGGATAGACATGACACCCTATCAGGCACCAACTACGAGATGATAAGACCCATCTCACATGCACATGTAATTACTACTAATACCAATATTGAATGTTATCCAACATAACAATATTGAATGCAAGTCACTAGACTAGAGTGCACATGTTACACATTATTAAATAAAAGACAATGCAATAAAATGCAATAAATATTCCTATGCTAAATTATGCTAACATTCCCCCCCTTAATTTTGCATAGTTTCCAATGAAGTGGAGAGGAACTCTCTGAATAGTGTGAATTTGTCACGTGCAAGTGACTTAGTGAAAACATCTGCCTTCATTCAGCTGTAGGACAAAACTGGAGCTGTATGTTGTGCTTCAAGACATGCTCGCGTATGAAATGAACCTATACTTCAATATGCTTGGTTCTCTCATGAAATATTGGATTGCAAACAAGCTTCAGAACTCCTTCATTATCAACATATACTGGAGTAGATTTCTGTTGTGGTAGACCAATTCCTTCCAGTATTCGGCGTAGCCATATTGCTTCACAAACAACTTCACCTACAGCTCGATACTCTGCTTCTATAGAAGAACGAGAAACAAAGTTTTGTTTCTTGCTTCCCCATGATATTGGTCCAGATCCCATAAAGAAGGCGAAGCCTAGTGTTGACTTCCTATCATCCATGTTTCCTGCATGATCTGAATCTAAATATCATGTCAAGAAGAAGTTTTCGTTCTTCTTGTACTCTAGACCAAGGTCAACTGTACCCTTTAGATATCTCAATATTCTCTTTGCTGCTTTCCAATGACATATTTTCAGTTCTTGCATGAAGCGTGATAAATAGCTAACTACAAAGCTGATATCTGGTCTAGTATATGTTAGGTAAATTATACTCCTGATCAACTACCGATAGAGAGTTGCATTCACCGGTGGTGATGGATCAGAATGAGATAACTGAAGTCTCACTTCCATAGGTGTAGCACTAGGAGTGCAGTCCATCATCTTGAATTTCTCGAGTGTTGTCTTGGTTTATTTCAACTACGACACAAAGATATGATTCTCTTTTTTCCATACTTCCAACCCAAGACAATAGTACATGATCCCGAGATCTGTCATGTCCAACGATTGATTAAAATCCTTCTTTGTTGCATCGATCATCTTCATAGAACTTCCTGTAATGACTAGATCGTTAACATAAACAACCACAATGAAAATCTCCCCCCTTGCCTTTTGAGGTAGAGATTGGGGTCATAAGGATTCCTTTCGAATCCATGACTTATGAGATGCTCATCAATTTTGATGTACCATGCCGGGGTGCTGTTTTAGGTCATATAGAGATTTTATGAGTTTTCATACCATCATCTCTTTTCCTGGTATTACATAACCCTCTGGCTGAGTCATATAGACTTCTTCTTGCAAATCTCCATTAAGAAAGGCACTTTTCACATCCATTTGGTGGAATTTCCAACCAAATTGTGTAGCTAGAGCAAAGATCATCCTGATTGTCTTGATCTTGGCTATGGGAGAAAATGTCTTCTCATAATCAATGCCTTCTTGTTGTGCATAACCCTTTGCTACAAGCCTTGTTTTATACTTGTCAATAGTCCCATCTAATTTTTACTTAGTCTTGAATATCCATCTGCATCCAATGGGTTTCTTCCCTAGTGGAAGGTCGACAAGTTGTCATGTGTTGTTCTTCATCACTGACTGATACTCTAAATCCATGGCATCTTTCCAAGCTTTTGATTGTAGGGCTTCCTGAACTATAGATGGCTCAACTGTTTCAACAACTCTGCTCATTAGGGCATAATTGACCTCTTCACGAGCTTGACTGTGAGTTCTAGGTCCAGGATTGGATGATGTGCTAGGTACTTCATCCAAATTTGCATCTTTTATTAATTGAGTATACCATTTAGGTAACTTCTTAGCTATTCCATTGGCTTGTGGTGGATCCAAGTTTTCACCATCATCTAATTCATCACTGTCATCTTCAGTGGGAACATCAAACTCTATCTTCACAAGAGGTGTATTCTGCATGTTTGTTGAGTCGTTGAGTAGAGAATCTATTTGTTTCTTCTCAAAGAACTCAACATCCCTACTATGTATACTTTATTTGCTTTTGGATCCCATAATATGTACCCAAGTGCTTCTTCACTGTATCCAATGAATATCAATTTCTCAGCTTTCATATCCAACTTGTTCCTGTTCTTCTTGGGTATGTGCATGCTAGCTTTACACCCAAATACTCTTAGGTGTGCAATTGATGGTTTCTGATTTGACCATGCTTCTTGAGGTGTCACTCCTTCAAGAGCTACTGTGGGCACTCTGTTCAACAAATAGACTACAGTTCTTGCAGCTTCTACCCAAAATGTCTTTGTTAAACCTGAGTCATCAATCATACATTACACCATTTCCATGATAGTACGATTCCTTCTCTCAACTATACCATTCTGCTGTGGTGTGTGAGTAGGAGGCATTTGTTGACGAATCCCATGAGCTTCCAAGTAAGTCTTGAACTCATTTCTTGTGAATTCCCCCCCTCGATCTGAGAAGAGAGTTTTGATCTTACAACCAACTTCATTCTCAACAAGTGCTTTGAACTTCTGAAATGTCTCAAAGGCTTGACTCTTGTTTCTTAGACAATATATCCACATCTTTCTTGAGTAGTCATCAACACAAAGCATGAAGTATTGACATCTAGAATGACTTGGTTGCATGGGCCCACAAAGATTGGTGTGCACTAAATCAAGCTTTCCCTTAGCTCTATATGTGTTCTTCTGAAAGGGTACTCTGTGTTGCTTTCTAGCTAGGCAATTGTGACACTTGTCAGTGTTGTGCTTGAGTGTAGGAAATCCTTTCACCATGTTGCCCTTTTGAAGTGTTTGGAGATAGCCAAAACTGATGTGACCATATCTGCGATGCCATAGTTCTGCAAATTGTGTGTCTTTGGCCACTAGATCTTGATCATCCTTGTGGAAAAAATCAAGTTGGAACATGCATCCCACATTGGAGGCTCTTGCTACAATCTTGGAACCTCTTGACTTATCTCTTATCAAGCACACTTTTTCTCCATTATTACTGTCAAAATCCAACTTCAAGTTATGATCAAGGAGTTGACTAACTGATAGCAAATTCTTGGTCAACCTGTACATACAATACATCACGTGATTTTACAGTCATGCTTTCAAGAGGTAATGAAATGTTTCCAATCCCCTTAACAACTTTGTATGATGATTCATCACCTAATGACACATGGTTCTTGTTAGGTGAGTCACGTAGTGTGTAGAACCAATCCTTACGTCTAGTCATGTGTTGAGTTGCACCCGAGTCAACATACCGGATATCTTATGTGGACTTGGTTTCTTCATCAAATTGAGAAGAATACATGTGGTGTTCTTCATCCGAATCATCCTCATGTTCGGTAATATACCTTTGTTGTTTGGGTTCTCTTTGCCAATTACCATTTTTCTACCCTTGATTGTTGTTGTTGTTGGACTTCCCTTGATTTAAATTTTTTTACCTGTTGGTTATTAGGTTTTGAATTACTTGATGAACCCTTTTTATAGAAATTGTACCAACAATATTTGATGTCATGTTCCCTCTATTGCAAATGGGACACTTCTTGGTGTTGTCTCGTTGACTTTGGTCCTTTTGTTGACTTTGATTTTGCTTTGGGACTTCTTGTGATTGGACTAAAATTCCCATTTCCTTTATGATTGGAAGATAGTGCTTGCTCATCTTCATGATCTTTGTTGTTCATTACCTCTTCTTGTTGGAGTAGATTGACCAACTTCTCAAAGGTATTGTGTGTTCACTCATATTGATAGTTGTCACAAATATTCGTAGGAAGGAGGAAGTGCTTTCATGACACACAATTGGTACGAGGTCTTCATCACTTATCTCTTTTTCCCAATGCTAATAGAGATGCCCTCAAAGTAGCAACTCGTCTCAAAAAAACTTTAAACTTCTCATTGTTCTTGAACTTGAGAGTATGCAGTTGTGATAGTACGTTGAGGATGGCATTCTTGTTCTTTGCCTCATAGACTATTCTCAACTTATCCCATGCATCCTTGGCCGATGTGGCATCTCTAATGTGGGGTTGCACATCGTCTGTTACGCTAAACAAGATGATCAACTTGACATTTTGATTGGCCCTATCAAATTGAACTTGTTGTCTTCCATCATCAAGTGATCTTGTTGTTTTTCCATCTACAACTGTCCATAGGTCTTCAAACTCAAGTAACATCTTCATCTTCGGTTTCCATGTAGCATAGTTGTCTCCTCTAAACAAGATTGTGAATACGCAAGAAGAACTTTGGTGCTTGTGCACCCATTTCTACAAGCTGAATTTCTAAAACTCTGAATTTCTAACAAAGGGTAAGACTCTTATCACTACAGGTTTATGGTCTCCCTCTCAATATACCGTCAGGCCGATATACCAAACCTTTCTATATACACTCCCTTCCGATATACCCGTCAAGATTGGAAGAAGATCACCCTTTCAATATACTTGTCAGAACGGAAAGAGGTGTTAACACACGTGAAAGAATTTAGCACGTGGTACGTAAATAGTATGGAGAGGGGTTTGTGCAAGCACAAACGGATGGGAGGGCTCAAATGTGTGTGTATTATGTCCTTATTAGTCCCTGTCAATTTTATAGGGTCAATGCCTAGACAATGTTTAGGCAGCTGTGTTAGGTGTTAAGTGTAGTAGTATTCGCGACGGCATCACCCATAAGCACTTCCCAGAGGCACCGTATATATCAAACGCTACTATGAGATCAAAGATCTCGTGTGATAGAACCAAACATAAAATAAAAAATTTGCACTTTTTTTTTTTTTTTCACTTTATGCACCAAGATTAGTACAAAATACTCCAAAAGTACATCAAAATGAAGTTTTTGTGTCCCCCTCTTTAGAAAAAAGGGTCTAGAATCACAAAATACACAATTTAGGCCAAAAATATTTTTTTACCCCCCAATAGGTGTTTTTTCGCTAAATTTAGCGATGGCTCTAAATGTGTTTGGTGAGCTTCTAAATTTGGAAATCTCCCAAAATTTAGTAATTTCTCCAAATTTTCTAAAAAAATAATTTAATAAAAAATATGGAGAGAGTGGGAATTGAACCGCTGACCTGTTTGTTCCCAAGATCCAAACAAACAATCTGAATATTGTTTTCACATTTTCTCACAAATCGTGATCTCGAGTTTTTCTAAAATTTTTACGAAGCATCGAGATAATATTTTTCTTGAAAAATTTCAGAAGAATCGGAATCTTAGTTTTTAAGATCTTACCAATTTACCAGCTAGATCTGATTTTTTTCAGAAAAACTGATCCGACTTGTATAGACTTTTCATCACATGTAGAGGCCGAATCTGAAGATGATGTAAACTGCAAAGTTATGCGCCTTCTTCTTATCTTTCTAGAAAAAAAAATGGCACATCAATCTGACATTGTATGAAAAAGTTATATCCTTTTTTATAAGAGTTATCTGCTAGAATTTTGTTGACGGGACTGCTTCAACCTTTGCTCCCGAATTCTTCACACCTCCACTTTCATACTTGATTTTTTTCACTCTTTTCTTTTTAGATCTGCAATTTTTTTCAAGATCTTTCTCCTTTTTAAGATCTCTCAAAAATCCTTTTTTTTTTTATTATTTTTAAGATTTTTTTTTAAAGATCTCCAAATCTGAAATATTCCGCCAATATGTTGGATCAATTGGCTATGCCAATGACCAATCAAAAAAAATTTACCTTCCAAATAATTGGATAGGGCAGATTTTAATTGAGGGACGCTTGGAAGGAATGGAGGTTGCGGGATGCTTCAATGGCTCTCCTTTGATGCGAGATATTCTTCTCCAATAGATCCTCTCCAATAGTGCTCCTCTTGACCTTGCTTGGATATAAGTTGCTCTCGATACCAAATGATAATAATGGTATAGCTCTGATACCAAATGATAGAATAGAATAATATTGCAATGACTAAAGAGGGACGGAAGCCTCACAAATATTATTGATCATGAAATCAGATTACATAACAATGCAAGAGCTGTAATATTTATAGATATTAGACAACCTCATATGGATAGACATGACACCCTATCAAGCACCAACTACGAGATGATAAGACCCATCTCACATGCACATATAATTACTACTAATACCAATATTGAATGTTATCCAACATAAAAATATTGAATGCAAGTCACTAGACTAGAGTGCACATGTTGCACATTATTAAATAAAAGACAATGCAATAAAATGCAATAAATATTCCTATGCTAAATTATGCTAACATCTTCCTCCGTAGTATTGGGCTAAAGCGGTGAATTGTTCTAATTACGTTCGAATCGTGTTCCACACAAGGCGAAGAGGGATGACACCCTTTGAAGCTGGTTTGGATGCAAGCTTAATGTTGAGCACTTTCGAGTCTTCGGATCCAAGGCTATGGCTCATATTGCTAAGAAGAAACACAAGTCATTAGAACCACAATCCAAGCCTTGTATATTTGTATGGTATCCTGATGGTGTGAAGGGATATCGATTATTGACTCCTACTTCTCATGATATTTCTATTAAGAGAAGTGTTAAGTTTGATGAGTCTTCTTTGACTTCTACTTCTCTACCTATTAAGGTTCTTCAACTTGCTGATTCAGATTCTGACTAATCAGATGATGATGATGTTGAGTGTGATCCTCTTCTTGATCATCCAGACCATTAGACCTTTGATTCTTCTGATTTTGATAGTAGTGATGACGAGTACTATGTCCCTTCTCACTCGAGTGATGAATTTTCTGACTCAGACCCTGATAGTCATGGTCCTCTTTGGGCTAGGAAAACTTTGCAAAGTGCTGGAGATTTAGTTGGAGATACTTCAGATATGAGACGTACTCACTTAGATTTCATTGGACCCCACTCTTTCTTTTCCTTTGCTTCTAATCCACAGTCTTTCCAGGAGGCTTCTTGTATTTGTGAGTGGGATTCTTCCATGGATGAGGAGTATTCCTCTCTCATGAAGAACGATACTTGGGATCTCACCCCTCTTCCAAAAGGAAGAAAAATTGTTCGGTGTAAGTGGGTGTTCTAAAAAAGTATGGAGTAGATGGAGACATCGAAAAGTTTAAATCGTGATTAGTAGCTAAGGGTTTCTCCCAGATAGCTAGGGTTGATTATACTGAAGCCTTTACTCCGGTTGCGAAGATGATTTCTATTTAGCTAACCTTTTCCATTTCCGTAACAAACAAATGGAAATTCCATCAAATGGACGTTAAGATTTCCTTCCTTCATGGTGACCTAGAGGAAGAGATCTACATGGAACAACCTCCGGGTTATGTCCATGATCCCTCCCTCATTTGTAAGTTAAAGAAGTCTCTTTATGGCCTTAAACAAGCCCCTCGAGCTTGGTATGCCAAGATGGACTCATTTTTACTTACATCAGGTTTTACTAGGTGTCACTCTGATCCAAATGTTTATATTCTATGGCAAGATGAATCCATAATCATCCTTGTTCTCTATGTTGATGACTTGTTGATCACATGCAGCTCTTCCTCTATCTTTGATTCTTTGAAGATCGCCTTGGTGAAAAAAAATTCCATGAATGACTTAAGTCTGCTTCATTACTTTCTTGGGATCCATATTTCACAATCTGACTAAGGAATTTTTATTTCGTGACCTAAGTATGCTCTTGACTTGCTTTCTCATTTTCAAATGTCTGATTGCAAGTCTTCTCCTACTCCTTTTCTTTTCAGGGTTAAGTTGGTTTATTATTTCTCTACTCCCTTGGTTGATGGTAACCTTTATTTATAGTTGGTGGGGAGCTTAATTTAATTCTCTCACACTCAACCAAATTTATCTTATGTTGTTGGGATTATGTCCAGATTCATACAGGAGCCACATGAGATGCATTGGAAAGAAGCTAAATAGATCCTTCATTATGTTCATGGCACCTATACTGATGGCATTCATTATTATGGAGGGATGGATATTGACTTCATTGGGTTCATAGATTTTGATTGGGCGATGACTTAGATCATCTAAAATCTACCTCTGGCTACAATTTCTCTCTTGGTTCAGGTCATGTTAGTTGGTCTAGCAAGAAGTAGAATGTAATTACGATATCTTCTATAGAGGCATAATATAGAGGATTAGTTAATGTTGCCATAGAGGTTGTTTGGCTACAGGGTATTCTGATAAAGTTTGGCATCCACTTTCGGCGGCCTACCATTATCTATTGTGATAACATGAGCACTATCTCAATTTGTAGAAATCTAGTTCAACATCATCGATGGACGAAGCACATTGAGATCCATATGCACTTCATACAAGAGCTTATTCATGATGGTATCATTGACATTCAATACATTCAGATAGCTGATCAGATTGTAGATATATTCACCAAGCCCTTCACTAAGGTGAAGTTTCTTCACTTGCGGTCTCTTCTTGGGGTGAGGTCTTATGTAGCTACTCATCTTCTTCGGGCTATATAGTCCTTCTCTTCTTCTTCTTCTTCTTCTTCTTCTAGGAAGATGTTGTTTGTATATGGGCACCTTATCAGGCCTTTAGTTTCCGGGCCCCATTGACACATCTTTCTTAGTTGTTTAGGAGTGTCTTCTTATTCTGTCTGACTCATCATAGCTACTACCCCAACTTCAATGAAGGGGGTGTGTTGGTGTCTGGGATCCTACGTGTCCTCCACTCACATATGGAGGGTTATCTCATATGGGTTAGGTTTAGGTGTCGCATGCACTAGGGTTACTCAACACCCTATATGTACCCTTTCATTTATGATTTATGAGTATGCCAAGACACTTCGTTGTCTTTCATCTGTGTGCAAGCTTTATTTCATTGAGAAATTTCTTCCATTGTTGATCGATCCTTGTGTTTACACTGGAGCTATCACGATTCCATTTGAGTGTAACTACTTCGTGGTGCATCATTTTTTATTTTATTCTCCCAAACTCTTTTAGTTTTTGATTTTGAAACTTTTGACGCTTGTCTGATACACTTTTTCCTCGTATTGTAGTTCACTAAAATTTATATTTATCTTCATTGGTAAAACCTATTGCAAATTTGAATGAGGTTTTTGTTAAACACATTTCTATGAACAAAAACCTCTCTCATATTTTCTGTTTGACTTTTTTGTTTCTGTTTATGAAACTTTTAGCGCTCATCTAATACACTTTTCCTCGATTGTAGCTCACTAAAATTTATATCTCTCTTCATTGGTAAAACCTGTAGCAAATCTGAATGAGGTTTTTGTTAAACACATTTCTATGAAAAAAACCTCTCTCATATTTTCCATTTGACTTTTTTGTTTCTATTTATGGAACTTTTAGTGCTCGTTTGATACACTTTTCCTCGAACTGCAACTCACTGAAAGTTAGATTTCTCTTCATTGGTAAAACCTGTAGAAAATATGAATGAGATTTATGTTAAAAACATTTCTATGAACAAAAACCTCTCTCATATTTTCCATTTGACTCTTTGATTATTCACAGTCCCCATTTGATGTGAGTTCGAACTAACTCTGTGAGTTCCAGAACTAAATCTATGAGTTCCAAAACTAAACCTACGAGTTCTAAAACTAAATTTTCCAGTTTTGGAACTAACTCTATGATTTCTAGAACTAACTCTGTGAGTTCCTTAACTAACTCTATGAGTTCCAGAACTAACTTAAGAGAACAATAACTTTTGCATACGGTCTCGGATTGAGATGATTATTTTTTTGAACTTACATAATTTTTCAAGAGGAATATGAATATGAAATCATATTTGAGTTTAGATATACCATCCATGATCAATTCCAATTTTCCCAATACTAGCATTATATTTCCTTTATGGCCTGCATACACAAGACTTTGCATCTTTTCCCAAATAATCAATAAGATTACTCAACAAAATCGATAACAAAATATTTCTAAAGAATGAACAAGATATATATCCTATATTATATCTTAAGAAAACTATAAGTTCCTAGATTACATTTAAATCCACTTTCAAAGATAAGTTAGAAGGACAAAATAGTGGTAATTTATGGTCAATTTATGGCCTCATCACAGGGGATCAACAACGAAGGTTGGCGAACATCTTGTGACACTTTGTGAAAATTAGTTTCTAAGGTTTTTCACAATCACAGGTGCCTAGAAGCAATCTACATTTCCCAAGTGTCCTATTGCTAATATTTCGACAATTTTGAAATTTCCTAGACTCGATTGCAAAAATTTGCCCTCTTGTTTCATCAGTTTTCTAGCTCATTACATCTTCAGTATTATTCTAAAATGAACTAATTCTCTTATACCATCTCTTGCACTTAGGGTTTCAAATTTTCATTTACTTATTACTTAGGTCACATCTCTACTTTATTTTTTATCTATCATGTTGTGACTCGTAATTAGGGTTTTACAAATTTTGAATATTTTTTAAATTGATCGGGAAGAAAAATAAATTACTAATATTTAAATAAAGACAAGAATATTATAACGATATATTTTTAACCATACAAAAATAAAATTAACATATGGTAAAAATAATTACAATGTTAAATTACCTTATAAATAATTTTATCATCCAAAATCCCCCTTAATTATGCATCATTTCAAGTGAACAGGAGAGAAATTCTTTAAATGTTTCAAATGTATCTCATGCTAGCAATTTTCTAAAGACATTTGTATGTTGTTGATTTGTTGGGAAAAAGAAAAGTTTAATGTTATGTTGTATAACATGTTTGAAAATGAAATGTATATGTATCTCAATGTGCTTTTTCCTCTCGTGAAACAAGATATTGTGAAACAATTTTTATAACCCATTCGTTATCAAAATACATGTCTGTAGGTTTCTCCTGTGGTAGTGCAAGTCCTTCAAGTATGCGACATATCCGGAAGTAGTTTTCCTGTAAAGAATGCTACCTACATGATCTGAGTTTGAATATCATGTCAAGAAGAATTGATCATTCTTTTTTTACTCTAATCCAAAATCCATAGTTCATCGATATACCTTAAGATATGATTTTCTTCTTTCTAGTGAAAAAAACATGGTTCTAGTGTGAATTGTGAAATAAAGTTAACTTTAAAGCTAGTGTCTAACCTAGTATAATTCAAGTAAATGAGACTCCAAATCAAATTTTGATAGAGAGTTTCATTTACCTATGGTTATATATTTGTACAAGACATTTGAAGTCTTATCTCTATATGTGTGTGCAATGTAAATACAGTCCATCATCAAAAACTTCTCAATCATGGCATTGGTGTTTATCAAATGAGAAAAAAATATGTGATTCTCTTTCGGCCATATTTTCTAAGCCAATACAATAGCACATTAGCCTAAGATCTATCATGTCAAATGATCACTTAAGATCTTTCTTCATTGCGTCAATCATATTCCCGATCTTCTAGTGATGACAAGATAGTTGACACGACATAATAACAATTATAATCTCCCCTTGATTTTTAAGGTAGATATTAGGATCATAAGCATTCTTATGTAATCCATGTTGAAAAATATTCTCATCAAATTTTGATATACCAAACTTGGGGAGTTTGTTTACGTCCATACAACTATTTGATAAGTCTACATACCTTTTTTCTTTTCCGGTATGACAAATATTTTTGGTTAATTAATGTAGACTTCTACCTATTAGTATCCACCGAGAAAGGAACTTTACATATCCGTATGGTGGAATTTTCATCCAAAATGTTGCAACTAGAGAAAATATTATCTTGATCATCTTGATCTTAGTTATGGGAGAAAATGTATCCTCATATTCAATACATTCCTTCTAAGAATACATATTTACTACTAGTTTAACTTATACTTGTGAATAGTCCCATATACTTTTTACTTTGTTTTTAAAATACATCTACATCCAATGGGATTCTTCCCTAGTAGAATATCGATAAGTTGTCATGTTTTATTCTTCATCACAAACTGATATTCAACATCTATGGCATATTTCCAATATTTTGACTATAGGGCTTCCTAAACCGTAGAGGGCTCAATAGATTCAAAAAATTTATTCATTTAGGTAAAATATACACGATCACGAGCCTTGTTGTGATTCCATGGTCTAGGAGTGAATGTGTCTAGAGGACCATCCGATTTGGAATATTAAATCCTATTAATATACCATTTAGGAATACACTAATTTTTTCTTATGGGTTATCGTGTTGTCAAATATTCACCATCATTCCCATCGTCACTTTCATCATCGGTGGGAACATCATCTTCTATTTTCACAAAAGGATTCTTTGAACATCCGTTGACTTTTTGGAAGGTGCCTCAACTTCTTTCTTCTCAAATAACTCATGTAGTCATTTATTCATATACCTTCTTTCTACCCCAAGTGCATCATCCTACCACCCAACATGTGTTGGGCACTCACCCGAGGCGTGCACATGCTCGAGCCCCTCCTTTATGTGAGCTTCATGATAATGGTCCACCATTGATGGAGAACGAGTGTAAAAATGAAAACATATAAATTCACTCAAAAACAGAAGATACATACAACATATCCATGCACGATGCATCATAAATGGAAATGAACATTGTAAATAAGCATTATAAAACTAGATTCAACTCAAAATAATATGAAGAACATAACGCTTTATAATTTTGAGCATGAATAATGAGAATCACGTACCATATATTGATTTATAAACATTTACAATGGCTCCATTATATCATGAGGGTCATACAGATTTGAATAAATCAAGGGATATTATCTTAAACCCTATAAAAATACTCTGTAGTGAGAGAGTTCTTAGCTATTCTACCCATTACAACCCTTGTTCATACCTAAATCCATGCCTAAAATGCTTCAAAACCCTTCTTGCAAGAATTTCTATAGCACCTTGTCACTACCTAAAACCCTCCTTAATCCTTCATTTCCACAGAACTTCATTCTCACTCTCTTCTTCCCTCCATTTCGGACCTAAGCACTACTTTAAATAGGATCTAGATGCACCACCTTGTTATCCTTCATGAGAAAATCGCATGCCAAGTGGAAGTGTGGTCCTACATGGTTGAATGGATATGCTAGATTTCAAATGCCTCCACTACATATAATGATCATCTTGGGAATATTCCTTACATGGAATATTATTTTCTTGACCTCCAAGGCTCTAGGATGGTACCTTATCCATTCAAAGCATGCCTACTCGGGATTTTCACATGTTTCTCCTATGAGAACTCCTTTAAAATATGGGTAAGCCCCTACACATTTCTTCTCCCATGCACACAACCCTCTTCTACTATGCACCTTTCCCTTGTGTAGACACTAAAATTAGGTCACACTCCCCTTTGGTCCCTCGACAAATAAGCACCCTTCATCACATTCACCTAGCCATGGCCCTCTTCACCTCACTAATATTAATTTAATTAATCTAATTAAATTAATTCATTATCCTCACCATATTTATTATTTAAATATCTTAATTTAAATAATATCCACACATACACCTCACCTGGACACCTCATCAAGCCAACTCACCCTAAGACCTATTCTTAGTAAGTTGCCATAACTAACTAAGACTTACCCAAACCCTAAAAATCAATGCCTACATTCTCTCTAACCACATTCTTGCATGCTTACAAGAAGCTTCCAGTTCAATCCGTGGGTTAATGACATGAGATCCAAGAAAATCAAGAGGATCTCCTTAGTTTAGTAAACCTAGAAAATCCTACCTTGACCGATCTTTGGTTACCCCTAATGGTCGTGGTTAAGCCAGAACCGTCGTTGGTTACCCTTTTAACCCCCAAAACAACCTTATTTTCAAGGTTGGAAAAGATTGGAAAAGGTTGGCAAACATTAGCACATTCCAGAGAGATATCGCATCTTTTGAGAGAAAATTTCAGTGAGAACATGCATGTAAGGAAGGAGATCAAGCATTTTCTCCTACATAGCCACCCCAACAATGATCTTATCTAACCAAGCAATGAGGAGTGCACATGCAGTCCACGCAGAAGTTCTCATACGATTGGTGATCACCTTCATCCTTCAACCTCTTACCAGCACCTCCATCCCTCACTCACAGTGTCCAGGACAATAATTCATGTAAGTAAAACATTATACTTCTCCGGTTAATTTCATTTCATCATCTTATTATCACCTATTGTTTACCTAGCCACCCATTGACCTCCTTCAACACCCCCTCCATATACCCATCAAAACCTTGCCAAATCCTACCCAAATCACCCAATACCTCATCCCGACCAACCAAAGTCCTTTGTGCAATCACAAAGGATACCCAAAACTCATTTTGTGGCATTCCCTGAACTCCACAGTAATCGGCACCGGTTACATGTAACCACAGTCGGTCACTCTTATCTGGCATCAATCTCTGTATTTTCCCATACAACTCAGAACCATGACCTATCCACCTAATTCCACCTCACCCTTATTCACCTATGACCTACCTGAGACCTTTGTCAGACCTGCAAAGACCCAGAACCAGTTACTTGACCTTTGGATCCTACTCTAACCTAGCCTATTAGATTATATCTTTCTTATTATGTTTTAAGTGAGATACCTAAATCATTTCAAATTACAATAGGATTTACTTCATTTCCTACATTAAATTATTTAAAATAAAGGATGATGATAGTCGCTCAGGAAGTATCACTCTTCCTGGATCTACCACACGCTAGGCGATTAAATGCACATATTGTTTAACTCTTTCTCGTGGTCATGCTTTTCATTACGGTAGTTTCTCCTAGCCAAAGGAAGTTATCACGATCGCTTATGGATTTAGAAGTCATACGTGCGCACAACCCATCAACCAAAATTTGAACAGGTATTCCTCCTACGCCCGTTACCCTATCTCTTTCATCAATACTTCAAAGAAATGTCTAAGAATTAGGTGAAACATTTTGGCGCGCCCGGTGGGACCCATACGAGGTTCCTTGCATTTTATTCATTCCTAGGAAAAGTTGTGTGTTTGTTTCCCTTCTGAAAAGCATACACATTAATTTTCTACCTTGGTAACCTACTCTTTCTTTCTATTTGCTCTAAAAGAAACCTTTCTTTTGGTGTATTTAAATAAAACCATTTCTTCATGTTTTTCTGCATTTTAGTGAAAGAGCATCCCTCTTCCTCTTCATCTTTTTGTGTCATTCAACTTCACACTTCGATTTGGGCTTAAAAATAAGTGCATTGCATTCTGATTTATCGCATTAGCTCACATTAATTGAGGGCAACCTATACGCTGGAAGTCATGACCAACTAATGGTTGACAAATGAACCATAGAAAGCACATCTCTCTCTCTCTCTGAGTCTTGCCAAATTGAAAAATTCAAAACAAATACATATTCTTAAACAACATCTTTCCTAGGAACGCCTGTCAATGATCACATTGATATGAGGATTGGCAGGTACTCCCCAGCTCATTGCTCTGTCGAGTCATACTTCAGAGTGAAGCCCGCCCCCACCATAACATACCTAAAACCTCACCTTTTAGATATCCTTCTTCGTAGGAAGCCATCCTCACCAAAAAACTCTATTTCACAATTCATGTGTCAGTCCTTAAATAACATAAGCTAAACAAACATAATAAAAAGGCACTCCTAGGATCACATTTTTCTTAGTGTTTCTACTTGTCTTACGTTTTGAGGTGAGAGATCACGTTCTTTGTTTTTCTTGTTCTTCCTTGTACGTTCCTCATTATAGCTGGTGTATTCTAACTTCAAATGAGTGTGCCTAGATCATATTATCGCAATTCTCGAAATTCTAGGTCTAATTCCACATCAAATTTTAATTCACAAACACTATTCTTTCATCACTATTTCAATTTCACACGAGGACCGAGTGTGATCCAATGACCATCATTGGTTACCCTCTAACAACCATCATC
Source organism: Taxus wallichiana var. yunnanensis (assembly GCA_018340775.1). Taxonomy (NCBI): domain Eukaryota; kingdom Viridiplantae; phylum Streptophyta; class Pinopsida; order Cupressales; family Taxaceae; genus Taxus; species Taxus wallichiana. The sequence goes on from CM031234.1 coordinate 492,812,632, forward strand.
GAGTTATACCCAACCAACGTCGGTTCTAGGTCCTGTTTTTAAGCTACCCAAAAGGAATTTTTATTCATCTTTCTCCACTTGTCACAGTCCTGTCACTTTGCCATCATTCCCATTGACATTGTAAAATTCATCGTGTTTGGCATACTTGTCATATTTGACCTTATACCCTTTTTTTTTTCACTCACTGTCCATTTTCTACAGTGACCGTAAGCGATTACCCATAACCGTGCGAGTTTTCCCTAACGGCATCGGTTACCTGGATCCACTTTCCAACCAACATTTGGTACATAATACACTTTTTACCATAAGATTCACCTATTCCTAATGTTTTTCTATGTCATTTATAGAGAAGTAGCCCTACCTGATCAGTACTGGTTCACATGGTGCTAACCCAAAGACAAGAAAACACACTCGTATTTCACGCCAGTTGTCAACCAATTCCACCTAGTCCTTCACCACCTTCCATTTTATCACCAACCATGGATCCCATCCAACCTATCACTATGACCACCGGAGATGAGGAGTTCACACGACTCCTTGACCAAAACCCTACCGCTTGCGCTTTACTTTTCCCACTCATCCACTCGAGATGCCTCGGGTCGATTGATATGCAGCATGCCCATATCTATGCCCCGACTCTCATTCCCACTCCCGCATCAGCCTCATATGGCTCCGTCTACCCGCATCTACCTTACCCTCGGTTTTTTTCAGCTAAGTCCTATACCCGCCATTATGAATGCCACATCTTGACCTTCGTGGCACCCGCCACATCCACCATACCCTCGACAACTACCCAAAATACAACCTCATCCACCCCTAATGTCTCACACATACCCGTAGCTACACTACCACCTCTCGGTGTCGGTGACCCCTACCCCTTTTTAGAACATGGTCCTTTCCATTCCACAATCATTAGCCCCCATTTCCACTAGGGTTACCATGACCCTTCCACCTCCATATACATATTATCAACAGCCTCTTGTTTCATCCATTATTCACTCTGGGTATGTACCCCTGTTTCACTACCTTCTTCCCAATCAACCTACATGGAAGCACCATATACTTTGGAGTGCCACCCCGTTATATGCCCAAAATAAACCCTCTCATGCTACAAGAGGAACCTAATCATCGCAACCTACCAACGACCTAATCAAATTGATGTTGGACAAGATGCAGACATTAGAGGCATCGGTTTACGGCTCTGCAACACTCTCACCTATGACAATATTTTCAATGAACCCATCCACCCATCCATTCCTATCAACTATACCCCGTGCATTGGGAAATGCATAAATTCAATCATTTTAATAGCAAAGAAAACCAGCAACAACATTTACGGTCATTCAAACACAGGTGTTATCTAATTACTCACGATGATGCTTTCCTCTTGAGAACCTTTCCCATGTCTCTCGATCTGGACCTGCATTAGATTGGTATAGTGGGTTACCTAGATACTTTATATTCTCATTTAATCGGTAGACCAAGCCTTCTTAGATCATTTCTCTATCAATATTATCAAGAAGGTTACCATGATTGACCTATACTCCACGCGTCGATGAGGATAAATCTATCACGATTTTTTCACTCGTTGGCGTAGGTTGATCAATCAACTCACCTTCCAACTTTTGCAAACAGAACTCATTGATCTCTTCACACGGGCTTGTGCTAGACATATCTCACTGACCTTGCAGGTCCAAACCTTCCAAACATTTGATGAAGCATTCACTATGGCATGAAAGTTAGAGATTTGGGCAATCTAAGAGAAGAAAATCCAATTACGCAATAAGAGTTTGGCATTCAAGACGAATGATACCTATTCTTCTTATAAACCACAAAATAATTATTCAAAATCTAAGGGCACCACTAACGTAGTGGTACTCAAGGCCGGCCCAGCTCATCCATAAAATTAGGCTACCCCCTCATCTAATCTCTCATCCATCCAGACTTTTCAATTTAGATGAGAACATCATAAATGCACCCCAATTGGGGAGCCTTACTCTTCTATCTTATAAAATCTTATCAAAGCTGGAGCCATCACCCTTCCACCTATAAAACCACACACTAGTTTTGACCCTGCTCACCCCATGCCCACATGGTATAAAGAACATGACTTCGTAACTATCATTAAGTAAAGGGTTATAGTGACAGAAATTGCATCACTTTCAAAATATTTTCCAAGAAATGCTCGAGAAAGGTGAGTTAACCATGGATAATCCTAACGCACCTACCAACCAAAACCTACACATCTTCAAGAAACCATTTCCCAACCATGCCCCTTCATCTGATCAAACCGGTGAGACCTCAACTCATGATACCCATACCCGCGAGGTCCACGCTATTTTTAGTGACACATCTGTTGTTGCCTAGTTACCTCACATTCCTTCCATAGAGGAAATCCTAGCACAAAATCCTCCTTCCACATTAGAACCCACCGCACCTATTCCTCTAACCATAGAGGAACATCTTTTATCCCCTTCATTACCTACGGAGGAGTCTTCCCACTAACATCGAGACCATTTGACCTTTGGCTTCTCCACTTTGATATCCACATAGGAGCACCCATTACCTCCTCCACCCATATAGAGCACCTATCCATTCCTCCACCTAAAGAGGAGCACCCATCATCTCCTCCACCCATCACAGACCAAGTTGATATACCTTTTCCTCTTGGTGAGCATTCCCCATCGCCTACCCAAGAACCCGTAGACCTACTTTCGGCTCTCTTACCCACATAAGTGAAGCTAGCCAATTTCTCGTCTCTAAGACACATTTTATGGGAATTGTCATTAGGTCCTCTTCAACTCCACCTACGAGACGTGCCATTCTCACATTTGGCTAATGTCTTACGCTTTTTCTTTTCTCAACGCAGATGCAGATGTCACTTACTAGTACTTCCACTACTACCTACTCAAAAGTATTCCAACCAATCAAACCGAATATAACCACCTCTATCACCATTCCTTCCATGATACCCATCATAACTCAACATACACGCTTACCCATAACTCAAACTACATCTAAACCCAAACCCACACCTATAACATTTGCCTTGACTAAACCTATTACCACCTTAGGGGTCACCCCAACCACTAGCCTTACTCATCCACCTATCAAACTAGATTTAGCTACATCCTCCAAAGTTAACACCCCACCTACTTCGACACCCAAACATAAGCACAAAATCCATCAAACTCATACCCCGGCTATGCCAATCACACCTTCACCTATCCCATCTGTCTTAGGACCTCAGCTTCCCAACATGGTCAAGCAACCTCCACCCATCAATAAACAAAAATCACAACAACCCATTTCTTCCTCACGAACCTCTAACCTACCCAGACGCCCAAGATGACTTACACCCACACCTACAACATTGCTACCATGCATACCTCCAATGCCCTCAGCTATTTCTTCACTACCCACTACACTTTATTCATTTTCCCTCACACCCCATGTGTGACCTGCGTCATCTACCTTCACAACACCTCTCATTATCCCCATGGGTAACTTGTTCTCTTCCCCATCCACTTTTCCTTCTACACGTTATACACCCATATCACCTTTATCCAAGAAGGTGTAACCTAAAAACAAAACTCCACTACCCCACAACAAGGTAATCAAAACAACTAGACACCCTCATGCCCATTCATCCACCATACCCTACCTAAACAAAAATGAAAAACACCCAAAACCACGCGACACCCAAAACCATAGCTCGATCTGCTCCTCCTCTTCCAAGGCCATTCCTCAATAAAAACCACACCTACACCCAAACCCACGTTCACTTCCCATTGCGATCCACTAGTGGGGTCTTATGCCAAAATTTTAACCAACCTCCTTGAGACTTTTGTCATCACATTACCGCCACTCAGGCCTTATGACCCCCTCAAACCCAAGCTAAAAGGGTTTGATGATACTAAAATTTGCACCTACCATCATGTGCTAGGGAACGATGTGGAGAAATGTAAGGCCTTGAAAATCGTCTTTATCCAGTTGTGTCCTCTAGAAGCCAACTTTGATGATGACGACCTTCTTGACAAGGACCCTACTTCACCGACACCCATTCCCACACAACCCACTCAACAACCACAACCTCCACCCTCATAGCTCCTAGATCCACCGATCTGAAAACGTGTGTTGTAATTTTTATCACTTTTAAAAGTTTCCAAAGATCGTGATTTTCTTAACCAATTTTAAGTATTATAAACTCCACAAATTGATTAAATTATGATTATTATGCATCCATAGAAGTGTGGAAAAATTGTGTAGCAAATAAATAATCAGAAAAATGAAAACATTCAGATAACAAAAAGATTGTTTATGGGGTTCGGAAATTCCTACGTCCCCGGGTTCAGATTGAACTAATCCATTAATAATATTGAAATGCAAGTACAATAAATCTTACAAATAACCAATAATGAATCAAAACCTATAAATGAGTTGATCAATGTCCCAAGAACTCTGAAAAATAGCAGAAACTGTCCCAAGAACGATCCGTGGCTCCTACAGTGTTTTCACAATGTGATCTCCCTGCAACTGTGTTAGAAAAACACCTAAAAATGGAGATTTAAAAACATTATATGAAAACAAATCATATATCTGAGATCATCTCTGAATTATGAACATTTTCATGTTTACACCAAGTCACAATTCGGACCAGAAGTGCATTGAAATTCATGTTTTCCAACTAGCTGTCTTGTAGATCCCTGTTAAAATCTGCATTCAAAGCTTCCAAAAATAGGTTAAAACTCAACAAAAAGATCAAATCTTACATCGTTGGAATCGTCTCAAAATTTCCTTCATTTCATCTTTTTACTCTAAGTTCCCATTCTAAGTGTAAGGCCTTCAAAAATGGTGTTTTCAGCAAACTGGTCCTTAAGCTGCTTTACACAGACCTGTCTCCCTTGTATAAGTGGAAGCGACCCATTTTATAATGTGCCCAAGCCTCTAGGTGAGTTGGTTGGAGGATTGGTCTTGGAGCGGTGAGGTCAGGGGATCAAATCCCAGCTGGCCATCATTTTTTGGCGGATTTACCTATTTTAATGGGATAAAATCCCAATGGAGGCGGATTTGATAAGGTTTAAGGCTTTAAATAGCCTTCCCATGCATATGTTTGAAGTGGTCAAAAGACCACGTTGGAGCATAACCCCCTCCATTTAATTCTCCTCTCCACATGGATTTCCACGCATAGGATAAGCATCCCTACCACCGCTTCATTTCCTCCTCCACGTGCTTAGCATATGTGGTTTTATACTAATGTATAAACATTAATATATCTAGTGGTTTGGCATATATGCATGCCATTTGGAAAGTGGACTTACCAAGATAATATAATTTCGACCCATACAATATGGTATGAAAATAATTAACTCGGTCAATAGTATATATTCCACTTGTCGTCTCCCGATAGGAAAATTGATCTAAAACCAACAAACAACTCCCTTTTTCCTTTTTGCCACGTGTCGCAGTGCGATTGGTCCATTATTGACCAGTTGACTAGAGTTGACTTTCCGTTGACCAAACTTTGACCGGACATAACTAGAGCTCCCGATGTCCATTTGTCGCGTTCTCATAGTCGTTGGAAAGCTCTCGAGATGATCTTCTACACTGACACCATTTAGGGATGTTTAGGGAAATTTTTCAAAAATGATCCCCTGATCACACCTCCCCACTAAGGCTTTTTGTCCACAAAAAGCTGTGTATCAACCCACAAAAACATGCTATCTCTTCCTGCATTGCACAAACACATACAAGAACCCAAAATAACATTATAGGTTAAATAAATGCAAATAGTTGATTAGCTAGTCACATAATCGATCAAATAATAACACCCAATTAAGCTAGTGTTCAATCAAATCTTGCAACCACTCGACTCTATGCACAACTGTTGTGAATCGTCATACCCCATTGTAATGCCATCACAAATAATCTGACCATATAATAACACCAATTCTATTACGGAAATCTAGTGTTCAAGCTGTCACTTTGTGATACGACCGATTACCAAAATTACAATTCCATAACACAGATCATTATACAAGACATCTAAACTGCCCAAATTTAGGCTAGTGCCCACTGCCCATCTGAAACTATAACCACTACAAGTATTCACTATCAGAATATAATAGACTATCAACGCCTAAAAATAGCTATAGTCAACAACTGAATCAACATGAATATGCCAAAACACTGTATCGCCATCACAAATAATAATTCAGATAATAACACCCATCTATAACAGAAGCTAGTGTTCAACTGACACTTTGTGATTATGCTTATTACAACTGCAAGTTTCAAATTTAGACATGCTACTAATGCCTATCCCTGCATAGTGTTCTCAACAATGGAACTACCAACCAATATGAGAAAAAAACATGAGTATGATGAACCTATCACTCAAATCTTCTCTTGAGTTGTTTCCATTCATTTTGAAAGCTTAAATATCAACTTAGGAACAAATCCTTATCAATCAATAGAATCCCTAAAAATATAGCTCTAAAAACATTTTGCTTGCCTACTATCAACAATTTACTGTAGTGCAAATATAAAGTTGAGGAGTGTTTTTCCAAACCAATCACTTGGGTTTTTCCGTTTTGGTTGTTTTACCTCCTCAATACCAAAATGAGTTTTAGTTAGGTTTAGCACTGTTGGTTTTACAATATTGTTCTTTTTAACAACTTTCCAATTTTGTTGTTTAGGAACAAACCAACAAACCTTAACATCATGACCATTCCTATTACAATGGGAACAAAATTTAACTTCCCTATTTTTAGGAGTCTTACCCATTTTACCATTCTTAGAACTCTGTCTACGAGAATGATTCCCCTGTTTAGGAGAGGTAACATTCTTGCCATTTCTCACCTTTCCTTGGTGAGATTGGTCTTTAGCACCTACCTTATCATTCACAAAAGGCATTAAATTCTTAATCAAATTTTTCCTCTTCCAACAATATGCAACAGAATGATTAGTACCTTCACAAAATGTGCAAGGGAAAGCATATTTCTGCCTACCAAAGCTATATTGTTCCAACTGAAAGAGTGTATTAGAAGTTTTAGGATTTGATTTTCCCTTAGTGCTATTTTTAGTGTAAGTGGAAGGAGGTGGAATCGATTACTGTTTTACCTTTTTCTTACACCTTTCATTGTTCCTCCTGATGGCAAAATCCTGCAATTCTAGTGGCATAGATCCTTGGCTGTTGGAAGCTTGTCTTCCTTCACCGCTTGAACTTTCTCCAGCTTCCATTTTCCACTAGAGTAACCCAAACCTGCAAATCGAGGCTGATCCTCTACCTATATTAGGTTAGCATCACCTTGTCCATTTTTACTAAGGCCCTTTCCGTTAAATCCCATCTTAACCATTAGCTTAGACCCAATTCCCTTAGTGTGTTTTTCAAACTGACCCAAAGGAACATCTGAAACTGAATGAGAGGAAGAATTAAAATGTGAACAACTTACAATGCATTCTTTTGTCATAGTACCTGCATCTGATTTGGAAGGCATTTCCTTCTTGTGTTCACCTTGTTGCAGCTTTTCCAAGAGGGCATCCTTGGTCTCGTATTTCTTCCTGCAACTCTTTAACAAAGCCCATCAACTTCTTGCTCTCTTCAAGCATCTTGTTGACATACTCCTCTTTCTTGGTTATAGAGGATTGTGGCTTAGATTTTAACCACACGATTTACTCTTCTAAGGAATAAAAATTAGCTCTCAAGAAAGAATTTTCTTCTTGGAGTTGGCGGTTTATGGCTTCAAGCTCATCTAGTTGCTCCTGTTTGGATGACTTGCCCATGATTCCTGGTTCCTGCAAACACAACCTGTACTTCCAAAACTGCACACTGCGAAAGAAGATTAACAAGCCCCAAAATGTCTGCACACTGAATACTGAAATCAATATTGAAACTAAAGCCAAATTTCCAAACACAATTAGAAGCTAATCTAGCAATCTAACTGCTCTGATACCAAACTTGATCTGAAAACGTGTGTTGTAATTTTTATCACTTTTAAAAGTTTCCAAAGATCGTGATTTTCTTAACCAATTTTAAGTATTCTAAACTCCAAAAATTGATTAAATTATGATTATTATGCATCCATAGAAGTGCGGAAAACTTGTGTAGCAAATAAATAATCAGAAAACTGAAACATTCAGATAACAAAAGAGATTGTTTACGGGGTTCGAAATTCCTACGTCCCCGGGTTCAAATTGAACCGATCCATTAATAATATTGAAATGAAAGTACAATAAATCTTACAAACAACCAATAATGAATCACAACCTGAAAATGAGCTGATCAATGTCCCAAGAACTCTGAAAAATAGCAGAAACTGTCCCAAGAACGATCCGTGGCTCCTACAGTGTTTTCACAATGTGATCTCCCTGCAACTGTGTTATAAAAACACCTAAAAATGGATATTTAAAAACATTATATGAAAAAAATCATATATCTGAGATCATCTCTGAATTCTAAACATTTTTCATGTTTACACCAAGTCACAATTCGGACCAGAAGTGCATTGAAATTCATGTTTTCCAACTAGCTATCTTGTAGATCCCTGTTAAAATCTGCATTCAAAGCTTCCAAAAACAGGCTAAAACTCAACAAAAAGATCAAATCTTACATCGTTGGAATCGTCTCAGAATTTCCTTCATTTCATCTTTTTACTCCAAGTTCCCATTCTGAGTGCAAGGCCTTCAAAATGGATTTTTCAGCAAACTGGTCCTTAAGCCTCTTGCTTTATATAGACTGTCTCCCTTGTATAAGTGGAAGCGACCCATTTTATAATGCACCCAAGCCTCTAGGCGAGTTGGTTGGAGGATTGGTCTTGGAGCGGTGAGGTCGGGGATCAAATCCCACCTCCTACCATCATTATTTTTGGCAGATTTACCTATTTTAATGGGATTAAATCCCAATGGTGGCGGATTTGATAAGGTTTAAGGCTTTAAATAGCCTTCGCACGCATATGTTTGAAGTCGTCAAAAGACCACGTTGGAGCATAACCGCCCCCATTTAATTCTCCTCTCCACATGGATTTCCACGCATAGGATAAGCATCCCTACCACCGCTTCATTTCCTCCTCCACGTGCTTAGCAGCATATGTGGTTTTATACTAATGTATATACATTAATATATCTAGTGGTTTGGCATATATGCATGCCATTTGGAAAGTGGTCTTACCAAGATAATATAATTTCGACCCATACAATGTGGTATGAAAATAATTAACTCGGTCAATAGTATATATTCCACTTGTCATCTCCCGATAGGAAAATTGATCGAAAACCAACAAACAACTCCCTTTTGCCTTTTTGCCACGTGTCGCAGTGCGATTGGTCCATTATTGACCAGTTGACTAGAGTTGACTTTCCCGTTGACCGAACTTTGACCGGACATAACTAGAGCTCCCGATGTCCATTTGTCACATTCTCACAGTCGTTGGAAAGCTCTTGAGATGATCTTTTACACTAACACCATTTAGGGATGTTTAGGAAATTTTTCAAAAATGATCCCCCTCAAACCCAAGCTAAAAGGGTTTGATGATACTAAAATTTGCACCTACCAAAGCATGTGCTAGGGCACGATGTGGAGAAATGTAAGGCCTTGAAAACCATCCTTATCCAGTTGTGTCCTCTAGAAGCCAACTTTGATGATGACGACCTTCTTGACGAGGACCCTACTTCACCGACACCCATTCCCACACTACCCACTCAACAACCACAACCTCCACCCTCATAGCTCCTAGATCCACCCCAAGATTTGAAATTAACATGGTTTACATTAGAGAACTTTTCACGCCATCACCTAAATGTCATTGTGCTCAGCTCACTTCACAAGGCTTTTCTCCTCCAGTAGGTTTTTTCCCGTCATGTCATTATACCACTCATCCTACACCTTCTCCATTTAATGACTCCCCTCAAATCAACATGATACACATGCCCACATGCTCGTAAGGATAAGGGAAAAGAAAAGACAATTGACCCATCAACTAACTCCATACACAACATACCATCTGTACCCATACCTAAAATCACTATCCATGGCCCCACGTACCCCATTTCTAATGGTGTCACACGTCGCACCATGCTCAAAAAATTACACCAATATCCCCTAAAAATTTCCTTATATGACCTCATCCAAACCTTGGAATCCCATCGTCAAACTCTCATGGAGGTTCTTCAATCTATTGAGGTTTTACCCAATGACCCTACACCCGTAGCCTCCATTATCACACCCCATCATGTAGCCTCTCTCACCAAATTTCCACCTTTATCCACACCTCACCCTACTCACCAAATAGGATCTCTTAGCTTCTCAGAGGAAGAGATCGTGCCACACCAAAATGATGACCTGGACCCAGCCCTCTTCATCTCTATCCACATTGATGACATATGGGTACGCCATGTGATGATTGATGGGGGTGCTAGCATTAACATCATTTCATCCCATGCATTCGCTCAAATACACATACCTGACAATTGCATGCATAAACATCTGGTCATGTTGCATTCATTCAATGATGTTATCACCTCTACACTTGGCACCATCATCCCCCACATTTGCATGGGCCCCCATATTGTTCCAGAATTATTTTATGTTTTGGAGGGGGAATTCCAATATAACCTATTGTTAACGAGACCACGGATTCTTGTCATGAGTTAGGTTCCTTCCACTTTGTATCATTGTGTAAATTTTGAACATGAAGGACATACCTATACCATTCCAGCTGATCCATCACCTTTTAAAACATGCAACATGCTTTACCAACCCAATGATGTGCTCATACCCATTAAAGCGTCTACCTCCACGACCACCACCACTTCACCTACACCTTCGCTTACTAGTACAGTCGCTACCTCAACCACACATACCTCCTCCATTCCTACCACTACCACAACCTCCACGGCTGACCCATTAGCCTCCCAAGCCATTAACCCCACCTCTACATCAACCTCTGACACATCGTCTATTCCAGCTACCTACATACCAACCACCGATCCATTGGAAGGCATTTTTCAATGCCTCACTCTAGGGGAATACCGCCTATATAGTGTCAACACATTCCTTACTCCACAAGAGTACAAAAGTCTTCACCAACACCCTCGTTATGATCACCGCATAGGAGAGTGCCTCCTTTATGGTCCTCCTCATCTCTGTACCAGTCTCACCTATGGGGGACTTGATACTACCACTTATACACCCATTTTCTACTGACTTCCAATCACTTACCAATCATTGTTTTTCCCACACCTTCCTGCACCGATGTGCATGGAAGGGTTTCGGTTTTGGCTTTTACAAGCAAGGCCACCATACTATCATTCCATGTACCACCCACAAACATAATGACCGTAGTGGTATCGAATTTCCTGAACCACCTACCAAATAGGCCCGCATTGAACTCATTAAGGACACTAGCCCTTCGCTACCTTCTTCACCCGCTCCACCTTCATCACCACCCTCACCAAAGGAGTCGATGGACCTACCGATTCTATCCTTCCTAACTTTTTTTTCATAAATACCATTTCCTTGGGGCCTCTTACTTATCAACGTGAGGGTGAGGCCCTTTCCACTCTTCCCTTCTTGTATACTAAAATGATCGATGACGATAGACCTTCAATTAATGTCATTCAATGTCGGATGTTGAATCTATACTCACCTACCTTGCTGTAGAAGACTCATATATTTATCGGTCATTACCTTCTGAGATGTAAACCATGTTGAATCAATCGACTATCGAGATCAACATTCACACTCAGGATGACCCACACATCCTAAAGATCGGTCAATCTTTAGATGTTGCTGAATAGGAAGCCATCACTTCTTTTCTTAGAAATCATAACCACGATTTCACTTGGTCTTACGTAGACATGCCCGGTATTGATCCCACCATAGTGGTCCACAATATCATAACCATTCCCGATGCCAAACCCATCAAACAAAATCTGAGGAAAATGCACCCTCACATTGCCCTTCTCATCAAAGAAGAGCTTTAGAACCTTCCTTCCGTTTCCTTCATCTTACCCATTGATTATCCTCGATGGATTTCTAACATTGTCCCTGTCACTAAAGTGACAAGGGGACTCCACATTTACATGGACTTCCGTGACCTCAACCTCGCCTACCCGAAAGACGACTTTCCCTTACCTAGTATTGATCAACTGGTTGACCTTACCGCTGGTCACAAGATGCTATCACTCATGGATGGCTTCTCGGGTTATAATCAAATCCTAATTTCCCCAGAGGATCAATAGAAGACCTCATTCATCACCCCTTGGGGGACCTTCTCACGCTATTGAGTCATGCCTTTTGTCCTTAAAAACACTCAAAAGCACGTATCAACGGGCTATGACTTACATCTTCCATGACATCATGCATCGCATATTGGAATCTTACATGGATGATCTCTTGGCCAAATAAGCGCCTCTCGAACACCTTTCCATCCTTAAAACCATTATGGACCACCTCATTAAATATTGCATCACTTGAGCCTAAAAATTGTGTCATCTTCATGGTTCTCTCAGGAAAGCTCCTGGGATTTATTGTTTCCCTATGTGGTATAGAATTTTACCCTACTAAATTCAAGGCCATTCTAGAAATTCCTCCACCCAATAACCTTAAACAACTCCGTAGCCTGCAAGGTAAATTGTAGTCTATTCATCATTTCATTTCACAATTATTTGATCGTTGTCAACGATTTCATCATCTACTCAAGAAGGATGTCTCCTTTAAATGGGATGATGACTACCTCAAAAGCTTTTGAAGCCTTAAAACAATACCTTCTCCAATCACCCGTACTCATTCCACCTAAAGATGATCAACCTTTTACCTGTATATCTCAACTACCGATCTTTCCTTGGGAGCCATTCTCGCTCATAGTGATGAACAAAACAAAGAGAAGGTGGTTTATTACATAAGCCATACTCTTTTGAACTATGAAACCCAATACAACCACCCCAAAAACTTTGCTTAGCCTTAGTTTTTGTTGCCACCAAACTCCTTCATTACCTACTCAACCACAAAACCTATGTTGTGACCAACACCAACCCCTTACACTTAATGTACGCGAAACCTTATCAAAATCAGCATGCCACATGATGGCTTATGCTTTTAGCTGATCTTGACCTTGAATTCATTCATCAAAAGTCCATCAAGGGCCAAGATATCGCTGACCAATTGGCCAATGCACCTATTTCTAGGGATCAACCCTCTAATTTTGACTTTCTAGATGAGTCGATTGCTACCCTTTCCTTGGATGAACCCCTTACCAAATGACACTCTTCTTTGATAGTTCCAAGTGTAAGTGTGGGGGTGGGGCTGGTATTATCCTCATCCCTCTTGATGGTGAACCTATGCCTTTGTCTTTCAAGCTAGATTTTGAATACACCAACAATATTTCTGAATACGAAGCACTTGTACTAGTTCTCCAAGTCACCTACACCCTAGATGTCAAATCAATTAACATCTTTGGTGATTCTCAATTGGTTATAAACTAAGTCAATGGTATATACCAATGTCGTAACAAAACACTTCAAAAGTATAAACATCATGTAGATGTACTTTTGACCACCTTTGACCATTACACCCTTCAAACCATCCCACATTCAACAAACAAATTTACTGTAGATACCATAGCCTACTTAGCTTCCCAAATACCACTTCGCCCACCGATAATAAAATATTTGTCACCATACAACGCCTCCAATCACCTTCTTATTTACCTCAAGATGTTTACTCCGTTGGAACCATCACCTCCGACCCGTGTGACCTTTGGTACAAACAATACTCTGACTACCTTTCTCTCTCCATCTTACCTCTTGATCTCACGTGTAATGGACAATGTGCCTTCCTTAAAAAGGTCTCTCATTACGTCATCTTGGGGGAATCCTTTGTAAGCATGACTTTGATGGTATTCTCTTACGATGCCTCAAAAGTTTTGAAATTCCTTATACCATTAAGGAAGTTCATGACGACATATGTGGAGGTCACTTTAGTGGCCTTGTTGTTAAAGTGTATTCTTCGCCTAGGCTATTACTGGCCGACCCTTAACCATGATTGTTATGACTACGTCAAACATTGTGTAAAATGCCAACAACATGCCAATCTTCATCATACACCCAGTCATGCCTTACAGGTCACCTGTGACCTTTGGCCCTTCTCTCAATGGGGTTTGGATCTTGTCAGAGAAATCAATCCCCATTCTTCCCAACGCCATCAATGGATCATCATCACTATTGAATACTATACAAAATGGGTGGAAGCCATACCACTCATCTCCATGAAAGATGAGAAAATATGTGAGTTCATTAACCACCACATCATTTGTTGCTTTGGTGTTCCTCATCACCTCATCACTAACAATGGAAAACAATTAAAAAAAAACATTGCAAAAACTTTTCAACACCTTTGGCATTCAGCTTAGTTTCTCATTACCTTATTACCCACAAACCAATGGCCAAGCTAAATCCACTAACAAAACTTTAAACAAAATTCTTATGAAAGTGGTTGACGATACTTTGGGAAGGATTGGCATACGCGCATTCCTTTTGCCCATGGGCATACCACACTAGTATTCACACTTCCACTTTGTGCCTACATGATTTTCTCTAGTCTACGGTATGCAGGGGGTCCTACCTCTCAAAGTCTAGATTCCAGCACTCTGCATTTCTCTCCATGATATCAATGATGATGACTTTCATCAGGACCGTTTAGCATAGCTAGAGTTACTATACAAACGTCATCTTAATGCTTTAGATCACCTTCAAGTTTATAAAAATGTATCAAATGTGCCTACGACAAACGTGTCCATGCACAAACCTTCCAAGTAGGTGACCTTTTCCTAAAAGAAAATCAACATGTAACTAAAGTAGAAAAAAGAAAATGGGGTAAATTTTCTCCTAATTAGCTTGGACCATACATCGTGACTCATACCTATGGATCGGTGCTTATCATTTATCTTCACTCGATGGTAAACCTGAACCTGAGCCCCTTAACACCTTGCATCTTCGACCATTCTATTATTTACTTCTAGTCCTCCTCACCTTTTTGTCTCTTTCCATGCTCATCCCTTGAGCACTATCCACTTCATACACCTCACCAATGATTAAAAAGAATCATGTGAGTACCCATCACTTGTTATCTTCTCTTGAATATGTGTACCATGGCACTACACATAACATGATTCTCATGGATACTTTTTGTCTACCTTTAGATGAGATCCCATGGTTGTTTCACCCTACTTTTTGAACAAGAGTACTATTCTTCACCTTGGTCTTGTCCATGACTTCAAATCCCTCACATGGGACCCAAATCCTTGAGTCAAACTTCTAATAAAAAGATGACTCCCTTAAAAGGAAATCTATCTCTCGACAATCACCGCTATAAATAGACTGCTCCCTCGAAGGACAGCTATGTAAGGCTCTTTCAAACAAAAAAATAGAGAGCAACTGAAGCTTCCCGCATCGATCAGCTTTACGAAGACCTCAAGGAGTTAAATTCCTCATCCCATATAGACTTCCCACATTGATCAGTCTATCTCAAATACAAGTCAACACAGAAAACTTTTTAGTCATGGACTTGCCCATTGTGACCTCGAATCTCTTGCCCAAATAGCATGCTACCTCATACCATACAAAATTACCCATGTTTCACCCTTCAAACCATGCCCACTCTAATTTCCTACTTGCCTCAAGGGACTTCTTGGATCTTAGACATTTGGTGATCATATGACTACTTTTCACCGTAGAAACAATCAATCATGCAATATCTTTATGGTATTATGTTCATCACCTCCTCCAAGGTATGATCTACTCGGTATGATCCTACCCAATAAGGTGGCTTTATTACCCCCTCTTATCTTTTAACCATCTTTGTTTACATTTTGATTACCTTATACTAGACTTGGTCCTCGATGCTTACCTTTGGGGTAATCTTCTTTTTTCACCACAATCGACCCCACCCACATCACTTTACCAATAATCCAGCCACACCTAACGAGATCTAAAACTCACACCATTCCTAACACTTACTAACTCATTTTCATACCTCCTCATATTCTTCCCTAGCTCATGGGAGAAATACATCACCTCGAGGTCCCTTTCCGCTGGGACTATGTAGGCAGCACTCTGAGGGCATGGGGCTCTTAGAGGTTAGCTCGGTCATTCTCTACCCTAAACAATTCATCTTCCATGTTCCTCACACCTCACTTAGTTTCCCTTTTCTATCCCAAATTGGAAATTAAACCAAATACATAACAAGTTGCTTCATATTTTAATCCTTATCACAGTATACATTTATTACGCCTACCATTTCTTTATCATCACTATGCATAGATTATACCACATCTCACATATGACCCATATTATCATTCATTGCATAAAATACTAAATCACAACTTCACCAACTTTGAACTCAACCATGCCTATGACCTTTGACTCAATCCATGCCTAAACAAACATGAATCGATCCCATGCCTAAGACTTGACTTGATCCATGCCAATGACCTAACTTGATCTATGCCTATGACTGACTCGATCCATGCCTAAAAAAACCTCGACTCCATCATGCATAACTCACCTAATTTCTGTCCATATCAAAACAACAAATAAAAATCTCATCAATGCACCAATAAATCAAAATCTTAACAACACATCAACAAATCTAGAAATATCATGTATCTCATCCTATAAATAAATTTGTATCTTAAATATACATGGCTATATCATCATGTTCATCATCTCATAATCATCGCATGCGAGCCGATACAAAATACAAAATGTCATCGACGACGCAGCCGGTCTTGTGTATACTGATAAAATAATGAATCAATACAAAATCTCTTTGCACGCAGGCCGGTATATGCTCAAAATATAAAAACCTCTCATACATCCTCACTGTCTTCATCACACAAGCCAGTATGTGATCCAAAATATAACTATCTCTCAGCATGCAGGCCGGTATATATCACAAAAATGACTATCATACATCACAAACCAGGTGCCACATATCAAGCAACTCGGTGGATGTCCTCCATCTTTGTATCACCTGTACCCTTGGCCTCCTGGGTCCCTGGGTGCCGGTGCCTACACCGGAGCTAGTCTCCATGCACTGGTAGCCTCTACTTGATCTAGCCTCGGAGCTCGCTGACCCCCTGTGCTCTCCACATTGTGAGTGTGGAATCTCTTCCTCTCACTAGACACATGTTGTGCCCTGTACTCGGCATAGGCTATGAAGTTTATCCTAGCCACCATCAGCTAGTCCTGATAATATCTAGCCTCACCTAGGGCATCCCTTAACCTAGATATAGGTACAGTCTATAGTGGTCCCATAGGTCTTGGCCCCTGTACCTATCCTGCGGGACCCTGCCCCACTCCTGCAGGTAACTGGGGGACCCGGTCCCGTGCTGTGTGGTGGTGCCCTACCCCGTGCTGTATCTGGGCTTGTAAGACCCCAATATATGCATGGGCTATGGCCAACTAGCCTTGTAAACCTACCACTTGAGCCTATAAGGTTGCCACCTGACCATCCCCTCCTCTCCATCTCCATCTCCTCCACCAACCATCTAGGCTTGCAAACTAGCCACCTGTACATATAGCTCTGCTACCTCTACCTAAGAGCCCTCCAGCTGTGTCTACAATATACCCAACTGGGAAATCAGCATAGCCACTTGCCCCTGTAGGGCGTCTCTTTGCACCGTAATGGTGGCTAGATCCGGCTGCCCCATTCTGGGTGGTATGGCTCATAAGTGAGCCACCCACCACTATTTGTACATGTCTCAGTGACCCCAACATAATCTATCCGTTGGTCCACTATTTGCTCCTCTGCCTTGTGGGAACTATAGTCTATGGCAGAGGTAAGAGCCTCTCCATGTCATATCTCCTAGATCTTGTGGGAAGGGCAAAGGTATGTCCTATACTAGCCTAAAATGTTTCCTGACTGTGTCCACTAGGATCATCTCGTACTTCCCTGGCACGGTGACCTGTATCCATCTCTCTCTAGCTAGAGCTCAGCTAGCTCCTCATGCATATTCCTATATGAGGGGAATCCCACATACGGCCTCCATATAATGTCCACTCTAGACAACCCCTCCAATAACCACCGAAAATAGGCCACATCATGTGTGGGCCTCTCAGATCTCCACTCTCCAATCACCAGCACCCATCTCTTATACCCCACCCACACAAATCTCGGTGGGAATGCATCTTCGGGGCATCCCTATAGGCCACACACAAACTATGTGCTCATACACCCAGCAGTGCAGTAAAAATGTACAACACAGGCTTTGAACCCTGCGCAGCCACCCATATGCCCACAACTCCCTATACAACTACACCAAGAATGTTGGTGCCCAGGAAAAGCGGGTCTCATCTACCATCATGTCATGGAGTACCCCCATTAGTGATCGGGAAAACATCCACCCTCTACATCTGGCGGTGTAAGCAAAGCACTGCTTTGCCTCCATTAATAGAACCACTAGCCTCATCTCCTCTGGAAGGGCTAGGTACATCTCTCCATAGCTGAAGTTGGCGCTATGGAATGTCAGCTCGGGCATCCCTTCTCCAAAACTAGTCATAATCAGCTCCTCTAAGACCTCAGAGTAGATAAAGTAGACATGTGCACCCAATATGGGTTACTGAAAAATCCAAAACATGTCCTTCAGGGTGATAGTAATATCATTCATCGGCAGGTGGAACGTTTTGGTCGCAGAATCCCATCTATCAATGAGTGTGACCATCAAACTGGGCTACCGAACTACATGTTGATATTTTCAAACTCCACTCAAGCCCACTACCTCCACATGCTATAGCTCCTTCGGGTCACTATATGCTACGCACTGTCCCGCATATGTAGTTGCACTCTCTCCTGCATCCAATACAAATAAAACATAACTCTACATTTATCATATCAATATTTACCAATTATCGTTTTCCCACACCCTATTTTCACCCTACCCATCTCAACCACCTAGCCCACATCACTTTTGGACCCTTGTTCCTAATAACCCGACCGGTACTGGTTCACCCTTACCGACCCCGGTCACCCCTTAACCGGCATTGGTCACTTGTTTGGTGACCAATACCGGTTCACCCTTACCGACCTTGGTCACCCCTTAACCGGAATCGGTCACCTATTTGGTGACTGACACTTTGGTTAAAACTTACCGACGCCGCCCAAATTTGACCGACACCATCCTTTGTCGCATAAAACCCGTAATTTCCCAAAACCCCCTTTTCTAAAAAACCTCCCCTTGCCCCTTTTACCCACCTACAATGACCTAAACTACCCTTGGACCTCCACCCACCCCCCTATCCCATTTATTACCCTCCCCATTCCTCTTTTTACCCACTATTCCCCCATTCCCAAATTCAATTTTTAACCACCCACAAAAACAAAATAACCAAAACCTACAAAAACAATATACTAATCCTCTAATCTATCTAATCCAATACACCTAGAGTAGGGTGCTTACCTCGTCACGCTGCTGTCATCTCGGTGGCACATCTACTGCTGCACTTTGGTGGCCTGCTGCGATCCCTCTCCGGCCTCTGCCATCACCAAATCGCTACCCGCAACCTCTACCCAATCAAATCCCTCGCACTGATCCTGTGGACCCGCTTCTCACCAACCAATCACCCATCATTCACACCACCAACTCAATGCTCCATTCCATCTAGAGCACTTTTCTCTCTTTTCTCTCTCTCTTTTATTTTCTCAAATAGCTAAAAGATAAATGAATAACAAAAAACTCAGTTTTTTTATTTTTATAACAAACCCGACTTGATCGGCATTGGTTACCTTGGCTTACATCAGTCACATGCCCTACCTAACCATCGTCGGTTGACCTATACCGATGTCGGTTATCCTTGACCAGCATTGGTCACCCTCACCTACACATTGCCCTAAATTTTACCCTTTTACCCTACCCCTACCTCCTTTTTTACCTCACCCAACCTTCACCCTGATCATTTACCCCACCCCACCTTTACACAAACCATTTACCTTACTTTCTTGACCTCATCATTTACTACCTCCCTTTTTTCTCCTTTGGGGACTCATTATTTTATCCCTACCTTGGCCTTACCAATGCTGAGACCTAGATATTTGGACCTGGACCATCGCTAGTGATGTTTGACCTCATGTGTTTGCTATACCTTGTGGCAATCATTTACTGTGTTGTTGACCTAATGACCTTACCTAGCCTCTTTCTATGACCATTTATCCTTACCCTCTTGTTGTATATATCTGCCTCCTAGGTAAATATATTCAATCACAAAGTGTCGACATGAAAAAGGATGCGCCTTACGTGGCGCGAGTAAGAAGATGTCAACATGTGAAAATTCACGCCCAAGGTGTAGGCTAGGGGTGCACATCACAAAGTGTCGACATGAAAATGGATGCGCCTATGGCGTAGGTAAGAAGATGTTGACATGTGAAAATTTTTGCCCAAGGCGTAGGCTAGGGGTGCCCATCACAAAGTGTCGACATGAAAATGGATGCGCCTATGGCACAGGTAAGAAGATGTCGACATGTGAAAATTCGCACCCAAGGCACAGGCTAGGGGTGCACATCACAAAGTGTCGACATGAAAATGGATGCACCTATGGTGCAGGTAAGAAGATTTCGACATGCAAAATTTCACACCCAAGGAATAGGTTGGGGGCGCACATCACAAAGTGTCGACATGAAAATGGATGTGCCTATGGTGCAGGTAAGAAGATGTCGACATGTGAAAATTCATGCCCAAGGTGCAAGCTAGGGCACACATCACAAAAGTGTTGACATGAAAATGAATGCGCCTATGCCGCGAGTAAGAAGATTTTGACATGCGAAAATTCATGCCCAAGTCGCAGGCTAGGGGCTCACATCACAAAGTGTCGACATGAAAATGGATGCGCCTATGGTGCGGTGAGAAGATGTTGCCATGTGAAAATTCATGCCCAAGGCACGGTAGGGGCACCCATCACAAAGTGTCGACATGAAAATGGATGCACCTATGGCGAGGTAGGAAGATGTCGACATGTGAAAATTTGCACCCAAGGCGCAGGCTAGGGGGCACATCACAAAGTGTCGACATGAAAATGGATGCGCCTATGGTGCAGGTAAGAAGATGTCGACATGAGAAAATTCATGCCCAAGGCACAGGCTGGGGGTGCACATCACAAAGTGTCGACATGAAAATGAATGTGCCTATGGCACAGGTAAGAAGATGTCGACATGCGAAAATTTACGCCCAAGGCGCAGAGCTGGGCGCACATCACAAAGTGTCGACATGAAAATGGATACGCCTATGGCACGAGGTAATAAGATGTCAACATGCGAAAATTCGTGCCCAAGGCATAGGTTGGGGGCACACATCACAAAGTGTCAACATGAAAATGGATGCACCTATGACACATCTTCAAGAGGCACATCTTTAGGAAGCGCAACATTTTGAGCATTGACACCCCAACAGGAAGCAAACCCTGACGTAGATATTCAAATGGCCATAAATTTTCACAGGAAGCTCAGATTCACGCAAGGTTGGACTTTTGGAAATCTTACGAGGTCCTCTGTCCAACTACAACTGGATATATTTAATTGGGTGAGAACAAGTTCTTCAAAAATGCAAAATACATTTTTCATTTTTTTGGGTTTGCTAGGGTTCTCACCTACCGCCATAATGAGGTGAATTAAATACAAGCTTGAGGTGGTTGGGGTAGATTTGGAATTCCTCTCTCTTCCCTCTCTCATTCTTCCTATAAATTGTAAGGAGGGGCTTCTTTCTAAAGGTTGGACATTCTTTTTTGCCCCTCCCTTCTTCTCTTTGGCAGGTGAATTTGTGGAGTTCAAGCCTTCCATATAAAACTGTAATGCAACTTTTCCTCTTGGCATTTTGTAGTGTATTATATCATCTTTGGAGCAAATAATGCATGTTTGTGGATGATTCTCAACCCTCTCTGTGTTCATTTGCATCCTCCTGATCTTTCATTGCAAATTTTGTTATCTGTGCATGATCTTGCATTACATTTTAATGGTTTGTGTTTATTGGAAAGATAGGTGTTCTTCATTCCTCGGTGCATCACCTTTGTTAGTTTAGGTTTTATTTTATGCATCTTCTTACCCTGTCTCCTTGGAAAGTTAGTTTAGGTTTTTGAGTAAACCCTCTACATTTTTTTTGCATGTGCATCTGAACAAAGGAATAGGAACCGACCTTCATCCGGAGAGCTTTTCCGTTTCGCAAGGTCCCACACTTGGGAAAAGCTCCATGTTATGCAATCACATTGAGAGTCTCAACCCATCGAGTTGCAGACATTCAAGGGTGCTGTGATTCACCATCAACACCTACCTTTGGTGTATTGTAACATACATAAACGTTCATGTACCTAACCTATGTCATGTTTCCTCACCATATCCTATACCTTGGATATCGGAATCACTTCAAACTCATGTGGATAAACCTATCGACTTGAGACGATGTCGAGTTCAACTACTCTTCAACCCGGTAGCGTCTTTGTAGTTTATACGTGTCTCATGCATTTGAATTTTACTACCTTTGACCCGACCCATTACCTATCTTACCCGAGTATACCTTTCTCCTTTTTCCCTGTTACCCACCTTTCTTTTCATCACATTTACCATTTATCAAACCACTCATCAATTCTACCTTCGCCTCGTTAATTCCTAGTTTGAGGGGTATCACCTACACCCACACATGGGGCAACCACATCTTATTTTTGTTAGCGTTTCTTACTAATAAAAGCTACGTAACAAAAAGGGGCAAAATGTAGACACTAGATTTAGGTCACACTCCCCTTTGGTCCTCGAAAATTAAGCACCCTTCATCACATTCACCTAGCCATGGCCCTCTTCACCTCAATAATATTAATTTAATTAATCTAATTAAATTAATTCATTATCCTCACCATATTTATTATTTAAATATCTTAATTTAAATAATATCCACACATACACCTCACCTAGACACCTCATCAAGCCAACTCACCCTAAGACCTATTCTTAGTAAGTTGCCATAACTAACTAAGACTTACCCAAACCCTAAAAATCAATGCCTACATTCCCTCTAACCACATTCCTGCATGCTTACAAGAAGCTTCCAGTTTAATCCATGGGTTAATGACATGAGATCCAAGAAAATCAAGAGGATCTCCTAGTTTAATAAACCTAGGAAATCCCACCTTGACCGATGTTGGTTACCTCTAATCGTTCTCTGGTTAAGCCGGAACCGTTGTCGGTTACCCTTTTAACCCCCAAAACAACCTTATTTTCAAGGTTGGAAAATATTGGAAAAGGTTGGCAAACATTAGCACATTCTAAAGAGATATCACATCTTCTGAGAGTGAATTCAAGCGAGAACACACATGCAAAGAAGGAGATCAAGAATTTTCTCCTACAAAGCATCCCCAACAATGATCTAATCTAACCAAGCAAATAGGAATGCACATGCAGTCCATGCAAATGCTCTCCTATGATTGGTGATCACCTTCAACCTTCAACCTCTTACCAACACCTCCATCCCTCACTCACAAGTGTCAAAGACC
This sequence comes from Taxus wallichiana var. yunnanensis, assembly GCA_018340775.1. Taxonomy (NCBI): domain Eukaryota; kingdom Viridiplantae; phylum Streptophyta; class Pinopsida; order Cupressales; family Taxaceae; genus Taxus; species Taxus wallichiana. The sequence continues at coordinate 492,836,155 of CM031234.1, forward strand.
AGAATCTAAGTAAGTAAAATGTTATACTTCTCTGGTTCATTTCATTTCATCATCATATTATCACCTATTGTTTACCTAGCCACCCATTGACCTCCTTCAACACTCCCCCTCCATATACCCATTAAAACCTCACCAAATCCTACCCAAATCACCCAATACCTCATTTTGACCAACCAAATTCCTTTGTATAATCACAAAGGAGACCCAAAAATCGTTCTCGTGGCATTCCAAGAATCGCACAATAACGGCACCGATTATGCCTAACCGTTGTCGAGTCACCCTTAATCGGCATCGGTATTTGTATTTTCCCATACAACTCAAAACCATGACCTATCCACCCAATTCCTCCTCAACCTTATTCACTTGTGACCTACCCGAGATCTCTGTCGGACTGCGAGACCCGGAACCGATTACTTGACCTTTGGTTCCTACTCTAACCTAGCCTTTGTTAGATTAGATATTTCTTATTGCATTTTAAGTGAGATACCTAAATCATTTCAAATTACAATAGGACTTACTTCATTTCCTACATTAAATTATTTAAAACAGGTGGTGACATCCATCTAGGAAGTATCACACTTCCGGATCTAGCACACGCTAGGCGGTTCACTTGCACATATTTTTAACTCTTTCTGCTGGTTTTGCTTTTCATTATAGGTAGTTCCTCCTAGCCAAAAGGAAGTTCTCATGATCAGCTGTGGATTTAGAAGTCATATGCACACAAAAACCCATCAACCAACATTTCAACAGTATTCCTCCTACGCCCATTACCCTATCCGTTTTGTCAATACTTCAAAGAAATGTCTAAGAATCAGGTGAAACACCTCACACACTTTTTCCGAGTGCCTTGCTTCTTTACTACCTCTCGAGCATGCTAACTTCTTCCTTGGGACTTAGTCAATTTTAGGGCCCAACATTAACATACACTACACGTGTTTTCTATCCTTAGAAACACTCTACCCTTCCATTAAATAATATATAATAGGGAAAATGGAAGAATGTGTGATTGAAAAAAACAAGAATTGAAGAATGGAAGAATCCTACTACTATTGCATGAGAAGTGGAAAATATTTATTCATGGGGGATTCAATACTAACCTAGGCATCCACCTCATTCTATTCTTGCTGAAGTAAGCCATCACGATAACTTCATGAAAAATCATATCATCCCCTTTGGCCTTCAACATATCTTCAATGCTTTCCATTTGCTTGATAAGGTCTCCTAGCACATCCATCTTGTCAAGAACTTAGGGGTATAAGTCTTTGAGTTTAATTTTAATTGAAACCCTCAATGTTTTGATCACCCCGATTTCTTCTCTACCTTGACCAAGATCGTGTCCTAATTTTCCCTACTACCCTTATTTTTCTCTTAAAATTATTTCGATCCACTTCATGGCCGACAACAATATGCTTACCACTCTATCCCTATTTCCACAATTGTCATATACAACTTCTTCTATTTGCACCATGGTATTTACTAAGGAAATGAGATTGAAGTAATGAGTTAGTATCACCCCAATCTTCAAATTTTATTCCTTGTTCGGTGTGCCATTACTTATTCTGCTGATTCTAATGCAAGTGGCTACCTCTCCATGGTGAGTATGCATGCTAAGTTTGTTGGTATACGAATTGACTCTCCCTTAAACCGAGCAACATAACAAATTTAATAAGATAATGAGAGATAGACAGATCTTATTATGAGTCATTTTGTAGTGGGGAGGGGATTTTTCTAACTCTTTGTCACTCGGGCATCGGAGAAATGGATAGCACCTTCATTAAGGATTTTATCTATCCTTACTACTTTAGGTCATGCCTTTCGACCAGGGTGAGAGGACCCATTTTGTAACCTCTGTTGGTGAAGGAGAATGAAGATATCCTTCTTTGCACAAATTTGAAAGGGGACCCTAAGAAAATATGATCAATGCACCACAATTTAACTCTCACGAGTTGTCACTTCTAAAGAATGGTGTTCTAAACAGGGGTTAAGTTTACTAGAGACATTATGGAATCCTGATTGCTTCTACATATTTTGGTAGTAGAATTTATTATTTTATGGAAACATAGGGAAAATAGGGTAGTTTGGGCGGGATTCATTGTTTTGAGTAATTTTTGGTGGGAGATTAAGCAACACAAACTTTATTTTACCATATCTTTGAGGACCTTCACAATAATTGGAAAACTAAATGACAGAAAGCTTGAGAATAGCTAAAATATTCCTTTGACCGAGAAGGTGTGCATCAATGGAGGCCTAGATTTTCACGGTTTCACACAATCTCGAGAATTAAACATGAAGGCTCAAGCTAAACACTTAATTAAACATCAAAGACCCTGGTTCCTCACGCCTAAGATATAATCAAAGGCTTACGGAGACAATATTTATCAATAAATGATAGTAAAGTGATTTTAAATTGTTTATCTCATTACAGGATGAAGGATCTTCTTGAAATAAAATTGTAAATGCCACTAAACTGTCATAGGGATGAGATCCTGTGTGATTTAGAGGAACTTTAACACAAGATTGCAATAGGAACAAGAAATAATACTTGAAGAAATTATGAAATAAAGCAGACACAAATTTTCCCAAGATTGACATAAATTAATTCGAAGTTGATTAGATTCATCAGTAGGGGAAAGTTTCTTTGAATAGTCTTAGAGCTTGTCAATTGTTGTACACTTGCAACTAACTTGATGTGATTGAAATCTAAAACATAAGAAATTAACAGGTTTCTTAGATGTTCTCCCAGGAAGATAGGATTTCTCAAAGTTTCTCATAAAAATTAACCCCCGACCCTTTGCAAGAGTATTCTCATTACATTTATACATTTCACTTGCTCACTCATCCCAAATTTTCCCCCAAAATGAAGAATATTCGAGGAAGCTTTGTTTCTTACCAATTTTTCTCGAAAAGTGACATTTAAAAATTTTACACCCACAATATGCCAGTGGAAAAATCATGAACTGGTCATGATTCTTAGGTCCTCGGCTAATGACTGGGATGCCATGCCTTAAATTTTTTTGTTAGACAGTCCTAATCATTCTTATTTTTCCATGTGAGAAAAACATGTTTTAATCATTTTCCAGTGGTTTTGTATAGTTGGATGTGACAAGAAATCCTTTTCACCCTCAAGGAAACACCTTGAGAAATGAATGCCCTCGCATGGACACCTATATTTGTGCCTCTAAAAATGAGTGTCTGCACATGGATTATTCCACATACCTGCACTACGAGTCTGATTTGCAAGAACAACAATGCGTATTCACACCTCTAGGAGTCTTGGAGAAAAAATGGCAGCAAAATCAGAAGAAATGCACAGGAACCATTGATTCTGCCCTTTCTCAACTTAATATTAGAGTCTTCCACGTGTTTCCTTGGCACAAATATGAAGGATAAGTATAGAGGAAAGTTTCCAAACAAGCATGGCCCTTCCACATGCCCTGGGCCCAAGAAACCTAAATTTTGGCCTTTGAAAAGTCTCATTATAAAAGGGGCAAGTGGAATCCTCCACATGTGTCACTGCGCACACTTTTGATATGGTTCCCAAAAGTGGAGACCCCAAAAAACCACGGGCTCACCATGTGTCTCAGTCTGCAGAGTTGATGAAAATGTTGAAGGACCAGTGGAAGGTGCCATGTGTCTAGGGTCTGAGATAGTTTTCCTTGGCCATTGAAAAGTCCAAGCAAGGGTAGAGTGAGTGGAAACTTCCATGTGTCCCCATGGCACTCTTTTAAAAATAAAATTTAGGAGCGGAGTTCCCAAATAGGCGTGGGCCCTCCACATGTCCCAGGCCTTAGAAAGTTGCTTGAAAATTTTAAGTATAGAGAGGAGCCAGTGGAAGCCTCCAAGTATCTTCTTGGCACAACTGCTAGGTAGGACTCAGAGGTAGATCCTCAAATGAGCGTCATCCCTCCACGTGTCCATGGTCCGACAAAGCTACACCGCCACATAAAAAAATGTCTAAGTATGGGTAGGGCCAGCAGAAACCTCCACATGTCTCCTTAGCACAACTCCAAAGGTCAAACCAAGAGGTGACTTTTTAGATGAGTATAGGCCCTCCACATGGAAAAAACTTGAGTTGAAGCAGGCCTTAGAGTTTCAAAATGCCCCACCGAGCCGCATCCAATCAGAAAGGACCACGTTTCCACAAATATTGGGACAAAAATTGATAGGGAAAATAAAACATGACTATGGAAAAAACAAAGGAAGGGGAAAAACCTGAGTTTATGCCCAAGTTACAAATTCTTTCACATGGACAGAGAGAAAAAAAAATTGGAGTTTAAGTGATCCTCGACCAAAAGAAAAGACTGATCATGGAAACCAAATGAAGGACATACCTTTCACGTATCAATACGGGGATATAGAAAATACGACAAAGCCCGTAGAGTGAATAATTTCAAGGACAAACGGGGTGAGATCAAATTAAACACCAACATCAGCTTTGACTCAGGGATGGGCACTCCTGTGAGTGCCAAAAGAACAAATAGCAGACCAAGTGCCAAAAATAAACCATTGGGTAACGGAGTCATGAGCCAACCTTCCAGGAACAAACTGAGAAACCAACAAAAATGACCGCCAAGGACTAGGATGAACCAAAACAAAAAAACATGAACGCAGAAAAGGAACCAAATGACTATACACTATATAATGGTACATACCTTGATTCTGAGAAATCAATCAAGGAAATTTTTCAAATACCTTCCATTAACAAGCAACTCCCCATGTAGTTCTTTTAAGAAGAAGGTATGTTCACCAATTCAAATGTCAATTGAATAAGGGCCCATCCACAATGCATCAAAATTTCCATATTTTCCCTTATCCTCATGCCTGTTATCCCACAATAGCACAAGATCTCCCACACTAAAAGCTCTTGGAGTCACCTTATTATCAAACAAATTCTTCAATTTCTTTCTGAATTTTACATGTCTCTGATGGGATTCTCTTCTTTCTTCATCTAACTCAACAATATGATTGATGCGAGCATCATAGGGACTAACCTCTTGAAATTCCATTTGTTAAAGAAATTGAGATGAAGACAATTGCATATTTAGGGGCAACAGAGCTTGAGTTCTATACACCAACTCAAATGGGATTTTTCCAGTAGCTCGTTTAACAGTGATTCGATAATCCCAAACAACAAACTTCAATTTATCACCCCACTTCCTTTTGTTCAACTCCAAAGTTTTCCTAATTATCTTCAATAGATTTTTATTGCTAGACTCTTCTTGTCCATTTCCTTGAGGATTATAATTAGAAGCATCTGTCAAATTGATCCCATATTCATGGCACATGGCCACCAAAGGTTTAGCCTGAAAGCTCATGGCATTATCAACAACTATCTTAGTAGGCACTCCAAACTGCAAAATGATATGATTCAAAATGAAATCCATGACAATTTAGTGAGTTGATTTATTGGTGGGGATTGCCTCCACCCACTTGGTGAAGTAATCAGTGGCTACTAAAATCCACTTATGGCCAGCACTTGAAGGATCTAAAATCTCACCAATGAATTCCATTCCCCATTGCCTAAATTGGGCTTCAATTGATACAGGATGCGAAGGAAGGGGCAGCCCAAGCTTTCATTCTAGAAAAGCATTGGAAACTTTCACATTTTCTTACCAACAAAGTTGTATCCTTGAAAAGTGTTGGCCACCAATAACCATCCCTTAAGATTTTATGAGTTGTGAATCTTCCAACAAAATGCCCCCACAAACTCCTTCATGGATATCAACAATTATTTTAGGGGCTTCATCTTCAATAATGCATCTTAAGAGAACTCCCTCGGGTTCTTCCAAGCTAACCCAAAATTAGTAATGACATATTTTTGGGAAGATTACTAAGTTCTCTTTTTTATTCTCGCTCAAATGTTCAAGTGACATTGAGTAGATGTTTGAGATAAAAATGATGTCCTTGTACCATTAAGAATTTATCATTTTTTCAAGGACATTCAACCTTTCTTCTTCAAATTTATTTACCTCAATTGTCTGATTTCTCTCTACCATAAGTTTTGCCAGGCCCAAACCTATGACCAATTTTGTTGTTTGGATATCCATATCATAATCTTCAATTTGTTTACCCATCGACATATTTTTCTTAAAACCTCAATTTCACGATAGGATATCTTTCAAGCATGGTGTGGGGAACATAAGCAATGACTTTAGAACTCGTAATATATGTCCCAAGACCTTTATTGCTTTTACCAAAGAAAATGCATACTTCTCCATGATAGTATTCTTATCTTAACTCCTTGTAATGCCTTACTAAAAAAGGTAATTGGTCTTTCAGCTCCCTCATCATCCTTTTGCAACAATACAGATGCAATAGTAATTTTTGAAGCAAAAGAAAACATTTGGAAAGCCTTCTTATAATCTGGAGCTGCTAAAACAGGGGCATTCTTTAATGCTTATTTGATCCCAGAAAAATCTTGAATAGTTTCTTCTTCCCATTTGATACTTTGGTCTTTCTTCAACATGCTAGTGATTGGGATAGTTAGTTCAACAAAGTTAGAGATAAATCTCCTAATAAAATTAATCTACCCAAAAAAGGATTGAATTCCCTTCTTGGTTCTTGGAATAGGGACTTTGTTGAAGGCTTCTACCCTCTCATGATCAATCATGACCCCTTCCTTTGACATAATGTTTCCAAACAACTTTTCTTTCTGAACTCCAAAATGACACTTCTTGGGATTTAGTGAAATAACATACTCCCTACATCTTAACATCATCTTGATATACAATAATGAAATCATTAATATAGCCAGAGAAATCTATATCTATTGCTCTTTGGAAAGTGGCTTTAGTATTCATTAAACCAAAAGAAATTCTGACATATACATATGTTCTTGAAGATTTGTAAAGGTAGTTTTGATTCACTTTGATTCCTTCACAACTACTGGTTATATCCGGAAAAACCATCCAAGGTGGATAACAATTCCAACTAGTAACCAATTGTAACATAATATGTCCATATTTGGCGGAGGGTAGTTATCCTTCATTGATGCTCTATTCAATTTTCTAAATTTCACACATGGCCTTATATTTCCATTCTTCTTACTGACATGTACCAAGTTTGCAACCCATGCATAGTACCTTGTGGGCTATATGATTCCTCCATCCCTCAACTTTTGTAATTTTCTTGCATCTTCATGGAAAGGAGTGGATTGATCAGCCTCTGTTTCTACCTAAACAACTTGATAGAAACTTCAAAGGGAATTTCATGATGGAAAAGATCCTCTCTCATGCTTTCGATTTAGAATAAGACCATGCAAAGCAATCCTGGTATTTCTTCAACAATTGGACGTATGATTGCTTCTCTTCCTTGCTTAGATTGCTACCTAGCTAGATATTATGTGGTTTATCCTTCATGCCGAGGTCGTGGTATTTACCATCGAAAAATCCATCAAAGTTATCAGCATCAATGTCGAGTGTATAACACTTCATAGGAAGCATTATCGGGATCCTCAATGAGATGTAGCATCTTCTTTTCACCATACAACTTTAAAAGGCTTCCCTCGATAGGTATAGTGGAAAAAGACATATCCATTTGCACACTCCCACCCACACTAGCAGCCCATTTTCTTGACAACAACATTCCCCATTTAGCAAGGCAATCAACAATAACAACATCTAGTTTTAAGTTCTTGCCTGGGTAGGCTACAAGTTGCACTATCAAACCCTTGACACATCCAACCACTAGAACCTCTCTGTAATCCATGAAAGTGCACTTCCCATCAGAGGCTGTCACTTTGATATCTAATTCATTCATGACCTCAAGAAGCATAACATTGCATGATGCTCTAGAATCAAACATACAGTTGTGTAACATCCTATCCCTAATAATCAGAGTAGTGAAAAATGGATCTACATTCAGTGGGACTCAACCAAGGATGTTCCCAAATATACTTTAGGTGGCTCACCTAGTTCTTCCAGCACTTGGGATTTTTCCACCTCTGCAATGATAGGAGGAACCTCAACATTGTTTACATTTCTGCCTTGGGTAATCTTTTATTTTTTCAATCCCCAATACTCAAAGGCCCTTTTCTTGTGCTCAGGAATCCTAAGTAGCTCAACAATTGGAGAAAAAATCTTGATCTGACACAAGACTTGGGCAATGTCATAAGGAACGTATTTAGGCAAGGCATCATTTGGAGGAAGACTAATAAACTCATTTGACAACAAAGGATTTTTCATGGTCTGAGCATGGGCAGGGATACCAGTTCTGTTTGGGAAAGCAAGGCCTTTTCTAGATGTATCTTTCTTAGGAGTTTCTTTTGAGATATTAGTGAGAACTGGAATTTTTGGTTTGGCCTGAGACCCTACCCCTTTGACAACTTTACTCCTAGTGTTATATTCTTTTTCTTGGGTAACCACACCATTCATTAACAACTGCATATCCTCCTCATAAGGGATTCCTCCATCATATTTTTAAAACATTAATGCCCTTAAGTATTCAAAATCATTATTATGAAATTCAAACTATTGTACCATATCTATTTCAAAATTATGATAGGGAGGAAGGGGTAATACTGATGAATGCAATCCCGAAAACTACAAAGATCTGGCACTTTGATTAATTTAGTTAAAGTTGCTCCTTGTTGTGAACTTGTAGAGCACCCCATCATGCACACATCATCATTAGTGTCATCATCAAATTCCTCAACTTATTTTCTTCATCACATGGGGCATGTGGAAAGAAACATCTATCACACCACTCAATTTCATTAGCTTCTTCCATAGCAGCTACTCTGGCAGTCAAAGGATCAGGCACCAATTTGTTTTCCCGGGGTTGGGGTTGTCTATTTCTTGATCCCACGAGTCCTTTGCCTCTGTCATCAGATCTCTGATCACCCCTAGGATGATTTGTAAATATTTCTTGACCTTGTGATTTATGATGATTGGGAATGTTTTCCAATCCCTTCTCTCCTTTGGCCAATTTATAGGATATTTCCTTAATACTCTGCCAAATTTTTACAACCTCCTCTAGATCCACAACTTTACTTGACTGAGGCTTCTCTAGATTGATCAGCTTGATGCCTTCTCTCTTAGGAGGTTTACCAATTGCCTTGATGTTATTTTCAATCTGCAAAGCCATGGTGAAGGCATGCCTCAATGTTGTTGGGTTCTTATCCCTCAAATAATAGGTAACCTTCTTATCAAAAGCATCAGAGTATTTTATTAAACAAGAAACATCACTTGGCCTCAGGATCACAGGTAGCCTATTTAGGGTCTTATTGAACCTTGTATTGAAGTCATGAACAAACTCATTAGGATTATTTTTATATTTTCAAATTCTAATAAAAGAAACCTAGGGTTTATTTTATCTCCATACTACAATCTAAAATCATTCTTCATTTTTGTCCATGAATCAATGGAGTTGTCTGGAAAATATTTATACCAGTCCCGTGCATCCTCCTCTAGAGTATGAATAAAAAAATTATGTACACATCCTCAAATTCAATCTCAAAGTCTTCCATCATATTGAAAAAAATATTTAAGTGTTGATCACCAGTAATAACATTATTTCCTTGAAATTTAGGCAATCTATTTCTAACATCTTGGGGCAAAACATTTGGATATCCAGCCATACCTCTGAAATCTATAGGACAAAAAGTGTTCAAAAAAATGGAGGTCTGGGTGGGGGATGAGCCATATTGTTTTGGGGAGGTGATCTTACAGGAGAAACAAAATGATGAGGAGTGAGGGGTATGTTGGGCATAGGAATGCAATTCTCAGAATGAATGTTCTCTAAAAAATCTATTTCTTGGAAGATCCTATGAGCTTTGGAGAACATAGGGACAAAATGAGATGTAAATTTTTCAAATAAAAAAAGGCCCCTCTCCGGATGGAGAATTCAATTTTACAAAAAGACTATCTGATTCGAGAAGAACTTGAGGAAGTATGGCAATATTTAATGACAGTTGATCGGTTTCCACAATTGAAAACTCCTTTGTTGATTTTTGATCTCCAAAAATTTCTAGATTCTTCTTCCTTCGAGAATTTATCTTTCCCGATTTCTAGAAAAACCTTCTAGCAAGATATTTAACGAAGAGAGATCTTGTTCCTTCCATCTTTGCAAATATTAGTGATAAATTTCAATTAACATAGGTTAAGACACTGACATTTATCAAAAATTAATTCAACACGGAGTCGCCACTAAGGATTTTCACTTTAATTGTGTAAATGCACTAAAATTGATCTATCAAATCTTTGTCAATGTTAAATTCATGCAAATCTTCACAGATCTAACCTTCCTTTAACCATTTTAAACATTGATGATCTAAACTTAGTACAAAAACCAATAGAAATTGGAAATATTACACGTAAAACTTGTAACTTTTCTCGATTCTTACAAATCTGACACAGGATGACATTTCAACAATGTATTTGCACTTTAAAATTTGTAAGAAGCATTTACCAGGGTCTATATGCATTTTTGATGGTGTTCAAACTTTTCACACAACTTCATGTCCCCGGAACGATGCCAATCTAGTGTTGGTATCCAAATTGATTCTCCCTTGGAAACCAAGCAGCATCACAGATTTAGCAAGACACTAAGAGACAGATAGATCTTATTATGAGTTGTTTTGTAGCCGGGAGGATTTGTCTGACTCTTTGTCACTCGGGCATCGGAGAAATGGATAACACCTTCATTAAGGATTTGATCTATCCTTACTACTTTAGGCCATGCCTTTTGACCAGGGTGAGAGGACCCATTTTGTAACCTCTTTCGGTGAAGGATAATGAAGATATCCTTTTTGTATGAATTTAAAAGGGGACCCTTAGAAAATATGATCAATGCACCACAATTTAGCTCTCACAATTTATCACTTCTAAAGAATGGTGTTATTTTCTAAACAAGGTTAAGGTTACTAGAGACATTATGGAATCTTGATTATTCTTACATATTTTAGCGGTAGAATTTATTCTTTTATGGACACACAGGGTAAACAGGGGTAGTTCGGGTAGGATTCATTGTTTTGAGTAATTTTTGGTGGGAGATTAAGTAGGAAAACTTGATTTTACCAGATCTTTGAGGACATTCATAACAATTGGAAACCTAAATGATAGAAAGCTTTAGAATAGCTAAAATATTCCTTCGACCAGAAGGTGTGCATCAATGGAGGCCCAAATTTACACAGTTTCACACAATCTATGAGAATTCAACACAAAGGCTCGAGCTAAAGGCTCAATTAAACATCAAAGACCCATGGTTCCTCATGCCTAAGATACACTCAAAGGCTTATAGACAATCATTATCAAAAATGACAGAAATGACTTTAAATTGTTTATCTCTTTATGGGATAAATTCTCTTCTTGAAATGAAATTGTAAATGCCTCTAAATTGTCAAAGGACAAGATCCTGTGTGATTCGGAGGGACTTTAACACAAGATTGCAATAAGAATAAGAAAAACTACTTACAGACATTCTAAAATAAAGCAGACACCAATTTTCCCAAGATTGACACAGATTAATTCAAAGTTGATTAGATTCATCAGCAGGGGAAAGTTTATTTGAACACACTCAGATCTTGTCAATGGTTGTACACTTGCAACCAACTTGACGTGATTGAAATCTAAAACACAGGAAATTAACAGGTTTCTTAGATGGTCTCTTAGGAAGATGTGATTTCTTAAAGTTTCTCATAAAAATTAAGCCCCGACCCTTTGCAAGACTATTCTCATTGCATTTATACATTTCAATTGTGCACTCATCCCAAATTTCCCCCCCAAAAATAAGAATATTCTAGGAACCTTTGGTTCTTACCAAATTGTCTTAGAAAGTGACATTTAAAAATTTAAACCCAGATTGCTGAGTGGAAAAATCATGAACTATTTACATTTCTTAGGCCCTCGACTAATGACTGGGATGTCATGCCACAACTTTTTGACAGTCCTTCTAATCATTCTTATTCTGTCATGTTAGAAAAAACCTTTTTAATCATTTTCTGGTGACTTTGTATTGTTGGATCCGACAAGCAATCCTTTTTTCCCTCAAGGAAACACCTTGAGAAATGAATTCCCTCACATGGACATATGCATTCATACCTCTAAAAATGAGTGTCCAAACACTTATTATTCCACATACCTACACTATGAGTTTGATTTGCAAGAAAAATAATGTGTATTCACACCTCCATGAGTCTTGGAGCAAAAATGGAGGCAAAATCAGAAGAAATGCACATGAACCATTGATTCTACCCTTTCTCAACTTAAGATTAGATTCCTCCATGTGTTTCCTTAGCACAACTACAAAGGAGAAGTAAAGAGGAAAGTTTCCAAACAAGCGTGGCCCTTCCACGTGCCCTAGGCCCAAGAAACCTACCTTTTGGCCTTTGAAAAGTCTTAGTATAAAAGGAGCCAACGGAAGCCTCCACGTGTCTCATTGGCACACTTTTGATATGGTTCCCAAAGCGGAGACCCCAAACAAGCACGGGCTCACCACGTGTCTCAGTTTGGTAAAGTTGTTGAAAAATTTTAAGGACCAACAGAAGGCGCCATGTGTCTAGGGTCCAAGATAGTTTTCCTTGGCCATTGAAAAGTCCAAGAAAGGGCAGAGTGAGTAGAAACTTCCACATGTCTCCATGGAGATCTTTCAAAAATAAAATTTAGGGATGGGTCCCCAAATGCGGGCATGGGCCCTCCACGTGTCCTAGGCCTTAGAAAGTTGCTTGAAAAGTTTAAGTATAGAGAGGAGCCAACGAAAGCCTCCACGTGTCTTCCTGTTATAACTACCAAGGTAGGACTTAAAGGAATATCCTCAAATGAGTTTCGGCCCTCCATGTGTCCATGGTTTGACAAAGCTGCATCAGCCACATAAAAAAATTCTAAGTATGGGTAAGGCCCGCGGAAACCTCCATGTGTCTCTGTGCCACAACTCCAAAGGTCAAACAAAGAGGCAAATTTTTAGATGAGCGTAGGCCCTCCATGTGGACAAAACATGAGTTGAAGCTGGCCTTAGAGTTTGAAAATTCCCCGTTGAGCCATATCCAATCAGAAATGATCATGTTTCCATAGATATTGGGACAAAAATTGACAGGGAGAACAAAACGTGACTGTGGAAAAAATAGAAGGAAGGGGAAAAAACTCGAGTTTTTACAAATTGTTTCACATGGACAGAGGAATGGAAAAAAATTATAGGCTTTAAGTTATCCTCGACCAAAGGAAAAGACTAATCATGGTAACCAAATGAAGGAATAAGCTTTCACATATCAATATGGGGAGATAGAAAATACGAAAAATCCCGTAGAGTGAAGAATTTCAACGACAAACGAGGTGAGATCAAATTGAGAACCAACAAAGTATTCTAAAAATGCATGGTTAACTTGTATTTCTACTCAAGCGGGCCATGTCTAGTTGATTTAAGATAATGACATATGAAATGGCGTATATATTCTTGTGGACTTTGTGCACCTTCACCTTTTCATCCCTAAGTTCATGCATTAACTGTGCACTAATCAATTCCTTCTATTTTATCTCCCTATCCCTCTTAATGATCTCCTCATTATTTTTCTCAAGCACTTCCTCCAAGACCCTTATTCTATCATTTCTACCAAAGAGTCTTTATTCTACCTCAACTGATACTTTGTTAAGCGCGTTACAAAATTTCTCATCTAACAACTGCTGGGAATTTACAAGAGGGTTTATTCCCTTGGTGTTTGGTGTCTCCATCAATGTATCATGATTTACTTTGAACTTGGGTTCATCAACGTGGGACTCAAAATCCTAGGATAACATTTTCCTCATGCGCTGGTATGCACCCTATTCATCAAAAGAAGACCAAGTGAGGAGTTGGTCAAAGGGGCATGATACTTTGGAAGTGTGCACATAGTACCTTACTTTTATTATTAATATAAGTGATAACATGTTTCTACCTCACTCACCGTGCCCATCCCACCTATACACATTACTATTTGGAAGCTTACCGCTATGCCGGGGTCTTTTCCCACGCTCATATAATCCTTTCCTAAAATTTCACTCTATTCATTTTCATTCAAGACTTCTTCTTGGTGCTTCACTCTACTTCTTGCTCCACCAACTGTTGGATAATACCCGCCACCTCCCTCTCTAAAGTTTTATCTATCTACTCCTCGCTTAGGGTTGGGGTCTTCGATCACAAATTTTTACTTCCTCATTTCCTCCTTTGGTATGAGCACTCTCCTCATAATCCTTATCCTCTTCATCCCCTGCTTCACCGACTCATGTACATTATACACAAGAGGATTTTGAGCTTCCTCACACTCTTCATTGTATCCTTCATTTTCATCCTCAAAATCATCATCCTTGATGCTCTCTATCTTCTCAAGTTTGAACCTTGCACCACCCTTTGATTTTTCTTCACTGGTGACTCCAACATAGGGAATTCTTCTTTCTCTAGTGACTCCTTCCCGACAAGATACTTCTTCCGTCTAATGTAGGTTATTGTACCCACACCTAACTCTTGCACCCCCATGGTTTACACTTTGTATGCGTGCTTTGCACTTTCTTTACAAGAGTCTCTTCCCATTCTATCTTCTTAATTACCATTCTCTCCTCTTTATTACTACCTTCTTCTACCTCCTAGTAATGCCTTTAGGGATTGAGACATCATCCTCAACATAAGCACCCTTCTTAAACTTGGGCCTTAGCCACACATACACCATTATCACCATCCTACCTACAATAGGAAATGTCTGATTTTACCATGTGTGATGATTTTTGGGATACACTAAGGTCCGGTGCATTTCACGGTGATCTTGATCTACAACACTTAGATCAAATCTCAGTTTCTTTTCCTCTTTAAACCTATTTACCGCACCTTGAAAATATTTCACTATGTAGGAGAAGGGTAACTTACACCAAGGACCCTTGGTGCCATCTCTCAAGGTAAACTTGCCGATACAAAAGTGCCGGTATACGAAAAATTTATCTTCTTCATCCACTAGTGTAGGTAGCTATTTTGGTATCCTCTATTTAGCTCTAAATGCGTTCCACAACCATTTATACCATTTCTCCAAGTGCACCTTGTAAGTGGTTGTCATAGTGTCGAAGTGTAAGCTTCAAACCTCTTCGTGGGAGAGGGGTTCTCATCCGGGTACTCCCAAACAAACTTATATGGCCCATTAGGAACTCTAATTTCTGAAAAGACAATGGTAAGGAGAACATTACCAAAGATGATATTCTCCCCATCACATGTGGTATAAGTACTATCCTCTATAATGAAAGATGAGAGGTTGTAAATGGTTCCCTCTGAGATCTTGTGGTAGACATTTAACCAACTTTTGTTTATCTGCATCCATCTCTCCTTCCCATTCAACTTTTTCACCAAGAGCATGACCATTCTCATAACATGGTCAATGATAGTAGTGATGTCAAAGTACCGTAAACCCTTCTTGTAATCATATGCCTTAACAATTTTCTTGATGGCATCCTTGCCACAAAATTTCTCATCCTCCGGCTCTCCCTTATAGATCAAACCAGTGAATTTAGAAATCCACCGTAGGGTTATGCGTATTCACCTTCCTATAAAATAGAAGTAGTCCTCATGTATGTGTGACATTAACCACTTGTATAGTCACTCTGGTTTGCAAAAATAGGGCAACTCATATAGTTGTAGAAGCCTAGCCTTCTCTAACTTCAATTTTACCTCATCATCATAGATGGGTTTCCCATATGAAATCCTTTTTTCCGTAGGGTGAACCAAATCTAGGGTCATCTCATTTTTTATGGTGCTTGAGCGATGATTGTAATAACTCATGACCATCTTCCATGTATGTGACACTCACTCTTTCCCTAGTAGCACACCATCTGGGTATTGTATCTTTGCATACCATTCTTTGTTGAAACTTGTGGAAATGGTCATTTTTCCTTTACCCTTTCCCTTTCTCTTCTTTTATGGAGTGGTCACTCCTTTCCTTAGTGCCATTTTCTCTTCCTTGGTGCTCTGTAGTTTATCCCTTATGTCAAATTCTATTACTACTCAAACCCTTTCCTCTACTTCTATGAAATTTCCATGTAAACCCATGCCCTAGCTTGTAAACCTTTTGACATGCAACTTCCTTGACTATAGAATTCTTTGCACTTTCTCTCACTCAAGTCAATTCTTCTTGTATGTCTTGGAACAAGTTCTTTCCGCTACCTACCTCATGTTGCTTCTACACTTTTTACCCTTGTACATTGAAGTCATTTTTATACCCCTCATAAAATAGAAAATACCATGCGCACCGTCCTACCACCCGGCAAGAACGGGCACTCACCCGAGGCATGCGTGGGCGCCGAGTCTCTCCTTTATGTGAGTTTTGTGAGAATGCATCATCTTAGAACAGATAATCAAATGCAGGACAAAAAGAACTAAACCACATTCTTATGAACTTAGGAGGAGTTACCATCTCATTATATACAGGTGAGAGAAATAACAAACAACACATGTCGATGAGTCATTCAGAAAGGAAATACATAAGTATTGAACACAGATGATTTATAACAAAGCATTATAGTCATACTATCAAATTAAATAACCCACATTACATCCCTTGAGGTCATAATAGATCCTCATATAATTATGCAGAGCCAAGTCATGCATCAGAACTATATTATGCTCATCATATTACAAAGAAAAATGAGAACCCATCCCCTTATGTGCTAAACACTCACGACATCTCCTAAACCCTAACCCATAACATCCTCCATTCTATTTTCTAGTAGGCTTCACCACTCTTCAACTATATCCTTTTCTTCTATCGAGCACTTGTATATATAGCCTTAACACCCACCGCCATGCCTTCCAGTGGTTACTGATTGATTGCCAAGTTTCAAGTGGTCTTCCATGGAAGCATGCCTTTCTAAATCTGATCTCTCCATTCCTTACAATGATGTCTAGTAGAAACTTCTATCGCATGCCTAGAATATTCCCTTTTTGATCCACAAACACGGGATGGCACCTTATCCATAAGGGTCTTACTTTTCTCGTGTGTTGCCTAGGATGCTAAATGCAAATAAGTAGAAAACCCATTGTCCCTTACGCGTGCACACACCATGTGTCATGAAAACCCTACCATAACCTTTACCCTACATGCCTTCAATTTGTACATCCTTCTTCAATTAGGTCCCGCACACCCACTCACCATCTTGTACATACCTGATATTATGGGGCCCAACATCACCCCACACTACGCTCCTGCTCTCCATGTCCTTGGAAACACTCTTCAATAAAGAATTAAATAATGGTGGATCCTTATAAATGGTTGGAATGGAATAATGAAGGAATGAAGAAATGGGGAAAAGAATGAAAGAATGGGGAACTTTATTTACTTCTAGAGGAGGAGAGGGAAATCCTTCCTTAAATTAGCTTCTAATTTCCCTAAGTGTCGACCTCTTTCTCGCACTTGCTTATAGAGGTTACCCATGAGGGTGCTAAATTCTTCAAAACTAAGCTCCTCTCCCTTAGCGCTCATTGTCTCCACAATCTCCTCTAACTGTTTGCCCAAATCCTTGAGCGTATCCATTCTTTGAGTGATTTGGGGGTGCAATTCCTTTATCTGGTTCTTGATTGAGCCTTGTAAGGTCTCTATGGCCTTTGATTTATTTTCTACCTCGCCTAGGATATTATCTTTCTATTCCTATTCTCCTTTTTATTTTCCTAAAACTCCTTGATTTCCACTTCATTAGTGGAAACTAGGATACTTTCCACTCTATCTTTTTCCATGCAGTTATCATAGGAAGCCTCAGTAGTTTACGCAGTGGCCTTTACATTGGCGAGGATCTTGTTGTATTGAGAAACAATCTCCACCACCTTCATCTTATTTTATTTCTCTTGGCACACCAATGCCTCCTCTACTAATTCTATGGAAAGTGGTCACCTCTCCATGGTGAGTATGCAGGTCAAGTCCTCTAGGAATTTCAAGGATGATCCATATTTTTGTGCGGGTGGCGTTAAGTCTAGATGCTTTAGGACAATGGCATTCATGATCATATCTATTTTCTTGTATGCCTTGCACACTCTTTCCTTTTCATATTTCAACTCACACCTTAACTGAGTACTGATTATCTCTTCCTACTTCAAGTCCTTGGTATTTTCAATGAGATCTTCTTCCTTTTTCTCCAATTATACCTCAAGGAACTTTACCCTGTCATTTTTCCCGAAGAGTGTGGATTTAACCTCAACTGAGAATTTTTTGAGTACGTTGCAGATCTGTTCATCTGAAAGCCACTGAGAATTCACCAAGGGGTTTATCCCTTTTTTAGAACTTTCATCAATGTCCCTTAGCTTACTTCAAATTCCAGCTCATCAATGTGAGAATCAAACACCCATGACAACATTTTCCTTGTCCAAGGGTATGCACCTTCCTCATCAAATGAATCCATGGCTAGAAGTTGTTTTGTTGGTATAGTACTCTAAAAGTGCAAACGCAACACCTTATTTGGATCATCAATGTAGCTCATTCCTTGAACTTGTGATGCATCTATACTCTTCCTCCATGTGCGTGCATCCTTTAGAAATCTCACAACCAAACTAGGATCTCCTCCCATGTTGCCATATTATTTTTATATGCTTTTCTCCTTAGCTTCCTTCATCACCGTGTTTGTGCTTATGTTCTAATTCTTATTTCACCAGTCCTTGATGATTTTTTCCACCTCTTTCTCCATGGCCTCATCTACTTGTTCCTTTATGAGGCTTAGGTTCCGTTTCTCTTGTTATCACCGAATCATAGCACCCCTATGTTTATACAAGTGCATATACTTGAACTCACGGTGTGATTGGATAACATGGGTACTATCTCCAAGTTGTGGGACTTGCTACTTGAGATAGACCTCCAGAGAAAGTTGGTTCTTGCTCCTAAACTACCTGCCACAATCTACTCTAATGCAGGGGAAACTAACTATTCTAATCTAAATTTCCAAGGGACCAGGGAGAGAGAATGCATAAAATGAAATCCTACACTAAAGCGGTGATACACCAGAAAAGGAGGGTGTGAGAGTAGTCTTCAAATGCGTGAGATACAGAAGCAAAGTGCACACTAGAAGGGGTGATGATAGTTCTCCACAATCTAGCAAAATGCATTCACAAAAATATCTCAAACATACACAATGATAATGGATCCCTGCAAGAGCATAATAATAAACACAATATTCTTGTAATCAAGGTTGAAGGGGCAAGAAGAATGTAGAAAACACAGCAGGGGAAGATGCATCCACAAACTTATATTTTATTGCTTCTTGATATGCACAGTTCAATCGGTTACAAGATAAGGGCCTGGATCACCATGCAAGGAGTCCACAACAAGGGCCTACAACACATTGGCTTCACAAAGCAATTTTGGCAGAGCTTTGCTACAAAAATACCTCTTCTTACAATGAGCCCAACACTCCAATTTATAGAAAAAATGAGAAGAGAGAGAGAAGGGAAAATGGAAATCCCAAAATCTGTCCTTCAACCACTTGTAAGAGGCATTAAATGGATTAAAATGATTATATATTACTTACAAAAGGCTCCCCATACTGTCCCAGGTGCTGCAACAGAGAAAGAATGATGACCATGCCTCTTAATTGCACTCCCAACCACCAAATAAAACACTGTTATGAACCCAGCCACGTTTTCTTAAAAATATCAATCAATCTCTCATCAAATCTAGAATTTCTTGATTTCTATGCGTCGGGATCAGAGCCATGATTCCAACGGTACCAATTTTGTGTGATTTCGTTGAGAAATGCAAAAGTTATGGCCTTCTGAGTGCGGGCAGCTATTTTGGGTCTAGCAGGTGTTTTCTATCATTTGACGAGAATGAGCATTAACTAACTAGAGCCGAATATGTTTCCTTTATTTAAATATATCTACCATCATTAAAAATAATAAATCCAGTTTTTGTGGCGTAGAGGACATCGTGCTCGTTCCAGAAAGTCCAATTTTATGAAAATCGGAGCTCGGAGTCAAAAGTTATGGCCGTTTGAAATTCACGGGTCAAACGTTGACTTTTCTTCCTTGCCATCGGCCGTTTCAGATTTTCGCATCCCTCACGTACTTTTTTCCTAGCTGTCCTAGCTGTCCTGGCTGCATTCTCCCACATCAGCCGATTTGGGCTTCCTCGTCTCTCTTTTACTGCCTTTTCACCTTTTCGGCCGGTTCGCATCCCGCGTGTACCTTTGTCCCGGCTGTCCCAGACAAAAACCTCCGAACTGCCCGAAATGGACCATCTTTCGGCTTTTTGGCTGGTTCGCGTCCCACACGTACCTTTGTCCCAGATGTCCCAAACCGCGCAAAAACAAAACTTGACGATTTTTTCCACTTTCGGCCGGTTCGGCTTTTTGTGTCCCATGCGTCCCGACATCCCAATCTGTCCCGATCGTAACTGCGGGACCGCCTAATGCGGCTTTTCACCAATTGCACCCTGACGTCCCAACCGTCCCCGCTAATCGCCTCGGGACAAAAATGTCTGACTTAGCTGATTTTCTCTGTATTTCGCCCCAAGCTTGGTTTTTTGTAATGTTTTCACCTTTTCTAACTCGTTGGGTTTTCTTCTTGGATGGGAGAGTTAGAAAGAAGCCGAGGGGGCCCCAAAAACATGATTTCGGGCCTTAAATCAATCTATTTGCTTGGGACTAAAGAATTTGATGCATGTTATCAAAATTACCTTGAGGGGTGATGTTTCACTCGGAAAGACTCGTTCCTTTAGAAACAGATAAGGTTAGGGTTAGGAGGAATACCTGTAGAACGTCGAGATGGTGTGCGCGTACCGTAGAGAAAGATCAGGCTGATTGCGAAGAACTCCTTTTTGTCTTGGAAGGACTACCTGCAAATAAGAACACAAGACCACAAGATTTGATTAAACAATAAATGAGGAAACTGCCTTGGGCCCAGGAAATATAAAACTTCCTTTCGAAGGTGGTCAGTTCCCCTGCTAATATGAATTAACACAAAAGACTGTAAAGTATCAATTAAATTGTTTCGTTGAACTGGGTAGGGGAAAGGCTGGTTTTCTGGTTTTGATCATAGGAACCGATGGCGGTTACTGATAGCCGATGCCGGTTATGATAGCCGATGCCGGTTACTGATAACCGATACCGGTGGGTTCTAGGATCTTCTTAGTAGCTACGGTGTTTTGTAAGGCTGGTTTATGGATGATATTAGGAAATGGGATGATTAGAAGCAAAAGAATAACAGTTAGATGCAATGACACGTTGGGTAGTAGATTCAGAGACGGATTTAGGAGGACTGAAATTCACAGAGCATAAGAAATGTTATAACAGAGGACATGCAAGATGTGACTTACTGGTTTTGACAAAGATGCAAGTTGATCTCCTTGGTTGTAAACACTTCTGGTATTTCCACTCGTCTCTGCTCTGTCAGTGAAGATCTGGACTCTGTTCCTCGCTCGCAATGCTCTCTGTTGATCCAGAAATCCTTTGACTGATCTCCAAAATGAAATTCCGATCCGTTGTTTTGGTTTGGGGAGCCCATTTACAGGGAACCGATGGCGGTTACATGTAACCGACGGCAATGAGCAGAACCGGCATCGGTAAGGAAAAAGTAGGCTATTTTTAGTAAAATAGCCCACCTTCCCCGCTTTCTCCCGAGAGATCAGGTTGGGCTTGGTCAAGTGGCTAGAAGGTCGGCTTTGGGTGTGAGTAAGGAGGCATTAGTTATGGATGTGAGTCTAGACCAAGTCATGGGTCTTAATTAGGTTAGTTTAGGGTTAGGGCTAGGTCATGATGAGGTGGCAAAGTGAGGTGGCGGGTAAGGTGATGTGGATTTATCAATTACAAGGTAATTAATAAATAATTGTGTAAGGTTTAGGTAATGAGGTTAGGTTACGAAATGGGATGCGGGTCACAAGGGGTCATAAGACACGAATTTGGTGTCTACATTAGCCCCTTATCATTGCAGTAGCTTGTTCGTAAAGTCACACGCGAACAATAATATGAAGTGGTTTCTCATGTTAAGGATATAGGTAATCCCCCTCAAATCTATCACAGAGTGAGTGAACGGGAAATCAGGGATAGGGTTGATAAAGGGTACATGGTGTAGAGATGATGGTGAGATGGTGGGGTAGGTCCAAGGAAGCAGACGCACGTTGAAATGCATTAGTGCAACTAGGGTACATGATTTGATGAGCAAACCAGCAGTGCAGAGGCAAAGGTCGATAGTTTATCCAAACAAGGGTGATATAATCCTGGTATCCAAGGCATAGGAAGTAGCCCCAGGGTATATAACAGGTAAGGTACAGGAACGTTTAGGCATGTTCGGCAGTACCAAAAGGTTGGTTTGGTTGAGATAAACGTCACGGTCTAGGTCTGGGCAAAGTTGGTCGACAGATCAAGTCAAGGACCCTAATCATGCTAAAACACGAACAGGTGAGCTCGATTGAACAAAAAACTACCGGATGGGTGGATAAAAGTGTATGGTGTTGATTTTGGGTAAGGGATGGAAGTGGTGCGGCCGTGGGTCGCCAAGTTGTTGGGTCGGCCTGGGTCGAGCCGAAGGGGTAAAGGGAGGCCTTGGGTCGGGCCAAATAGTGAGGGCGAGGCCTTGGGTCGGGCCAATTGGTAGGTTGAGGCCTTGGGTCGGGCCAAATTGGTAGGGCGAGGCCTTGGGTCGGGCCAAATGGGTAGGGCGAGGCCTTGGGTCGGGCCGAATAGGTAGGTTGAGGCCTTAGGTCGGGCCGAATAGGTAGGTTGAGGCCTTAGGTCGGCCGAATAGGTAGGCTTGAGGCCGAGGTCGGGCCGAATAGGTAGGTTGAGGCCTTAGGTCGGGCCGATTGGTAGGTTGAGGCCTTGGGTCGGCCAAATTGGTAGGGCGAGGCCTTGGGTCGGGCCAAATCCTGTAGGTTGAGGCCTTGGGTCGGGCCAAATCGGTAGGGGTGAGGCCTTGGGAGTCGGGCCGAATAGGTAGGTTGAGGCCTTAGGTCGGGCCGATTGGTAGGTTGAGGTCTTGGGTCAGGCCAAATTGGTAGGGCGAGGCCTTGGGTCGGGCCAAATAGGTAGGTTGAGGCCTTGGGTCGGGCCAAATTGGTAGGGCGAGGCCTTAGGTCGGGCCGAATAGGTAGGTTGAGGCCTTAGGTCGGGCCGATTGGTAGGTTGAGGCCTTGGGTCAGGCCAAATTGGTAGGGCGAGGCCTTGGGTCGGGCCAAATAGGTAGGTTGAGGCCGTGGGTCGGGCCGAATAGGTAGGGCGAGGCCTTGGGTCGGGCCAAATAGGTAAACAAATGGTGTGTCAGCAAGGGTGGATAGAGGCGATATTGGTGAAAAAGAGGCAAGGAGTAAATAAGGGCAAAGAATAAAATTGGGGGAAAGTTGGAAGACAAACCGATGTCGATTCGACATGACCGATATCGGTTGAGGGACCGATACCGGTTTATTAGGGCAAAATAAAACCGATATCGGTTAAGGGCGAAAAACCTATAAAAAGAAAAATACGGCTTGTCATTGTCACTTTGTTATTTTGAAAACCAAATTGACTTGTCTGACGTGGAGAGTTGAGATTGGAGGTTTATTGAGCGAGGTGGAGCTATTGTATTGGCGGAGAGAGTTGATAGTGGGCCCGATTAAGGAGGAGGCAGCAGTTGATTGGCCGGGGACCCAGCAGATCAGGATTGGAGCCATGGCACAGGCAGGAGGAGCTGGAGGGGCTGGACCAGCTGGACCGCCACCACCCATCCCACCACGACGACGTGTCGTCGTTCGGGTAGATTCGAAACTCTTTAATTTGGTGATTTGGTTGTATTATGCTAAATTGGGGGTTTGGGAAGGGATTTGTATTTGGTAGGAAATTAGGAGTAGATGGACGTAATTTGAAAAAGGGAGAGGGTAGATAGGTAAAATATGCTAAGGCGGCTAGGAGGGTAGAATTTGAGGGTGTTTGGGTGGGTAAATGGGTAGAAATAGGTGAAAAATGGGTTTTGGGGGCCGCGCGGGGGTTCGGCTCCGGGAGAAGACAGTGACCGATGTCGGTCACTAAGCGACCGGCATCGGTCGCAAAATTTTAGGGAAAGGGAGTGTTGTTGGTGACCGGCATCGGTCATGTATCGGCCGGCGTCGGTGGCTTGGGTGTTTTGGTTTGTTGGTTGTGTGGGTGGGTTGGTTGTTTTGGGTTTTTGGGTTGGGTTGTGGGTGGGTGTGGGTTTGTGTGGGGGTTGGTTGTTTTGGGTTTTGGGTTGGGTTGTGGGTGGGTGTGGGTTTGTGTGGGGGGTTGGGTTAGGGGTGGAGAAGGGTTTGGTGTAGGGTTGGGTTTTGGGTTTTTGGGTTGGGTTGTGGGTGTTGGGGGAGTTGGTTTTGTGTTGGGGTTGGGTTGCATGTGTTTTGTTTTTGTTGGTTTTAGGTGGGATGGTTTTGGGTTTGTAGGGTGGTAGGTTGCTAGAGGGGGGTGGTAGAGAGTCGGGGTATGGTCGGGGGGATAAAAAAGGGTGTTTAGATGATAAAGTAGATGTTGTAATAAAGAGTAGGTCTAAGGATGTGGGTTGGTTTTGCAGGCATGTCGCAGCTAACGATGCGGGATAGATGCCCCCGCTGTTGGCCAGTGCGGATGAGGCCACACGTATCTGCGGCTCATTGGGCCATCATGCGCGAGGTGGGACTCTCGGTGGAGTCCAGAGGCATGCAGAGCGATAGAGAGAGAGATCATAGCCGATGGTCGCCCTCATCGAGAGATGGGATTCGGCGACCAATGTGTTCCATCTCCCGACCGGGAGATGACCGTCACATTGAGGATGTGTATCGCATCCTTGCTTTACTATCGAGGGAGAGGCAGTCTTCCAGGTAGATTCAGAGACTGCCATGGACAGCATACTGCAGGTTTTTGGGGATGCAGCCGCGCTACTGACCTACCATAGCGCGAGTATCGGGTACGGTGACATGTACCGTGCGCATCGACACGAGACACGACTGGCTGTGTTGATGATGGTTGGGATCACCTGCTTCGCCCTCCCGGACTCAGAGGGAGGCCGCTTCCCACGAGCATTGATGGGGGTGCTGCTTGAGATGGTGGAGGAGCACACCTGTTACGCCTGGGCACCAGTATATCTGGTGCAATTGTACAGGGAGCTATGGGGCTATCGCCGGAGGAGGCGATTCGGTATTTGCTCTACATTTTTGTTGCATTGTTGGGCATACGAGCACATCGTATGTATCAAAGCCAAGCGTTACCCCAGCAAAATAGGGCCACAGGTCATATACCGATATGGCTTTCAGAGGTGGTTGGGGGTCGTGGGCCAGCCACGAGCAGTTGTTGCAGGTCGGGATGTGGCATACTATAGACATTTGCTAGAGGGCCTTACAGCAGTAGACATTGTATGGAGACCCTACAGAGGTCACCACCCTGGCAGAGGAGCCCGCTTACAGTTGCGCCTAATCCAGTATACATTCTGATAAAGCAGGGGCGGAGGCCGAGAGTACGAGCAGATACCCCTGGAGAGGGTACGCAGGCAGATGGGGCTGCGACAAGACGAGCCACCTCCCTTCCCCAAGACAGAGGGATGATGTAGAGGCCCCACCGCCCGCACCACACCTTTGGATCCGTGGTTGGGTAGCGGAGAGGTTAGCAGTGAGGTGTAGATGATGCTGGGTGCACGGGAGCATACAAGGTGTGGTGGTCAGGCGGGCAGGGCAGCCAGATAGTATACGCCGCACGGCCTGCACTTGGCTGCAGTTATAGGAGAGAGAGATCAGCTCAGGGGTCAGGTGCAGCTCTTACAGGGGCAGCTAGCTGCGGCACAGGCACAGATAGGTGTCTTACAGGGGCAGCTAGCCCAGCTCGAGCACGAGCATAGTAACACCACCACCAAAGACCACATGACCCACAAGTGCAGTGTGAAAGCGGCGGCAAAGACAGTACCGCACCACCGCGGCCACAGGCACCACCAGCAGCACCAGCACAGGCTCAGGGGGCATTGGTTGTAGGTGCTAGGGGACCAGCCCCAGCTCCGTCAGTGGCTCGAGAGCGCTATATGGAGGTTAGAGCAGAGGCCCGATATTATCAGGATATTCTTGATGGTACCGGAGTCGAGTATCGTGCTTATGGCAATGCAGATAGGCGAGACCTCTCACGGCCCAGAGATCTCGGGAGGTGCAGCCACCACGGGTGTGTCCGTGACGGGCAGGCGGGGGTGAGAGGCACCACAGGACCGCGGGAGAGGTGCCGAGGGCGGTGGGGAGAGCTGAGAGATCCCAGACATGGTTGTTGTATTTTAGAGATGGGCACCGGTCTGCGAACCGGGTGTATTGATAGAGGCCTGCGTGCCTATGTATTATTCATGTATTCATTCATTCATTTATTGTATACCGGCCTGCGAGCCGAGTAGGGGTTGTATAGTGGAGACCGGTCTGCGAGCCGAGTATATAGCTATTTTTGATACGAGGGACCAGCCTGCGAGCCGAGCCGAGTCGATTTTTTTGACAGCTTTGCGCGCTCGTGTGCCGGCTTTGTTGTATGATGAGATCACAGAGGCCCCAATGTAGGGCACATTGTATTTTTGAAAACTTGTATATATATATATAGAGATGATGTTTTGATCCACATGCAGTGTTCAAAATGTGTTTAAATATTTGGTTAATGGTTGGTAATATATAGAATGTGTGATGAGTTTAATTGACATGTTGATAGATGGATGATGCTGATGTTTTTGTTTTTTTGTACGTATATATGAATGTCAGGTTATGTGATGAATTGGTGGTTTTGTGACATTGTGATATATGTAACTGATGAGTTGGATCCAAATGATGTATAGATTGATAGTTTCTTGATATCCGTAGTTGATGGTTTGTGTATTTGTATAAAATAAATGATGTTAATGAAATTGTAATGCTATGTGTGGTGGATGAACAAATGTGGTAAATTGTGTTGTTTATGCAGGAAAAGAGGCGGGCGCGACAAAAATTTAGGTGAGAAATGAAGAAAAGAACGTTATTGAGAAAAGATAGGTGTGTAACCGATATCGGTTAAGGAACCGAACCGATATCGGTAGTGATAGACCGATATCGGTTAAGTAACCGATACTCGTTATTGAGGTATGAGCTTTCTAAAAATAGAAAAGCTAGGGTGGCAACTTAAGTTTTAATTTTAGAGCCATGCAAGAGGTTAAATACGCGAACGTGACGCTTTTTGACGACTGAGACAGGTTTTTGCATGAGAGATTTGAGTGATAAGGAGAAAAGAGACAAGGAAAGTGAATGTGATCCGAGATTCAGAAGGCAGAAAGACAAAGTTGAAAAGGGTGGTGATCATGGCAGAACGAGGAGAAGCATCCAGCAGGCAGGGACAAGAGGGAAGACAAGGGCCACCTCAAGCTACCGCAAACCAAGAGGTAACGTTTTGTTTGTGATTTGACTACTGCATGTTTTGTGAATAAGATGGGGGAGAGTAGGTGGGTATATATGAGAAAGAAAACATGAGAACAAGGGTTGCAGGTGAGGTAAGTGTTACGGGGTAGGCAATTAGGGGTTTCAGGTATGTTTGTATGTATAAAAAGGAATAAACGAGCAAATTATTGTCGTAGGTGGTTGTTTTTAGGGAAGGTGTATGTAATTGACAGTGACCGGTAGCGGTTAGGGAAAACCGGTATCGGTTACTGAACCGATACCGGTTATGTATAACCGATACCTAAGCATCGGAGGAATTTCCGAATGTTTGAAAACTCCCACGGATTGAATGGTTGTTTGTTGTTTTGGTGTATGCGCAGCAGAGGCAGGGTTGAGGATGAATGATAGTGTGCCAAAGATCATTGTTGTCACGGATCCGAGCGGATGTAACACCAGCGGAATGGACATTGATAAATCGTTTGGGGTTAAGTGGAATCCATTATTATTCACGAATCGCACGTAACCATGGTATGTTACAGGTGTTGATTGAGAGATGGAATCCCGAGACGAATACCTTTATCCGCCAACAGGAGATGACAAACATATGGAAGATGTGTTCCGTATTTTGAGACTCCCTATTACAGAGAGAACCAGATATCGTGCACTAACTAAGCGCGGCACGGGAGAGCGATAACCGCAAATATTTGGTCCATACGCACGAGACTTAACACAAATGAGGTTTTCATTCACATATGGGGTAATGTATGCAGCACATCCTGAGGAGACAAGGTTAGCAGTAATATTAATGATAGCGGTAGGGTATTATGCATTACCGAGGGCGGAAGGGGGAAGATTTCCAAAGGCATTGATGTGTGTTATCTGGGAGATGATAGAAAGGAACGTGACTTTTGCATGGGCACCTGCATATTTGGCGGAGCTATACAGGGGTTTATGGGCTTGTAGGCGAAATCACAGGATGACGCTGGATTGTTCATACTTATTACACTGTTGGGCCTATGAGCACATTGTTTGTGTGCGACCAATAGGCCAATCCCTCCAGGCAGGAGAGACCGGAGTACAGAGGTTGGGATTCAGACGATGGGTCCAGACAGAACAAGAGGCAAGATCTCAGGCCGTGACGGGTGACATTGTGTATTACAGGCAGGTATGGGAGAGGGTGACGGTTGCGGACATCTGTTGGAGGCCTTACGGTAACTATATGGTAACAGAGAGCATAGCTGAGGAGTTAAGGGGTGTAGAGCGAATGAGGTGGATCGCGGGGCACAGGCCAGGTGAATATGAGAGGATTCCTATAGATCGCGTGCGGCGACAATTTGGATTTGTGCAGGATATACCCCTGGCTTATAGACCATATATGAGGATCGACGCAGAGGCAGTACTCTCACCTCCCCAGCCAACACCTCCAGAAGGTCCTGAAGAGGTAGCAGCCGATCGCAGGGTAATGGACGCAGGAACGACAGAGGCCTATAGATTATGGTGGGCAGCGGAGCTGCGAGGTATACGTGATTGTCCTGACATAGCTGTGATTACAGCAGAGAGGGATCGTCTGCAGCGTTTAGTTCAGCAGCTCCAAACGCAGGTGAATGAGACAAGAGGATTGTTAGCAGTTGCGGAGTCACGGGCGGGGAGACTAGAGGCTGGAGTCCTCCATGCGAGAGGGCGTATTCATATGTTACAGGAGAGATTGGTAGATCAGTGGGCGGTACCAATAGCCGTGGTACCATTGAGGACAGAGAGGCCTGGCGAGAGGGGTCGACGATCACGATCATCGCCTAGTTCGGGATGAGGCGTGAGGGTCTAAATAAATGTTAGCAAGGTATAAGAATAAATAAGAGTACCGACCTGCGTGTCGATGATAGAGAAGATGTATTTGTTTAACATCTAAATAAAATGAGATATGTATGTTGATTTGAGTTATAATAATAAGAATGTTTTCGTTTTGACTTTCGGTGTTTTGAAAAAAGGATAAAGAGGAATGTGATGAAATAAAAATACACAAAAATATTTATATTTACCATACATGATAGGTTATGGTAGGGGATGGTCGAGCTAACCTTGGGAGACCCCATGTCTCCTAAGTGCTGCCTACATAGCCCATTGCACAAAGCAAGGAAGGGCCTCAGACCGATGTAGTTCTCCCTTAGGATCAGGGAGAGGCGAATTCAGGCAATTTGGTACGGTTTAGGCAATTGGTTGGTTGGTAAAAATATTAAGATTGGTAAAGGTAAGGTTGATGGTGTTGGTAATGAATTGGTGATGTTGTAAAAAGGTATAAGGGAAGTGAAAGTTAGCCTACCCAAGTAGAAGGGAATCATGTCCTGATTAAGGTCAACACACAATCCTAGGTGCGAGGTAAAGCAGAAAGAGTGCTCCGTAGGTGAAAAGAGCTAAACAAACCACACAACGTAGAACGAGCTTGGAGCCCCAGGTACCGTGCATAGACGAGAAGTCAATAGGTGAAAAGAGTTGTGTGATCACAATATATCGAGCGTACATTACGTCCCTTGAGTTGAAACAAATGGTGAGGTGAGGTGGATGGTATAGCTGAGGTTCAGAGAACTTATTACAAAGTGAGTGTTCTGACGAAAGAGAACCTACCCTAAATAGACAAGTCCATGACTCAAAAGTCCTTTTGAATGAGGCTTTATTTTATTGAATTAGACCGATCGATGCGGGAAGTCTACAAGGGATATTGATTGTATTATTCTTGAGGTCTTCACGAAGCCGATCGATGCGAGAAGCTTCGCTGAGGTCGACTGTATAGCTAGTCCCTTCGAGGGAGCAATCTATTTATAGTAGCGAGATATGATTTTAGTGCATAGTCTGTCCTTCGTGGAAGCAAGCTTTATAGAGAATAAAGAAGAATAATTTGGCATATAGCTGTCCTTCGAGGGAGCAGTCTATATTTAATTTAGATGACTAGATGTTCTTTTTAGCGTGAAGCATCTAGTTTAGTAGGAAGTTTGACTCAAGAAAATCCCATAAGAATACGGCTTATTTTAAAACTTTGAAGTCATGGACTAGACTAAAAAGGGGAAGGCATCGTTTAGGTGAGGTGAGAATCAAACTATGTGAGCTTGATTTTTATTTCGAGATGTAGGAAACAAGTGCATGTGGTGGTATGGGAGCTCAAGGGACGAGCAGTAGGTGGATAAGAAGTGATATAACACTAATTTCAACAATAGAATGGTCGAAGATGCAAGGCATTAAGGGGCTCAGGCTCAGGTTTACCATTAAGCGAAGCTAAACGATAAGTACCAGATCCATAGGTGTGAGTGATTATATAAGGCCCAATCCAATTGGGAGCAAATTTTCCACGTTTTCTCTTTTCTAGTTTGGTGACATGTTGATTCTCTTTGAGGACAAGATCACCAACCTTAAAGGTACGCTCATGAAGTCACTTATCATAAGCACGTTTAATGCGTTTTTGATAGATTTGAAGGTGATCAAGAGCTGTAAGACGACGTTCGTCAAGAAGCTCCAATTGGGCTAACCGCTCTTGGTGGAAATCATCATTGGTGAGAATACCCTGAAGAGATATTCTAAGGGAGGGTATTTGTATTTCGAGAGGCAAAACAGCCTCGGTACCGTATACCAAAGAAAAAGGTGTGGCATTAGTGGAGGTACGAATACTAGTGCGATAAGCCCAAAGGGCAAAGGGGATGTGATCGTGCCAATTTCTTCCGGATTCATTGACAACTTTCATGAGGATTTTGGTTAGTGTTTTATTAGAAGATTCAGCCTGACCATTGGCCTATGGATAGTAAGGTGATGAGAAACTAAGTTTGATACCAAAGTTGTCACAAAGGTCTTGTAACAACTTGTTTTTAAAAGATTTACCATTATCTGTTATTAGGCGATGAGGAATACCAAAGCGACAGATAATGTGATGGTTAATGAATTCGACAATTTTTTCTTTTTTGATTGAAATGAGTGGAATAGCCTCCACCCATTTTGTGTAATATTCGGTCGCTGTGATTATCCAACGGTGACGTTGTGAAGAGGTCGGGTGAATCTCACCAATAAGGTTTAAACCCCATCAGTGAGAAGGGCCAAAGATCTCGAGCGACACCGGAGTGGGTGGCTAGGAGTATGTTGAAGGTTGGCATGTTGCTGACACATAACACAACACTTAACATATTCGTAGCAGTCGTTATTGAGAGTAGGCCAATAATAACCAAGGTGAAGGATTCGTTTGGCCACGGCAAGGCCGCTAAAATGTCCACCACAAATACCGTCATGGACCTGTTGGATGGTATGAGTGGCCTCCGCGCCAGTTAGACAGCGAAGGAGGATGCCATCAAAGCCACGTTTATAGAGGAGTCCCCCCATGACAACATAACGCGAAACACTTTTAAGAAAAGCACGTTTGCCGTTACTAGTAAGGTCAGGTGGGAGGACAGAGATTGTAAGGTAGTCGTGAAATTGGTGGTACCAGGTATCCTGCGAACTAGTAGACACAGTATTTATCGTACAAACTACCGGGGTTGAATAGGATGGGACAAAAAGTTGTTGGACCACGACGAATAATTCAGAGTCAGTTGGTGCGGCGGGAATTTGCGAGGCTAAGCAAGCCATAGTGTCCGCAAATTTGTTAGTGGAGCGTGGAATGGTTTGTATAGAATAGTGAGTAAATAAGGCTAGAAGTGAATCCACGTAGTGTTTGTATTTTTGAAGTTCCTCATTTTTGCATTGGTAGACGCCCATAACTTGATTGACTACCAATTGAGAGTCGCCAAAAATGTTGATAGATTTGATGCCTAAGTGTAACGCAACTTGGAGACCCAGAACAAGGGCCTCGTATTCCGCTGTATTATTAGTGCAAGGGAAATCAAGCCGAAATGAAAGAGGCATAGGTTCAGCGTCGAGAGGAATGAGAACAACGCCGGCTCCTCCACCGCGCTGGCATTTAGATCCATCGAAGAAGAGGGTCATTTGATACAGCTCTTCCCGGAGTGAAAGAGTGGCGATGAGTTCGTCAGGGAAGGTAAAATTGGTAAATTGTTCCCCAGGTAAAGGGGCCTCCGCAAGTTGGTCTGCAAGAGTTTGTCCTTTGATTGACTTCTGTTGTACGAATTCAAGGTCAAGGTCAGCAAGGAGCATAAGCCATCGAGCGATACGTTGGTTTAGATGCGGCTTGGCGTACATATAATGAATGAATGGGGTCTCGTGTTGGTGATGACAAAAGTTTTGTGATTCAGAGGTAATGTCGAGTTTGGTGGCTACAAATGATAGGGCAAGGCACAATTTTTCTACATGTGTATACGTAGTCTCATAATCCACGAGGGTACGACTTATATAATAAACGACCTGTTCTCGTCGTGCCGAATCCCGATGTGCGAGCATAGCACCTATAGCATGGTCAGTGGCGGAAAGATAAAGGTAGAAAGGGCGGTCGTCCTGGGGTGGGATAAGCACGGGTGGCTGCAAGAGATAGGATTTGAGAGCTTCGAAGGCTTGGTGACACTCCTCACTCCATTGAAAGGCAATGTCCTTTTTAAGAAGGTGATGAAAAGGTTGACACCGATCCGAGAGTTGGGAGATGAAACGTCGGATAGATTGGAGCTTACCTTGTAAACTACGCAATTGTTTGAGATTTTTGGGTGGGGGCATTTCTAGGATAGCTTTGACTTTAGATGGATCGACCTCAATGCCACGCAAAGAGATGATAAAGCCAAGAAGTTTTCCCGAAAGAACACCAAAGACACATTTCTTTGGTTGAAGGCGGACAGAATATTGTAACAAGTGATCAAAAATAATGGTTAAAACATCGAGATGTTCACTACAATGTTTAGACTTGCCGAGAAGATCGTTGACATAATCTTCAAGGATAGTGTGCATAATGTCATGAAAATGTAGGTCATAGCCTCCGATAGGTAGCACCAAAGATTCTTAAGGCCAAATGGCATGACATGATAATGTAAGGTTCCCAAGGAGTTATGAAGGCGCTTTGTGTTGATCGGCAGGGGCAACCAAAATTTGGTTATATCCTGAAAAGCCATCCATGAGAGAGAGCATCTCATGACCTGCAGTTAGATCAACAAGTTGGTCAATGCTAGGTAAGGGGAAGTCATCCTTAGGGCAAGCGAGGTTAAGATCCCGGAAATGCATGCATATTCTCGAAGTCCCCCATGCCGCTTTAGTGTGATGTGCGATGTTAGAAATCCATTGAGGATAGTCAATAGGAAAGATGAAGGAAACAGAAAGGAGTCGTTGGAGCTCCTCTTTGACCAAGAGAGCAATGCGTGGATGCATTTTTCTCAATTTCTGTTTGACTGGTTTGGAATCGGGGTTTAGGGTGATGTTATGGACGGCAATGGTAGGATCAATTCCTGGCATGTCAGCGTAAGACCATGCGAAAGCTTGGTTGCGAGCACGGAGAAAGGTAGTAAAGGCGGCTTGTTCTGATGTGTTAAGGGATTGTCCAATCTTCACAATGTGAGGATCCTCCTCCGTGTGGATGTTGATTTCTATAGTAGATTCGTTCAGCATGGTTTGGGTTTCAGATGGTAAGGCTCGTTGAATATAAGAATCATCCGCGCCAAGGTAAGTGAGGATGGAGTCATCATCCTGGCATTCAACAACATTAATCAAAGGCGAATCCTCTTCGATCATGTCTGGATACAGAAGGGGAAGAGAAGATGGGTCCTCATTATCGCGTTGATAAGTGAGAGGACCTATGAAGATAGCATTTATGAAAAAAAGTTAGGGGGATGGATTCAGTGGTGTATATATTCTCGTGGGTGATGATGGCAAAGTGGGTGATGATGGTTTGGTAGGGCGACGCCTTCCTCTTCTAGGATACAAATGACAGAGGTGTCTCCCGTGTAGGTGTTTCGGGGAAAACCGAGACCACCGCAATCATTATGTTTACTGGTAGTCACGGAATGAGTGTATGTCGGCCTTGTTCGTAGATGCCAAAACCAAAGCCTTTCCACGCACAGCGAGTCAAGAAGGTGAGGGCGAAACGACGATTTGTCAAGTATTGAAAATCAGATTGGAAGGGAACCACACCAAGAGGAGGTTCAGGGGTAATGGAGGATGCGTCAACACCCCCATACGTTAGGTTAGTGCGGAAATGGGGTGGTCCGTAAGAGATTACCTCCCCCACGTGACGGTCGTAGGTGGGATGGGCATGTAATTGTCCGTACTCCCGCTGGGTCGGGAAAGAACTAATGTTATATAGGTGGTACTCCCCAAAGTGTAAGGCGCTGAAAAACATCTACTAAGGGGTCGGAGGTTGGAATGTTAGCTGCGGGAAGGGAAGTGGTTTTTGCGATGGTGGTTTCATCAGTTGAAGGCGTAGGCGCGGTTGAGGTGGATGGTTGAGGTACATTTGAAGAGGATGGTTGGGTTGAATTTATGGGTGTCTTGATTGGTATAAGCACATCGTTAGGGCGGTATAACATATTGTAGGTTTTAAAGGGGGGAGGGTCAGCTTTTACGATGTAGGACTTCCCCTCATACTCAAATTTTATGCATCTATGTAATGTTGAGGGAATGCATCCCATGGCTCGGATCCAAGGACGACCCAAAGAATATATTATATTGAACTCTCCCTCCAAGACATAGAAGAGTTCGTAAAGTACGTGGTCCTACCCGAATTTTGAGGATCACGGTGCCTAAGGTAGAAGTAATAGCGTCATCAATGACCGCAACATGATGGGGTTGGCACACATGCAACTAGAAGGATATTCATTTGTTGGAAGGCTTTTGAAGAGATGATGTTTAGGCTAGCACCCCCGTCAATCATAACACGACGTACCCGAATGTCCCGGATGTAAGCTGAGATGAAAAGAGCAGGTTCAGGATCTTCTGTACCAAAGTCAACAATTTCGTCTTCAGAGAAACTGATCGCAGAAATTGCTTGTTGCAGAGACGTAAGTGGTTGGGGCAAAGGGGTTGTTTGGTGAGAGAAGCAACGTGATTGGGTGTTAGAATGGAGGCGACAGGCAAGGTTTCATTAGGTAAAACCTCTATCCCTTGAAGGATCTCAACGAGAGCTTGTCGATGAGATTCAGAAGTCTGAATGAGATCATACAGTGTCATTTTTACGGGTGATTGGTGAAGCTGTTTAATCATATTTCGGTGGGTAATGCCATTAGAAACGGGATAGGCGGGTCCGCGAATGACCACTTTAGGTGGTGGTGCAATCGGGATGTTTGACGGAGAAAGAGATGCCGCAGGTGTGTTTTCTTTCACTTTCCCAGTGTTTTTCTGTCCTCGAGTAGCGACACTAATCATATTAATCTCGTAGACCTGAGATGAGGAAGATGGTTGGGATAACTCATGGTCTTCAAGAGGTGGGGTTGTAATAATGATAGATCTTGGTGAGGCGGGGACAGATGGTATAGGAGAGGGAATGGAAACTAAAGGTCTCTCCCTTCGTAAGTTGTCTTTCTTAATCTTTCTATCCGGGAGAGGTGACTGACGAAGGATGGTTTTTAGAGCTTTGCATCCCTCCACATCATGTCCTGGTGTGCGGTGATAAGCGCAGATTTTAGACTCATCGTAACCCATAGGTCGGGGTTTAGACGGGTCATAAGGTCTAAGTGGAGGTAGGGAAATGGTCGCATTCTCCACCAACATAGCAAGGATTTTGGCGTAAGATCCTTTGAGTGGGTCAAAATCGGAAGAGGATGAGGGTATTGGTTGTGCGGGTTTTGGTAATGTTTGGGCGTGGTTGGTTCGCACGGGTGGTGGTTTAGCCGAGGGGTGTTGATACGTGGTTTTCACTAAACGTGATTTCTTTGGCACAGAAGCTATGTTGGATGATGAGGCCGCAGATGATGTGGTATCAGAAAACAACCACGGGGAAATAGGAGTGACCGAAAACAAATCTTTTGATGATGGAATTTGTTTAGGGTTGATAGGTGGACAGGATACGCGGAGTGACGGTGTTGCTATACCCTGGAATTTCTGTATGGGTGCGGAAGGCGTAGGTTGTTTTGAAGAAAATGCAGGAGGTATGATATATTGATGTAAGGTAGAGGGATGGGGTCCCAATATGGAAGGTAGGTATGACGATGATGGTTTTGATTGTGATAGGGGCACGGATTGAGTTTGTCTCCTAGGTGGCGGGACGGATTTATTTTTGGATAGATCGAGTCGCTTAGGCGGGTGCGTTAGACTGGGCATTGGTGAGGTCCCAAGCGTAGGGGAAGATCTGGTTAAGTTGATAGAAGTGGACGGGGCATTTGGTAGAGGTGAGGGGGTGAAGGTCGAACAGGGGCATTTTAAGCTTCAAACACTTCGGGTATATGGTGGAGACATCAGATCACCATTTGCATTTGAGTAGAAAAGGGGTACTCAAACGTTCCCATAGGGCCTGTCTATCTTCTGTGGAATGACAGTCCTCACGTGTGAATATGAACTTTTGTACGGAAGAACGACGGGTTGTGATTCCAGTCCACTGTGGGTGTGACACAGGAGGTAGATGAGGCACTGTATCAATAGATGTTAAGAGGTCAACCTGGCGTTGAAAAGATTTAGGCGATGAGGGACTAATAGGTAGGAGGGTGTGTTTTAGGGATCTGTCATGTTTAAAGAATGTGGTGATGTCGTTGTAAGAGATTTCTCATCTAAGGATGTCAAAAGGAGTGGCGAGCCTTCCTCTTGTGCAGCAAGAAGAGCGGTAGAAGGGGACGTTTGGGAAATAGATAAATTAGATAACATCCGCTCACGAGTCTTGTAGGGATGTGGTGTAAGAAGAATCATCGATGAGAAGAGAAGTCCTAGGCGATTAACTCTTTTATGGGTAAAGGAATGATTTCACTTTGGCTTGATGGTGGTGAAGGAGGTTTAGACTCCTGTGTTGGTGGAGAGGCTTGATTCAAAAAAATTTCGATAGAAGCTTTTGGCTGGGAATCGAAGACTGCATGGATCTCATGAACGCTCTCCTCGGCTAAGATATCTTGGTTTATGTTATCTGTTGGACGAGTGATTCGGGAATGGCTTGTTGAAAATTTTCAGATTTCGGTTAGTAGGGGTGTTAGGATTATCGAGGTTATATCCCCGCATCAACCATTTCCCACTATGTTTTTCAACATCTTGCGCTTTCATGACTATGTCCTTTTACGCGGTGAAAGTTACAAAAGTCATTTTCTTTGTACTGGAAGGTATTGCGCGGGTGGAGTCAAACCCAGAGTGAGGTTTAACAGGGGCAAGGTGATAGCCCCAGCTTTGAGCAATTTCTCCAGGATGACGCCATAAGTTTCTCCCAAGGGAGTGTAATTGATGGGTTCTGCTTTATACTTATAAGTGGTTTTCGGTGGAGTATTGGACGGTGTTTGAGATTTGACCATTACCGCGTGGACAGCTCCTTTTGATTTAGAAGAAGTGGATGTGTGAGGAGTGGCGGTATTTGGCTTGTTGGTAGAATCTGGAGTTCGAAATTGGGGTTTTTGTTACGCAACCGCAATTTCTCTTCTTCTAAGGCTCGAATTTCTAGTTTCCGAGCCATGGTAAAGGCCTCGTCGAATGTGCGGA
Source organism: Taxus wallichiana var. yunnanensis (assembly GCA_018340775.1). NCBI lineage: Eukaryota > Viridiplantae > Streptophyta > Pinopsida > Cupressales > Taxaceae > Taxus > Taxus wallichiana. Next base: position 492,873,917 of record CM031234.1, read on the forward strand.
AAGTTTGAATTTGAAGAGTAGGAGAAATGTGCTTAGCACATGCCCACGTGAAAAGTTCGATAAGTTCAGCTTGAGGCAAGGCATATGTAAGTTGGTTGATAAGGCCACGCCATCGTCCCACGAAATCTGCGATAGATTCGTCTTCGAATTGTCGGATGGCATAAAGGTCGGTGATAGATACTTTCTTGGCAATGTTAATGGAGAAATGATCCAAGAAAGATTGGGCTAGTTGGTTAAAAGAGAAGATCGAGTCTTTGGTTAAAGCAACTTACTACCACTCAAGGCGGGTCCTGATAAGGACATGGGGAAGGTGCGGAGTAACAAGGCGTCATCATGGGCAATCAAATAACAAGCATGTCTAAATGATCGCAAGTGTTGTTGAGGATCCTCTTTACTATTAAAATGAGTAAATTTCGGCAACTCCCATTGAGGAGGATATGAATGAAGGGGAACAGTAGGGGTGAATAGGCTCTGACAAACTTGCTCGTATGTCAAGGCGCTACGACTTCCCGAAACAGAAGCCTCCAGGTTTTGCATTTTGTCCATCATTTGTTTGATGAAATCTATGCTTAGATGAGATGATGGTGCGGTTGTGGTAAACGGAGGCAAGTTGGACCAAGGGCTTCCGCTGGACAATGGTGGGGCTAAGTGTTGATAAGGTATGGAGGATGAGTATGTTGGAGCAACAGAATAGGGATGTCCCATATAAGGTGTTGAGGTTACTGGATACATGTATGGGAATGAAAAGGTAGGCGGAGCTTGAGAAGGAAAGCTCGTGTGAATAGGTGGCAGAGAGCAAGTCATGAATGGAGTGGTCTGAAAGAGAGATGAGGTAGGGGCAGGTTGGTGGTAACGATACGTGTAACATCCTCATTTTATACTTTAGAACAAGTGAAATTTTTTTTTGATAATTGCATCCTGGTTCTAAATACATAATTTAGAACTCACAATTCAAATAACCATTCATATAATGTACAACCATATGCAACAGAATGACTCTGAGTACCTCCAATCTATTCATTCCATGACTCGGTAATCTACCGATCTATTCATGAGTAATAAGAGTCGGTGTTTTTATTTAACACATTACTCTTGCGGTTGTCTTCCCTAATCTGATTCGTAATGCTCTGTCCAAGGAATCTAACTGAATAATTGTTACTATTATTCATCGGCATCTCATCCCTTAGACTAGGTGAATTAGGACAACGCAATCAAGAGCTTCATGCGATACTTTGGCCAAAGATTTGAAACATACTGTTTATGTCTCGTATTCCTTAACGGCATACTCGTCAATCTGGAATACGTCCTTCACCCCATTCATATGTTATATAGAATGTCTTACACTGACTACTGTCAGTCCTTCCTTTCACAACTGAATCACTCGGAGGCAGATTAACAAGGTGATAATGTTATATGGATGCCCACGAGGATTAGGGATATAGTGACATACTGGTTCAACCTTGCAGTTCAACCAGTGTGTCATGATACCCCGAATCTCCTAGGCAGCCTTATAACATGACCACGTTCTTAATCGGTCCCTGGGTAACTCGTGTGAAATCAAGTGTAAATCTTAGCGATCAATGCAAAGGGTGTCGCCATAAGTCATCTGCATTGTTGTAACTTCGAGAAGATCCTAATCTTCTCGGAGGTACAACCCTGCAGTTGACTTATGTCGTCAACCTTTAAATCCGCCTCGAAAAGATCTACTCAGTAACAAGCGTTACGCACTTGAGTTTAAATTACTTTAAAGACTTTTCCCTAAGGTTAGCCTTTCCGATCCCTGGATTCTTCGCCTTAAGACGACCCTCCTCTATAAAACCCATTACTTGGTAGAGATATTAAGGTCAAGTTCTTCATCAAGGAGTCATTAGAATACACCTGATTCTAAAGCAACAGAATCGGACAATACCTCATAACCTTTGCTTGAGATTGTCATCTGAACTCCATTTGATTGAATATCAGTTCTCTTAATTGAATTTATATCATACTTTTAGTATAAAGATATAAATGATTAAGAATCCAATTTAATATTGTCCTGTTATACTTAGGACTAGGGATTAGTAATTTAATCCAGCTTGTTTAGCATTCTCTTTAGGCTCGTTTTTAACCTATCTTCTAGAAAGACAATTATTTAAATCCAATATTGCTTTCGCTAACACAAATTAGAACTAATAAACACTCATAATAATTCAATCTCATTTTCTTGCAAGCTTTCATTGTCAATCACAAAAGCATTCATATTATACAATGATAACAATGCCCCTTCGTTACATAAACCGAAGAAGGTCAACTATCAGAAATAGAATACAACACATAAGTTTCAAACACTTAATTCCATTCCTTTCAAAACTATACAATTATATTTTATGCAACAACATACTTGATACAATGCTCAACGGAAAAGAAACATCTTTTCACATATAGTACATCTGTAAAATCAAGTCAGAATTCATTATAAATCAAATAAACAATCTGATCACCGTCGATCTGCATTGCTTTTACCTCTTACAAAGAACCATCTGCAAAAATAGTCAACATGAGTCACTTCAATGAACTGAGCATGATAAGCACTAACTTTTAAAACAATTGCAATCCATCAATTGTTTTCATTAAACACCCTGTTTAAATGAGATCAGATATTCACATTAGTAAACATATTCAGACTATGCCCTTGTAATACAAAATGATTACAAATATGTAACTCTAACATGGTTACAAAATAGTCTTAATCACTTTCTAATATTTCATCAAATATTAAAAATCAAGGAACGAATGTACACAAACAATCATTGAATCCAAAATCACAACATTGGTCAGATCGTTTCATTCATCCAATAAGGAAAATATCATAACAAATCGGGTTCCACCAATATGTTTACAACACAATTCCCACTGTTAGACAGATATCATCAAATAAGCAAAAGAAGGGAAAGAACCAAATCATTCATACTCCCTTTCACATAAGTTCGTTACTGTACTGTCTACACAAATGAAATACATTCATCCAGTAAGCATACAAACAAGTCACCAAACAACAGAAGAATCACCGTCATAATAAAATCGAACACAACAAGGCTTTACGGCCCGAATTCAAATCAAGAAACCCAAAGATTGCGGTCAGCAAGATAGACTACATTGCCTTTAGGCAATTGGATGTTTCCTAAGATTATGCCAAGACAATCACTCAAAATCTCCGAACATGCTCAGCCTCAATCAGACAGGAGTGAATGGAAAAGAATATAGCAAATCTATTCTTACCTTGGCGCATGCAAGTCTAAGGTATGATATTCACGGTTCACTTCAGCAGAGCTAGAACACGAGATAAAGATTCATGCTCAAGGATCTCAAACAGTGACAAAGGCAGTGTCCAAATGTCAAGTTCAGAAAGAGACAGAAGTACAAGTTACCTTTCCAGAATTCTAATGATTCAAACAGAGGTAACAATTCAAACAATTGCATATGAATTCATACTGTATTCATCAACGAAGCATTATGAAAATCAGGCAAACAAATTAATCTCTGATTTCAAACCAAGAACCCAACTGAACCCTTGTCAATGCGACACAATGGTATTCTTACGAATATCAGAGATCAAAATACAAATTATTTCCTTAAGTCGCTGAAACAACGATTTCCCAAAATTCATCTATATTCAACTATGAACAGTGACTTAAACATGTAAATCATTCAATCGACTCCACTGAGTCATTCAATAAAAAAAGAATACAATTCTGTATTTATATTGCATACTGATACGGGTTTAATAACCATGACCTAGCTCATAAGGCCGATATACAAGATGTCAAACTGTTCACAGAAATCCATCAAGGCCAAAATAAACATCACGAGTTCAATATCAGGCTTGTACAGAAGCCAAAGAAGCAAGACATCTTCCGCAGGGTCAAACAACAGGATAACCCAACAGTCCTAATTGAAACAGTTACACTGTCCATCTATCATAAGTTCAACTGAGTCCTAACAACAGTAACCAAATAATGCCAGATGATAAATCATCGGTGCCAACAATGGCAACATTAAGATCAGGCAAAAACAAACCGGAATACCGAATTTCCAAAACAAGAAGTCCAACGGTACCCTTACCATCATTTTCACACAAGATGGCACAGGAAAGAAACGTGGAATCTCATCCAAAGAGTATAAACCACAAGTTCTTGCAACACGAATGTAAAATAACAGAGGTCGTGCTACTCGTTACTCTTCGAGTACAAAATCAAATTACCAGTATCCCAATAGATATTCAAACGAAGTTCAACAATGGTTCACAATACGATTCATTTAAAGGACTCCACATAGTCGACCGAATACATATATCCATACTGTACACTGTCAACGGTTTAGATCCCGTTACACAAATAACATGGAAAAACAACTACCACTGAGTCGAAAGGAAAACTGTAACACAATAGTTACCTGTTCCCAAACCATTTTAAAAGACAGAACGAACCCAAAAAGTATCATTAGCCACTGTCACTAAAAACCACAACAGGGCTTTCAAAGGTTCAACAAACTCGATCAAATAAACAAATCCCATTAATTATTTAATCCGACTGTTTCCAAAACAAGAATCGACGACCAAAAATTGACAACATAACAATCAATGGCCTATACCCATCACAGGATCGATTCATGGGCTCACGCCGAACAGGCCGAGCAATCATACATATCACAAGTTTCGCATAATCAAACCGAAATGCAAACACAAGGAAACAGTGACACAGTTCGAATTTAATAAACACCCAACAAGGATAATGAAGATTCGAACCAGAAGAGATTCAGTACCAAAAATCAAACAAGATCTCCATAGAAAATCCTCTATTTTCTCAAAACATTTGAACAGAGTTGTTCTAATGAAATCACTTGAAAGACAGCAAGATATTTAAAGGTTAGGGCCTAACATGCCTGGATTTTTGATCAAATTTCCGAAGCAGACCACAGGAAGAGCTCAAACTTCCTTTTCTTTTTCCAAGATAAAGCGACCAACAAAATTTCGCTATCTCCATCACATATATATCCTCCATGACAGAGAAAAGAGCTAGAGCAGTTCATACTTGCCATGCAACTCAAAGAGGACTGGTGCGAAGAACCAGTAAACAAGCAGAGAGAAAACCGAAAATCGCGACAAACCAAACAAACCCTCAAACTTCCCGTTTGCATGCCTTCTCGCGAGTTCCGGGCTCGTTTACCGAGAATATTGAATGCCATTAAACCAACTTTCCCGCTTAAACTCAACTTCCACCGACCGCCAGAATTGGCGACAGTCCAATGAAAATTCAAGTCCATTTCCAAACTTAGCGAATTGCCACGTCTGCACAGGTTAGCCGTCGCTTAAGCCTCCGCCATGACCTGTCCCTCATCCTTATCCATGCATTAATTGCCATAGAAAACGCCGCCCATGGTTCGCACCCCTCCATAGGCCCCTTTACATCCTCCTCAATAGTTAGGTTAGTAACTTAGGTTAGAATTTAGGATAACACTTATTCTAACCACATCACATGTAGTTACTGACTTAGGATATTAACACATAGCCTAGGTCTAGGTTAGATTAACACTAATCTAACCCCTAGGTTAGGTTTTAGTTTTAGGTTACTAACCATTAATAATTCCAGTTAGGTATAACATTTTATATGCCAAGAAAAGACCTAAAATCATGCATCTCCGAACAGGATTCACTCCTATACAGCCGTTAGGCTACAGGAATATACATGACAGAATTATTACTTGGTCCACGTCCGAGACCTTCCAGATATACTTCGATATCGGGAACCAATTCATTTCCCAAGATCAGCCTGAGTCATACTCCTGACCAGCTTAATCAATGCTTCCATACCTTGCAACCTGTTCAAGGTCTGTGATCTAATTCATCACAAACAAATTTAAAGCATTACTTGGATCAATTCCACTGATCCAAGACTAGATATTATAGATGAATATCTCTATAATTCATTCCGTGATCAGATTAATATTCAGACACAAAATGAAATAAATAAAAGAGTCTAATCATATTCTGACTCAGTCAAGATCTGCAATCTGCAAGGAAATTACAATACATATCAAGCATGATTTCTAAATCGAAGAACACATCCTTATACAAGAATTCACATATCAACACTTGTATGTCCAGGAGAAAGTAACAACAGCTTGATTCGGTGTTACATGCTTCCTCTCTAAAGATTCATCATCCCGATGAATTACATATTAAATTAACCTTCAGGTCAATCAATTTATTAGTTCACAAACACTGTGACTACTTCCATATTAAATAGTTCCAGAAATCAATGTCACAACACATTTATTCAACCTGAATAAAGTCTGCCTTAATCTGGCTTTCATAAATACTTAAAAACAATCAGTTCATAAAAGTATATTTTTGTCAACAGTTTTCATTCTGTTGCAAAAAGAGAAGGAAAAGCAATTTTCATCTCTTCCAGGTTTTCCCAAGTTGCACTTTCTTCGCTAAACTGGTCCCACTGGACCTTACATTGCTGTATTTCACGATTTCTTAAATGCACTCAAGTAGTTTCCAAAGACTCGTGTGGGTTTAACCACGATTATTCCCGGGTCTTGACCTACAAGGAATTCCAATTTAAAACATGTGACAGATCTGAAACATATTTCTTAAGCAAAGAAATATGGAAAACATCATGCATGCGAGATAAAGTAGGTGGCAATGCTAAACGATAAGCTACAGGGTTGATTATTTCGACAATTTCGAAAGGTCCCACAAATCGAGGTGACAACTTGGCAGCCTTGCCAAAAGTTATAGAACTCTTTCTAGGTTTAACACGAAGAAAAACCTTATCACCAAGCTCAAACTTTCTATCAACCCGCTTAAGGTCAGCATAGCTCTTCTACCTATCCGCTGCTTCCTTTAGTCGTCACGAATCACCTTAACTTCTTGTTCCATTTCTGTGAGAATCTCTGGTCCAATTACCACTCTATCCTCAACACTGTCCCAACTAACAGGGGTTCTGCACTTTCTTCCATAAAGTGCTTCAAATGGTGCCATCTTAAGAGAGGAGTGATAAGTGTTGTTGTATGCGAACTCAACTAATGGAAGATACTCTTCCCATTTGTACTGTTGATCCATGCAATACATTCACAACATGTCCTCCAACACTTGATTTACCCTCTCGGTTGCCCATCCGTTTCTCGGATGATATGCGAATCGAAGTTTAGTTTTGTTCCTAGGGCTGCGTTAAGCGTTTGCAAAACCTCGACGTCATTCTAGGATCCCCGCCGATATAATCGTTCGCAGTACACCATGCAATCTGAAAATTTTGTGTACAAACCTCTTGGCCAGCACTGTGGTGAATCATCCTTTAGATTTCCAAAGGTGATGAAATGAGCTACCTTAGTCGGTTTATCTACAACTACCGTGATAACATCATGCTTATTCCCGGACATAGTAGTCCTTGTACAAAATCCATGGTTATTACTTTCCATTTGTACTGCGGTATGCTATGAGGATATAACAGTCCAGCAGGGTGCATATGTTCTGCCTTCACCCGCTGACATTCCAGACAATGAGTCACAAAATTAATCACATCCTTTTTCATACCTTTCCAGAAGTATTGTTGTTTCATATCAGCAAGCATTTTTGTAATACCTGGGTGTCCAGAGAAAGGTGAATTATGAAATTCAACTAACAACTTCTTTCTTAAATCATTCAGCACAGGTACATATACCCTATTTTCATAACGCAAGATTCCTTCATTATCAAAATGAAAACCTTCATACCTTTTATCTTTAGGTTCTGCAGCAAGCGCTGCTTTTACTTGCTGAAAATATGCATCTGATTCTGAGGCACTTTTTACCTCGTCTTTAAACTGAGTTCTTAATGTTATAAGAGCAGAAATGTGCCTCCTACGACTTAGAGCATCAGCCTACTCTATTCTCCTTCCCTTTGATATAGCTAATATCAAAGTCATATTGTGATAAAAATTCTAACCACCTTCTTTGTCTCGGCATTCGATTGGGGCGAGTAAAAATATATTTCAGTCCTAAGTGATCGATTTTCAACTCAAAAGGTTTTCCAGTAAATAGTGTCTCCAGACTTGAAGTGCATGAACAATGGCAGCAAGTTCCAAATCATGAGGGGCATAATTCAGCTCATGAATCTTAAGTTTTCTACTCTCATAAGCAATGACTTGATCATTTTGTAGCAAAACACCTCCAAGGCCTTCCCGAAGCATCGATTCTGTAAAAAAATTCCCATTAGGATCTGGTACAACCAATATAGGTGCAGAAGTCAACTGGTCTTTCAGACTTTTGAAAGCCGCTTCGCACTTGTCATTCCACATGAATTTCTTATCCTTCTTCTGCAATGAAGTTATTGGTGCAGCTACCTTAGAAAAATCCTTTACAAATTTTCTATAAGAACCAAGAAGACCCATGAAGCTTCTTACTTCGGCACATTCTTTTCGTGCAGCCACTCGATTATTGCCACTATTTTTAAGGATCTACAGCGATTCCTTCTTTACTTATGACATGACCCAAATAGTGAACTTCAATCAAAGAAAGAACATTTGGATAACTTACCATACAACTTTCTCTTTCTCAAAATTCCCAAAACTATCTTCGTATGCTCATTGTGCTCCTCAACACTTTTAGAATAAATGAGAATATCGTCCAAGAATACAAGTACAAACTTGTCCGTATTCTTGAAAAATATTGTTCATTAAATTCATAAAGGTCATGGTGCATTAGTTAACCCGAAGGGTAGAACTGTGAATTCATAATGTCCGTACCTTGTTCGGAAAGCTGTTTTATGAATATCTTCCTCTTTAATTCTTAGTTGATGATAACCAGATCGAAGGTCTATCTTAGAATAAACCGCTGCTCCACGCATTTGATCAAACAGATCATCTATCCTTGGAAGTGGATATCGGTTCTTGATTGTTGCTTTGTTCAACATCCGATAATCAATACACAGCCTTAGTGTTCCATCCTTCTTTTTCACAAATATTACAGGCGCACCCCAAGGTGACACACTTGGTCTAATCAAACCTTTTGTCAAAAGTTCATGCAACTGTGCCTTAAGCTCGACTAACTCTGTAGTAGTCATCCTATAAGGCGCTTTGGAAATAGGTTCAGTTCCTGGTTTGATTTCAATGGTGAAGTCAAATTCTCTCTTGGGTGGTAACCCCGGTAATTCTTCAGGAAAAACATCCCTGAAACTTTGTAACAGTGGAATTTGCTTCATGTAATCACCATCTTCTTCTGAAGATTCAGATATCTTTACCGCATAAAGGGTACATCCTTTATTTTTAGCCTTTTTAAGCTGCATAGCTGACAGTTTTCTAACTGAAATTTCTCGTTTCACACCTTGAATCTCTGCTGATTCCAGCTGATCATCTAAACATTTTATGTTCTTTTCATAGCAATCTACCTTTGCTTTATGGTCAGCTAACCAATTGACACCAATAATAATGTCATATGATCCTAAAGGTGTAACATAGAGATCAACTTCCATGGAGAAATTAGGTAAATCAAGGACTGCTCCAAAGAGACACATACTCATTGTATGAACAGAATTATTACCATACTTATCCCAAGATTTATCCATTTTTCCAGCTTTTCTTTTAAGTTTAGAAGCTAGTTTATTAGATATAAAACATTCAAAGAGCTCTGTATCAAAAATAATAGTGACAGGTATGCCGAATAACATTCAAGAGCTCTCCCCGTCAATACCGTGATATCACCCCCACGTGTACGACCTGTTATTTAATCTATGTTCACTAGAATTGAAGAACAACAAGCAGGAATGCAAAGCATGTGTTTTAAACCCAAATTGAAAATTATGTTCGATGAAGCAAGAGAGATGACTTTCACTAATGCGAAACTAGGAAAGCAAGACAAATTCTTTACGAAATATATAACAAAAGCAGCAACAGCAAGTATGCTTCCTAAAATGAAAATAAGCAAGAGAAAGAAACCCAAAATGGGTCCCACCGGGCGTGCCAAAATGTTTCACTCGGAAAGACTCGTTCTTTAGAAACAGATAAGGTTAGGGTTAGGAGGAATACCTGTAGAATGTCGAGATGGTGTGCGCGTACCGTAGAGAAAGATCAGGCTGATTGCGAAGAACTCCTTTTTGTCTTGGAAGGACTACCTGCAAATAAGAACACAAGACCACAAGATTTGATTAAACAATAAATGAGGAAACTGCCTTGGGCCCAGGAAATATAAAACTTCCTTTCGAAGGTGGTCAGTTCCCCTACTAATATGAATTAACACAAAAGACTGTAAAGTATCAATTAAATTGTTTCGTTGAACCGGTAGGGAAAGGCTGGTTTTCTGGTTTTGATCAGAGGAACCGATGGCGGTTACTGATAGCCGATGCCGGTTATGATAGCCGATGCCGGTTACTGATAACCGATACCGGTGGGTTCTAGGATCTTCTTAGTAGCTACGGTGTTTTGTAAGACTGGTTTATGGATGATATTAGGAAATGGGATGATTAGAAGCAAAAGAATAACAGTTAGATGCAATGACACGTTGGGTAGTAGATTCAGAGATGGATTTAGGAGGACTGAAATTCACAGAGCATAAGAAATGTTATAACAGAGGACATGCAAGATGTGACTTACTGGTTTTGACAAAGATGCAAGTTGATCTCCTTGGTTGTAAACACTTCTGGTATTTCCACTCGTCTCTGCTCTGTCAAGTGAAGATCTGGACTCTGTTCCTCACTCGCAATGCTCTCTGTTGATCCAGAAATCCTTTGACTGATCTCCAAAATGAAATTCCGATCCGTTGTTTTGGTTTGGGGAGCCCATTTACAGGGAACCGATGGCGGTTACGTAACCGATGGCGGTCGAGTAGGAACCGGCATCGGTAAGGAAAAAGTAGGCTATTTTTAGTAAAATAGCCCACCTTCCCTACTTTTCTCCCGAGAGATCAGTTGCGGGCTTGGTCAAGTGGCTAGAAGGTCGGCTTTGGGTGCGAGTAAGGAGGCATTAGTTATGGATGTGAGTCTAGACCAAGTCATGGGTCTTAATTAGGTTAGTTTAGGGTTAGGGCTAGGTCATGATGAGGTGGCAAAGTGAGGTGGCGGGTAAGGTGATGTGGATTTATCAATTACAAGGTAATTAATAAATAATTGTGTAAGGTTTAGGTAATGAGGTTAGGTTACGAAATGGGATGCGGGTCACAAGGGGTCGTAAGACACGAATTTGGTGTCTATAGGTGAATTTTGGATAACATCTCTTTTGTAACTTCTTCCCCTCCTACCCCCTTTCCTTGGGTCTCAGCCTCTTCTTCATCCTCCTTTTCCTCATCTCCTTCGTTATACTCCTCATCTCCTTCTTCTTCAAATCATGTATCTCATAGATGGGATGGTCTTCGCCTCCTAGTTCATCTTCATCATCATCCTTGTTGCCAATGTAGGAATATAGGTCTTCTATTTCCTATGAATCAGCCTCATTCATCACCTTTTGTTTCTTCCTTACTGGGATTCCAATACAGGGATTATTCTCTTTCTTTTTCTTTGACATGTGATGTCTTCCTTGGTGACTCCTCCTGAGTGAGGGGCTCTTCATGCTCTGGTACCTCTTCTTATGGATTCTTTACTTTGACTAGAGACTTCTTCCTCTGCGTGTAAGTACTAGGCTTAGCGCTTGTCTCTGTTGTGCTTACTGCTTATGTAGTTGGGACACTTGGTGCCTTATGCATCTCTTCTCTTTCTCTCTTTCTAGGCATGGCCTTCTTCCTTCCTGTGGGGTCTTCAAGAATGGAAAAATCATTCTCCAAGTAAGCTCCTTTTTCAAAAAAATTCCTTATGTGTAGGCACACCCTTATTGCATGTCCTTCCTGTAATTGGCAATGTTAAAGGCTTCATCATTTGTATCTGATTGAAGACATATCTCTCCACATATGTGTGCTTATTTGGGTAGATTAGCTTCCGACGCAACTCGTGGTGGTCTACATCTACCTCACTAAGTTCTTACCTTAGTCTCTTGGCCTCCTTGAACTGATTTACTCCAACTTGGAAGTATAACATGGTAAAGGAGAAGGGTAGTTTGCACCATGGACTCATGTTCTCATCTGTCATCATAAATCTACAAATGTAGAAGTGTTGGTATACTGCAAACTCTACCTCTCCATTCACGAGCATGGGAAACTACTCTGGGATCCTCCACTCATCCCCAAATACATCACACATTCGTTTATACCATTTCTCTAGGTACACCTTGTCAGCTGGCTATCATGGTTTCACAAGTATACTTCACAAACCTCTTTGTGGGTGAGGGATCCTCTTCTGGATATTCCCAAATAAATTTTTCTGTCCCGTTAGGCACTCCAATCTCTAAGAACACAATAGTGAGGAGTACATTACCAAAGAGTATCTTCTCTCCCTATCGTGCTACTTATAATTTCATCCATGATGAAAGCGGACAAGTTATAGATGGTCCCTTATGATATCTTCTGGCATACGTTCCGCCATTCATTATTTACTTTTGTCCACCATTCTTGGTCATTGATTTTGGTGACTAAGCACGTGGCCATCCTCATCACTGGGTTTGGTATCTCTGAGATGTCAAAGTATGTCAAACCCTTCTTGTAGTCATATGCGGATACAATCTTCTTGATGGCTTCCTTGTCACTCAGATCATCATCAATGTTATATCCTTCATAATTGAGGCTTGTGAACTTAGAAAATAGTTGCGGTGTGATGCGCTTGTTGCACCCTATGAAGTAAAATTGATCTTCATGTACACGTGACATCAGCCATTGATAAAGGCACTCATGTTTTCTGAAGTAAGGTAACTCATAATGTAACATTCCCATTTTAAGACTTTAGAAACAAGGGAATTATTATTTTTTTAAATAGTGTTCACTATTCTAAATAAAGCATTATTTAGTAAAAACATTCCATGCTAATAAAATTCAATGGATAAACATATGTAGCTATAATGACTTGGTGATTCACCGATCTATTCATTTCATTACTCGATAAGCTACTAATCTATTTATGTTATCTTATGTATTTAATACATATTGTATACTTTGTATACTTTGTCTTCCTACCCTACAACGGGTACTGAGTGATCTGTTTAAAGAACATATCTGAATATCTGCTACCAATATTCATCTGATATCATGTTGTTTTAAACTTGGTGACATAGGACAATGCAACCAGCAGCTTGCGATACTTTGGCCAAAGATTTATAACATACTGTGTATGTCACTATTCCTAGATGACATACTCATCATATTGGAATACATCCTTCACTTCACTCCTCATTTATCATGATTGTTCTTTACTAACTACCATCAGTTCACTTGTTCCAAGTTTAACCCTAGCCCTAGATAGGAACATAACTTATTATAGGAAGACGCTCACAATGGCTTAGGGTAAATGGGTATACTCAGTTGACCTAAGTTGACCAGATGTGCCAAGGTACCCTGAGCCATTGGAAGCTAATTCATATCCTAAATATGATCCTATCCAGGACATAGAGAAAATTAAGTTCAAGTTTGAGTTCCTATTGTGTGTAGATCTAGATGATCAATGTGGAAGGGTGATGCCACATGTCAACTACAATGCTGTATTCTCTAGAAGACCCAAGTCTTCTCGAAAGTACAACCTACAATAGGTTGGCGTGTGCCAACATCCTACGAAACTACCTCATCGAGATTTACATACCCCAAGGGGATTGTTAATACATTATTAATCTAAATTAATTCTTGATTACAACAACCCTGCCAAACCCTAATCCAACGCTCAATAAGTTCTTTCCTAAATTTGCTTCATTTAGTCCATGAAGAACTTCATTATACTTACGATCATTTTTAATGTTAGATTTCTCAGTTACACTTCCAATTAACCTCAACCAAATAATGTTATCAAGTTTCATTTAAAAATTACAATAACTTTTAGACAGGTTCAACGTTTGAATAAATCCAATTTAAATTAGAATTCATACAAAATGAATTCTAATCCATTGTAATCATATTTCCATACCTTTTTGGTTTATATTCAAGATATAAAGAGTCTTTATCTACATGTTTAAGTGTTAGGGTATATCCTACTCAATATCCGTATTTCTTAATGTATGTTCAACACACATTACATTGCTAGATTATATAGTTTAGATAATGAACATCATATTCTGCAACTTAACAAGATGCATCTAAATTAGGAAATTGAACTAAATCCGTTTATCCAACTTATCAAAGGATAACCAATTAAGCATAAAAATAATTTGAAGAACAAGATAGAAATCTATCTCTTTCATACAAGTACAAGATAAATTACACACCCATACAAATAAATTCTCAGCTTTCAATTCATCTTTATAACTTATACATTTACAAGCCTTATACATTTTAGGCATACTTCATAACAACCGTCTTCATTCTAAAAGAATACTACTTTTCTTTGTCAATACAATCTCAAGAACGAATCAAAATTATTCCCAAGGAATCGACTTAAATCAGCCAATGAACCGAGCATGATAAGCACTAAGCCTTAAAACGAAGTGCATTCCAATAATTGTTCCATTAAAACAACTCTTCTTTAATGAGAAAATTAATACATCATAAATATCAGTATAAGTAATAGCAAACAAAAAAGAGGTACATTAAACAATCTGAATTCACTTCTAAGAGAAGAACAAAATATAATCCACAACATCTACCTTAAAAAATTAAAGTTTAATTGATCCTAACAATTACCTTTAAACAACAAAGAAAGGGTTTACAACATAGTTCTCATTGGGATGATTCATCTAGCTCCTAAGCAAGGAAGAAGGATATCCATTCCAAACTATGCTCAACACAAAAATATAAGAAAATAGATACAAGTTCATAACATGAATTTAAATTTTTGTTTAAAGATCAACTACCTTTAAATGCAACATTTCATATTTTAAACAGAATAGAATCCCATATCAATTTTAAGAAGGAATATAGAATTTTAACAATCGTACAACAAGATTGTATTTTCTGGTTCAACAAAACCGAAACATCAAATCTCTTCCTTCATCACTTTAACAAATGATATGAACAAGGAAGGCTAAACAGGTATAATAAATCTCCATTTTGCAAGAGAACTAATAATAGAAGGGTTCAATCAAATGAACTAATCCCTACAAGTTAGAAAGGGAATCTTATTAGAATTTGACTCAATCTTTAATTTATTCTCTAAACTTAACAAAAATTCGTCTCTAATCCAAACAATAAGTTCATACACTAGATCCCAGAAGAGAGAACAAAACCAACTCATTGCAAGAAACGTACTGCAAGTCCCCTTAAAATCCTTATCATTACAAGCATGAGTTCCAATTTCAGTTTAGAACAACACTTAGTAAAGTTCTAAAACAACACCCTGTCCCTAAGGGTTCCCAATTTCCTTCTTCTTCTAAAAGACTCAAGCATTAACTTATTGATCCCAACAAGATTAGAAAACCCAAAACCTTAAACTAAACTAGTTTAGGAGTATCCTCGAACTCGAAATTGAAGTTCCTTTACATGCCTCCACAACATTGTACTTAAATGTAGATGATTCATAATTCTTTTAGAACTATAAAACAAAATCAGGTTAAACAAATTTAAGTATTTTACCTCCACTACTATTTCTAAGCATAGGTAAAAATTGTTTTAAAAGAATTCCAAATCCTACTATCAAACAAAAAAACGTTTCCAATTAAATCTCCAAGAGATACTCAAACAACTCAGTCATACTACTTACCTAGAATTACCTGGAGTAAGCGGTTTGTATTAAAGGAGTTATAAGCTTCCAACAAGAATACAATTTAAAACCAACTCACAAATACCATAACAGAGCTAACACGTCATTCAACTAAAAATTCCAACACTATGTATCAAATTACATGTACAATGCCGAATCACAAGTCTCAAATGTGATCATAGATATATACAAATATTATGATACAAGTCAATATAACACGACAACCTTAACAAGTTTACAATGTAAATAAGAGACCTATTCCAACTCAAAATGAAACACAATTTTCTCACAGAGGAGTTCAAAACTATTCAAGTAGATATTTGCGTAGGTTTAGGGAAACCACAATTCCCATTCTAGTTGTCTATCAAACAAGAAAGCTCATACCATCTCGAAACATGAGCTCCTACCAGAGTTCGAACTAATAAAAAAACTAATACTTATGTAAATTACGAACTTCCATTTATAGTCGAAATAACACAAGAATAAACATGAGTACAGAGGTACATATGGACTTAAAACAACAGTCCAAGATTACTCAAGAATCCAAACATTGTTTCAGAGTGACAAGAACCTCTAACCCAAATCCTTAATAAATCACTAACCCTGAATCAAGCTTAACTACACACGGACTTGAATACATGCTCAAATGAAACACTAGCTCAATACAATCTCAAGCTCAAAGAAAACATGAGCTCAACTGCAAGCTTTAGCTCAACAAAACACAACCCCGAATACATGCTCTAGCTCAACAAAATATGAACCTGATTACAAGCTCTAGCTCAAACAAAAGACGAACCCGAATACAGGCTCTAGCTCAACAAAATATGAACTCAGCTACAAGCTTTAGCTCAAACAAAGACAAGCTCCATAGGAAGATCGTGATAGGATTCTAGTTCCTAAAACTCGAACCAAATAAATAGCAATGAAGGTCAGTCAAAAACATAACTTCTTCATATACTAGTTCAAGAAATGACAAGTAGAGTTACAGTAACAAGTTTCTCATGCATGTCTCGCTAATAGCACATACCAAGAAAGTTTCAAACACTTATCACCAATTTTCCATGGATTCATACCTAAATTTCCAAAGATTACAAAACCTAGCAAGTAAATAACCAGATAAAACATGCAAGCCAAGAATCTCATAAGAGTAGAGTCATTTTAATGAAACATTTAGAAGAAAGTAAGAGATCTTAATGGTTAGAGCCTATCATTCTTGATAGTGCTTTTTCCAAATTGAAGGATAATTTCAGATGATATTGCAACTCCTTTTCTCCTCCACGAAAGATAAACCAACCAACAACTTTCCTTAGTATGCCTCGTATACCTTCCCATGATCGAAAATAGACTAGGTGAGTTAAAAATAGAAATGAAGTGCAAGTCAAACTGCTGGTTTGAAGAACCAATTTGCTTCATGCAGAGAAAAATCTGAAAAGCATGCAAAAACCAACAACCTCCCATAAACCCACCTTCCAAGTTTCCTATATGGTTTGTGAACAAAAACCGAGGCCAATTAATTTCATTAATTCCAATTTTCCGATCAACTCTCCTTGCCACTACCTCCCAAATCTGGCGAAATGCCAATTCCCATTTAACATGCAATTCCATTTTTAGTGGAGCTTCCACATAAGCCTCCACCAAATCAACTAGCCCCTACCAAAACTGGCAGTATTTAATGCCTTTAAGAACCTTATGAACAATTAAATGCCATTGGAACCATCTCCTTAGAGCTATGTGACCCATTTAGGTTCCCATTTAATAGCCTAAGATAGATCTCTTAACACTTAGGTTAGTTTAGGAATAATTACCTTAGGCCTTAACACATTACCTTAGGTAATTCCAACATTAGGTTTTTAGGTTAATTTAGATATAGCCTATCAACCTTTCTATGTTCCCTTAGCACAAGGCTTAGGTTAGAAAACAAAAAATTCAATTAAGTAACATAGGTAGGTAGTAAATATTCCTACCCAGCTTAGGATTGTGAATCATTCCTATGTCATGAATAGGCTGTATTTCATTTACGTCAGCAATGTACTGCAAAGATCAATCTCCAAGGACCTAAGCACAACATACAACTGAATAGAAATACATTCACACAAGATTAAATAACTTGTAATAACAAATTTCAGTCCACCATGTCCCTCAATTATGGAATGTTAATTTACCATTCATTCAACTCAAAAGGTTTAAAACATTCCTTAGATCACTGATATTGATCTAGGGATGAGTTAGATAAAGAAGGTAAGTTTGCAACTCTTAAACCAGATTGTAACTCATCTACAAGAAGTGAAAAATGGATTCAAGCAAGACATTCCATTCTAGTCTAATGATCTTAAGAATAAAAATATTTATCCATAACAAGCATGATCTCCAACAATCAAAAGAACACATATTTAGAATAAAATCACATGTTAACACTTGAAATGCAAAGTAGGAATATAACAATTGTCGAGGGTGTTACATGCTTCCCTCCTAAAAAGAATCATCATCTCGATGATTACCTCATTTTAACAATTTATATCAATGACAATCAATTCATTCACTTATCTTACCATAAGTCAAATAGATAAAAAACTTATAGTTCCAGAAATCAGCATTAAATAGCTATTTATTCAATTCATATAAATATCTATCCAAAACTGGCATACTTATAGTCATATACAGAAGAAAAATTAATTCAATCAATTTTTTTAACAGTCTACAAAATCAATTCTATTCAAATAGATATGGAAAAGAAGTTTTCATATCCTCTAGGTTTTCCCAAGTTGCACTATCTTTGTTAAATTAGTCCCACTTTGGACTTTACATTGACTTATTTCTTGATTTCTCAAATGAAACTGGTGAGTTTCAAGCACTCGTATGGGTTTAACCATGATTATTCATCAGTCCTAGACCTCTGAAGGAATTCCAATTTAACACGTGTGATAAATACGAAACATATTTCTTAAGCAAAGAAATATGGAAAACATCATGCATTCATGACAAAGCAAGAGGTAATGCTAAACGATAAGCTATAGGGTTGATTACTTCAACTATCTCAAAAGGTCCCACATAACGAGGTGATAACTGGCAGCCTTGACAAAAGTTATAGAACTCTATTTCATTTTAACCCGAAAGAATGACTTTCTCACCAAGTTCAAATTTCCTATCAACCCTTTTTAAGTTAGCGTAACTCTTTTGCCTATCTGTTGCTTCTTTCAAGCATTCACGAATCAATTTAACTTCTTGTTCCATTTCAGTAAGAATTTCAGCCCAATTACCTCTCTCTCCTCTATGTTATCCCAACTAACAGTGTTCTACATTTTCTTCTGTATAATGCCTCGAAAGGAGCCATCTTAAGAGAAGCATGACATGTATTATTGTATGCAAATTCAACTAATGGAAGATACTCTTCCCACTTATACTATTGATCTATGCAATACATTCGTAACATATCTTCCAAAACCTGATTTACTCTTTCAGTCTACCCATCTATTTCCAGATGATACGTAGAACTGAAATTTAGCTTAGTTCCTAGAGCTGCATTAAGTGTTTTCCAAAATCTTGACTTCATTCTAGGATCTCTATCCGAAATGATTAACTCGGTACTCCATGTAATCTAAAAATTCATGTATAAATCTTCTTGCCAAAATAGGAGAATCATCCTTTAGATTTCCATCAATAAAATGTGTTACCTTTGTTATTTTATCCACAACTACTAATATAACATCATGCTTATTTCTTGACATAGGTAACCCTTGTACAAAATCCATTCTTATTACTGTCATTTGTATTGTGGTATGCTATTAGGATACAACAACCTACTGGGTGTATATGTTCCACCTTTACACGTTGGCACTCAAGACAATGTGTCACAAAGTTTAGAATATCCTTTTTCATTCCTTTCTAGAAATATTGTTGTTTTATATCAGCAAGCATTTTTGTAATGCTAGGGTGTCTAGAAAAAGGTGAATTATGAAATTCTACTAATAATTTATTTCTCAAATTATTTAGCAAAGTACATAGACTTTTTTCAAATCGTAAGATTCCTTCTTTATCAAAGCAAAAACCTTTATACCTTGAATCATTCAAATCTGTAGCAAGTAGTGGAATTTGGTGTCATAGAAAGATCATTTGGACAACTTACCAAACAACCATCTCTTTCTCAGAATTTCCAAAACTATTTTCAAATGCTCATGATGCTCCTCAATGCTTTAAGAATATATGAGAATGTCATCCAAGAATACGAGCACAAATTTTTCCAAGTATTCTTGAAAGATATTATTCATTAAATTCATAAATGCCCCAGTTCATTAGTTAATCCAAAAGGTAAAACCGTAAACTCATAATGTCCATACCTTGTTCTAAAATATGTTTTATGAATATCCTCATCCTTAATTCACAATTGATGATATCTAGATCGAAGATATATCTTAGAATATACCGATTCTCCATGCATCTGATCAAATAAATCATCAATCCTAGGGATTGGATATCTATTCCTTATTGTTGCCTTATTTAACATTCCGTAATCAATGCACAATCTAAGTGTTCCATCTTTCTTTTCACAAAATTACGGGTGCTCCCCAAGGTGAAACACTTGGTCTAATCAAACCTTGAGATAAAAGTTCATGCAACTCGAGCCTTAAGCTCTACTAATTATGTAGTAGTCATTCACTACGGTGCTTTAGAAATAGGTTCGAGCCTTCAAGCTTGATCTCAATCGTGAAATTAAATTCCCTTTCGGGTGAAAGACACACAATTCTTAAAATACATCACGAAGTCTCATAACAGCAGATATCACTCCATAATATCACTTGCTCTCTTCTATTGATTCAATAATTTTTACTTTGCATATAAGGTATTTCCTTTATTTTTGGCCTTTTTAAGTTGCATAGCTGACGGTTTTCTAACAAATCTCACGTTTCACACCCCGAATCTCTACTATTTTCTACAAGTCATCTAAACAACTAATGTGTTTTTCAAAAATTCCACTTTAGCCTTATGTTCTACTACCAATTAACACCTATGATTACATCATAAGACCCAAGGGTGTAACATAAAGATCAACCTCAAAGTGGAAAAGTTAGGTAAGTCAAGGATTGCTCCAAAAGACACATACTAACCGTATGAACAACATTATTCCCATACTATATAGTCCATGTTTCCAGCTTTTCTTTTTAATTTTGATGTTAATTTACTAGAAATAAAACATTCAAGTAGCTCGTATGAAAAATAATAGTTATTAGTAAGCCAAATAACTTAGCCCGAAATTCTATGGGTGTGGCTATTTCTCATCCTTTTGTCAACTACTACTACTACTACGTGTATCTTGTGATACTGCTGATTACGATCATCCTTCTTCAAAGGAAATTGATTTTTGTAATGATATTTTCCATAGTTATAATAGCCTCCTACAAGGTCTCTTCCTAGGCTCAGTTTATTTCTAGCCTTAGAGTTATCATTCGAGACCCCATAGGACTTCTGTCCATTAATATTGTTCTTGGAAAAGTTGTTTCATGCATTACCAACAAACTTGTTTATTACTACTTTCTTATTTGTATCATATGAAAACTTACTTTTCATTCTAAATTTCTTCCATGGTCCTTTCTTGGGTGCAAGAGCTGATGAAGAGGAGTTGAGATTCTTCTTCCTTACTTCCTCCTAAGTAGAAATTGAGTTTAATTTTTATTCTTGCCTTATGGATTTTTCAACAACCCCTTCCATCGTGGTTTGGCTCAGAACATCCACCTCTCCTCCTATAATGGGATTCAATCCCATGATGAATTTTCGTATCCCGAACTTCTCATCATTTTGATGTACTTGAGGCACATATTTAACGAGTTTTGCAAATCACTCCCAATACTTCAATTACAATTATCTTTCCTTGAGCAAAGTTCCAAATTCAGTTATTTTCTATCATAGTAGAGTTGTGGCAGCCATCGTTTCCTAAAGTATCCTTTAAATTGTTCCCATGTGATATTATATTCATCAATGTTCAACTCATCCTTATGGATATCCCACCACGAAGATGTTTCGTGAGAAAGTTGATTTGCTCCCCATATCGCCTTTGTTTCTTCTGAGAAATTTCTTATTGCAAAGTATTTCTCCATTTTGTTGAGCTAGTTCTTAGCTCCATCTCCTAATGTGGTGCCATCAAACATGGGTGGAATTATCCTTTTATGTCATTAGTGAGTTCTACTACTAGCCTAGCCTTTTATTCTTAGTCCGAATAGGTATGTTAACATTGTTATTATCAAGACCAAAATTGGTGTTGTCCCTAGAGGTAGCTAATTATTTTTATCAGCTTCTTCTTCCTTCTCATTACCCATTACTTGTTGTTTAAGCACATCCAAATGATCTCTTGTGTCCAACAGGAAGTAAGGATCTCATCGAGTTTTTGGCAATTGATACTCCTTCCTTAGGCGGGGGGTTATTTGCAACGTTTCCTCTTGTTCTCACCATGTTCTGTTACAAGAAAATTTAAGTTTCATCAGATTATGAACACAACATGTCCAAGAGTTGCAACCTTCAGCTTTGATACCAAGATGTAACATTCCCATTTTAAGACTTTAGAAACAAGGTATTTTTTTTTAAATAGTGTTCACTGTTCTAAATAAAGCATTATTTAGAACAAACATTCCATGCCAATCAAATTCAATGGATAAACATATGCAGTTGTAATGACTCATTGATTCAAAGATCTATTCATTCCATAACTCGGTAAGCTACCGATCTATTTATGTTATCTTATGTATTGAATACATATTGTATACTTCATATACTTTGTCTTCCTACCCTACACTGGGTACTGAGTGATCTATTTAAAGAACATATCTGAATATCTATTACCAATATTCATCTAATATCACGTTGTTTTAAACTTGGTGACATAGGACAACACAACCAGTGACTTGCGATAATTTTACCAAAAGATTTATAACATACTATGTATGCCACTATTCCTAGATGACATAATTGTCATATTGGAATACATCCTTCACCTCACTCCTTGTTTATAATGATTGGTCTTTACTAACTACCATTAGTCCACTTGTTCTAGGTTTAACCCTAGCCTAAATAGGAACATAACTTATTATAGGAATATTCTCACAATGGCTTAGGGTAAATGGGCATACATGGTTGACCTAAGTTGACCGGATGTGCCAACGTACCCCGAGCCATTAGAAGCTAATTCATATCCTAAATATACTCCTATCCACACCTAGAGAGAAACCAAGCTTCAAGTCTCGAGTTCCTATTGTGTGTAGATCTAGATAATCAATGTAGAAAAGTGATTCCACATGTCAACTACAATGTTGTATTCTCGAGAAGACCCAAACCTTCTCGAAAGTACAACCCTGTAGTTGGCATGTGCCAACATCCTACAGAAATTACCTCATCGAGATGTACATACCCCTGAGGGGATTGTTAATACATTATTAGTCTGAATTATTTCTTGATTACAACAACCCTGCCAAACCCTAATCCAACGCTCAATAAGTTCTTTCCTAAATTTGCTTCATTTAGTCCATGAAGAACTTCGTTATACTTACGGTTGTTTTTAATGTTAGATCTCTCAGTTACATTGCCAATTAACCTCAATCAAAAACGTTATCAAGTTTCATTTAAAAAGTAAAATAACTTTTAGATAGGTTCATCGTCTGAATAAATCTAATTTAAAGTAGACTTTATACAAAATGAAGTCTAATCTATTGTAATCATATTTCCATACCTTTTTGGTTTATATTCAAAATAAAAAGAGTCTTTATCTACATGTTTAAGTGTTAGAGTATATCCTACTCAATATCCATATTTCTTAATGTATGTTTAACACACATTACATTACTACATTATATAGTTTAGATAAAGAACATCATATTCTATAACTTAACAAGCTACATCTTAATTAGGGAAATTGAACTAAATCCCTTTATCCAACTTATCAAAGGATAACCAATTAAGCATAAAAATAATATGAAGAATATCAACAAGATAGAAATCTTTCTCTTTCATACAAGTACAAGATAAATTACAGACCCATACAAGTAAACTCTCATCTTTCATTCATCTTTATAACTTATACATTGTTGGCATACTTTGCATAACAACAATCTTCATTCTAAAAGAATATTATTTTTATTTTTCAATACAATCTCAAGAACGAATCAAAATTCTTCACAAGGAATCAAACTTAAATCAGCTAATGCATCATTTAGGTTTTCCTTCTTTTATCACTTACGAAGTCCATATGTAAAAATTGCTAGCACGGGTCAGTTCAATGAACTAAGCATGATAAGCACTAAGCCTTAAAATTAAGCGTATTCCAATAATTGTTCCATTAAAAAAACTCTAATTTAATGAGACCATTAATACATCATAAATATCAAGTATAACTAATAGCAAACAAAAAGAAGTACATTAACCAATCTGAATTCACTTTTAAGAGAAGAACTAAATATAATCCACAACATCTTTCCTTACAAAATTTAAAGTTTAATTGATCCCAACAATTACCTTTAAACAACAAAGAAGGGGTTTATAGCATAGTTCTCATTGGGATGATTTAATAGCTCCTAAACAAGGAATAAGGATATCCATACCAAACTATGCTCAACACAACAATATCAGAAAATAGATACAAGTTCATAACATGAATTTAACTATTTCGTTTAAAGGACAACTACCTTTAAATGCAACATTTCAGATTTTAAATAGAACAGAATCCCATATCAATCTAAGAAGGAATATAGAATTTTAACAGTCTGACAACAAGATTGTATTTTCTATTCAACAAAACCGAAACATCAAATCTCTTCCTTCATCACTTTAACAAATGATATGAACAAGGAAGGCTAAACAGGTATAATAAATCTCCATTTTGCAAGAGAACTAATAACAGAAGGGTTCAATCAAATGAACTAATCCCTACAGGTTAGAAAGGGAATCTTATCAGAATTTGACTCAATCTTTAATTTATTCTCTAAACTTAACAACAAATTCCGTCGATCAAATCTCTTCCTTCAGCACTTTAACAAATGCTATGAATAAGGAAGGGTAAATAGGTATAATAAATTTCATTTTTGCAAGAGAACTAATAATAGTAAGGTTTCAATCAAATGAACTATTCCCTACAAAAAGTTAGAAAGAGAATCTAATCCAAACAATAAGCTCATACACTAGTTCCCAAAGAGAGAACAAAACCAACTCATTGGAAGAAACGTACTGCAAGTCCCCTTACAATCCTTATTATTACAAGCATGAGTTCCAATTTTAGTTCAGAACAACACTCAGTAAAGTTCTAAAATAGCACCATGTCCCTAAGGGTTCCCAATTTCCTTCTTCTTCTAAAAGACTCATGCATTAACTTATTGATCCCAACAAGATTAGAAAACCCAAAATCTTAAACTAAACCAGTTTAGGAGTATCCTCAAACTCGAAATTGAAGTTCTTTTACATGCCTCCACAACATTGTACTTAAACATAGATGATTCATAATTCTTTTAGAACTATAAAACAAAATCAGGCTAAATAGATTTAAGTATTCTACCTCCACTACTATTTCTAAGCACAGGTACAAATTCATTTTAAAAGAATTCCATATCCTACTATCAAACAAAAAATTTCCAATTAAATCTCCAAGAGATACTCAAATAGCTCAGTCATACTACTTACCCAGAATTACCTGGAGTAAGTGGTTTGCATTAAAGGAGTTATAAGATTCCAACAAGAATACAATTTAAAACCAACTCACAAATACCATAACAGAGCTAACACATTGTTCAACTAAAAATTCCAACACTATGTATCAAATTACATGTACAGTGCTGAATCACAAGTCTCAAACATGATCTTAGAATATATACAAATATTATGAAACAAGTAAGAATATAACACAACAACCTTTACCAATTTATAGCATAAATAAGAAACCCTATTCCAACTCAAAATGAAACAAAAGTTTCTCACATAGGAGTTCAGAACTATTCAAGTAGATATTCACAGGTTCAGGGCAACCACAATTCCCATTCCAGTTTGTATATCAAACAAGAAAGCTCATACCAGCTCAAACATGAGCTCTTACCGAGTTCGAACTAATAAAAAAAATTAATCTGTGTAAATTATGAACTTCTATTAACAATCCAGACAATAACAAGATTAAACATGAGTACAAAGGTACATATGGACTTAAAACAACAGTCCAAGATTACTCGAGAATCCAAACATTGTTTTAGAGTGACAAGAACCTCCGACCCAAATCCTTAACAAATCACTAACCATGAATCACACAAACTTGAATATAGGCTCAAACAAAACACTAGATCAATACAAGCTCAAGCTCAAACAAAATACGATCTCAACTATAAGCTTTAGCTCAATAAAACATGAACCCAAATACAAGCTCTAGCTCAACAAAAGATGAACCCGATTATAGTCTCTAGCTCGAACAAAATACGAACTCAATAAAGGCTCTAGATTGAACACAATATGAACTCAACTACAAGATTTACCTCAAACAAAGATGAGCTCCATAGGAAGATCGGATGGGATTTAAGTTCCCAAAACACATAACCAAATAAACAGCAACAAAGTGTTTCGCTCGGAATGTTTCGTTCCTTTTAGAAACAGATAAGGGTTGGGGCTAGGAGGAATACCTGTAGAATGTTGAGATGACGTGCGCGTACCGTAGAGAAAGATCAGGTTGACTGCGAAGAACTCCTTTTTGTCTTGGAAGGACTACCTGCAAATAAGAACACAAGACCACAAGATTTTAATTAGACAATAAATGAGGAAACTGCCTTGGGCCCAGGAAATATAAAACTTCCTTTCGAAGGTGGTCAGTTTCCCTGCTAATATGAATTAACACAAAAGACTATAAGATATCAATTAAATTGCTTTGTTGAACTGGGTAGGGGAAAGGCTGGTTATTGGTTATAGTCAGTATAACCGATGGCGGTTACTGATGACCGATATCGGTAGAGTCTAGGATCTGAAGGTTAGTTGTTTTGTGGGGTGGTGGTGTTATTTGGTAGTTGTGTTATTTGTAGGGTTATATATAGGTAATATTAGGAAATAGGGTGATGAGAGGTAGATGAATGACAGTTAGATGCAATGACACGTTGGGTAGTGGATCCAAGAATGGATTTGTGAGGACTTATGATTCAAAAAGTCGAAGAAATGTTATTAAAGAGTACATGCAAGAAGTAGCTTACTGATTATTCGCGGAGATGCAAGTCCAAGAGCTCTGATGGCAAAGGCAGAACTGAGGTAGGATGGTCTGGCACACAGCAGATCAAATCAGCTGAGTATCACAGGGCTCTGGTATCCAGTTGCAGTCCTGGGCTTGCTCTCCCTTGCTGCTAACTCTCCTTGTCTCTTCACTTGTCTCTGCTCAGTCAAGTAAAGATCCGGGTTTTCTCGATCGCTCCTGATGCTCTTTCTTGATTCAAAGAATCCTTTTCTCTGATCCAAAAATGAAATTCCGATCCTTTGTTTTTGGTTTGGGGAGGCCATTTACAGGGAACCGATGGCGGTTACGTAACCGACGGCGGTCGAGTAGGAACCGGCATCGGTAAGGAAAAAGTAGGCTATTTTTAGTAAAACAGCCCACCTTCCCTGCTTTTCTCCCGAGAGATTAGTTGCGGGCTTGGTCAAGTGACTAGAAGGTCGGTTTTAGGTGTGAGAAAGGGGTCCTTAGTCATGGGTGTAGGTGTAGACCAAGTTTTAGGTTTTAATTAGGTTAGTTTAGGATTAGGGCTAGGTCATGATGAGGTGGCAAAATGAGGTGGCAGGTGAGGTGATGGGGATTTATCAATTACAAGGTAATTAATAAATAATTGTGTAAGGTTTAGGTAATGAGGTTAGGTTGCGAAATGGGATGCGGGTCACAAGGGGTCGTAAGACACGAATTTGGTGTCTACATTAGCCCCTTATTGTCGTGTAGCTTGTGTTGTAAAGCTGCGCGGACAATAATATGAAGTGGTTTCTCCTGTTAAGGATATAGGTAATCCCCCTCAAATCTATCACGGATTGAGTGAACGGGAAATCAGGGATAGGGTTGATAAAGGGTACATGTTGTAGAGAGGATGGTAAGGTGGTGGGGGAGGTCCAAGGCAGCAGACGCATGTTGAAATGCAATAGTGCGACTAGGGTACATGATTTGGCGAGCAAACCAGCAATGTATAGGCAAAGGTCGATAGTTTATCCAAACAAGGGTGATATAATCCTGGTATCCAAGGCATAGGAAGTAGCTCCAGGGTATATAACAGGTAAGGTACAGGAACGTTTAGGCGTGTTCGGCAGTACCAAATGGTTGGTTTGGTTGAGATAAACGTCACGGTCTAGGTCTAGGCAAAGTTGGTCGACAGATCAAGTCAAGGACCCTAATCATGCTAAAACACGAACAGGTGAGCTCGATTGAACAAAAGGTACAGGATGGATGGATAAAATAAAATGTTGATTGTGGGTATGGTATTGAAGTGATACGGCCGTGGGTCGGGCCAAGTTGTTAGGTTACAGCCTTGGGTCGGGCCGGATGGTTAGGGTGAGGCCTTGGGTCGGGCCAAGTTGTTGGGTGGCGGCTTTGGGTCGGGTCGGATGGGTAGGGTGAGGCCTTGGGTCGGGCCAAATGGGTAGGTTGAGGCCTTGGGTCGGGCCAAATGGGTAGGTTGAGGCCTTGGGTCGGGCCAAATGGGTAGGTTGAGGCCTTGGGTCGGGCCAAATGGGTAGGGCGAGGCCTTGGGTCGGGCCAAATGGGTAGGGCGAGGCCTTGGGTCGGGCCAAATGGGTAGGGCGAGGCCTTGGGTCGGGCCAAATGGGTAGGGTGAGGCCTTGGGTCGGGCCAAATGGGTAGGGCGAGGCCTTGGGTCGGGCCAAATGGGTAGGTTAAGGCCTTGGGTCGGGCCAAATGGTTAGGGCGAGGCCTTGGGTCGGGCCGAATGGGTAGGCGAGGCCTTGGGTCGGGCCAAATGGGTAGGTTAAGGCCTTGGGTCGGGCCGAATAGGTAGGTTGAGGCCTTGGGTCGGGCCGAATAGGTAAACAAATGGTGTTCAACAAAGGTGGATATAGGCGATATGTGGTTAAAAAGGGGCAAATGGTAAATAGGGGCAAAAAAAATTGGGGGAAAGTTGGCAGAAAAACCGATGTCGATTCTACATGACCGATATCGGTTAAGGGACCGATACCGGTTCATTAGGGCAAAATGAAACCGATATCGGTTATGGGCGAAAAACCTATAAAAAGAAAAATACGGCTTGTCATTGTCACTTTTGTTATTTGAAAACCAAATTGATTTGTCTGACGTGGAGAGTTGAGATTGGAGGTTTTATTGAGTGAGGTGGAGCTATTTTGCTGGAGGAGTGAGTTGTTTGCGGGCCCGAGTGAGGAGGAGGCAGCAGTTGATTGGCCGGGGACCCAGCAGATCAGAATTGGAGCTATGGCACAGGCAGGAGGAGCAGGAGGGGCTGGACCAGCTGGACCACCACCACCCATCCCACCACGACGACGTGTCGTCGTTCGGGTATGTTCGAACTCTTTATTTTGTGCATTTGAATGGTATTAAGCTAAATTGGGGGTTTGGGTAGGAATTTACATGTTTTAGGAAATAATGAGTAAATGGACGTAATTTGAAAAACGAAGAGGATAGATGGGTAAAATAGGGCAAGGCGGCTGGGTGGGTAGGTTTTTAGGGTGTTTGGGTGGGTAGATAAGTAGAAAAATGCAAAAATGTGGGTGGGGGGCCGCGCGGGGGTTCGGCTCCGGGAAATGACAGTGACCGATGTCGGTCGCTAAGCGACCGGCATCGGTCGCAAAATTTTAGGGGCTGGGTTCTGTGTGGTTGACCGGCGTCGTCGGTGGTTGACCGGCGTCGGTGGGAAGAGGGCCGTGGTCGGTTGTTTGGGACCGGTACCGGTCCGTAGTGTTTGTGTTGTTTTGTTTTGGTTTGTTTTGTTTGTTTTTGCTTTGGCTTGTGTGGGTTTATTGGGGGTTTGTGTGGGTTTGTTTTGTTTTGGGTGGGGTGGGTTTGGTTTTGGGTGGGTGGGTTTTGGGTGGGTGGGTTTGGTTTTGGGTTGGGTGGGTTTTGTGTTGGTGTGTTTTGGGGTGTGGGTGGGTTTGTTTTTTGGGTGGGGTGGGTTTGGTTTTTGGGGTGGGTGGGTTGGGTTTGGTTTTGGGTTGGTTTGTTTTGGGTGGGGTGGGTTTGGTTTTGGGTTGGGTGGGTTTTGTGTTGGTGTGTTTTGGGGTGTGGGTGGGGTTTGTTTTGGGTGGGGTGGGTTTGGTTTTGGGCTGGTTGGGTTTTGGTTGGTTGTTTTGGGGTGGGTGGGATTTGGGGTGGGGTGGGTTTGGTTTTGGGCTGGGGGGGTGGGGTGGTTGAAGGTAGGTTGCTAGAGGGGGTGGTATAGAGTTGGGGTGTGGTAAAAGGGGGTTTAGAGGGTAAAGTAGATGTTGTGATAAAGAGTAGGTCTAAGGATGTGGGTTGGTTTTGCAGCACGCGCCAGCTTGACGATGCGGGATAGGATGCCCCGCTGTTGGTGCGGATGCGGCCACACGTATCTCGCGGCTCATTGGGTGATCATGCGCGAGGTGGGACTCGGCGAGTCCAAATGATACAGAGCTATTGATAGAGATCACAGCCTGATGGTCGCCCTCATCGAGAGATGGGATCCGGCGACCAATGTGTTCCATCTCCCGACCGGAGAGATGACCATCACATTGGAGGATGTGTATCGCATCCTTCGACTGCCGATCGAGGGAGAGGCAGTCTTCCGTAGATTCGAGACAATGATGGACAAAGATCATCCTGCGGTTTTTGGAGATGCAACATGCGTGACTTACCTATCACAAACATGCAGTATCGGGTATGGTGACATGTACCGTGCGCACCGACACGAGACATGGCTGGCTATGCTGATGATGATTGGGATCACCTGCTTCGCCCTCCCGGACTCAGAGGGAGGCCGCTTTCCACGAGCATTGATGGGGGTGTTGCTTGAGATGGTGGAGGAGCATACTTGCTATGCGTGGGCACCAGTGTATCTGGTGCAGCTATACAGAGAGCTCTGGGGTTATCGCCGGATGCGGCGATTTGGTATTTGTTCGACTTTTTTACTTCACTGTTGGGCATATGAGCACATCATATGCATCGACAAGAGGGCTGCCCCCAAGCCAGTGGGGCCACAAAGTTATATACACGAATACGGCTTTCAGAGGTGGTTGGGAGTCGTGGGGCAGCCACGAGCAGTGCTTGCGGGGAGAGACGTTGCCTACTACAGGCATTTATTAGAGGGCCTGACAGCGGTAGATATTGTATGGAGACCTTACAGAGGTCATCACCCTCGCGGAGGAGCCCACTTACAGTTGCGTCTGATCCAGTACACATTCTGGATAGCAGGACGGAGGCCGGAGAGTACGAGAGGATACCCCTAGAGAGGGTACGCAGGCAGATGGGGCTGCGACAGGATGAGCCACCTCCCTTCCCTCAGTACAGGAGGGATGATGTAGAGGCCCCACTGCCTGCACCACAGCCCTTGGATCCAGATTGGGTTGCTGAGAGGCCAGCAGATGACACAGTAGATGATGCTGGGTGTACAGGAGCATACATGGTGTGGTGGGCTGGTCAGAGAGCGCGAGGGTAAAGACAGCCCCGCACGGCCC
Organism: Taxus wallichiana var. yunnanensis; assembly: GCA_018340775.1. Lineage (NCBI taxonomy): Eukaryota > Viridiplantae > Streptophyta > Pinopsida > Cupressales > Taxaceae > Taxus > Taxus wallichiana. The sequence goes on from CM031234.1 coordinate 492,905,259, forward strand.
GTGCACTTGGGCAAATGTGATAGCAGAGAGAGATCAGCTCTCGGGGCCAGGTGCAGCTATTACAGGGACAGTTGGCTGCTGCACAGGCACAGATAGGTGTCCTACAGGGGCAGCTAGCCCAGCGCAGTAGTATGCAGTACGAGCACAGCACCACCACCAACAGCGCGTAGCGCAGCCCCCCCCGTGCACATGTATACATACCACATCAAAAAGCACGGCACACCACGTAGGTACAGTGTGCAGTGCACAGCAAATGCAGTAGAAGTGATAGAAGAAGACAGCAGTAGCACCGATACCGCGGCCACAGCACCAAAGCAAGGGCACCAAGAAGCTCAGCCTGGGGGCATTAGTATTAGGTGCCAGGGGACCAGCCCCAGCTCCTTCAGTGGCTCGAGAGCGCTATATGGAGGTTAGAGCGGAGGCCCGATACTATCAGGATATTCTTGATGGTACCGGAGTTGAGTATCAGCCTTATGCAGCTCATAGAGCAGAGACCTCTCACAGCCAGAGATCTCAGGGAGGTGCAGCCACAGCCGGCATGTCTGTGACAGGCAGGAGGCGAGAGGCACCACAGGGACCAGCGGGGAGAGGTGCTGAGGGCGGTGGGGAGAGCTGAGGGAGCCCGGCATGGTTTTTGTATTTGTATATTGGATATGGGCACCGGTCTGCGAACCGGTTATGTTTATAGAGGCCTGCGTGCCTACATATTACTCATTTATTCATTCATTCATTTATTGTATACCGGCCTGCGAGCCGAGTACGGGTTGTACAGTTGGTACCGGCCTGCGAGCCGAGTATATTTTTGATATGAGGGACCGGCCTGCGAGCCGAGTCGAGATTATTGATAGTTATTGCGGCCTGCGTGCCGGCTTTGTTGGATTATGAGATCACAGAGGCCCCGATGCAGGGCACAGTGTATATTTGAAAACTTGTATATATATATAGATGATGTTTTGATCCACATGTTGTGTTCAAAATGTTTTTAAGTATTTTGTCGATGGTTTATGATATAGAATGTATGATGAGTTTAATTGACATGTTGATATATGGATGATGTGTTATATGATGAAATGTTGCATGTTTTGGTGCTGGTTTTGGGACATTGTTATATATGTATCTGATGAGTTGGATCCAAATGATGTATAGATAGATAGTTTTTTGTTTTGTTTTGGTATCCTTAGTTGATGACTTGTTTGTTTTTGTAAAATAGATGATGTTAATGAAATTGTAATGATATGTGTGGTGGATGGACAAATATGGATAATGGTGATGAGATACAGGAAAAGAGGCGGGCGCGACAAAAATTAGGTAAAAAATGAAGAAAAGAACCATGTTTCAAAAGGCAGGTGTATAACCGATATCGGTTAGATAACCGACGGCGGTAGTTAGTAGACCGATATCGGTTACATAACCGATACCGGTTATTTAGGTATGAGCTTTTCTAAAAATAAAAAAGCTAGGGTGGCAACTTAAGTTCTAATTTTGAGAGCCATGCAAGAAGTTAAATACGCGAACGCGACGCTTTTTGACGACTGAGACAGGTAATTGCATGAGAAATTTGAGTGATAAGGAGAAAAGAGACAGGGAAAGTGAATGTGTTCTGAGATTCAGAAGGCAGAAAGGTGAATTTGAAAAGGGTGGTGATCATGGCAGAACGAGGAGAAGCATCCAGCAGGCAGGGACGAGAGGGAAGACAAGGGCCACCTCAAGCTGCTGCAACTCCAGAGGTAAACGTTTTGGTTGTGATTTGATTTCTGCATGTTTTGTGAATAAGATGGGGGAGAGTATGTGGGTAGATATGAGAAGAAAAAGATGATAACAAGGGTTATAAATGAGGTGAGTGTTACGTGGTAGGTAATCAAGGGTTTCGGGTATGTCTGTGTATACAGAGAGGAATAAACGAGCAATTTATTGTCGTAGGTGGTTGTTTAGGCAAGGTGTATGAAAGTAATGGACCGATATCGGTTAGGGATAACCGGTATCGGTTACTCAACCGGTACCGGTTAGCTGTAAACGATACCGGTTGCTGTAGGAATTTCCAGAATTTGAGAAAAAACCCGGGGGGATTTGAGGAATTGAATGGTTGTTTGTTATTTGGATGTATGCAGGCAGAGGCAGGGTTGAGGATGAATGATAGTGTACCAGCGCTATTGTCACGAATCCGAGCGGATGTAACGCCAGCTGAATGGACATTGATAAATCGTTTGGGGTTAAGTGGAATCCGCTATTATTCACGAATCGCACGTAACCATGCTATGTTACAGGCGTTGATTGAGAGATGGAATCCTGAGACAAATACCTTCTATCTGCCAACAGGGGAGATGACAGTAACATTGGAAGATGTGTTCCGTATTTTGAGACTCCCTATTACAGGAGAACCAGTATATCAGGCATTACCTAGCGCGGCGCGGGGAGCGATAACAGCAGTATTTGGTCCATACGCACGAGATTTAACACAACGAGGTTTGTCATTCACATATGGGATAATGTATGCAGCACACCCTGAGGAGACAAGGTTAGCAGTGATATTAATGATAGCGGTAGGGTATTACGCGTTACCGAGGGCGGATGGGGGAAGATTTCCAAAGGCATTGATGTGTGTTATTTGGGAGATGATAGAAAGGAACGTGACTTTTGCATGGGCACCTGCATATTTGGCGGAGTTATACAGGGGTTTATGGGCTTGTAGGTGAAATCACAGGACGACACTGGATTGTTCATACTTATTACACTGTTGGGCCTATGAGCACATTGTTTGTGTGCGACCAGTAGGCCGATCCATCCAAATGAGAGAAACCGAGTACGAGGTTGGGATTCGAGACGATGGGTCCAGATGCAACAAGAGGCAAGATCTCGAGCCGTGATGGGTGACATTGAGTATTACAGGTGTGTATGGGAGAGGGTGACGATTGTTGATATCTGTTGGCGGCCTTACGGGAACTATATGGTAACAGAGAATATAGCTGAGGAATTGAGGGGTGTAGAGCGATTGAGGTGGATCGCAGGGCACAGGCCAGGTGAATATGAGAGGATTCCTATAGATCGCGTGCGGCGACAATTTGGATTTGTGCAGGATATACCCCAGGCTTATAGACCCTATATGAGGATCGATGCAGAGGCAGTATTCTCACCTCCCCAGCCAACACCTCCAGAAGGGCCTGAAGAGGTAGCAGCTGATCGCAGGGTAATGGATGCAGGAACGACAGAGGCCTATAGATTATGGTGGGTAGCAGAACTGCGAGGTGTACGTGATCGTCCTGACATAGCGGTGATTACAGCAGAGAGGGATCATCTGCAGCGTTTGGTTCAGCAGCTCCAAACGCAGGTGAATGAGACAAGAAGATTGTTAGTGGTTGCGGAGTCACGGGCGGAGAGACTAGAGGCTGGATTCCTCCATGCGAGAGGGCGTATTCATATGTTACAGGAGAGATTGGTAGATCAGTGGGTGGTACCAATAGCCGTGGTACCTTTGAGGACAGAGAGGCCTGGCGAGAGGGGTCGACGATCACGATCATCACCTAGTTCGGGATGAGGCGTGAGGGTCTAAATAAATGTTAGCAAGGTATAAGAATAAATAAGAGTACCGACCTGCGTGTCGATGATAGAGAAGATGTATTTGTTTAACATCTAAATAAAACGAGATATGTACATTGATTTGAGTTATAATAATAAGAATGTTTTCGTTTTGACTTTCGGTGTTTTGAAAAAGGATAAAGAGGAATGTGATTAAATAGAAATACACAAAAATATTTATATTTACCACACATGATAGGTTATGGTAGGGGATGGTCGAGCTAACCTTGGGAGACCCCATGTCTCCGAAGTGCTGCCTACATAGCCCATTGCACAAAGCAAGGAGGGGCCTCAGACCGATGTAGTTCTCCCTTAGGATCAGGGAGAGGTGAATTCAGGCAATTTGGTATGGTTTAGGCAATTGGTTGGTTGGTAAGAATATTGATATTAATATTGGTAAGGTAAGGTTGTTGGTGTCGGTAATGAATTGGTGATGTTGTAAAAGGTATAAGGGAAGCGAAAGTTAGCCTACCCAAGTAGAAGGGAACCATGTCCTGATTAAGATCAACACACAATCCTAGATGCGAGGCAAAGCGAAAGAGTGCTCCGTAGGTGAAAAGAGCTAAACAAACCACACAACGTAGAACGAGCTTGAAGCCCTAGGTACCGTGCATAGATGAGAAGTCAATAGGTGAAAAGAGTTGTATGATCACAATATATCGGGTGTACGTTACGTCCCTTGAGTTGAAACAAATGGTGAGGTGAGGTGGATGATATAGCTGAGGTACAGAGAACTTATTACAAAGTGAGTGTTCTGACGAAAGAGAACCTACCCTAAATAGACAAGTCCATGACCCAAAAAGTTCTTTTGAATGAGGCTTTTATTTGACTGAATATAGACTGATCGATGCGGGAAGTCTACAAGGGATATTGATTGTATTATTCTTGAGGTCTTCACGAAGCTGATCAATGCGAGAAGCTTCTGATAAAGGCTGACTGTGTATAGCTGTCCTTCGAGGGAGCAGTCTATTTATAGTAGCAGCAATAATTTGGCATATAGCTGTCCTTCGAGGGAGCAGTCTATATTAAATTTAGATGACTAGATGTTTTTTTTTTTTTTTTTTTTTTTTTTTTTTTGGCGTGAAGCATCTAGTTTGGTAGGAAGTTTGACTCAAGAAAATCCCATAAGAATACGGCTTATTTTAATACTTTGAAGTCATGGACTAGACTAAAAAGGGGAAGGCATCGTTTAGGTGAGGTGAGAATCAAACTATGTGAGCTTGATTTTTATTATGAGGTGTAGGAAACGAAGTGCATGTGGTGGTATGTGAGCTCAAGGGACGAGCGGCAGGTAGATAAGAAGTGATATAACACTAAATTCAACAATAGAATGGTCGAAGATGCAAGGCATTAAGGGGTTCAGGCTCAGGTTTACCATTAAGCGAAGCTAAACGATAAGTGCCTGATCCATAGGTGTGAGTGATTATATAAGGCCCAATCCAATTGGGAGCAAATTTTCCACGTTTGCTCTTTTCTAGTTTGGTGACATGTTGATTCTCTTTGAGGACAAGATCACCAACCTTAAAGGTACGCTCATGAAGTCGCTTATCATAAGCACGCTTTTGATGCGTTTTTGATAGATTTGAAGGTGATCAAGAGTTGTAAGATGACGTTCGTCAAGAAGCTCCAATTGGGCTAACCGCTCTTGGCGGAAATCATCGTTGGTGAGAATATCCTGAAGAGATATTCTAAGGGAGGGTATTTGTATTTCGAGAGGCAAAACAGCCTCGGTACCATATACCAAAGAAAAAGGTGTGGCATTAGTGGAGGTACGAATACTAGTACGATAAGCCCAAAGGGCAAAGGGGATGTGATCATGCCAATTTCTGCCGGATTCATTGACAACTTTCATGAGGATTTTGGTTAGTGTTTTATTAGAGGATTCGGCTTGTCCATTTTCCTGCGGATAGTAAGGCGATGAGAAACTAAGTTTGATACCAAAGTTGTCACAAAGGTCTTGTAACAACTTGTTTTTAAAAGATTTACCATTATCTGTTATTAGGCGATGAGGAATACCAAAACGACAGATAATGTGATGGTTAATGAATTCGACAATTTTTTCCTTTTTGATCGAAACGAGTGGAATGGCCTCCACCCATTTTGTGTAATATTCGGTGGCTGTGATTATCCATCGGTGACGTTGTGAAGAGGACGGGTGAATCTCACCAATAAGGTCTAAACCCCATTGTGAGAAAGGCCAAAGATCTCGTGCGACCTGCAGCGGATGGCTAGGAGTATGTTGAAGGTTAGCATGTTGTTGACACATAACACAACGCTTAACATATTCGTAGCAGTCGTTATTGAGAGTAGGCCAATAATAACCTAGGCGAAGGATTCGTTTAGCCACGGCAAGGCCACTAAAATGTCCACCACAAATCCCATCATGGACTTGTTGGATGGTATAGGTGACCTCCGCGCCGGTTAGACAGCGAAGGAGGATACCATCAAAGCCACGTTTATAGAGGAGTCCCCCCATGACAACATAACGTGAAACACTTTTAAGAAAAGCACGTTTGCCGTTACTAGTAAGGTCAGGTGGGAGAATAGAGATTGTAAGATAGTCGTGAAATTGGTGGTACCAGGTATCCTGCGAATTAGTAGACACAATATTTATCATACAAACTACCGGGGTTGAGTAGGATGGGGCAAAAAGTTGTTGGACCACGACGAATAATTCAGAGTCAGTTGATGAAGCTGGAATTTGCGAGGCTAAGCAAGCCATAGTATCCGCAAATTTGTTAGTGGAGCGGGGAATGGTTTGGATAGAATAGTGAGTAAATAAGGCTAGAAGTGAGTCCACGTAGTATTTGTACTTTTGAAGTTCCTCATTTTTACATTGGTAGATGCCCATAACTTGATTGACTACCAATTGAGAGTCACCAAAAATATTGATAGATTTGATACCTAAGTGTATCGCAACTTGGAGACCCAGAACAAGGGCCTCGTATTCCGCTGTATTATTAGTGCAGGGGAAATCAAGCCGGAATGAAAGAGGCATAGGTTCAGCGTCAAGAGGGATGAGAACAACGCCGGCTCCTCCGCCGCGCTGGCATTTAGATCCATCGAAGAAGAGGGTCATTTGATACGACTCTTCCCCGAGTGAAAGAGTGGCGATGAGTTCGTCGGGGAATGTAAAATTGGTAAATTGTTCCCCAGGTAAAGGGGCTTCCGCAAGTTGGTCTCATGATGGTTTGTCCTTTGATTGATTTCTGGTGGACGAACTCAAGGTCGAGGTCGGCGAGGAGCATGAGCCATCGGGCGATGCGTTGGTTTAGATGAGGTTTGGCATACATGTAATGGATGGGGTCCGTGTTGGTGATGACGAAAGTTTTGTGATTCAGAAGGTAGTGTCGGAGCTTGGTAGCCACGAATGATAGGGCTAGGCACAACTTTTCTACATGTGTATACCTAGTCTCATAGTCCACCAAAGTACGACTTATATAATAAACGGCTTGTTCTCTATTCTCAGAGTCACGATGTGCAAGCATGGCCCCTACAGCGTGGTCAGTGGTGGAAAGGTAAAGGTAGAAAGGGCGGTCGTCTTGAGGTGGGATAAGCATGGGTGGCTGCAAGAGATAAGTTTTGAGAGCTTCAAAGGCTTGGTGGCACTCTTTGCTCCATTGAAAATCAATGTCCTTCTTAAGGAGGTGATGGAAAGGTTGACATCGATCCGAGAGTTGGGAGATGAAACACCGGATGGATTGAAGTTTACCCTGCAAACTACGCAATTGTTTGAGGTTTTTGGGTGGGGGCATTTCTAGGATAGCTTTTACTTTAGATGGATCGACCTCAATGCCACGCAAAGAGACGATAAAGCCAAGAAGTTTTCCCGAAAGAACACCAAAGACACATTTCTTTGGTTGAAGACGAACAGAATATTGCAACAGGCGATCGAAAATAATGGTTAAAACATCGAGATGTTCACTACGATGTTTAGATTTGCCAAGAAGATCATCGACGTAATCTTCCAGGATAGTGTGCATAATGTCATGAAAATGTAGGTCATAGCCCGCTGATAGGTTGCACCAAAGATTCTTAAGGCCAAATGGCATGACACGATAATGCAAAGTTCCCAAGGGGTTATGAAGGCGCTTTTATGTTGATCGCAGAGGGCAACCAAAATTTGGTTGTATCCTGAAAAGCCATCCATGAGAGAAAGCATTTCATGACCCGCAGTGAGATCAACAAGTTGATCAATACTTGGGAGGGGGAAGTCATCCTTGGGGCAAGCGAGGTTAAGGTCTCGGAAATCCATGCATATCCGAAGTCCCCCGTCGCTTTAGTGACAGGTACGATGTTAGAAATCCATTGAGGATAGTCAATAGGCAAGATGAAGGAAACAGAAAGAAGTCATTGAAGCTCTTCTTTGACCAAGAGGGCAATGCGTGGATGCATTTTTCTCAGTTTTTGTTTGATTGGTTTGGAATCGGGGTTTAGAGTGATGTTATGGACAGCAATGTCAGGATCAATTCCTGGCATGTCAGCGTAGGACCAAGCGAAAGCTTGGTTGCGAGCACGGAGGAAAGTAGTAAAGGTGACTTGTTCTGATGCGTTAAGGGATTGTCCGATCTTCACAATGTGAGGATCCTCCTCCGTGTGGATGTTGATTTCTATAGTAGACTCGTTCAGCATGGTTTGGGTTTCAGATGGTAAGGCTCGTTGAATATAAGAGTCATCCGCGCCAAGGTAAGTGAGGATGGAGTCATCATCCTGGCACTCAACAACGCTAATTGAAGGGGAGTCCTCTTCAATCATGTCTGGATATAGAAGGGGAATAGAAGAGGGGTGCTCGTTATCGCGTTGATAAGTGAGGGGACCTAGGAAGATAGCATTTATGAAAAAAAAAAGTTAGGAGGGATAGATTCAGGATCTATCGACTCTGTGGGAGACGAAGGCAAAATGGGTGATGATGGTTTGGTAGGGGTAACGTCATCATCTTCTAGAAGACAACTGACGCGAGGTTCCGTCGATGTAAGTGTTTCCAGAAATCCGAGACCACTACGATCATTATGTTTGCGTGTGGTGATGGGGATGAGCGTATGTCGGCCTTGTTCATAAAGACCAAAACCAAAGCCTTTCCAAGCACAGCGAGTCAAGAAGGTGAGGGCGAAGCGACGATTTGTCAGGTATTGAAAATCGGATTGGAAAGGAACCACACCAAGAGGAGGCTCAGGGGCAACGGAAGACGCGTCGACACCCCCATACGTTAGGTTAGTGCGGCAATGAGGTGGTCCGTAGGAGATTACTTCCCCCACACGACGGTCATAGGTAGGATGTGCATGTAATTGTCCGTACTCTTGTGGAGTATGGAAAGAACTAACGTTATATAGGCGATACTCCCCCAGCGTAAGGCGTTGAAAAACATCTACTAAGGGGTCTGGAGGTTGGGATGTTAGCTGCGGGAAGGGAAGTGGTTTTTGCGACGGTGGTTTCATCAGTTGAAGGCGTAAGTGTGGTTGAGGTGGATGGTTGAGGCACAGTCGAAGAAGATGGTTGGGTTGAATGAACGGGTGTCTTGATTGGTACAAGCACATCGTTTGGGCGGTATAACATATTGCAGGTTTTAAAGGGGGAGGATCAGCTTTTACGGTGTAGGACTTCCCCTCGTACTCAAATTTTATGCATCTATGTAATGTTGAGGGAACGCATCCCATGGCCCGGATCCAAGGACGACCAAAGAATATATTATATCGAACTCTCCCTCAAGGACATAGAAGAGTTCGGGTAAAGTACGTGGTCCTACCCGAATGTTGAGGATCACGGTGCCTAAGGTAGAGGTAATAGCATCATTGAATGACCGCAACATGATGGGGTTGGCACACATGTAGCTGGAAGGGATATTCATTTGTTGGAAGGCTTTTGAAGAGATGATGTTTAGGCTGGCACCCCCGTCAATCATAACACGACGTACCCGAATGTCCCGACGTAAGCGGAGATGAAAAGGGCAGGGTCAGGGTCTTCTGTACCAAAGTCAACAATTTCATCTTCAGAGAAACTGACTGCAGCAGCTTGTGGTACAGAGACGGAAGTGGTTGGGGCGGTGGGTTGTTTGGTGAGAGAGGCAACGTGATTGGGTGTTAGAATGGAGGCAACGGGTAGGGTTTCATTAGGTAAGACCTCGATCCCTTGAAGAATTTCAACGAGAGCTTGTCGATGAGATTCAGAAGTCTGAATGAGATCATATAGTGTCATTTTTACGGGTGATTGGTGAAGCTGTTTAATCATGGCTCGATGGGCAGCTCCATTAGAGACGGGGTAAGCGGGTCCACGAATAACCACTTTGGGTGGTGGTGCAATCGGGATGTTGGACGGAGAAGGAGAGGACGCAGGTGTGCTTTCTTTCGCTTTCTCATTGTTTTTCTGCGCTCGAGTAGCAACACTAATCATATTAATCTCGTAAACCTGAGATGAGGAAGAGGTTTGGGATAAATCATGGTCTTCAAGAGGTGGGGTTGTAATAATGATAGATTTTGGTGAGGCGGGGACAGATGGTATAGTAGAGGGAATTGGAGCTAAAGGTCTCTCCCTTCGTAAGTTGTCTTTCTTAACCTTTGTATCCGGGAGAGGTGACTGACGAAGGATGGTTTTTAAAGCTTTGCATCCCTCCACATCATGTCCTGGTGTGCGGTGATAAGCGCAGATCTTAGACTCATCATAACCTATAGGTCGAGGTTTAGACGGGTCATAAGGTCTAAGTGGGGGTAGGGAAATAGTCGTATTCTCTACCAACATAGCAAGGATTTTGGCGTAAGATCCTTTGAGTGGGTCAACGTCGGAGGAGGATGAGGGTATTGGTTGCGCGGGTTTTGGTAATGTTTGGGCGTGGTTGGTTCGTACGGGTTTTGGTAATGTTTGGGCGTGGTTGGTTCGTATGGGTGGTGGTTTAGCCGAGGGGTGTTGACACGTGTTTTTCACTAAACGTGGTTTCTTTGGCGCAGAAGCTATATTGGATGATGAGGCCACAGATGATGTGGTATCAGAAAACAACCACGGGAAATAGAGTGACCGAAAACAAATCTTTTGATGATGGAATTTGTTTAGGGTTGATAGGTGGACAGATACGCGGGTGATGGTGTTGCTTATACCCTGGATCTCTCGTATGTGTGCGCGTAAGGCGTAGGTCGCTTTAAAGAAAACACAAGAGGTATGATATATTGATGCAAGGTAGAGGGATGGGGTCCCAATATGGAAGGTAGGTGTGACGATGATGGTTTTAGTTGTGATAGAGGCATAGGTTGAGGAGATTGAGTCTGTCTCTTAATGGGGTGGATGGCTTTATTTTTAGATAAATCAAACCGCTTAGGTGGGTGTGTTAGACTAGGTATGGGTGAGGTCCCTAGCGTAGGAGAAGATTTGGTTAAGTTAATAGAAGTGGACGGGGCATTCGGTAGAGGTGAGGGGGGTGAAGGTGAGAACATGGGCATTTTAAGCTTCTGTAAACACTTCGGGTATATGGTGGAGGCCTCAGGATCGGTCATTTGCATTTGAGTAGAATATGGCGTACTCAAACGTTCCCATAGGGCCTGTCTATCTTCTGTGGAATGACAATCCTCACGTGTGAATATGAACTTTTGTACGGAAGAAAGACGGGTTGTGATTCCAGTCCACTGTGGGTGTGATACAGGGGGTAGATGAGGCACTGTATCAATAGATGTTAAGAGGTCGACTGGTCGTTGAGAAGATTTAGGTGATGAAGGACTAATAGGTAGGAGGGCGTGTTTGAGAGGATCTGTCATATTTAAAGAATATGGTGATGTCGGTTTAAGAGGTTTCTCGTCTAAGGATGTCAAAAGGAGTGGCGTACCTTCCTCTTGTGCAGCAAGAGGGGTAGAAGGGGAAATCTGGGAAATAGATAGGTTAGATAACATCCGTTCGCAATCTTGTAGGGATGTGGTATAAGAAGACTCATCGATGGGAAGAGAAGTCTGGGCAGTCAATTCCTTGATGGGTAAAGGAACGGCAAGGATTTCAGTTTGTCTTGATGACGAGGAAGGGGGTTTGGTTTCCTGCGTTAGTGAAGAGGCTTGATTCAGAATTTGTTCGATAGAGGTCTTTGGCTGAGAATCGAAGACTGCATGGATCTCATGAACACTCTCCTCGGCTAAGATATCTTGATTTAGATTACTGTTAGAAGAATGATTCGGGAATGGTTTGTTGAATATTTTCAAATTTCGGTTAGCAGGGGCGTTAGGATTATCGAGGGCTATATCCCCCGCATCAACCATTTCCTGCACTATGTTTTTCAACATCTTGCAGTTCTCATGACTGTGTCCCTTCACGCGGTGGAAGTTACGTGTCATTTTCTTTGTACTAGGAAGGTATGGCGCGAGTGGAATCAAACCCGGAATGAGGTTTAACAGGAGGTAATGTAATGGCTCCTGCTTTGAGCAATTTTTCCAATATCACACCATATGTTTCTCCCAAGGGAGTGTAGTTGATGGGCTCGGCTTTGTACTTATAGGTGGTTTTTGGTGGAGTATTAGACGGTGGTTGGGATTTGACCATCACCGCGTGGACAGCTCCTTTTGATTTAGAAGAAGTGGACGCGTGAGGAGTGGTGGTATTTGGTTTATTGGTAGAATCAGGAGTTCGGAAATTGGGGTTTTTGTTGCGCAACCGCAATTTCTCTTCTTCTAAGGCTCGAATTTCTAGTTTCCGAGCCATGGTAAAGGCTTCATCGAATGTACGGAAAGTTTGAATTTGGAGGGTAGGGGAGATGTGCTTAGCGCAAGCCCGCGTAAACAGTTCGATAAGTTCGGTTTGAGGCAAGGCATACGTAAGTTGGTTGATAAGGCCCCGCCATCGTCCAACAAAATCTGCGATAGATTCGTCCTCAAATTGTCGGATGGCATAGAGGTCGGTGATAGATACTTTCTTGGCAATGTTAATGGAGAAATGATCCAAGAAAGATTGGGCTAGTTGGTTAAAAGAGAAGATTGAGTGCTGGGTTAAAGCACTGTACCACTCCAAGGCAGGTCCTGATAAGGACATGGGAAAGGTGCGGAGTAACAAGGCATCATCATGGGCAATCAAATAACAAGCATGTCTAAATGATCGCAAGTGTTGTTGAGGGTCCTCTTTACTGTTAAAACGGGTAAATTTTGGTAACTCCCATTGAGGAGGATATGAATGAAGGGGGACAGAAGGGTGAATGGGCTCCCGACAAACTTGCTCATATGTCAAGGCGCTACGACTTCCTGAAACAGAAGCCTCCAGGTTTTGCATTTTGTCCATCATTTGTTTAATTAGATCAGTAGTTGGATGAGATGATGGTGTGGTTGTGGTAAACGGAGGCAAATTGGGCCAAGGACCACCGCTAGACACTGGTGGGGTTAAGTGTTGATAAGGTGTGGAGGATGAATATGTTGAGGCAACCGAATAGGGATGTCCCATATAGGATGTTGAGGTTACTGGATACGTGTATGGGAATGAAAAGGTAGGCGGAGCTTGAGAAGGAAAGCTCGTGTGGATAGGTGGCAGAGAGCAAGTCATGAATGGAGTGGTCTGCAAGAGAGATGAGGTAGGGGCAGTCGGTGGTAATGATATGTGGGGTCCAAGATTAGCCAAAGGAAAGCCAATCTGAGTCGTATGAATTTCTGAAGCCGTCGGATTGGGAGATGGGGCTAGAGATGCAGGAAGCAAGGCGGTATTATCAGGCGGAGTGGGAGCTAAATGAGCAGCTATACTAATAGGCATACCAACAAGGAGCTGACCATCAGGCGTACGGTCAGGGGTATGAGACAAATAGTATTGTACAGCACTAGAATTAGCATCCAGAAACTTGGCAAAGTCCTTATCTCCCACAGGAATTTTAGGAACCTCGCTGGTATCCGTAGGATTCCCCACAGAATGTGAAGGGGGTGATTCAGGTAAAGAAACAGAGCAAGCATGTGAAACCATAGCGGCGGCTTGCTTTCGAGTGATAACAACCATGGACAGTGTTCACAAAGAGGGTTTCAATCATCCAGAGAGTAGAAACAAACTCGATCGGGTAAAATTGGTAGGTTGCTGGTTTGTCAGGAATTGAAAAGACAGTAACCGATATCGGTCTAGTAACCGATGTCGGTTACACTATAGCCGACGTCGGTCAGGTAACCGATGTCGGTGTAAGAAGTCTGGGCTAACAAGATATAAAAAGGCTGCTAATTTGATTTTTAACAACGTTTAGTATACTTGTCCAATTATTGATCACAGAAGACAGAGTATGAGAAAGAAAACAGAACTAAAAACAAGCAAGATGCACACACAAATCCAGAGATTAACCCTAGGGTTAATTTTAATTATCGTGGGCTTATGCCTTTAGACGTAGAATGATGTCAGAATCCTAAACAAGAGACTTAGGGGAAATGTCAAGTTGTTTTGGCTTATAAGGTTACCTCAATCGGGCGGAGGAATACCACGGAAAAGGGGGATGTTTGAGCTGTTGTGTTAATTGTGAAGTGATTTGGTATGTGTTGTGCAGTGAATGTAAGATTAATTTCCTGTCAATACCGTGGATATCACCCCCACGTGTACGACCTGTTACTTAATCTACGTTCACTAGAATTGAAAAACAACAAGCAGGAATGCAATGCACGTGTTTTAAACCCAAATCGAAAATTATGTTCGATGAAGCAAGAGAGATGACTTTCAATAATGCGAAACTAGGAAAGCAAGACAAATTCTTTACGAAATATATAACAAAAGCAACAACAGCAAGTATGCTTCCTAAAATGAAAATAAGCAAGAGAAACAGAAACCCAAAATGGGTCCCACCGGGCGTGCCAAAATGTTTCGCTCGGAATGTTTCGTTCCTTTTAGAAACAGATAAGGGTTGGGGCTAGGAGGAATACCTGTAGAATGTTGAGATGACGTGCACGTACCGTAGAGAAAGATCAGGTTGACTGCGAAGAACTCCTTTTTGTCTTGGAAGGACTACCTGCAAATAAGAACACAAGACCACAAGATTTTAATTAGACAATAAATGAGGAAACTGCCTTGGGCCCAGGAAATATAAAACTTCCTTTCGAAGGTGGTCAATTCCCCTACTAATATGAATTAACACAAAATACTATAAGATATCAATTAAATTGCTTTGTTGAACTGGGTAGGGGAAAGGCTGGTTATTGGTTATAGTCAGTATAACCGATGCGGTTACTGATAACCGATGGCGGTTACTGATGACCGATATCGGTAGAGTCTAGGATCTGAAGGTTAGTTGTTTTGTGGGGTGGTGGTGTTATTTGGTAGTTGTGTTATTTGTAGGGCTGTATATAGGTAATATTAGGAAATAGGGTGATGAGAGGTAGATGAATGACAGTTAGATGCAATGACACGTTGGGTAGTGGATCCAAGAATGGATTTGTGAGGACTTATGATTCAAAAAGTCGAAGAAATGTTATTAAAGAGTACATGCAAGAAGTAGCTTACTGATTATTCGCGGAGATGCAAGTCCAAGAGCTCTGATGGCAAAGGCAGAACTGAGGTAGGATGGTCTGGCACACAGCAGATCAAATCAGCTGAGTATCACAGGGCTCTGGTATCTAGTTGCAGTCCTGGCTTGCTCTCCCTTGCTGCTAACTCTCCTTGTCTCTTCACTTGTCTCTGCTCAGTCAAGTAAAGATCCGGGTTTTCTCGATCGCTCCTGATGCTCTTTCTTGATTCAAAGAATCCTTTTCTCTGATCCAAAAATGAAATTCCGATCCTTTGTTTTTGGTTTGGGGAGGCCATTTACAGGGAACCGATGGCGGTTACGTAACCGACGGCGGTCGAGTAGGAACCGGCATCGGTAAGGAAAAAGTAGGCTATTTTTAGTAAAACAGCCCACCTTCCCTGCTTTTCTCCTGAGAGATTAGTTGCGGGCTTGGTCAAGTGACTAGAAGGTCGGTTTTAGGTGCGAGAAAGGGGTCCTTAGTCATGGGTGTAGGTGTAGACCAAGTTTTAGGTTTTAATTAGGTTAGTTTAGGATTAGGGCTAGGTCATGATGAGGTGGCAAAATGAGGTGGCAGGTGAGGTGATGGGGATTTATCAATTACAAGGTAATTAATAAATAATTGTGTAAGGTTTAGGTAATGAGGTTAGGTTGCGAAATGGGATGCGGGTCACAAGGGGTCGTAAGACATGAATTTGGTGTCTACACAAAGGTCAATTGAAAACACAACTTCTTCATATCTGTTCAAGCACATAACAAGAAAGTTAAAAACACTTATCACCAATTTTCCATGGATTCATACCCAATTTTTCAAATATTACAAAACCCGTAAAGCAAATAACCGTATAAAACATGCATGCCAAGAATCTCATAAGAGCAGAGTCATTTTAATGAAACATTTAGAAGAAACTAAGAGATCTTAATGGTTAGAGCCTATCATGCCCGATAGCGCTTTTTCCAAATCAAGGAGACTTCCGATTTCAGCTTCCAACTCCTTTTCTCCTCCACAAAAGATCAACCAACCAAAACTTTCCTCAATATGCCTCATATACCTTCCCATGATCAAAAATAGACTAGGTGAGTTAAAAATAGCAATGAAGTGCATTCGAACTACTTTCGGTTCAAGAACCAGCTTTGCTTCATGCAGAAAAATCTTAAAATCATGTAAAAACAAACAACCTCCAACAAACCCACCTTCCAAGTTTCCTAAACGGTTTGTGAACAAAACTCCGAGGCCAATTAATTTCATTAATTCCAATTTTCCCATTCAACTCTCCTTGTGACCACCTCCAAATCTGGTGAAAGCCAATTCCCATTTAACATGCAATTCTATTTTTAGTGGAGCTTCCACATAAGCCTCCACCAAATCAACTAGCCCTTGCCAAAACTAGTAGTACTTAATGTCTTTAAGAACCTTATAAACAATTAAATGCCATTGGAACCGTCGCCTTAGAGGTATGCGAACCATTTAGGTTCCCATTTAATAGCTTAAGATAGATCCCTTAACACTTAGGTTAGTTTAGGAATAATTATATTATGCCTTAACACATTACCTTAGGTAATTCCAACATTAGGTTAGGTCATCTCATAACCTTATAACATTAGGTTTTAGGTTAATTTAGATAGCCTAGAAACCTTTCCATGTTCCCTTAACACAAGGCTTAGGTTAGAAAAACAAAAATTCAATTAAGTAACATAGGTAGGTAGTAAATATTCCTACCCGACTTAGGATTACGAATCCTTCCTATGTCATAAATAGGTCAGTATTTCATTTACGTCGCAATGTACGCCAAGATCAATCTCCAAGGACCTAAGCACAACATACAATCTGAATAGAAATATGTTCACATAAGATTAAAGAACTTGTAATAAAACATTTCAGTCCACCATGTCCCTTAATTATGGAATGCCAATTTACCATTCATTCAACTCGAAGGTTTTAAACATTCCTTGATCACTCAAATTGATCCAGGATGAGTCGATAAAGAGGTAAGTTTACAACTCTTAAACCAGATTGCAACTCACCTACAATAAGTGAAAATGGATTCAAGGAAGCCATTCCATTCCATCTAATGATCTTAAGAACAGAAAAGATTTATCCATATCAAGCATGATCTCTAACAATCAAAAGAACACATCTTTAGAAGAAAATCACATGTCAACACTTGAAATGCAAAGGAGGAATATAACAATTGTCAAAGGTGTTACGCATAAATCAGAACAACCCTTCCCTCTCAAATTCGACCTTTACTTTGTCGCTGTAGAATTGTCATGCCTTCCAAAGATCCTCTTGTTGGTTGGTTGAACCAACTCTAAATCCATTTCCTTCTCCATTGTTTTTGTGCAATGATTATAATCACTTAAGGCCATCTTCCACAAGTTTGACTCCCATTATTTTCTTAGCAATACCCCATATTGGTACTACATTTCCATATATCATTCTTCATTGGTGCTTGCTACGGTAGTGATCTACTTTCCCTTGCCATTTATTTTATTTGGTAAAATAGTTGGTTTCCTTAGGTGCCATTATTTTGGTTTGTGCTAACACTTAAATCCTATTCCCCTTGCTCTGCTCTACCACTCTATCTAATCCCAAAGCTTAACTTTGTGAAGAAACCCTTCTAACTCCGTGCCCTAGCCTCTAAACCCTAACTGGAAAAATCCTTCCACAAGACGACGCTTCCTCGACAAATTTTTCCACCCCGTACTCTTTCCACACCGCTTTGCAGATCTACCCTACTCACACACTTTATATATCTTTGATTCTCCTTTCTTCATACAAAGATCTCTCTGGATTCTCCTAGTTTGTAAGATATTTTTCTTCTTTGTAAACGCAAGGTAACAAATGATTTACCCGACCTTGTATTTATAGTTTTTCTTCTTTCCAGCATTAAATGCTATACCACCTACCAATGTACTTTAACATTAAATTCAGATTTTTCCACTAAGCCATCTTAAGCGCTTTTATCCACGTGCCACATCCTCGCCGCACGAATTTTTTTCAACCTACTAGCACACAAAAATCCAACCCGACCGAAGACTCCTATGCAGTGTCCACAGTGCCGAAGGCACCATCTTCTCGTCCTTTACCCAATTTTTTTCCTCTCCTACCTCATGTTGTTTCTAGGATCTTCATCCTTTTTGTACATGGTTTCCGTAAAGGCTTTTTTGACACAAACCATCCTCATCCACCTTCTCTTTTGCGTGCTTCTTAACCTTACGCGCTTTTCATCCTTCAACCGGCCATTCACCATAACTTCTACTACTAGCTCAAACTTGTATTATAGGCCTATAATTTATATCACTCCACCCCACACTAAAACAGATGTGTGGTCCTCTCAGGCATACAAAACTTTAGAGAGATAATGGGGTTACTAACGCACAAGGTGCAAAATGAAATAAAACAAAACAAACAAGAAACGAGAAGGGAAACACAAGAAAAGAAAAGGCATAAAGGGAAATTCTAAGATAACTGACAATACTACCTTATTACAAACACCAAGAATACTTATTTATAGTATGACTTTAACCTAATCCCATCAAGTGACTCGCTAACCTCGTCTCATCCAACACTTATAACTAGAAAATTCCTGAATCAAGAATGTACGAGATGATGTAAGGTCCCAACCAATGGAATTTCAATTTTCTAGGATGGCGTAGATACTTGGAATCATACAACAACACCAACTGACCAACCTCAAACTTCTTGTTCTTGATATGACAATCATGCCATGCCTTTTCTCTTTTTTATTCTGTCTTCTAACTCCATCTTGCAAGTGATATCCTTTCATCTAACTGCATCAACTTATCAATTATTTCTTGCAACACTTGCTCATCATCTCCCTCCTACACGTGATATTCGTAGTGAAGTTAACATGAATTCCACTAGTAAAATAGCCTTTGTACCAAACACCAACTGAAATGGTGTGGCTTTGTTCAACCTTTTGTAGGTTGTCCTATATGCCCATATAATGGATGATACCTTATCATCCCAATCTAGTCTTCCAATGTCATAGATCTTAGTTAACGTGTGACTCAATATTTTGTTAAATGCCTCATCAGTACCATTTTCTAGAGGGTGATATGGGGTAGTCTTATGATGGGTCACCATAAATTCTCGCTAATGAATTCTAACTATTTCATTGAGAAAGTGTGTACCCCTACAACTTGTTAAACTTAAAGGGAAACCACACCTACTAATTATGTTTTCCCATAAAAATGTAGCAGTTGTCACCAAGGTGTAATCCTTTATAGGTGCTGCCTCTGCCCACCGTGTCAAGTAATCAATGTAAGTGATGCTATACCGCAAACTAATCCTTCACACTACCGGTGGCGTAATTGGTCCTACAAATTTTATTGTCCATTTTTCAAACGGTTCAGCATCGCTATTGGTCACAAAGGCATTTCATCCCTCTTTCTAGGCTTTGCAAAACTCAATACAATCTTTGTAGATGGTTTCCCACCAAAGCCCAACTAATAAAATCTTCCGCGTGGTAGCATTTCCTGCATAGTTTCCTCTTGTAATCCCACCATGCACTTCTTCCATAATTGCTACGTGTTCATGTTCTAATACACATCGGCACAAAACCTCATCACAACCTAACTTATACAAATCTCCACCAATCAACATGTAGGGTGTGGTGTGTATTACTAACTACTTTCTCTCCAGGGCCTTCATTCCTTCCGGTGCCACACCTATTTTTAAGAACACTGCGATATCTTCCAAGTATGAGGGTGCACATTTCAACCTAAATAGTTGCACATCTGGCATGGTATCCTTAATTATTTACACATCTTCCCCTAAGTTAATCCTTGACAAGTGGTCAAGTCTTGAATTTCTTTTCCCGGTTTCACAACCACAGTGAACTCAAATTCTTGAAATAGTAGGACCCAATGACATATGCACCCTTGTAGAACGGGTTTGTTGACCAAGTATTTCAATGTCATATGGTCCATGTAGAATATAAATGGTGTCACAAATAGATATTTCCTAAACTTATGTAGTGTGTAGATCATAGGCAATGCTTCGTACTTAGTAGTTGTATAATTTTGTTCTGCTGGTGTCAACTTTCTACTTGTAAAACACAAGGGATGATCAACAATTCCCTCTCTAGGTTTGACTAGTAATGCTCCCATATATGTTCTTGAGGCATCAACATGAACATGGAAAGGCTTATCCCAAGAAGTAAAATGTAATTTAGGCGTCATGAAAAGCCTATCCTTTAAAGTGTCAAATGCCTTTTGCTTAATCTCCCCAATGAAAGGAACTTTTGTGTTTTATTAATTCATCTAAGGGCATGGTGATCTTGGCATATCCTCAAGAACTTCCCGTAACACCCCATATTCCCAAGGAATCCATGAATTACACTTTTACTAGTAGGTTCCCCTAATCCTACAATAACTGCAACTTTAGCGGGATCTACTAGCAAGCCTTCTTTTGCATATAATGTGTCATAATAGGGTTCTAAATGGAGTAGCAAAGACACATTTCTTAATGTTGAGGGATATCCTCAATTGCTGACATCTCTCAAACATCAACCTTAAGTTGTCACAATGGTCTTTCACTAATCCATACACAGTCCAGTCATCCAAGTAAACTTGAAGAAACTTATGGATGAAGTCTTGAAATGCTTGTACCATAATGCGTGAGAACACAATAGGCACATTATTTAATCCAAAAGGCATAACCGTGTAGGAAAAACTTCCCATTTAGTGGCAAAAGTTGTCTTTCTCTGGTATTCCTTTGTAATCCTGACTTGGTGGTACCCGAGAACCCATCGCTGAAGGAGTAAACTTCACGCTTGGCTACTGCATTCAAGTCCTTGTAGTCAACATAAATCCTTATCCTCCCATCCTTCTTGATACTTGATGACCATTGGGCTTATCCACTCTGATTCTTCTACTACCTCAATGATACCAGATGCTATCATTTTGTCTATTTCTTCCTTAACCCATACGCGTAAGTTTGGATTCATCCGATAAGGCCTCTTCCGAATTAGGTGCGCACCTTCCTTCAACTTGATCTTCATCTCCCCAAATAATGGTGAACACCTTTGAGTTCATGGTATCTCGTGAGGGAACACATATTAAAACTCATGTAACAGATCAATGATCTTTGAAACCTCCTTTTCTGACCAATAGTCATCGATGATAGATTCCTTAGGTTCTGCCTCCATCCCAATGTTAACCTTATTTATTTTTAAGGGCTTGTGGTAGGCACATGCTTGCTCATTAGCGCTATCTATGACCTTGCGTGTAACCTCCGAATGGTTAACATCCAAAGTCTCCATCTCTTCTCCATCTATTACATAGACCATTTTACCTTTTTCTTTTTCCATGCATGCGTGTTCAAGTTGTACCTCATCTGATTCTTCTTCATTGAGGCACATCTCCAAAGAAGGATCACCTAGTAATTATAGTAGCCTATCTTCTGTTATAGCACTATCCCCCATCGTAAGGCACTTGATCACTTGTAATGCCTTATCCTTGATGGTTTGGTACTCCTATACTCAAAATCTTGAATGAGATCAGCCACCAACTCTTGTCAATTACCCATTTGACGACACATCTCTGAATGAACATACCAAGTGCACGCACAACCTTGTAAGGTGGAATAAAACTTATGCACCCATAATGAAGGTGGAAACACTTCTGTGCTTCCCATCTAGGCCTTCTCACACACTTGGATATGAAATGAAGTGGTCTCTTTACCATGATAGTCTTGTAGATGACCGTGGTGCATTTCTCTTGGAAAACCTTATAGAAAATGCAATTATTACATCCCACCACTCCAGGAGGTTTTCCTAATGTGTAGCCCACCAGCGCACTGCAGTTCTAAGTAGGTTGTAACTAAGAATTCCTCTTCTCTCATCCTCATCTTTCCACTGAGCTTCCATGTCTCGTAAGAAAATATCAGGATATGTCCCTCCAGAGTAACTTGGAAAATTCTTTCCTCCTAGGCACTTGACTAAGCATGCCTTTATAACCGATGTTACATATCCTCTTAACTATCACCCAATTAACTCATAAGTCCCATGTGCCCAATTGTCACTTGCTACACTAGTGGTATCACTCACGGAATGAGCATCTTCAAATTGGACAACTCCTCCGGCGTGCGGTGAATTATTTTACGATCTCTAATGGAGAGCACATAGATTCTATTAAGGACTTCTTCTCCTAAGGGCTTAGTATAGGGTGCTAACTTCCCATCTATCAAAGGAATGACCACCCTTTCCTCTTTTTCTCAAAAATGATATATAATTTGTTAAGCCGTAGGTCAACATTGTTCTTATAACACCATGGGTGCCCAAACAATGCTAGAAAGTTGTCTTCCTCAATGAGCGCCAAGACTTCAAAGTCTCTAGTGAACTTGGCTCCTTGAATGGTGATAACTACATCCTTGAGGACTCCAATGGGCATTTCCTTAGTCTTGTTTTCCATATACAACACATTCAAAGATGGTTGTAATGCGGGCCTTCCCATTTGATGTTAGGCATATAAGGTAAGAACATTGACTTCCTCTCCCTTATCGATGAGAATATTACTCAGAAGCCACCCATCAACAACCACATTCAAAGTAATCTCCTTATCATATTCAAGGCTATGAGGAGGAAGGTTTACATGTAAAACCTAC
Organism: Taxus wallichiana var. yunnanensis; assembly: GCA_018340775.1. NCBI lineage: Eukaryota > Viridiplantae > Streptophyta > Pinopsida > Cupressales > Taxaceae > Taxus > Taxus wallichiana. The sequence continues at coordinate 492,927,875 of CM031234.1, forward strand.
CTTTCACTCTTTACTCCAGCACATGGTACCTTCTCTCTTAGCCATTCTCCTAAGAATGGGATAATAGTCTATCGCCTTAAAAATTTCATACTTCTTTGACTTCATCCAGGTCCTTGTACGGAGCGTCAACATTCCTTCTTTCCTCCTACTGCCTAGACTACTCCTTTAGACACTAGATCTCTCCTTATAAACTTTGAATGACATACATAGTATCCTCATATACTTATTTCTAATGGGAAGGGTCTGGATACTTTCCATGTATTACTTCCTCTCTAACACTAATGTCCTTGGTCTTGGCATCTCCCAGGGCACATAGATTTTTCTCACGTCATCACCAACATAGGTGTTAGCCCTGACTCACACGCCACTTGTGGCATCCACTTTGAATCGGCCTTCTTGATGCTTACCATCCCAACACCTTTGTTCTTTCAAAGGTCTTTGTTGGTTCATATGCTCATAAAGTTATGGACACTCTTCTTACTTTTGTTTCTTTCTACACCATGAGCATTATAAATGGTCAAGACACACACATTTATAATGTTCTGTAGATCCACAATTATAACGCGTTCCTTATAGGAACTCACTTCATCCTCCGTCGTGGTTATTGTGACCATGAAATCCTCCACAAAAAACTCTTCCACACGTTCCTTCATCCATATGCCCTTCATAACATTGGTCATCATCCTTTGAACTTCTTGCAAGGATAGTCTAGCACACACCTAGATCAATAGCATCATGGATTTGATCAATCAGTTTGCAATCCTTGGTATCATGGGTCGTAGAGGTACAAATATTGCAATAGCAAGAAACATTCTTGCAGATTGTGCAATCGGAGTAACATTCTTACAGATTGTGCACTGGAGTAGAGGGCATCTACTTGCATCATGATCCCCATGGAAAATATCATAGTCTACTACCATAGAGTGCATCGATTTTCGAGGGAAACTATCATTTGCATGCCCATCTACTTTTTTGGAACATAATTTTTAAGTTGTCTAGCTAACCCTTAATGTATATGGGTCCATCACTAATATATAGGTTAATATTTAATAATATGAAATATTTATATTTCTATTATTAAATATGCTAACCTAGGTATATACTTTAGGTTAAATATTTAATATCATGAAATTATTATATTTCTAATATTAAATATTATAAACCTAGGTGTATGTGTCAACCATTTTAGGTTGAAAAGGTGGTTCAGGAGACATACCCGATCGCCTTATATAAAAAGGACTTTAGGTCCTCATTTGATATATTCAGGAAATATATCAAAGGTGTGCAAATCAAGTAATTTAGTTTTACCCTTGGTAAATAGGGTTTCAAAGGAGGAGGTGATCTTACTGGATGTAAAATAAGTTCTCTGAGTAAAAGGTTATTTTCGAAGTGGTTTTTACCTTATTGGGGTTTTCCACTATAAATATTGTGTCACCCGTGTTATTTATTTCCCGTACATATTTCTTTATTTACTTCTGTATATGATTTAATCTTTACTTAAATATTTATCATAACATTACGTAATATGTAAGTTGATTAAATCCGTATTTATTAGAATCCTCAAATTCTAACATTATAACAGAAGCGAGATAAATTAAATAAATTAAGATCAAATGTTTTGTATTTTATTTATTTATTTTGTATTGGTTTTTTCAACTAACCCGAAAGGGTATTTAAAAGTATCTGGTCCCCTTCTTTTTTCCCCAATTTCTTTTAGCATTACATTTGTGCAATTAAACTCTCAAAAAATTTTAGGGTTTTTCAATTTTAAATCCCTAATTTTTTGGGGGATATGTAATATGATATGATTCTTACTTTCATTTATATTTTGTAAATTATATGGAATTAATGTTTGTTTGGAGATTGATGTCTACACAGGTGAAAGGGGCTTCAAATATTTACCTACGTGAAAATCACATACAAAAAAAAGAAAGGATTTATTACTATATGAAATAATTTTCATGTTTTCTATAATTTCAAATGTTTGCAAGTTAAATATTTTGGAAGGTAAATTCATACCCGTGTTCTTCGGTCCCCTCTAAAAGGATTCAATTTTAAAAACTATAGTTTATAGTTAATCTATAACTATATCCTATATAATTTGAAAACTATATTATTATTTTTAAATAAATATATATATAATATATAATAAGGTTTATATAATAATTTATATAAACATCATATTAAAATTACATGGGATTGAGGAAAAGTCAACAAACCATATTCTAAGCCTAAGTTTAAATCATATTTAAACTTAACTTATAAATCTAGGCATATATAGTTTAAAAAGAAGAAAAAAACCTAAGTTTGAATCATATTTTATATATATATGGTTAGTTTAAACCGCTTAAAATATAAATTTTATTAGATTTGGTCTATATATGTTTTTAAAGAAAAAACCTAAGTGCTTACTTTTTTTGAAGAAGGGGGCCCGTGTTTATTGCTTGGCCATGAAGGGATTACTTTTAAAATATTAATACTTATTAAATAAAACCTAACATGTGTCCCTAACCATTTATATTATTCATATAAGGGGGTGGCCCCATTCATTTATATCTTATAGTTTATAAAAACTATATAAATAAACTTATTTAAAGGTTTTCTTTTATATAAGAGTGGGAGTGAAGAATAAAATGGGATAATATCTCGTATAAATATGGACTTCTCGGTATTAATGGTGAATTAAAAAAAGGGCTAGTTTATTGGTGGCCCACGTGAAGTGTGGTAAATATGTATTAAAAAAAGTATTGGTAGTTATAGCCACAAATATTTTAAAGCTTTTAGCTTACACTGTAATTTTTTTAACTGGTCTATGTCCTTTAAACCCTTTAATAAGGGTTATGCATTTTTTTATAAAAATAATATACTATAGTTTATAATTTTTATAAAATATATGTTATTTTTTATTTACATTCTATAAAATATATACCTCTTCTTTTTTTTTAAAAGTGTATATATTTTTACATTATAAATTATAATAGGTTATTATAATGTGTTAAAATATAACCTCCCTAATATTATACGAAGAAGAAATTTCGGAAATACGTAAAGTTCGCTTCATTAAATTTGATGGTCAAATGACCGTCACGATAGACCAAACATAAGACAATATGATGGTCATTTAGATGTCAAATTTAAGCTCGTAGGTTCCAGGAAACTTTCATTGTGTTAAAATTGACGGTCAAATGACCGTCACGATAGACCAAAAAAAAGCCATTATGACGGTCATTTAGACGTCAAATTTAAGTGGCCAAATTTTGTCTACATTAATTTTTTTCAAAAATTTGAAGTTGTTATGCATTCTTAGGGGTCTCTTCTTCACTTCTATATGGTCGAAAATATTTTTATATAGATTTGGGGTATAATGCAGAGCCCTTTATATTACGGGTTATTATTTTGATCATGGGAGGTTAATTAGTATGCATTGTAATGATAGAATTAGTTATGATCAAATAGTTTCTTTAGATCTATAAAATTAAGATCTGATTCTATTAAAAGTGTTGTTTTTAATATCGAAAAATATGTATCTAACTCTATGGTATATTGTATATTATAATGGGGTGTGTTTTACAAGTTTAGGAAAACAATGACATCTAACTATTTTTGTCTTGCCCAAATCCTGAATGAAACCAACTACAACATTTGAGTCAAAACAAAATTTATGGTGGAAAAACTCTAGATGATTATTTATGGATCTGAGGTTGCTCCCACCTATTTTCAATCAACTGAGATAACATGAATACATTCTTACAATGAATGCAAGAGGCTCTTTCTATGATTCTACGCAATGTGAACAATGAGTACCTTCTACACATTAGTAATATCAAACATCCGAAAGAGGTATGGACACAACTAAAATCTATGCATGAAGGATACTTGGTATATCAAGGATAGTAATGAGAGTAAAATAGCTAAAGGAATTCAAATAAATGTTCTATATATTTTTGATGATTTCTCTTTTGTATCTTGTTTTATATCTCAAAGTTTGAATAATTCAAAACTATGGCATGAAAGGTTAGGACATGTTAATTATCAAAGCGTATATGAAATGTCTAGATACAATCTAGTGAAAATTTTACATGTGTTATCTTCTTTTCTTGAAGTAACTTCATTAAATGCTTCTAAATGATGGTTTTGATTCTGATTTAGTAAATAGTCATGATGATGTTTTGATGCTATAGAATTTTCTCAAATGCTTATCTTCCTAGATAAGAAATTAAATTAGATTCAATCTATGTTAGAAATTTCAAATTCTATTAACCTTAGGAAAATTACTAGAAGCCATCATATGTACCATGTATTAATTACCTTGTATGAACTTGAGTCATGAAATATAATAGGGTCTAGGTGGATATAAAAAGTAAAATATAATGTTGATGGTAGTATTAACAAACATAAAACTAGACTTATTGCTAGAGGTTTCACTCAGAAACCTGGTTTTGATTATGTTGAGACATTTCCTGTAGCTAAAATGAGTACTGTTAGGGCCTTATTTGCAATTGCCGCTCAATTTGGGTGGGAAACCCACCAAATGGATAAAATAATAATTTTTTGAATTTCAATTTAAAAGAAGAACTTAACATGTTTCAACCTAAAGGATTTGAAGAAACTGGTAAAGAAAACTATGATTGTAAGTTGAGAAATTCTTGTATGGTTTAAAACAAGCTCTCAGAGCTTGGTATGTGAAAATTGATTCCTTTTTTAAATTGTTAGGTTTTGTTAATTGTTCTTCTAACAATGATATATTCATTAAATAATAAGGCTCGCATATTATCATTATAAGTATATATGTTGATGATTTGCTTATTTTTGGTGACAATTATGATTTAATTCATAAGATTAAAGAGAAATTGAAGCAGTACTTTGAAATGAATGAGTTAGGTCTCTCAAATCATGTTATTTGTATGACTATATTTCATTCTATTGTTATTTTTAAAAACACAATATGCAACCATTATATTGAAAAAGTTCCTTATGATTGATCAAAACCATTTTCTACTTCAATGGAAGTTGATATAAATATTGATCCTAAATCGCATATGAAAAAGGTTGATCCTATTTTATATACGTTCTTAGTTGATAGTTTGATTTATCTAACTATAACTAGATCAGATATTTCCTATACAGTAGGAATTACTTCAAGGTTTATGCAGGAACCTTTTTAGAGATCATTAGAATCTTGCAAAAAGAATTTTTATATATTTGAAAGGAAAAAACAATTATGGGTTGTATTATAATAAGAATGAAAATTCTATCTTATATGGATTTTGTGATTCTAACCATACCGATGTTGTGTTATAAAATATATTGGATATGTGTTCAATTTTTTTGTGCAGGAACCATTACTTGGAACAAAAATATAATCAATAGTCTCCATTTCTTCTACTGAGGAAGAGAAGTACAATGGAAGAAGTAAAGAAGCCATGTGGCTGCAACGGCTATTGGTAGAGATACACATGTAAGATAAAAGAAGTATTTCTCTTTTATGTGGTGGTCAGAGTTGTATTACTCTTGATTAAGAATCCAGTTCAACATCAAAGGATGAAGAACATTGAGATACATATACGCTTCACTTGTGAGAAGGTGCAAAGTGATGAGATAAATATCAAGTTTATGTTGATCAAGAGCAGTTCTTTGACATCTTCACAAAGTCCCCGAGTGCTTCAAAATTTTGTCACTTTTGTGAAAGTATTGGATTGTTAGATTTTTCATTGAGGGGGTAGTGTGCATGACAATGTCACCTCTTAATGGAACATGGTTTTGTTGTTCGAGGATCACAAATTGATCCCCCTTGGTGACGCACATTAGGCTTCTAGGTTGATGTTTCGGGCATCCAATGTGATTGCACAACATGGAAACCTCTCTCCAAGTGTGGGACTTGTGAAACCGAGAGAGGAATCTCCAGATCGAGGCTGGTTGCTCAAACTCCTCTCGATTTAGATCTATATTTGCACAACTACGAGGTTCGATCCTAATCCTACTCTAAATCAGTAAGGAGACAGGGATTAAAATGCAAAATTGAAACTAACTAAAGATGGTGATGCACCAAGAGGAGTGGTGAATATTTTTGTCATGTAAATAGACACAAACCAAAGATTGCAACATAAAAACATACACAGGCTGATGAGATATAATTTAGGATCTAAAATGAAGCAAATAATACAAACAAAGGACTGAAACCCATTCACAAAGCTTGCATTATCATTTCCAATGTCAAAACCACTACATTACAACCTCAGAGAGGTAAAAAGCTGTTACAATCTTTGAAGAGGTCTGATTCTTGCAACAATCACTTGCTGGAGGTGAAAGAAGAAGTTTGCTATGCCAAAAAGTGTTCCCTTTAGAAATGAGCCAAATCTGGCTTTTACATTGCATGGGTCGAGCCCAGGAGAGAGAAAACATACAAAAATGTGGGAGCCCATTCCTCCTTGATTGTAAATGCATTAAATCAGCATGGAGGACATTATAAACCCATACCCTACCATTTTTGACCAAATTGGAGAATGCGACCCATTCTATATTAATTTTGGTCACTGAAATGTCACTTCTGGCCATGAACACGTGTCAGAGCCGTTTCTTAACTTTCTCTCTCTAGAATAAACCAAAATTCAAGATTGACCCTAGAATCATGTAGAGAATTTTATAAGCTTTCCAATGATATAAAGAACGTGCAAATCCGAGCTCTGGATCGAAAGATATGGCAATCTAAAGATTTAGGGCACAAAACAGTAAAAATGGGTTTTGAAATTTTTTCCCGCGCTCGCCACACTGACGACACGTGTCAGGTGTTGATTGGATGAGAAATTATCTCTTCTTCCCTTACCCATGGGTTTTCTTTGAAAGTTTTGAATTTTTTTAATTTTGGAAAATTTCCCACTTTTTCTCCGCGTCCCCGCCACTGGGACACGTGGCATGATCTCGGTTGGAGGACAGGGCGCGTGGTCATCCTTTACCTTTTAGTTTTTGGACAAAAATTTTGCCAAATTCTCTAATTCCTCCCCGAGCTCCACACTTCTCTCGCTCCATTGGACACGTGTCCTCGTGTCTATTGGCTCGGCCGACCCTTCAAACCTCACCCTTCAAAATTTTGGACGTTTTACCTTGTGACGTGTGGCGTTTCCCCGATTTGTCCGCAGCTCGCCGGCTTTTCGCATCCCTCGCGTCTATTTGTCCCAACTATCCCAGATGTCTACGACAAATTCTTCCGAACCACCCGAAATGGGCTTCCTCGTCCCTCTTTGCGGCGAAGACACGTGGCATGATTTGATTGGCTCTCGCATCTTCGGCTTCCGCGTCCGCCGCCTCCATTTGTCCTAACGTCCCCAACTGTCTGGGTATGCTGTCCTGGGACAAATTCTTCCAAACCGCCCGAAATGGGCTTCCTTGTCCCTCTTTGCGGCCGCTTCACCTTTTCACGTCCTTCACGTCCTTTCGGCCCAGATGTCCCAACCTGTTCTGCACAACAGTTAGTCGATTTTCTCACCTTCGGTCGGTTCAGCTTTTTGCGTCCCGTGTGTCCGCACGGCCCAATTGTCCCAAGTGCTGCCTGGGCCACCTGAAGGCTTTTCGGCTGATTTACACCCCGACGTCCTAATTGTCCCAAGGACCGCTTGGACTAGGACTTAGCCAATTTTCATGATTTTTTCTGGCCCAAGCTTGTTTTTTGCAACTTTTTCACCCCTTTTTTAGAACTTTCTCTTTTCTTCTTGGACAGAGAGTTAGAAAAAATCCGAGGGGACCCTAGAAACATGATTTTTTGCCTTGAATCAATCTATTTGCCTGGGACTTGAGTATTTGATGCATGTTATCCAAAATTACCCTGGGGGTGAATTTTGGATAACAATTTGGCGACTCAGTGGGGTTACCTGCCTGCTAGGTAGAAGATACCAGTTTCCTGAAGCAGTCCATTGGGCATGGAGTCATCAAATATTCTGTTTAGAACCCCAACTGACTTAGAATGTGTAAGGAGGAAGATGGAATATCACCTGATGGGAGCAAGGATTGCAAAACATCTCCATGGACAGCAAGCTATGCCAAAGCACTTAGGGAAAACAAAACTAACCTACAACAAAACAATGTGCACAAGCACTTGGAGGAATGAAAATCTAATCTAATATTTACAAGGTAGTGAATTTCCCTCTAGAAGCAACGCTTGAGATAGATTCCATTGACTGGAATCTGCAGTTCTTCACCATCCAATGAGGCCAATTGGAAAGCATTGTTGTTCTTGCACTTCGTGACCATGTATGGGCCACTCCAAAGGGCATCAAATTTTGAATGCCTTCCCGATTTTGCTCTATCCACATCCCATTTCAACACTAGATCTCCAACTTGAAAAGATCTATCCTTGGCCTTCTTATCAAAGGTCTTCTTGATCAAAGCTTGATCCTTTTCCATTGCTTGGGATGCCTGATTTCTGATCTCTTGCAACTCCATCAACTTTACATACCTCACCTCCATGGGCTCAAATTCAAGCAACTCCAGCTGCTTCATGAGTTCTAATGTTGGCAACTCAAGTGACATGGGAAAGATTGCCTCTCTTCCATGTAGACAAGTTTGAATGGAGAGTTACTTGTGGATCTCTTGGGAGTTATCCTATCAGCCCATAAGGCTGATTTCAGTTTGGTATGCCAAGACCTTTGATTCTCGTCAAGAGTCCTCCTAATGATTCTCAACAAGTTCTTGTTTGTAGACTCGGCCTGGCCATTACCTTGAGGGTAATAGTTTGATGAAGTGCTTAGGTAAATACCGTTCTTGACAGCCCTACTCACCACCTTAGATCCAATGAATGCCAATACATTATCGAGAGATTATTGTAGCAGTACACCAAATCTAGTTCTTATCCCCTCATAAAAGTCTAAGATGCTAGACTCATTTGCCTCTTTGAGTGCTACGCTTCATCCATTTGGTGAAGTAGTCTCGTGGTCATCAAAATCCATTTGTGCCCTTGGCTTGAATTGGGATTAATGACTCCAATGAAGTCCAAACCCCATTGCATGAATGGTTGGTCAACTGAGATTGGATGTAATGGAAGGGCAGCAAGTCTCTCTTTTCATATGAAGAATACACAATTCTTACACCTCTTGATCCATGCATAGCAATCACTGAAGATTTTAGGCCAATAATAACCAGCCTTCATGATTTTTAGAGCTGGCACTCTTGGTGCAAAATGACCACCAGTTGATCCACCATGGAACTCTTCCAACACCCTTTGAATCTGATTTGTGCTAATGCATCTCAGCAGTACTCCATTCACATCTTTCTTGAACAAAACTCCATCAACAATGGCATACGGAACAACCTGCAATCTAAAGTGTCTCCTTTAGGTCTTGTTCTTCTCCAGAGGGCATAGGCTTGTACCTAGGAAGTGTATAATGCCTTGGGTCCAGCAAGGAGTGGGGGCAGCATCGTCTTCTTCTTGATTGCCACTTGGCTCATGGCTGTTCTAGACCACAAAAACAGCCTCTTCTTCATTACATACTTCTTTTTGCTTCCCCAAAACTAGCTACTCACACAATCCTTTCCCTCTTACCAGCTTGGTGATCTTGATCTCAATGTCATACTCCATGACATGGGTGATCCAACCTGCCCTTTTCTCATTCAAATCCTTGTTGAGGAGGAAGTCCTTAACCCCAGCATGTGAGACCAGCAACTGGACCTTGTTGTTTGAGACTAAATGCTTGAATTTCTTCAAGCTTCTGATTACTGCAAGTACATGCTTCTCAATAAAAGAGTATCTCACCTCATAGTCATCTAGGCTCCGGCTGAAGAAGGCAATTGGCTGCTCATCATTATCCTTGTTCTGTTGTACCAAAATGGCAGAAATAGTGTCATTACCTCCAAATGCATAGAGGATGAAATCCTTGGAGAAGTCCGGGTTGATGAGAGTTGGTGCTTGAGAGATAGCTTCTTTGATTGCTTCAAAACTCTCCTTGCCTTCTGCTGTCCACTTGAAAGCCATGCTCTTCTTTAACATTTTGGTGATGGGCTTGACAAGGGCTGCAAAATCTGGGACAAACCTCTAAACAAAGTTTATCCTTCCCAAGAAAATCTGAAGGGCTTTCTTGTGGCTTGGAAATGGTAGTGCTCTTATGGCTTCAACCCTCTCTGGATCAATTGCTAATCCTTCCTTGGAGATAATATGGCCAAGGAGCTTTCCTTCATGTGCAAGAAAGATGCACTTCTTAGGATTCAAAGACACTCCAAATCTCCTGCACCTCATGAAGACTTGTCTCAAATGGGAGAGGTGGTCTGCTGCATTTTTGAAAAAAAAGTGATATCATCAAGGTAAATCAGCACCACATTGTTAATCAAACCTTTGAATGCCATGTCCATTGCCCTTTGGAAGGTAGCACTAGCGTTGGACAGCCCAAATGGCATTTTCCTGTATGCAAAAGTTCCCCATTTGGTTGTGAAGGTTGTCTTGAACTGGTCTTCTTCCTTCACCATAATCTGATTGTAGCCTGAGTAGCCATCAAGTAGTGAAAACCTCTCGGAGCCAGCCACAACTTGCAAGATTTGCTCCATGGAAGGGAGTGGGTAATGGTCCTTGAGAGAGGCTCTATTCAAGTCTCTAAAGTCAACACACAATCTGATCTCTCCACTCTTATTTCTGACTGGAACTAAGTTGGCAACCCAACTAGAATGCTTGATTGGGAATATGATCCTTGACTTAATCATCTTGTCTAATTCTTTCCTCATGAGAGGCTCCATGTGTGGATTGACTGGTCGTTGTTTCTACCGACAGCTTAGTATTTGGATCCAATTCTATGGTATGCTTGAGCTAAGTTGGTATTGAAACCTTTCAAGTCTTCATAGCTCCAAGAAAACACGTCGGGAACTCTTGACACAAATTGTATGAACTCATACCTTTCTTGTTCATTGTCATCCTTCCAATTTGTAATGGTTTGTTTTCTTCTACCAAGATGGATACCGAATCCTCTCTCTTGACTCAATGTTTTCTTTCTCCTTTCTAAACTGATCATTAGGGTTAAAAATGGACTCCAAAGTGATAAGTCCTTGGGCAACTTGTTAGTTCTCAGCTGTACTACTTGGTCACCATACTGCTGTTCCAATCTTTCTTGATTCTTGGCTGAGAACTCAGCTTCTTCTTGCAAGAAATGGATGATTTGCTGGTCATTTTCAAACACTTGCCAACTAACATTGTTATCTGGCACTGAAGGCCTCACAATCACGTAGATGTTTGGCTATACCTTGTCTTGTTGAATGCTTTCCACAATGTCAAAGGCTGCCCCTACTGCTGCAAGCCTGTCAGCAGCTTGATTCTCTTTCCTAGGAATGGATTTGATGCCAAAACCCTCAAAATCTTCCATGAGGTCCCACACCCTGTTCTTGTAGCACTTGAGTAGATCATTCTTGGCAGCATGTTGTCCCTTGACCTAATTTACAATCAATTCACTGTCCCCAAAGACTTGCAAGTTCTTTATTTTCTTCTTGATTGCCCAATGCATCCCTTGCACCAAGGCTTCATATTCAGCAGTGTTATTGGAGCATGCAAACTGAAATCTAAAAGCTGAATAGTACTTTATTCCTTGAGGTGAAACAAGCATAGCTCCACCTCCTACACCTTGTCTACTCCTTGATCCATCAAAAAATAGCTGCCATACCTCATTATCATCTTTGTGGTTTGGCTTGGTGATGCTAGGAATAGGCTGATTTTCTTCGTGTATGCAATAGACCCCTAGCTCAGATTCTTCCACTTCTTGATAAGGATCAAATGCATGTATCTTGTTTTCCCATTCATCAAGAGTTAGATCCGGGATGCTTCCAACCTTGGTGTCAGCCTCATCAGTGCTTGGGTGATCTTCTTGATCAAATGCTGAGCAATTGGCATTAATCTGACTTGGAGTGTAAGGCTCAATGTGGAAGTTTGCAATAGGTTCAGACCTGATTGTGGCTTTGGTTCCATACCTCATTCTGAATAGCATGTGTGACCAATCAGCAGACAAATATCCCCCAATCTTGGCTGTGAAGTCCCTTGACAAACATAGGGCAAAGAGTGGTGGAAGGTCTATGACTGATACATCTTGTAAAACAACAACATTTGGACATGCATGCAAGGTAAGACTCAAGTTTCTAATCACCCCAACTGTTGTTACTACTGTCCCATCTAGCTGCACTACCCCTTTGGATATGGTTTCATATTGGAGCCCTAGCTGATCAGCTATTTGTTTAGGCATTACCAAGCTACTTGCCCCGGAGTCTATCATGCAATTGTGCACTAGATGATTTCCAATGATCAATGAAACATAGAAAGGAGGGGGTTTCAACATTTTACCTTGCTGTCCTCTATGATTTCCCTCAGTCCGGGTAGCATTTGTAGCATTTATAAGCACCTTCTCTGCAGCAGAGATCTCTTTGGCCCGGAATGGATAGGGATTCCCACATTGATATATTGACGTTTGTCTTCTTCATCCGATCAATGATACTTGAATGGAGATGAAGTATCCCTCTTTGTCCCTTAGTTTGCACATTTACTCCTTGCATGTGGGCAGCAACAACTAGTATTTGAGTTGGCCTAAGGGCTGTTCTTGGCTGCCCTTGTGCATTTGAAATTAGATTTTGCTTGCCAATCATTTGTGGAGCCATGGAGGTTGTGGATTGGTTGGTGCTAATGGCTGTTCTTCACCCAAATTCCTCCTTTTTAACCTTGTGTTGGATGAAACACTTTGAGAAACTACCTGGTTCATGCCACAAAAATCTTCTACTTGCCAATTTACCAATGTGGTGTCATTTGGGGCACTTGGAGATTGCTATTGGAATATTTCTTGTTGTTGGCTTCTTCCTTGACTGCCTTCACCCTCCACACTTGTAGTTGTCACCATTAATGCTTGATTCAAAGCACCATTCAAGCACATGGATTGGTTATGAGGCTCATTGCATGGAAAACACCAATCATACTCCTGGGCAATGTTGTTTTGTGTTGGCACCAATGCCTTAGAGGTAGATATGGCATTTGGATTATAGGGCTGAAATGGTCTACTGGCAGGAGGCCTTATTTGATTCATATTTACAACTGGATTAGGTGGCATTTGTGGTTGGTATGGCTGCCTATTAGGCTGAGCTTGGGGTTGATAAGAAGGTCTAAAACCTTGGGCCTGTTGCCTTTTGAGAGTAACCAACTCATTGCTTAGGTTTTGCAATTGCTTCATGACTTCTTGAAGCTCATTTGGGGCACTTGAGATGAAGTGGAAGCTTCATTTGAACTCTGATTTCTAGGAGTGGGAGAAGGAGCCAAATTAGGTGCTTGATTGGCGTTTAAGCTCTCTAAACTTGGAAACAATGGCATGGGAGGTCTAGGGGCAAGTTTGCCAGCTTGGATTAAACAATTTTCAGCCCTAATGGCAATGCTATAAGCCATAGGGATAGTTATGCCTCCCATGGACTGAATTAACATAGAAATATCAGAATTTAGAGCTTTGAGGTAGTAGAGAAAAGCACCTTCTACTGTTGGCCTGACTGCCACTGGAATTATCTCCCAAGTCTTTTGAAATCTGAAGTTGAAATCGGTCAGCTGCTCATTGGGAGCTCTCTTGATGGTTGTCAGCTGCTCCAAAAGAGACAAGTTGTCTCCCTTTTCTCCAAATTGCTCATGAAGTGCTATACATAGCTAATTCCAATTTGTGATAGAACCAGCTCCAAGGATCCTAAACCATTGCAATGCTTTACCCTTGAATGAAGATGCCAGTAACTTGACAGCCACTTGCATCTCATTGATTTCATGGATTGCACAAAGGTTAGCAATATCTTTAACATGATCACCTGGAGTAGTCTGATTTTCTCCAGTGAAGTAGGGAATGTTCTTCAAGGCTACAATAGGAATTGGATGTTGTGCATTGAGGGCAAGTGGGCTGCTGCCTGTGAAGTTGACGTAGGGGTTGTTTTGTGCCATTCTAATTGGTCTTAAAGCCCTTGTTGGTGAAATGAAAGGCCTACCAGGTGGAGGAGTTGAGAGAGTTCTGTTTGGTGGAGATGGAGACCTTTGAATCCTTCTTCCTCTTTGCCTTCTTCTTGGAGATAATTGTAGGTATTCAAACAACACTTCTTCTTCTCCAACTCTTGACCTTGTGGTGATTCTTCTCATGAGTTTTCGGGCTGCACCGCTTGAAACTAGTTGATTTTTCCCCTTGGAGTTGCCTCGATATGCAAATAATATCTCTTTTCAAGCAAGAAAATTGTAATGAGATGCACATCAACTTTGCTACAATAAAAATGATACCTCTAGTGTCCCACCGGCATACCAAAACTGTTGGTGTAGGATCACAAAGACCCCTGGACACACATCAAGCTTCTAGGTTGATGTTTCTGCATCCAAGGTGTGATTGCACAACATGGAAACCTCTCTCCAAGTGTGGGACTTGTGAAACCGAGAGAGGAATCTCCAGATCGAGAGGTCTGGTTCCTCAAACTACTCGATTTAGATCTATATTTGCACAACTACAGAGGTTCAAATCCTAATCCTACTCTAAATTGTAAGGAGACAGGGGATAGAAATGTAAAAATGAAACTAACTAAAGATGGTGATGCACCAAGAGGAGTGGTGAATAGTTTTTTCATGCAAATAGACACAAACCAAAGATTACAACATAAAAACATACACAGTGATGAGATATAATTTAGGATCTGAAATGAAGCAAATAATACAAACAAAGGACTGAAACCCATTCACAAAGCTTGCATTATCATTTCCAATGTCAAAACCACTGCATTACAACCTCAGAGAGGTAGAAAAGCTGTTACAATCTTTGAAGAGGTCTGATTCTTACAAAAATCACTTGCTGGAGGTGAAAGAAGAAGTTTGCTATGCCAAAAAGTGTTCCCTTTAGAAATGAGCCAAATCTGGCTTTTACATTGCATGGGTCGAGCCCAGGAGAGAGAAAACATACAAAAACGTGGGAGCCCATTCCTCCTTGACTACAAATGCATTAAATCAGCATGGAGGACCTTAAAAACCCATACCCTGCCATTTTTGACCAAATTGGAGGAGAATGTGACCCATTCTATATTAAATTTGGTCACTGAAATGTCACTTCTGGCCATGAACATGCATCAGAGCCGTTTCTTAACTTTCTCTCTTCATACTGAACCAAAATTCAAGATTGACCTTGGAATCATGTAGAGAATTTTATAAGCTTTCCAATGATATAAAGAACGTGCAAATCTGAGCTCTGGATCGAAAGATATGGCGATCTGAAGATTTAGGGCACAAAACAGGAAAAATGGGTTTTGAAATTTTTTCCGCGCTCCGCCACTTGGACGACACGTGTCGGGTGCTGATTGGATGAGAAATTCTCTCTCCTTCCCTTACCCGTGGGTTTTCCTTGAAAGTTTTGACTTTTTGTAATTTTGAAAAATTTCCCACTTTTTCCCCGCGTCCCCACCACTTGGGACACGTGGCATGATCTGGTTGGAGGATAGGGGCGCGGGGTCATCCTTTACCTTTTAGTTTTTGGCCAAAACTTTTGCCAAATTCTCTAATTCCTCCCCGAGCTCCACACTTCCCTCCTCCATTGGACATGTGTCCTGTGTCTATTGGCTCGGGCCGACCCTTCGAACCTCACCCTTTGAAATTTTGGACGTTTTCCCTTATGACACGTGGTATTTCCTGATTCGTCCGCGGGCCTGCCAGCTTTTCACGTCCCTCACATCCATTTGTCCCAACCGTCCCCGTACTATCTCTGGAACAAATTCTTTCGAACCCCCCGAAATGGGCTTCCTCGTCCCTCTTTGCGGTGAAGACACGTGGCGTGATTTGATTGGCTCTCGGCATCTTCGACTTTCTGGCCCGCCGCATCCATTTGTCCCAATTGTCCTGGGTATGCTGGGAAAAATTCTTCCAACCACCTGAAATAGGCTTCCTTTTCCCTCTTTGCGGCCGCTTCACCTTTTCACGTCCTTCGCATCCTTTTGGCTGGATGTCCCAACCTGTTTTTGCACGCAGCTTAGTCGATTTTCTCACCTTCGGTCGGTTCGGCTTTCGGCATCCCGCGCATCCCCACGGCCCAACTGTCCAAAGTGCTTGCTGGCCGCCTGGAGCCTTTTCGGCCGATTCGCGCCCTGACGTCCCAACTGTCCCAAGGACCGCCTGGACTAGGACTTAGCTTGATTTTCATGATTTTTTCGCCCAAGCTGTTTTTTTTGCAACTTTTTCACCCCTTTTTTAGAACTTGCTCTTTTCTTCTTGGACAAGAGAGTTAGAAAAATCCGAGGGGACCCTAGAAACATGATTTTTTCCTTGAATCAATCTATTTTCCTGGGACTTGAGTATTATGATGCATGTTATCCAAAATTACCACAGGGTTGAATTTTGGATAACAGTGTTTTTGTAAAAAGACCTTCGGGCATGTATACCTCATCAGCTTCTTTTTAGAAAGAAGTGTAGAAAGATCTTAAAGGTGGTCTTCAATAAAATCTTTAGTGCTATTGAGTTTATTGGTAAACATCTAGTACAAACATATTGTTAAGGAGGTCCTTGGTTGTAAAAGGCTCCTATATGCTTGGGTTCAATAACCTTTTATGAGAACTTGTGAGAACATGTAAAACTCACAAATCATACTTAGCCACTGATCATGGGATGATCTTTGGGATTCCAAATCATTTTGTACCAAAAGATAATTTGAGTATGATGAATGTGTTATAATTCCTTCAACCGATATGCTAGCCTAAAATCTTTATGGTTTAAGGATTGTAAATCCTGTAGTGTACCACAGGGCAGGTAATCTATTAGCATATGCTATGTTATCCCACTTAACATTAAGGGGAGTGTTGGAACATAATGATTAAGTGGTCTGGAAAACCCTTAATGTATATGGGTCCATCACTAATATATAGGTTAATATTTAATAATATGAAATATTTATATTTTTATTATTAAATATGCTAACCTAGGTATATACTTTAGGTTAAATATTTAATATCATGAAATTATTATATTTCTAATATTAAATATTATAAACCTAGGTGTATGTGTCAACCATTTTAGGTTGCAGAAAGGTGGGTCGGGAGACATACCCGATCACCTTATATAAAAATAAATTTAGGTCCTCATTTGATATATTCGGAAATACATCAAAGGTGTGCAAATCAAGTGATTTCATTTTACCCTTGGTAAATAGGGTTTCAAAGGAGGAGGTGATCTTACTGGATGTAAAATAAGTTCTCTAAAGTAAAAGGTTATTTTCAAAGTGGTTTTTACCCTATTGGGGTTTTCCACTATAAATATTGTGTCACCTGTGTTATTTATTTCTTGTAAGTATTTCTTTATTTACTTATGATGTAATCTTTATTTAAATATTTATTGTAACATTATGTAATATGTAAGTTGATTAAATCCGTATTTATTAGAATCCTCAAATTCTAACATACTTCACAGATCTATACACCAATGCCCACTATGAACGTCATGCGCTACTGAGTTTGCAGATAGATTTTCTAATTGCTTGGCCATTACAGAAATTTTAGCCTCCAAAAAGTGATAACACCTATGTCAACACTCCCAATAGATTTGGCGCATAGGGCATCTTCCAATGCCTCGGTGGGTCTGTGAAAGTCTTGTGTGATGGAGACCTTCTAAATGGTGTTATCAACCCTTTGAAAAACCATTGAGCATGTTGAGAAGGATGAATTTCATAGGATAACTTTGACAAGAGAGTCTTAAACATGCATCATACTCCTACACACTCTCTGCCATTCCTTGTTGGATCTCCTTAAGAGCACTGATGCTCTTCGCTTAAACTCTAGGATATGGAATTTTGCTAGGAAGGCATTCTTCAACGTGGTGTATTCTACCACCATCTAATGGTGGTTGTACTTCCTATACCAGCTATGCACGTTCCTTGAATCATTTTTACAAACTGACTTGCCTTCTACTCCAGGGTAGTAATCCCCTTCGTGCGCCATAGTAACTCACACTTTTGCACATGCTCTACAACATCTTCAATACCCCTATAGGCTAGTAAGTGCAAAGACATCTTGAAAAAAACTCACGGAGGTGGTTGGGGTCCTTTTTATCTTGATCCAGGGCCTTGGTTCCTCTCAAGGTGTTTCCTCCCGACCCACCGGATCCTCCTCCCCGTAGTCGGTAAAGGAATATAAGTGGTCGCGCCTAGTGTTCCTAGTATCCCATTGAACCGCATGCCGATGGTTTGTGATATTGTTCCACTACCAGGTTGTATGTCCCTAGCCACTCCCACATGTGATGCCTAAAGCTTGCATACTTCCACCTTTGTCCGAAGATTCCTCTAAATATAGGAATGGCTTGCGTAGCCATGGATGTTCCAAACAAAAATTATATCTCTTGGGTGCTGATTGGTCACTCCCATCGATACCAAGCTGGGTTATCAATTCTTCTCCTTGATATGGAAAATCAATCGCTAGGGGTTGGATGCCAAGTGGGTTCAAATGTGCGTCGATGGCTCTCCTTTCTCCATGCGACGAACTCTCATCAAAAGATGAATTGACCTCTCTCCCACACTTGCCAAGATGGGGTAGCACAGAGACTTCTTAGGATCCACATCCTCTCGTGTTAACCTCAAATCCTTCTCGCAACGTCTCGCCTCCATAGATCCATCATAATTACAACCTCATGTTTTCTAGTCATATCACTTTCACCAACTTCACTATACTTGATTCGTCTCTCCTCCCATTCCTTCTCGAGTAGCAATGCCTACCATCTTCCTCCACCCTAGATTCCTTTCCCAGTGCTCAGAGAAGTGTAGATGGCCATGAGAAATGCTTCTAAAATCAAAGTAATGACCAAGATCTTCATAGAAAAAGGAATAACATGCAAAAATGATCCTCTAGGCTCCCTCGAAAATTGAAATCAACAAATTATGGGAAAGAATATGTCAAAATGGCGTATTCAAAAGTATAACTAGTTAGCACTCCCTTCCACCGTGATTAGTAGGACGCATCCAAGTCAGATCTACATCCTATAGCCTTTGATAGTCATCTTGGGTCCACACGTATGATCTATAGTACCAACTTGATCTGGATGCATATGCTAAAAGCCATTCATATAGTTCTACTGGGAAGCAACAAAAGAATGTCTCATATAACTCATGGTATAGGTTCTCTTCTACCCATCTACACGCATTAAACTCAAGTCCAGTGCTAAATCTTTGAGAAAAATCATCCTCCGTGATCTTGAACCATGTTTCAACACTTTCTAAGGTCAAGCGCTCTGTCATCACACATCACAGGGACAAAGATGCATGCCATTTCTCACAACAACTTCTAAATGAGGTCTCAAAAATGGAACCAAGATGTAGTCATTTTTATACCCCTCATACAACAAGAAAATCCCATGCACATCAACCTATCACCCAGAGGGCGCTGGGCGCTCACCCGAGGCAGGCGTGGGTGCCGAGTCTCTCCTTTATGCGAGTTTTGTGAGAATGCATCATCTTAGAATAGATAATCAAATGCAAGACAAAAATAACTATACCACATTCTTATAAACTTAGGAGTTATCATCTCATTGTATGCAGGTGAGAGAAATAACAAGCAACACATGGAGATGATTCATTCAGAAAGGAAATGCATAAGTATTGAACACGATGATTTATAACAAAGCATTATATTCATACTATCAAATTAAATGACCCACATTACATCCCTTGAGGTCATAACAGATCCTCATATAATTATGCAAATCCAAGTCATGCATTCAAAATATATCATGCTCATTATATTACAAAGAAAAATGAGAACCCATCCCCTTATGTGCTAAATGCTCACAAAGATATCCTAAACCCTAACCAATAACATTCTCCATTTTGTTTTCTATAGGGCTTCACCTCTCTTCAACTATATCATTTTATTCTACTAGATGCTTGTATATATAGCCTTAACACCCACCGCCATGCCTTCCAAAAGTTACGGACCGGTTTCCAAGTGTCAAAGTTGTCCTCCATGGAAGCATGCATTTCCAGATCCGAGTTATCCATTCCTTGCAATGATGTCTTCTGGAAACTTCCATCACATGCCTAGAATATTCCCTTTTTGATCCATAGTTGCTAGGCTGACACCTTATCCATAAGGGTCATGCTTTTCTCTTGTGCTTCCTGGGATGACGAATGCAATTAAGTACAAAACCTGTTTTACCTTACGTGCGCGCCATATTTTCTGCAAAACCCTTCCAAAACCTTTTCCCTACACACATTCAACACATGCACCCTTCTTAAATTAGGTCCCATGTGCCCACATGCCTTCTTGTACTTAGTTGATATTTTAGGGCCCAACATACATGGTTTCTCAAAGAATTTTGATACCAATCTCCTCTAATGATCACCTCTGATACATGTGTTCATTTGACCCCATGCACCTTTGACTTCACAACCCATGCCACCACATCAACATTATTCCAGTAACTTCTTACAACTCTTACCATATCCTACTTGATTCCCCTTTATGATCCACCCCACACTAAAAATATGTGTGTTCCTCTGCAAATAACACCTTGATGATGTAATTAGGCATTAACACACACATGCACCCAACAAAAACATAATGAAATAAAGCAATGAGAAAGGGAAACACAAAGAAAGGTGAATGCATGAAGGGAAATCCTAAGCTAATTGGCAATATTGCCTTATTTACAAATGCGCAGAAGCCTTATTTATAGTAGGACTTCAACATCCTTCCATCAAAATACACAGAAGTTGCATTCCATCCAGCTCCTATACTGGTAAGCGCTTGAATCAAATAAATGGGTAATATAATATGGTCCCAACCAATGGACCTTGAGCTTCCCAGGATGGCATGGGAACTTAGAATCATAAATTAAAACCATCTGCCCAACCTCAAATTGTTTAATCTTTATGTGACGATCATATCGGGCATTTTGTCTCACCTTCTCAGTCTTCTGACTCCATCTAGCAAGGGATCGTATTTCATCCAACTACATCAACTTGTAAATGTGATCTTACAACACATGTTTTTCTACCAATCCTCTTGCGCATGCAATATGTAAAGAGGGTACCATGAACTCTACCAAAAAAAAAATTTGGAGCCAAACACCAATTGAAATGGTGCGGCATTGTTTAATCTCTTGTAAGTTATTATATAAGCCCATAGCATGGATGAGAATTTGTGATCCCAATCCTTCCTCCCAAAATCAAAAATATTAATAACTGTATGACTTAATATCTTGTTAAATGCCTTAGCAATCCCATTAGCTTTGAGGGTGATAAGGGTAGTATTGTGATGAGCCAACATGAATTCTACCAACAAAATCCTGACTATCTCATTCAAAAATGAGTACCTTGGTCACTAGTAAAACTCGAGTGCAACCATACCTTCGATTATATTATCCCTCAAGAATATTACTACTATGGCCACCATGCAATCCCTTGTAGAAACTTCCTCCACCGATCGTCTTAGATAATCACTACAAGTAATGATATAGCATGAACTTGTCCTTCGTGTGGTAGGTGAAATAGGGCCTACAAAGTCAGTTTTCTATTTCTCAAATGGTTCAGCACTAGCTATTGGTCTCAATGGAATTTTATCCATTTTTCCTAGCTTACCAAGGCACTGACAATGATCACAAGCCTTGCAATATTCCATATAATCCTTGTAAAATACCTCCCACCAAAGGCCAACTAAGAGTATCTTGTGCACGGTCGTATTCCTCGCATAGTGTCCCCCTACAATTCCACCATGAGCCTCTTCCATGATTGTAGTTCTCTCATGCTTTAGAACACACCGACACAAATCATCATTGTAGAATAACTTGTATAAGCCTACACTAATTAACATGTAGGGTGCAATGCATATGGATAATTGATTCATTTCCAAATTCTTCATTCTCTCCAACGCCACATCCATTTTGAGAATTACAAAAATATCTTCCAAGTCGGAGGGTGCACGCTATAATTTGAATAGTTGTGCATCTGTCATTGTATTCTCAATGCTATATGTGTCCTCTCCCGAGTCAATCCTTGATAATTGGTCAAACCTGAAATTACTCTTACCCAATTTTACAACAATCGTAAAATCAAACTCCTAAAGTAATAGGACCCACTGCATATGCACCCTTTCAAGAAAGGCTTGTTCACAAAGTACTTTAATGCCATGTGCTCTATATAAATGATACAAGGCATCACTAGAAAATATTTCCTAAATTTTTACAATGCGTAGATCATCGTGAATGCCTCATGCTCCATGGTAGTATAGTGTTGTTCACCCGAGGTTAACTTCCTACTAGCAAAGCACAAGGGATGGTCAAAAATTCCCTCTCCAAGTTGTGCTAATATTGCTCCAATCACCATCCCTGAAGTATCAACATGTACATGGAATGGCTTATCCCAAGAGGGAAAGCATAATATGGGTGCGGTGATAAGCATATTCTTCAATGTGTCAAATGCCATCTGTTATGCCTCTCCCCAATGAAATGTAATTTTTTTCTTCAAAAATCCTCTAATGGTGCGGTGATCTTGGCATACCCCTTAATAAATTTCTGGTAATACCTGTATGCCTAAGGAATCCACACACTGCACTCTAGTTGGTAGGTTCCCCTAATCCCTCAATAATGATAACTTTGGTAGGATCCACCAGTGAAGCATTCTTTACATATTATATGTCCCAACAGGTCTGCTAAATGGAGTAGTGAATTTTTTTCTTAATGTTGAGAGATATACTCAACTACCGTTATCTCTCAAACATCAACCTCGAGATTTTCACAATGGTATCTCACTAATCCATATACTATCCAGGACATCCGGTAGACTTGTAGAAATGTATGGATGAAGTACTTAAATGCCTAAACCACAATGTGTGAAAACATAATAGGTGCATTCTTCAGTCCAAAAGGCATGACCGTATAGGTAAAACGTCCCCATTCAGTGGCAAAGGTTATCTTTTCTTGGTCCTCCTTTGCAATTCTAACCTAATGGTATCCTAAGAATCCATCTCGTGAAATAATATATCTCACACCAGATACTCCTTCCAGGATGTCTTACGTGAAGGGGTTAAAAAGGATCAATAACACACATCGCATTCAAATCCTTGTAATCAATGAAAATCCTTATCCTCCCATCCTTCTTAATGTTGATGACCATCAGACTTATCCATTCTGATTCCTCAACAACCTCAATGATTCCTGATGCAATCATCTTGTCAATATCCTCCTTGAATTTGATGTGCATATTTGGATTCATTTGATAAGGTATCTTCCAAATTCGGCATGTACCCTCCTTTAATTTGATCTGCATCTCCCCTAAAGAGTGGTGAACTCCCTTGAGTTTGTGGTACGCACATGGAAACAAATCCTGATATTCATATAAAAATCAATAATATTTGAAACCTCCCTTTCTATCCTTTAATCCCCAATAGTAGCTTCCTTAGATTCCACCTTTGAACCAATGTTAACCTTATTGGTTTTTAGGGGTTCATGGTAGGTGCATGCTTTCTCATCAACACTATCCATAACCTCACACATACCAAAAGTATGGTTAGCATCTATTTATTCCACCTCTTCACCATCTATCATGTAGACCAATTTTCCTTTCTACTTTTCCATGCATGCGTGCTCAATCTATACCTCCTCTGATTCTTCCTCATTGAAGCACGCTTCAAAGCCGATTCACCCAATAACTACAAAGATTATATGTCCTCCACCATGGAACTATCTCCAATAGTTAGGTGCTTAAAACCCGTAGTTCCTCATTCACCGATGGTTTAGTACTGATAATTGAAAGCTTAAAGGAGATAAGTCATTAACTCCCGCTAGTTTCCTATCTTATGGAGCAGCTTTGAATGAATAGACCAAGCACGTGTGCAATGTTGTAAGGTGCGAGAAATCTTATGCACCCATAAAGATGGAGAAAAGGCTCTTGCACCTTCCATCCAAACCTTCTCACATGCCTGGACATGAAACAAGGTGAGTTCCTTCCCATGATAGTCTTGTATAGTAGTAGGTGCATTGTTTTGGAGAAACCTAAGAAAGAACGCGATTCTCATCTCATGCAACTCTAGAAGGTTATCATGATGGTCTACCCACAAATGTGTTTTAGTCCCGAGTAAAGTATAGCTAAGCATAATTGTCCTTTAAATATCACATCTCCATTGGGTCTCCATTTCTCACAGGAAAACATTAGGTTTTTCTCCCCTAGTGTAACTTGGAAACTCTTTTCCTCCCAGGCACTTTGGTGAGCACACATTTTTTATTCTCATCACAGAGCCTCTTAACTACCTTCTAACTAACTCATATGTCCCATGCACCCAATTTTTACATTCCACACTAGTTGTATCACTTATAGATTAAGCATCTTCCCACTGAATAACAACCTCTTTCCTTGGTTGCACAACCTCAAGGTCCCTGATAGTGTGCACATAGATTATGTCTAGGTATTCTTCTCCTAAGGGCTTAGTATAGGGCACTAAATTGCCATCCGTCAAAGGAATGATAACATGTTCCTCCTTGTTTACAAAAATTATATACCCCTTATTGAAACATAAGTCAACATTGTTCTTATAGCACCGTGAACACCCAAGTAACGCTAGAAAAATTTCTTCCTCAAAAGTGCCAAGACTTCAAAGTCTCCAAGGAATTTCGCCCCTTGGATAATGAAAACAACATCCTTTAAAAAACCAATGGGAATTTCCTTTGTCTTATTAGCCGTATATAACACATTTGAAGATGGCTGTAATGGGGGTCTTCTCATTTGGTTCCTTCTATCCAAGGTGAGAACATTAACTTCCATGCCCATGTCAATCAAAATATTACATAGGAGCCATCCATCAACAACTGCATTAAGGGTATTCTCCTTATCATTTTCAAGCCTGTGAGGAGGTAGATTAATATGCAAAACCTACCTCTCGCGCTCTCCTTTGACACTTGGTACTTTTCCCCTCAGCCACTCTCCTAACAGAGGGATGATATTCTCCTGTCTCATCATCTTACATACTTCCTTGACTTCATCTATATCCTTCTGTGGAGCCTCAACACTCTTCTTCTATTCTAATTGCCACGATTGCTCCTTCAGCAACTAGATCTCTCCTTATGGGCTTCAAATAACATCCATGGTTTCCTTGTACACTTCCTTCTAGTTTGGATACTCCCTAGACCACTTCTTCTCTTGTAATCAACGGTCTCTACTTTGGTATCTCCCTGGTACACACAACCTCGGTTGTGTCATCACTAGTACCAGATTCTAACTTTGACTCACGTGCTACCCTTGGCATCTAATGGTAATCAACAAACTTTATTCTCACCATACCAATGCCCTTATCCTTCTTTGCTTCTATCTCATGTGTTTGTAAAATTCTCGAGCATTCCTCATACTTGTGATTTTTCCTACACCAAGATCATTACAACAAATTGGGAAACTTGCACTTGTAATGATATGTATATCTATAGTTATAGAAGGTTCCCCAAGGGAATTCACTCCTTCTGCCCCCCTTAATTTCTCGTGGCCTCTAAATCCTCCTTGAAAACCTCTACCTCAACCTCCTAAATCCACATGCCCTTCATAATGACAACCATCATCCTTGGAACTACTCACAACACTAGTATGGCGCACACTAGTATCAATGACATCTTGTATCTGGTCAATCAATCTACAGTCCTTAGTGTCATGAGTAGTAGAGGAGAAATTTTTTCAATAGTAGGACACATTCTTATAGATTGTGTGCTATAGCAGCGAACACCTACTTGCATCATGATCTCATTGGAAAATATCATAGTCCACCGATATGGAACAAATATCTCATGGGTAATTTTCCTTTGTATGACCCTCTACTTCATAATCTATACACCATAACCCACCGCAAGTCTCATGAGCCGAATTTGTAGACAATTTATCCAACTAATTTTCCATTACAACAATTTGGGCTTCACGGAATGGACTAATTCTTGTATCAATAATTCTTAATGCCTCGGCATGCAAGGCAACATACAAAGCCTCACACAAATCTATGAAAGTCTTATGTGAAATCACCCTTCTAAAGGTTGTGATCAATCCTTCAAGAACCACTTTGAGCATGTTACTTGTTATCCATATTTTGCCCTGGGTGAAATATTGGATCAAATCACGACCCCGCTTGAAGGAACCTAAGAAAACTCATCTAGATCCTACAAATTGGTTGCAAGAAGATTCAACAATGGAGTGGCAGAGGCCAAGAAAGATCAAAGGACCCATACAGAAATAAAATGACTCTGTCAGGCCGTTTCTACATCTTAAATCCATCCTCCAAGTTACAGGTAGGTAGAACTATAAAATAGTAGGGTCAGACAATAAGGATCAATGCTACAAAGAAGCTAGAAGAAGGAAGAATGGCGAAGATTCGAAGTCCTTGGGCTTGAATTGGTTCAAGAAAAGGGAAAAAATGACTAAGTATGGAGGAAGAAGTGGAAAGGGCCACATGCCTTAACGACATTGTTTCAAGGGTGAATCCAAAAGGATAATTCCAAACTTGCGCCAGATTCCACGCATCCAAAGTCCCCAAAGGTGTGGGGCGTTGAAAAGTCTTCACCGAGAGTGAAGCATGTCAGGTGTCAGCTTGGCACAAATTCACAAAAGGGAACCTAGGCGAGACTCAAACTTGTGCCAGCCCTCCACGTAGCCAAGGGTCAAACAGGGTCAAAAGGTGGGCTTCAAAATTGGTTAAGTATAGAAGTGCAAGTGGAGAGTGCCGCGTGTCATCCTAGCACATTTCCAAGAGTCAGTCCTCGGTGGAAACCCAAATGAGTGTGAGGCCACCACGTAGCTCAAAGTCTAAAAAGTAAGAAGGACCGTTGAACAGTCCAAAAAGTAGTGGAGGTAGACAAGTGTCAACCCGACGCTCCTCCAAAGGAAAAATTTGGGTTGGATTTTTAAACATGCGTGCTGCCTCCATGTGTCCTCAAAGGGGGTGGATTTAGTTGAATTTTAAAATTGTTAACAGGCCGGTGAAAGCTGCCAAGTGTCCTAAATATGTTGTTTCAAGGGGAAAAAGGAGAGAAGGTTCCCAAGCAAGCGCCAGGGTGACGCGTGTCCCTGGGGAAAGCAGGGAGTCGTGGAAAAGGTTGATTTTTCACCCTTTACCTCAAAAGGGATAAAAGCTATAAAAGGACCTGTGAATCCACCCAAGAGGGAAAAATTCAACATATAAACCCGAGTCAAAGCCAAGGCAGGGCGTTGGGGAGAAAAGTGAAAATTTTCCTTTTGTCCAAAAGGCATAGAGGTAAAAATGGAAACACGTTTCCCAGCCAACCAAAAGGAGCCACGTGTCCATGCAGAGCTTTGGGGCTATAGGAGTTTTCTGGATTTTGTGATTTTTGTGAAAAAGGAGAAAAGTTAAGTTCTGAGCCCGCAGACCCAATTTTTATCCCAATCTGGTTTGCCACGTATCCCAATCAAAAGAGGGACCCATTTTCAAGTTGTTTTCCCACCTATTTGTATAGAATCGATGCAAAACTTCAAAAGGGCATATCTTTCAACTCAGGGCTCGAGAGATTGCAAATTTGATATCATTTGGAAAGATCTCGACCTCGTCTATGCCATGGGAGTCTGAAAATTTAATTTTTGAGAGGGTAGGTGGAAGAAAAATGGAGAAACATCTTCAATATTTCAATGTAGGATCATCAGTCTCAACAACCAGATCGATTCGATCTATTTCCACTTGCTTTCCTCTTCCTTCAAGGCACCGAATCGAGGATCGATGCAGTAAAGATGGATTCGGGGTAGATTTCAATAGAAAACATTAACGAGGTGGTTGAGCTTCGACCCACATTTTCCCACTTCTCTCTCCCTTTTTCTTCTCTCAGATCAATTCTATAAATACGGACAAGATTCATTGTAAAGGGTTGGATATTCTTAGTTTTACAGGCTCCCTTCTCCTTCTAGCAAAGGATTTGTGGGGTTCAGGCCTTCTTTTAAAATTGTATTACGTTTATACCTTTCAATTCTATAATGAACTGTATCAATCTATTAGAGAAATAAAATACATTTGTGATCGATCTTAGATCCTTCTTGTTTCTTTTGCTTCTATCTGGATCTCTTGTTATAGATCTAGTTGTCTGTGTTTGTTTATTGTATGCATTTTATTGGTTTGTGTTGAAGGAAAACTAAGTATTCATCATTCCTTTGGTGCATCACCTAGGAGTGTAGTTATTTCTTGTTTTTGTACTCTTTTATCCTTGTCTCCTTAGTAAGTCTTAGAATAGTTATAGATATAAATCCTCTGCAAATCCTAAAGTATGCACCTAAATAGAGGAGTAACGAACCAACCTTTAATCAAGAGATTTTCCAATTTGCAAGGTCTCACACCTTAGGAAAAGTTCCATGTTATGCAATCACACCAGATGATTCTACCTTAGAAAAGAAGATCTTTAGAAATTATCTGGGGGTGCTGTGATTTTGCACTAATAGTTTTGCATGCCTGTGGCATGAAGAAGTCTCCATCTTATTACGAGGGGATCGATGTACACTTTCTATGATTATGGATTTTAATAAGATTTAAAATTATACATCCGATTTACCTCCAAAAGAAATAAATCTCTTGGTTTCAGCAAGAAATTTCTAAGCTTGAGATATTCATGAGAAGAACCTAGTCCAGAGTAAGGAAAGAAGGTATATTTGAATATGTGCATCTATCCCCAGGTAGAGATAGGAGAGGAAGAAGAATTCATAGGTCTCCATCTCCACTAGTCAAGAGATTTATCAACACCTCCTCCCAGCAAACTGTTCATTCAACCAAGAGGAGTGCTCAGACCGATCAGAATGGCTCAGCCAAATCCATATGTCAACTTCACTGGCAGTAGTCCACTTTCCCTGAATGCACAAAATCTAGTCCCTATTGTAGCATTAAAGAGCATCCCTATTCCAAAGTTGTCTCACTAGAGTTTGGGGCTGGGCCAAGCTCCAGTGGGGGTCCGGGTCAACCCCAAATTTTTTTGGCCTTAAAACATGCCTGATATACCAAGAAACGTGATTTTTTCATATGGCCAAGATTTTTTTCCCATAGGTTTATGGGATGGTTTTGGCCCATGGTTTTAACACGCACGGTTTTGTAAAACTACTTAAGCAGTTGTCTACCTTGGTTTTATGCATATGGTAGAAGAATGTAACATTGTAGATGTGCTTTGAATTCAAGTGTAAATTCTATTGAGTTTGTTGAGCATATCTCTAAAGAGATCTCAGGTATTGTATTAAGAGAGCAAGGGCTTCTAATTAAATCTGAGCAAGTGATTCTTGGTGGATGTAGCCCAAATTGGGTGAACCACATTAAATACTATCTCTTTGTGTTGTGTTATTTTATTCTACACTTTTATTTAAGATCTATAATATTTTTTGTTTATTAGTTTCTACTTGTTGTGATTCTGTGAGGGATTATTCCGCATATTTTATCCCTTATTTCCTATCAATTAGTATCGTAACCTGGTTTGGTTTTTCAAGTTTTGAATCACAGGGAAAGTTTTATCTTGAGTGGGAGCTATGGAAAATGATGGAAGATCTAGGGTTGATAAATTCAACGGGCAAAATTTCAGTCTTTGGAAGATGCAGATGGAAGATTACCTTTATTAGAAGGATCTTTATATTGTGTTGCTCGAGAGTGTGAACAAACCCTCGAGCATGATGGATGTGGAATGGGATTTTCTGGATAGGAAGGCACTTGGGACAATTTGGTTGTGTCTTGCATCTTCGGTATTATTTAATGTTTCAAAGGAAAAGACTACAAAAGAACTGATGGATGCATTAGGAAGTTGTATGAAAAACCCTCTGTCTCAAATAAGATATTTTTAATGAAAAAGTTGTTTAATATGAAGATGTCTGAGAATGGTTCAATAGCAGATCATTTAAATGATTTTAATATAGTTGTAAATATGCTATCTTCAGTTATAATAGAATTTGATGAAGAATTTAGGGCTTTATTAGTTCTGTGCTCTTTACCTGAGAGTTAGAATAGCCTGGTAATGGTGGTAAGCAACTCGGTTCTAGCTAACTCAAAGTTGAAGTTTGAGGATGTTGTAGGGGTGATTCTAAGTGAGGAAATGTGAAGAAAAAGATCTCTGGGAATCTTCTACTTCAGGGAATTCTTTGAAAATGGAAACTAGAGGGAGATAAAGAATAGAGGAAGCTGTGGAAAATCAAAGGATCGAGAAAGGTCAAAATCCAAAAGCAAGATAGTATGTTGGCACTATGGAAAGTCTAGACATGCAAAGAAGGACTTTGTTGGGAACTTCGGGACAAGAAGAAACAATAGAAGAAAACAAGGAGGTAAATGTGGCAACGGGTAATGTATGTCAAGATGTTTTGATTCTTTCTTTACACAATATTACTGAATCTTGGGTTTTAGATTCGAGGGCTTCTTTCCATGCTACTCAAAATAGGCATTATTTTGTTGATTATGTTCAAGGTGATTTTGGGTTTGTTTTTCTTGGTGATGATGAGCCTTATAGCATAGTTGGAAAAGGTTCTGTTCGTGTTATGATGTAGAATGGGAATACTTGGCTATTGAAGGATGTCGACATGTGCCTACATTAAGACAAAATTTGATATCGGCAGGTAGTTAGGAAGTGATGGTTGTAATGTGATATTTACAATGGACTCTTGGAAGGTTACCAAGGGTGCTCTTCTGGTGGCAATAGGTAAGAAGGTTGAACCTTGTATTTAACCACTTATAGCACTAATGTTTGTAATCTTGTGGCTTCAGAAGTAGATACAACATTATGGTATTATAGGCTCAATCATATGTTCCATAAGGGCATGGAGATCATAAAGAAGTATTTTCCTAGATATATAGAAATAGGTTTGGAGTTCTGTGAGGACTGCATATATGGGAAACAAAAGCGAGTAAGGTTTCTCAAGGTTGGACCTACAAAGAAAGAGAGTAAGTTAGAGCTAGTACACTCTAATGTGTGGGGGTTGGTTTAGGTATCATCTCTTGGGGGTTCAAGTTATTATGTTACTTTTATTGATGATGCAACAAGTAAAGTTTGGGTTTATTGTATTAGAAACAAATATGATATATTTGACACTTTTGTTAAATGGAAAGCCTTGGTAGAGAATGAAACAGGTCTTAAGCTAAAATGTCTCAAGTCAGATAATGGAGGGGAGTATTACATCAAATGAATTTGATGATTACTATTCTAAGAATGGAATCCATAGGAAAAATACGGTTCTAGAACTCCACAACATAATGGGGTGTCAAAAAGGATGAATAGAACAATAATGGAATGTGCTAGGAGCATGAGGTTACATGCAGGACAACCTCTTTCTTTTTGGGGAGAAACGATGAGCACAGCTGTGTACTTGATAAACAAAGGACCCTCAAGTTCCTTGGATGGAGGCATACATGAGGAGGCTTGGTATGGTAAGAAAGTTGATTATTCATTTCTTAGATTCTTTGGATGTGAGGTGTTTGTCCATATAGATAAGGATGATAGGACCAAGCTAGAGGATAAATCAAAAAATTTACTTTCATTGGTTATGGTGGTGATGACTTTGGATATAAATGTTAGAGTATTAAGGAAAAGAAAATCATTCAATCTAGGGATGTGGTCTTTAATGAGAAAGTCATGTATAAGCAAAGCAGTTGTAGGAAAACAAGGAAGAATCCAAGAAAGAATATGTAGCAGTAGAGGATCTTCCAGATGGGAAAGTGACACATGAATAAGTTTAGGAACCTCCTCAATAGAACCCAAACTCCTATATTGAGGAGGTCTTCTAGGGTAAGAAGAGAACTTGAACATTTTTCTCCTTCTCTTTATTATTTATTACTCACTGATAGTGGAGAGTCGAGAGCTTTGATGAAGCAATGCAAGTAGATGCCAGGAAGAAGTGGGAGAAAGCCATGGATGAGGAGCATCAGGCTCTCATGGAGAACCAAACATGGGATTTGGTGAAGCTACCCAAAGGAAAAGAGCATTATAGAACAAGTGGGTGTTTAGAGTCAAAGAGGAAGAAGGAGGCAAGAAAAGATACAAGGCCTAGTTGGTGGTCAAGGGGTTTGCACAAAAAAAAGGTATAGATTTTGATGAGATTTTTTCTCCTGTAGTAAAAATGACTTCTATTAGAATTGTTCTAGGAATAGTTGTAGTAGAAGACTTGCACTTAGAATAGTTTGATGTAAAGACTGCATTTCTCCATGGTGATTTGGAGGAGGAACTATATATACAGCAACTAGAGGGCTATGAGGTCAAAGGTAAAGAGGAGATGGTGTGCAAACTGAAGAAGAGCTTGTATGGCTTAAAACAAGATCCACGTCAATGGTATAAGAAATTTGATAGCTTCATGATGGAGAAAGGTTATATTAGATGTCATTTTGACCATTGCATGTGTATATAAATAAATTTGAGGATGGTAGTTATATTATCCTATGTCTGTATGTGGATGACATGTTGGTTGCAGGTAAAAACATGTAGGAAATAAAAGTACTTAAGAAGCAACTAAGTGAATCCTTTGCTATGAAGGATTTGGGGGCAGCCAAACAAATCCTTGGTATGAGGATATCTCGGATAGGAAGGAATGAAAGATGACTTTATCTTAGGAAGAGTACATTAAGAAGGTCTTGGAGAGGTTTAATATGTAGGATGCTAAACCGGTTGGGACTCCTTTGGCAGGCCATTTCAAGTTATCAAAGGAGCAATGTCCCAAGACAGAGCAGAGAGAAACCAGATGTCCAAGGTACCTTACTCATCAATGGTTGGCAGTTTGATGTATGCCATGGTGTGCACTAGGCCTGATATTGCCCATGCAGTGGGAGTAGTGAGTAGATTTATGAGTGATCCAGGTAGAGATCACTGACATGTAAGTAAAGTGGATCCTTCGGTATTTGAGAGGGACCATGGGGACAGTTTTGTGCTACAATGGATCAAACACCACTTTGTGTGGTTATGTAGATTTAGATATGGCTAGAGATGTAGACAAGGAGGAGCACAACAAGTTATGTTTACACTATAGGTGGGATAACAGTAAGTTGATTTCACGACTACACAAGTTGGTGGCTTTGTCAACCACAGAGCTTGAGTATGTTATGCCATAGAGGAAAGCAAAGAAATAATTTGGTTACAAAATTGCTTCGAGGAGTTGGGGCATAAGCGGGAGGAAGGATAGCTACATAGTGATATTCAGAGTGTTATACACCTAGCTAAGAACTCTTCTTTCCACTCTAGGACGAAGCATATACAATTAAGGTACCATTTCATCAGGACAATTTTGGAGGAAGAGAAGTTGAAGCTGGAGAAGATTCATACTAGTCAGAATCCTGTAGACATGATGAACAAGGTGGTCATAAGGGAAAAATCAAGTTTGTGTTCAGCATTGGTTTGTCTTCACAAAACTAGTGAAGGGTTGAGAAGATTGCTCAGAGGAAAAGTAGTCTCCAAGTGGGAAATTGTTAGGTTGTGGATCCTATTTTCATGTGAGAAAGTGTTGAAGACTATACACTAAGAGTACTGTACACTTTCCACAGTTGTCTCACAAGGTTTGAAGGTGGTGGGCCGAGCCTCGAGCAGGGGGTCCGAGGGCTGTAATCCTCGGTAGTAGGGGTTTGGGGTATAGCCCCGAAATTTGTTTTTGCCTTAAAACATGCCCGATATACCGAGAAATGTACTTTTCTCATATGGGTGAGATTTTTGACCCATAGGTTTATGGGATGGTTTTGGCCCATGGTTTTAATACCCATGGTTTTGTAAAACTACTTAAGCAGTTGTCTACTTATATGGTTTTATGCATATGGTAGGATAATGTAACATTGTATATGTGTTTTGAATTCGGGTGTGAATTCTGTAGAGTTTGTTGAGCATAAAACAGATCTGGGTATTGTATTGAGAGAGTGGTGGCTTGTAATAAAATATAAGCAAGTGATTCTTGGTGGATGTATCCCAAATTGGGTGAACCATGTTAAATACTTGTCTCTTTTGTTGTGTTATTTTATTTTACACTTTTATTTGAGATCTCGTAATATTTTCTATTTATTAGTTTCAATCATGTTGTGATTTTGTGAGGGATTATTCCGCATATTTTATCCCTTTTTTCCTATCATGTTTGTTAGCATCCTATTAGTCTATTCCAAAAATGGAATCTTTGGATCGGTTTGGCAGTCCACCAAAGCATATTTGTGAGCTGACATTGTTAAGATCCATAGTTGTAAGTATTATAATAATATGCATGCACAAATCAAGGAAGTAATCAAGAAAATTCCTTTATCTAGTGTAAATGTAGATAGTTTACGATCATCTTCCTTGT
This sequence comes from Taxus wallichiana var. yunnanensis, assembly GCA_018340775.1. Classification (NCBI taxonomy): domain Eukaryota; kingdom Viridiplantae; phylum Streptophyta; class Pinopsida; order Cupressales; family Taxaceae; genus Taxus; species Taxus wallichiana. Next base: position 492,962,068 of record CM031234.1, read on the forward strand.
TACAAAACATAGATGTTTTGAATAGGGTTCATATAACAAACATAGAATAATGGAAAGAGGAATTTTTGCTTCTACCTATTCATCCTCTAGGCATAGTTTTATCATATATGTTATTTTTTATTTCATACTTCTACTCTTAGTTTTGAGTAAGTATAGAACTTTAATTCCATAGAGAAACTTGAAAATCATTTTTATATCAATAAACCATATTACTTAACTACTTTTATACGGAATTTATACCAATTTTATCTAATTGTAGACACCAAAATTAGGTCACACTCCCCTTGCGCTCCCAAATAACCAACCCAAACATACTCACCTAACCATGGACCCTTACACCCTACACTAATATTAATTTAATTAAATTAATTAAATTAATCCATGTCCTCACAATATTTATTATCTAATTATCCTAATTTCCACCTCACCTAGACACCTCATCCAACCACCTCACCCTAGACCTATTCTTGACATGTTTCCATAACTAACTAAGACCTAATCCTACTTTCCTTAATGGGCTAAGATTTGGCCTAACCCTAAAAATCAATCCCTACAACCTCTCTAACCACATTCCCGCCCATTAGAAAAGAAGCTTCCATTCTAATCCATGAAAAGAAACTAACTGGATCTAAGAAATCAAGAAGATCTGCCCATTTTAGTAAACCTAGGGAATCCAGCCCTAACTAACGTCGGTCACCCCTAAATCGATTCTGATCAACCCGGAACCGTCGTTGGTCAATTTTTATTCCTTTTTGGTATCCTTATTTCGAGGTTGGCACATTCTAAGAGAAAGAGAGAGTAATCACATCTACATGCAACCAAAGTGAGCATCCGTTCACACCCAGACATCCATAGCCATCCAAGCCAAGTTCTGATTTAGCCAAGCAAGGAGGAAATCCCAAGCAGCTCAAGCAACAGTTTCCTATCAACTGGTGACCCTCTACAAAAGAAACCTCCAACCACCATCTCCTATCTTCATCCATAGTTGACTGGTAGTAGATTCCAAGTAAGTACACTTGTCTATTCAATCCATTTTGTTTAGATACTCTCAGTATTTACATCTCTTTGTGGGTTATTTCTTTTCTAGCCACTCACTGCTTCTCTCTGATAGCTACCCTCCATACCCCTACCGAAAATTTGCAAAAACCCTGTTCGGAAAAACTAGCATCTCATTCTGACCTACCCAACCTTTTGTGCAATCACAAAGGGAACCCAAAACCCATTCTATAGCATTCCCATTTTCCCACGATCCACGGCATCGGTCTCTATAGACCATCGTTAGTCACTCCTATATCGACGTCGGTTTACCTACCCGATCGCCACTTTGCTACCACTCACCAAATTAACCCATAACTCCTCTCGATTCACCTAAACCCCACCGCACCTACCCACCGACTCCGCATCCCTACCCACACCTCCTAGACACCTCACCTAGTTCCCCATCAACCTAGAAAACAAACCTGCACTCCTGTTTCTTGACCCTCTATCATTTCTTCAGTGAACGACATCGGTCACAATTAACCGGCATCGATCGGGACTAGACCAACATCAATCTCTTTGTCTCACAACATAGTATAAACTAAAGAACCTTCCTACTTATTCCCAAAGTTACCTATAATCACCTGTGAACTTAATTAGCTCTCTGTCGGACACAGTAGAAACTCGTAACCATTTACTTGACCTCTGGATCTGATCCTAACCTATCCTGTTAGTTTAGATTTTTCTTATTGTGTTTATATGAGATGCTTAAATCATATTTACTACAGTAGGACAATATTTACCTTATTTCTCACATTAATTTGTTTAAAACAATGGATTGACAACCTTCTAGGGAGTATCACACTTCCCAGATCTAGCATATGCTAGGCAGTCCACTGCATATGTTGTTTAACTTCCATTTGGTGGTCTTGTTTTTTATTTTAGGTACCTCCTCCTAGCCAAAAGGAAGCCATCACGATCATTTGTGGATCCGTAAGTCAACTCACGCATAACAATCTTCAACCAACTTCAACAAGTATTCCTCCTAGCCTTTTTACCCTTATCTATTTTGTCACATTCCAAGAAACATTCTAAGAATCAGGTGAAACATTTTGCACGCCTTGGGATCCATTAGGGGTTCCTTGGATTTCTTCATTCCTAGGTAAAATTTGCATGTTTTTTTCCTTTCCGAAAGGTTCTCACATTAAATTTATCCCCTAGAATCTCTTCTTTCTATTGTCTCAAAGCAATCATGTTTTGGTGCTATAAAAATAACTCTTCTTCTCTTTCATTTGTACTACATTAGTGAAAGATCATATTCTCTCATGTTCATCTTTTGTGACATCAAATTTAATATTTCGATTTGGGCTTAAAATTAATGGCATTTCATTCTTGTATGTTGCATTAGTGCACATTAAATGAGGGAAACCTATACACTGGAAGTCATGCCCAGCTTGATGGTTGAAAAAGAATCATAGAAATCACATTCTCTCTCTCTCTCTGAGTCTTACCAAACTGCACAAATTCAAATTAACACATCTTTCTTAAACAACATCCTACCCGGAACATTTGTTAGTGATCACACGATCCAGTTGGTAGGTACTCCCTAGCTTGTTGCCTCTGTCAAGTCATCATCTCAGAGGATGGCCCACCCCCACTTTAACATACCTAAAACCTCTACTTTCAGATATACTTCTTCGTAGGATGCCTTCCTAACCAAAAAAATTCTACTCTACAGTTCACACAGTCAGTCCTAAATAGCGTAAGATGAATAAACATAATAGAAAGAGAAAATTTAGGATCATATTTTTCTTAGTGTTTCTTCGGGCTTACGTTTTGTGGTGAGAGGACACATCTTCATCTTTTTATTTCTCCTCACATGCTCCTTATCATAGTTGGTGTAGTCCAACTTCGTAAGTGTTCCCGACCCCATTTTTATCATTCTCAGAGTTTTGGGTTTGATTCCACACTTGATTTTAAATCACAACCACATTTTCTTCATCTCTATTTCAATTTCACATTAACCGGTGTCGGTCCAGCGATCGTCATTAGTTACCCTCTAACCATCACCTGTTTTATCCAACTAGCGTCGGTTTCCTATTCTTTTGGTTAACCTACCCAAAAGGACACCTGCTTCATCTTCTTTGCTATTTAGAGTCTCTGTAACTCTCAATATCTTCTTTGTTATGATAAGATCCATCCTACAACTTATCTACCTGGTAGATTATCAGTCTTTTTCCTTGTTTGGCAAACTATTCTTTTCTCATAAGAATCGACCACGATTACCTCGATCGACATTGGTTTACTCTAACCAACGCGAGTTATCCTATGTTGTTTTCTAGGTGAAATATTGACCTGATCCACCTACCACTGCATATTTTTCCTATTTCTCTTGTGTCTCTGTGTCATTTACAGAAAGCATTCCTACCAAGTCAACACTTGTTCACATGGTGCTGACTCGTAGCCAAGAAAACACCCTCATATTCCACGCTAGTCGTCAACCACTCCCACCTAGTCCTTCACCACCTTCCATTATATCACCCATGGATCCTACCCAACCTATCACCATCTCATATGTGACGAGGAGTTTGCAAGACTCCTTGACCAAAATCCCGTCACCTTACAAACAGTATATATCCCACTCATGCACTCGAGATGCCTTAGGTTAGTTGATATATGAAATTCCCATATCTATCCCCCCGACACTCATTCCTACTTTTACATCAGCCCCTTCTAGATTCGCGCTACCCACACTTGCCCTACCCCCATTCATTTCACACTAGGCCCTATACATACTATGACTACCACATCTTCCACATCTATTGCACCCGCAACATCCACTATACTTTCATCAACCACCCAGAAGATAACCTCGTCTGCACCTATTGTCTCACATATACCCATAGCAACACAACCACCCCTAGTGTCAATGACCCCTACCCCATTTCAAAACATTGTCATTTCTATTCCATAGTCCTTAGCCCCCATCGCTACTAGAGTCACCTCGACCCTTCCACCTCTATATATGTACTATTAGCAACCTCCCATTTCATCTATCATTCATTTTGGGTACGTGCCCCTATCTCACTCCCTCATTCTCAATCTACCTATTCGGCATCACCATATACTAGAATGCCACCTCCATCATATGTCCAACACCAACCCTCTTATGCTATAGGAGGTACCCATCCATCACCACCTACCAATGACCTCATCAAGTTAATGATGGATAAGATGCGACACTAGAGGCATTGGTTTTGCCTCACACAATCTCTCTCACCTACAATGAAATTTGTAATGAGCCCATACACCCATCCATTCCTATTCGTCCATATCCTGTACATTGGGAAATGCCTAAATTTAATCGCTTCAATAGCAAAGAGGACCCGCAATAGCATTTGCGGTCTTTCAAACATGGGTGTTATCTGATCACCCATGATGATGCTTTGCTTTTGAGGAACTTTCCCATGTCTCTCGTCCAGATCCCGCATTAGACTGATATAGTGGATTACCTATACATTCTATCTACTCATTTAATTAGGTAGCCTAAGCCTTCTTAGATCACTTCTCCATTAACATTGTTAAGAAATTTACCATGACTGACCTCTACGCATCAATATGATGATGATTCTATCACAGATTTTGTCGATCATTGGCGTAGCCTGATTAATCAACTCACATTCCAATTACCACAAACCGAACTCATAGAGCTCTTCACTCAAGCTTGTGCTAGACATATTTTTCCAACCCTGTAGGTGCAGAATTTTTAAACCTTCGATGAGGCATTCACCATGGAATGAAAGCTAGAGATTTAGGACATCGAAGAAAATAAAATCCAACTATGAAATAAGAATACAACATTTAAGTCAAATGATACCTCTTCTTCTTTGAAACCATAGAATAATTATTCAAAAGCCAAGGGAACCGCTAACATGGTGGTACTTAAGGCCGACCTAGATCATCCATCAAATCATGCTAAGCCCTCATCTAATCTTTCCCTTATCAATACTTTTCAATTCAGACGAGAACAATAGAAATACATCCCAATCGGGGAGCCTTATTCTTCTGTTTTAGAAAATCTCATTAAAGTTGGGGCCATCACCCTTCCTCCTATAAAACCACACACTTGGTTTTGATCCTGCTCACCCCACACCTGCGTGGTACAAAGAGCATGAATTCTGTAACTATCATCGGGTAAAAGGTCATAATGACGGAAATTGCATCACTTTCAAGAACATTTTCTAGGAAATGCTCGAGAATGGCGAGTTAGTCTTGGATAATCCGAACGCACCTACCAACCAAAACCTACACATTTTCAAGAAACCATTTCCTAATCACACCCCTTCTTCTGACCAAATTGGGGAGACCTCAACTAATGATAGCAATACCATGAGGTCCATGTTATTTTTAGTGATGCACCAGTTGCTTCCCAATTTCCTCATATTCCTTCCATAGAGGAAATCCTAGCCCGAAGTCCTTGGCTACATATGAACCCACTTCACCTATTCCTCCACCCACAAAGGAACACCCTTCATCTCCTCCCTCACCTGTGAAGGAACTTTCTATTAACATCGAGACCAATTTTCCTTTGGCTTCTCCACCTATAGAGTCATCACTAAGCGGTACCTCTCCAACCCATGGGAGACACTTGTTCATCTCCTCCACCTATCAAAGATCCAGTAGAAATGTCATTACCTCTAGGTGACCATTCTCCATCAACCACCCAAGATCCTGCTAACTTACTTTTGCTCATTACCCACAAAGGTGAAGCTACTAATTTCCCTATTTCTAAAACATATTTTATAGGAATCACCATTCGATCCACATCGACCTCACCTATAATAGTGTCATTCTCATGCTTAGCTGATCGCTTGGATTATGTTGATAGAGCCTTACTTTGGGGGCATCTTCTACTTCCTATCTCAACACAAGTTCAGATGTCACTCACTGACACCTCCACTATCTATCCAAAATTGTTCTAGCTGACCAAACCGAACACAACCACAACTATCACAAATTCTCCCATGACATCACTCATGGTTCAACTCACATCTCTACCTATAACCCAACATGCATCTACATCCAAACCCACACCTAAATCATCTTCCTTGCCTAAACCTATTACTACTTTAAGGGTCATACCAACGGCAAGCCTTACTCATCCACCCATAAAATTAGATTTAGCTACATCTTCCAAAACTAACACCAAATTTAACCCGACCCTAAATCAAGAAATAATCTCCTAGATTTCATACCCCAACCTTGCCAACTACACCCTTATCACCTTCACCCCTTCCATCGTCTATCCTAGGACCTCACCCCTCGACCACAGGCTAAGAAACCCCATCCACCGGTAAACCAAGAATGTAACAACCCATTTCCCCATCACAGACCTCTAATATACCCAAATGCTCCTCACAACCTCTACCCTCACCTGTAACCTTTTTACCTTCCATACCTCCAATACCATCAATAACTTCTTCACTACCCATGAAACTTCCTTCCCTTTCCCTCACACCTCCTGCCCAACCTATGCCACCTACCTCCATAGCACCTTGGTTACCCCCATGGGTAACCTACCCTCTTCCACCATCTACTTTTCCCTCTACATCTCGTGCACCCGTATCACCTTTACCCAAGAAGGTGCAACCTAAAGCCAAAAATCTGCTACCCTCTAATAAGGTAGTTAAACCAACCACACACTCTATTGCCAGTTCATCTACCATGCCCCTACCCAAGCAGATACGACCAACACCTAAGACCACACCACACACCAAGTTAGTAGCCCAACCCACTCCCCCTCTTGCAAAAACTCTTCCTATACAATCAGCCACACCTACACCCAAACCCACATTCACCTCCCATTGTGATCCACTAGTGGGATCCTATGCCAAAATCTTAGCCAATCTTGTTGAAACTTCTGTCATAACATTACGACCTCTTAGACCTTACAACCCACTCAAACCCAAACCAAAAGGGTTTGATGAAACAAAAATTTCACCTACCATCGTGTGCTTTAGGACACGATGTAGAGAACTGTAAGGCTTTAAAAGTTGCTCTTGTCTAGTTGTGTCCTCCTACAGAAAACTTTGATGATGATGATCTTCTTGATGAGGAATCCATTTCATTAGCACCAATTTCCATAGTTCTTCCCTCATTGCCTACTTATTGAAAAAAATATCCACCCCCATAACTCTTAGATCCATCCCTGAGATTCGAAATTAACATGGTTTGTATCAGAGAACTCGCCAAACCTCATGTTGATGTCGAATCGCAGCACCCCTGAATGTCTCTGCAACTCGATGGGTTGATACTCTCAGTGTGATTGCATAACATGGATCTTTTCCCAAGTGTGGGACCTTGCGAAATCGGAAAAGCTCTCCGAATGAAGGCCGGTTCCTATTCCTCTGTTCAGATGCATACGTAAAAATGCAGAGGGTTTACTAAAAACCTAATCTAACTTGCCAAGGAGACAAGGTAAGAAGATGCATAAAATAAAACCTAAACTACAAAGGTGATGCACCGAGGAATGAAGAACACCTGTCTTGCCAATAAACACAAACCATAAAAACGCAATGCAAGATCATGCACAGATAACTGTGATTCACAAAAAAGGTCAAGAGGATGCAAATGAACACAGAGAGGGTTGAGAATCATCCACAGACATGCATTAATTTACTCCAAAGATTGATACAACACACTGCAAAATGCCAAGAGGCAAAGTTGCATTACAGTTTCAAATGGGAGGTTTGAACTCCACAAGTTTACCTGCCAAAGAGAAGAAGGGAGGGGCAAAATAAGAATGTCCAACCTTTAGAAAGAAGCCTCTCCTTACAATTTATAGGAGGAAAAAGAGAGGGAGAAGAGAGGAATTCGAAATCTACCCCAACCACCTCCAGAATGCACTTAACTCATCTCATAATGATGGTAGGTGAGAACCCCAGCGAACCCAAAAGTGGCGAACTGTATTTTGTATTTTTCAAAATTTGTTCTCACCCAATTAAAGATATCCAGTCATAGTTGGACAAAGGACCTCGTAAGCTTTCCAAAAAGTCCAACCTTGCATGAATCCAAGCTCCCAATCAAAATTTATGGCCATCTGAATATTTGCGCTGAGTGCCGCTACTCTGCGGCGCTCAAAATGTTGCACCTCCTGAAGGTGCGCCTTGGCACATCCATGTGTGTGTCAAAATCCTCTTACATGCACCAAGGGTGCATCCTTTACCCTGTCGAAACTCATTGTCATGTGCCATTTCCGTGTGCCAAGGGCGCATCCTTTACCCTGTCGACACTCATTGTCATGCGCCATTTCCGTGTGCCAAGGGCGCATCCTTTACCCTATCGGCACTCATTGTCATGCACCATTTCCATGCGCCAAGGGCACATCCTTTACCCTGTCGACACTCATTGTCATGCGCCATTTCACGTGTGCCAAGGGCGCATCCTTTACCTCTGTCGACACTCATTGTCATGCGCCATTTCCATGCGCCAAGGGCGCATCCTTTACCCTGTCGACACTCATTGTCATGCGCCATTTCCGTGCGCCAAGGGTGCATCCTTTACCCTATCGACACTCATTGTCATGTGCCATTTCCGTGTGCCAAGGGCGCATCCTTTACCCTATCGACACTCATTGTCATGCGCCATTTCCGTGTGCCAAAGTGATAAATGTTAGGATTTGAGCTTCTTTGATTTCTATAATCTTCTGCTTGTCTATATCTACCTAGGGGAAGATATATACAACAATTTGGTGACTCAATGGGATTACCTGCCTGCTAGGTAGAAGATCAGTGGCCTTTTAGCAATCCATTGGGCATGGAGTCATAAGCAATAACCTGAAACCAACCTGATATCTGATCCCGATCCTGATATCGCAACCCCTTCTTCGAGAGCACGCTGAACTGTAGAAATCCAACCTAGGAGCAACAAAACCTATGCCAAAGCACTTAGGGAAACTGAAACCTAACTACAACAAGACAATGTGCATACGCACTTAGAGGAATTGAAATCTAGGCTAATATTTACAAGGGTAAACCTTTTCCTTTTAGTAGCAATGTTTAAGATAGATTCCATTAACCGGAATCGGAGTTCTCCTCCATCCAAAGTAGACAATTGGAAGGCATTACTACTTTTACATCCCATGACCATGTAGGGGCCACTCCAAATGGCATCAAACTTGGAATGCCTTCCTAGTTTTGCCCGATCTGCATCCCATTTCAGAACTAGGTCCCCTTCCTGGAAGGTCCTTGCTCTTGCTTTCTTATCAAACCATCTTTTTACTAAGGCCTGATCTTTCTCAATTGTTTGAATTGCATGTTCTCTAATTTCTTCCAATTCCATCAACTCTGCATACCTGGCCTCCATTGGTTCAAACTCAGCCAACTCCAACTACTTCATGAACTCTAATGCAGGCAGTTCTAATGATATAGGCAATACTACCTCTTTTCCATAGACCAACTTGTAAGGGGAATTACCTGTAGACCTCTTTGGTGTTATTCTGTCAGCCCATAATGCTGATTTTAGCTTGGTATGCCATGTTCTTTGATTTTCGTCTAGAGTCCTCCTGATGATTCTTAGCAATTTTTTGTTCATGGACTCTGCTTGTCCATTACCCTGCGGGTAATAATTTAAAGAGTTACTCAAATAGATTCCATTCTTGACAGCCCATTCTGTAATCTTGGAACCTATAAATGCCAATGCGTTGTCTGATATGATAGTGGCCGGCACACCGAACCTGGTCACTATTCCTTCATAAAAGTCTAGTATGTTAGACTCATTTACTTCCTTGAGCGCTACTGCTTCGGTCCACTTGGTGAAATAGTCCGTTGCCGTGAGAATCCACTTGTGGCCTTGGCTTGAGTTTGGATTGATGACCCCGACGAAGTCCAATCCCCATTGCATAAATGGTTGGTCAACCAGAATTGGGTGCAATGGAAGTGCTGCTAGTCTTTCTTTGCCTGTGAAGAGTGCACATTTCTTGCACTTTCTTATCCATGTATAGCAGTCACTGAAGACTGTCGGCCAATAATACCCTGCCTTCATTATCTTGAGAGTTATTACTCGTGGGGCGAAATGTCCTCCAGAATCTCTATCGTGAAAATCTCGTAACACCCTTTTAATTTGATTTGTCCCAATGCACCTCAATAGAACTCCATTGATGTCTTTCTTAAACAAAATACCATCAACAAGCACATATGGAATGGCTTGTAATCTGAAGTATCTCCTCTTTGCTTTGCTCATTTCTGGGGGGCATAGGCCTGTCTGTAGGAAGTGTATCATATTTTGAGTCTAACAAGGAGTAGGCACATCATCATTTTCTTGTTCTTGATCATCCTGTAGTACCAAGGCAGTCTCTTTTTCATCACCTGCTTCAACTTGTTGACTCAAGGCTAGCTGCTCACATAGTCCCTTCCCATGTACTAGTTTGGTGACCTTGATCTCGATGTCATATTCCATGACACGAGTTATCCATCCTACACATTTCTCATTCAGATCCTTGTTTAGAAGGAAGTCCCTGACTCCTGCATGAGAGACCAACAATTGGATCTTGTTGTTTGAGACTAGGTGCTTGAATTTCTTTAAGCTCCTGATTACTGCAAGGACATGCTTTTCAATGAAAGAGTACCTAGTTTCGTATTCCTCCAAGCCTTGACTGAAGAAAGCAACTAGTTGTTCTAATCCTCCTTTGTTTTGTTGTACCAGGATTGTAGAAATCGTGTCCCCACCACCAAAGGCATATAGCACGAAGTCCTTGGAAAAGTTTGGATTGACGAGAGTCAGAGCTTGAGATATAGCCTCTTTTATTGCCTCAAAACTTGCCTTGCCTTCAGATGTCCACTTAAATTCCATACTCTTCTTTAACATTAGCGTTATTGGCTTCACAAGAGCAGCAAAATTTGGAACAAATCTGCGGACAAAATTGATCCTTCCCAAGAAGCTTTGAAGAGCCTTCTTGTGACTTGGCAATGGCAATGCTCGAATTGCTTCAACTCTTTCTGGGTCAATCGTCAACCCCTCCTTTGAAACAATATGGCCTAGAAGTTTTCCCTCGTGAGCCAAGAATATGCATTTTTTGGGATTCAATGATACCCCAAATCTTCTACATCTCTGAAATACTTGCCTCAAATGACAGAGGTGATCTGCTACATTTTTTGAGAATACAGTGATGTCGTCAAGATATATCAAAACTATTTTATTGATCAACCCCTTAAATGCCATATCCATTGCCCTTTGGAAAGTGGCCCCAGCATTTGATAGCCCAAATGGCATCTTCTTGTAGGCATAGGTCCCCCATTTGGTGGTGAAAGTCGTCTTGAATTGGTCATCTTCTTTCACCATCACCTGATTGTACCCTGAGTAGCCATCTAGGAGAGAGAATCTCTCTGAACCGGATACTACTTGCAATATTTGTTCCATTGAAGGAAGTGGGTAATGGTCTTTGAGAGATGCCCTGTTTAGGTCTTGGAAATCCACACACAACCTGATTTCTCCACTCTTCTTCCTGACCGGAACCAAGTTTGTGACCCAACTTGAGTGCTTGATTGGGAAAATAATGCTTGCCTCTATTAGCTTATTTAGCTCTTTCTTCATTAGAGGTTCAATGTGAGGGTTGACTGGTCTCTACTTCTGCCTGATGGGCTTAGCATCTGGATCCAATTCTATAGTATGTTGCACCAAATTTGGATCGAATCCTCTTAAGTCTTCATAGCTCCAAGCGAAGACATCTGGAAATTCTTGGCAAAGTTGTATGAAATCTGATTTCTCCCGCTCAAAGGCCACTTTACCAATTTGAATTGTTTTACCTTCCCCAACCGGAATTGGTTCGAATCTTCTCTCTTGACTTTGTATGTTAGCCTTTTCCTTACGGAATTGGTCGTTAGGGTTGAAGATAGACTCCAATGTTACTAAACCCTTAGGAAGCTTGTTTGTCCACAGCTGCACTACTTGATCCCCATACTACTGCTCTAATCTATCCTGATTCCTAGCTGAGAATTCAGCCTCTTCTTGTAAGAAATTGACGATCTGTTGATTGTTCTCAAACACCTGCCAGCTTGTGTTATTATCTAGAACTGCTGGCCTCACAATCACATGGATATGTGGCTGTGTTTTTCCCCTTCTGATGTTGTCAACCACATCAAACATTGCTCCAACTGAGCCTATCTGCGACTTCATTTTTCTTCCTAGGTATGGACACAATGTTGAAAGCTTCGAAATCCTCAATGAGGTCCCATACCCTATTCTTGTAGCTCCTCAGCAAGTCGTTCTTTGTAGCATGTTGTCCCCTAACTTGGTTGACGATTAGCTCGCTATCTCCAAACACCTACAAGTTCTTTATGCCCCTTTTCCTGGTCCAATGAATTCCATGAATCAATGCTTCGTATTCAGCCGTGTTGTTTGAACAGGAAAACTGGAAATGAAAAGCTGAAAAATATTTGATGTCTTGTGGTGAAATCAACATTGCACCACCTCCAGCACCTTGTCTACTTCTCGAACCATCGAAAAATAATTTCCAAACTTTGTTTTCATCCTTTTGTTCAGGCTGAATGATGTCGGGAATGGGTGAATTTTCTTCATGTATACAATACACACCCAATTCAGATTCTTCAATTTCCTTGTATGGGTCAAATTCATGACTCTTGTTTGCCCATTCATCCAAAGTTAAATAAGGAATTCCCTCGACCTTAGTACCTATTTCTAGATCACTTGAACACTCCTCCTGATCAAAAGCCGAGCAATTTACATTGATAGGATTTGGTACATGAGGCTCAATATGGAAATTGGCAATTGGTTCTGACCTAATTGTTGCTTTGGCTCCATACCTTGTCCTAAAAATCATGTGTGACCAATCTGCAGATAAATATCCATCGATTTTTGCAGTGAAGTCTCTTGATAGACACAATGCAAAGAGTGGCGGAAGGTCAATCACAGACACATCTTGTAGAACTGTAACATTAGGACAGGAATGTAGTGTTAGGCTTAACCCTTTGATGACCCCAACTGTTCCTACTGCCATTCCATCTAGTTGCACTACTCCTTTCAACACTGGCTCATACTTCAGACCCAGTTGATCCGCTATTTGCTTTGGCATCACTGAACTACTTACCCCTGAATCTATCATGCAGTTGTGTACCAAGTGGTTTCCAACAATCAACGAAACATAGAATGGTGGAGGCTTCAAATTTTTCCTTGTCTGGCCCCCATCATGTTGCACTGCATTAGTGAGAACTTTCTCATGTCCCTGGTTTGATACATTTGTGGCAGACCAATTAGCCATTGCAGCTTGCAATAAATCTCGTTGCCCTGGGATCGCAAGTGATTCCCACATGGAAATGTTCACATGTGTCTTCTTCATTTGATCAATGATGTTGAAAGGGGATGAATTGTCCTTTTGTTGTCCCTTACTTGGCGCAACCTTTTCTGGAGCTTGAACAGGTGCATGTGTTGCTACAACAGGTACCTTAGGTTGATTTTGCACATTTGGAGCTGCGTTTGGTCTACTGACCCCTTGTTGTGTAGGAGTGGACTGAGAAACAACTGGATTACACGGTTGTCCCTCTCCTATATTTCTCTTCTTTGACCGTGTGTTGGCAGCCACGCCTTGAAAAGGCTGTTGGTTAACTCCACAGAAGTCTTCCGTTTGCCAATTGGCCAATGTGGTTTCTGTTGGAGGTCCTTCTTGTTGCATTTCTTGCTGTTGATTCTCCTCCTGGCTTGGTTCTTGAGGAACACCAATGGTTTGCACCATCAAGGCCTGATTTAGTGCACCATTGAAACATGTTGACTGATTGTGAGGTAGATTGCAAGGGTAACACCAGTCGTACTCCTGTGCCATGTTATTTTGTGTCGGGACCAAGGCTCTTGAGGACGTCGTTGCATTTGGATCATACAGTCGAAATGGCCTGGCAGCTTGAGGTTGTCCTTGGTTTTGGTTTTGATTTGCAGCTTGAGGTGGTGGTCTATTTTGTTGGTATGGGGGCCTAGCTTGGTATCGTGCTTGAGGCTGATACGGTCTAGCACTTTGAGCTTGTTGTCTTTTGATAGTCACTAGCTCATTTCCAAGGTTCTGTAGTTGTTTCATGACCTCCTACAATTCCTTTGAAGTATTTGAAGAAGTCGACGCCTCATTATTGCTTTGATTTCTAGGAGTTGGAATGGGATTCAACTCTGGTGCTTGACTGGTTGTAGGATTTCCCATATCTGGATAGAGAGGCATTGGTGGCCTTGGTGCAAGCTTGCCAGCTTGGATCAAACAGTTCTCTGCTCTGATAGCTATGTCGTAGGCCCCTGGCAGTGTTGTTCCTCCCATTGATTGGATCATCATGGCTATGTCTGAATTTATAGCCTTTAAGAAATAAAGGAATGCTCCTTCGGCGGTTGGTCTCACAGCTATTGGAATCCTATCCCATGTCTATTGGAATCTGAAGTTGAAATCTGTCATTTGTTCATTAGGATCCCTTTTGATTGTTGTCAATGTTCCAATAAAGACAAATTGTCCGCCCTCTCCCCGAATTGGTTGCAAAGAGCTGAACAAAGTTGGTTCCAATTCATAATAGACCCTGCTGCTAGGCTCCTAAACCATTGTAAGGCCTTACCTTTGAAAGATGAAGCCAACAACTTGACTGCAACATCCATTTCATTTATTTCGTGAATTGCACATGCATTAGCAATATCCTGGATGTGATCAATAGGAGTAGTATGATTTTCTCCTGTAAAATAGGGTATATTCTTTAGTGCTGCAACTGGAATTTGATTCTGAGCATTTAGGGCAAGTGGACTACTACCCGTGAAATTGACAAAGGGATTTGGTGGTAGATGTGCCATTATGATTGGCCTAAGAACCCCAGGTCGATGCACGAAAAGGCCTACCAGGGTGGAGGTGTAGACAAAGTCCTGTTAGGTGGAGATGGTGATCTTTGTGGTCTTCTTCCTCTCCTTCCTCCTCCTGGTGATAGTTGCAAGTGGAAAAATAGCCCCTCTTCTCGAGTATTAGACCTGGTTCGAATTCTTCTCATGTGCCTGGGCAACTTGTGCTGCTACACCACTGAATTCTATCCCTTCGGAGTCGCCAGATGTGTTAGAAAAAATGAGCCTCAAAAGGCAGACTTCTGCCAAGTTACACACCAAACCCTTTTGAAGATTATCCCCGATCTATCAACTCGGTGAAATTTTTACTTGTTTCGAGCAAGTTAAGTCCTTGAAAATTGATTTCAAAGTTCAGCCCGTTTGCGAAGGTGGAAATATGAAATTGTAAAACCTGCAATTTTTTAAGTCTGAATTTCTTGAAAGTTCCTTCAAATCTATGAAATGACCTCTTGCTCCCACCGGGCGTGCCAAAACTATTGATGTCGAATCGCAGCACCCCTGAATGTCTCTGTAGAACTCGATGGTTTGAGACTCTCGGTGTGATTGCATAACATAGAGCTTTTCCCAAGTGTGGGACCTTGCGAAATCGGAAAAGCTCTCCAGATGAAGGTCGGTTCCTATTCCTCCATTCAGATGCATACGTAAAGATGTAGAGGGTTTACTAAAAACCTAATCTAACTTGCCAAGGAGACAAGGTAAGAAGATGCATAAAATAAAACCTAAACTACAAAGGTGATGCACCGAGGAATGAAGAACACCTGTCTTGCCAATAAACAAAACCATAAAAATGCAATGCAAGATCATGCACAGATAACTAGATTCACAGTGAAAGATCAGGAGGATGCAAATGAACACAGAGAGGGTTGAGAATCATCCACAGACATGCATTAATTTGCTCCAAAGATTGATACAACACACTGCAAAATGCCAAGAGGCAAAGTTGCATTACAGTTTCAAATGGGAGGTTTGAACTCCACAAGTTTACCTGCCAAAGAGAAGAAGGGAGGGGCAAAACAAGAATGTCCAACCTTTAGAAAGAAGCCCCTCCTTACAATTTATAGGAGGAAAAAGAGAGGGAGAAGAGAGAAATTTGAAATCTGCCCCAACCACCTCCAGAATGCACTTAACTCATCTCATAATGATGGTAGGTGAGAACCCCAGTGAACCCAAAAGTGGTGAACTGTATTTTGCATTTTTAAGAATTTTTTCTCACCCAATTAAAGATATCCAATTTTAGTTGGATAGAGGACCTCGTAAGCTTTCCAAAAATTCCAACCTTGCATGAATCCAAGCTCCCAGTCAAAAGTTATGGCCATCTGAATATCTGCGCCAGGGTCTGCTTCCTGTCAGCGCTCAAAATGTTGCGCCTCCTGAAGGTGCGCCTTGGCGCATCCATGTGTGTGTCGACATCCTCTTACATGCACCAAGGGTGCATCCTTTACCCTGTCAACACTCATTGTCATGTGCCATTTCCGTGCGCCAAGGGCGCATCCTTTACCCTGTCGACACTCATTGTCATGCACCATTTCCGTGCGCCAAGGGCGCATCCTTTACCCTGTCGACACTCATTGTCATGCGCCATTTCCATGCGCCAAGGGTGCATCCTTTACCTGTTGACACTCATTGTCATGCGTCGTTTCCGTGAGCCAAGGGCGCATCCTTTACCACTCGGACGACACTCATTGTCATGCACCATTTACATGCACTAAGGGTGCATCCTTTACCCCTGTCAACACTCATTGTCATGCACCATTTCCGTGTGCCAAGGGCGCATCCTTTACCCTAGCTACACTCATTTTCATGCACCATTTCCATGTGCTAAGGGTACATCCTTTACCTGTTGACACTCATTGTCATGCGCCATTTCGTGCGCCAAAGCGATAAATGTCGTGATTTGAGCTTCTTTGATTTCTATAATCTTCTGCTTGTCTATATCTACACAGGGAAGATATATACAACACCTCCACCCAAATGTTGGTGTGCCTAGCTCATTTCACAAGGTTCCTTCCCACCTCTTGGCTTCTACCATTCCTCTTATTACACCTTTCATGGCTCACCTAATTCATCTATCTCCCCACCTCAAATCAACATGATCCACGTTGCTACCCGCGCTTAGAAGGAAAAAGGAAAGGAAAAGGAAATCGACCCACCAACAAACCCTATACCCAACATACCATCTCGAACCCACACCTAAAGTCAATATCTGCGACCCCGCATATCCTATTTCTAATGGGGTTACACATCACATGATGCTCAAATAATTACACCAATTCTCCTTCAAAAGGTCCTTATATGACCTCATCCAAACCTCCGAGTCCCATCACCAAGCTCTCATAGGGTTCTTCGATCTATTGAGGTTTTAGCCAATGACCCTACACCCGTAGCCTCCATTATTACACCTCATCATGTACCCTCTCTCACCAAATTATCACCTACTTACTAAGTATCCACCCTCAACTTCTTAGATGAAGAGATTGCACCACACCAAACCAATGACCCTGATCCAATCCTTTTCATCTCTGTCCATATCAATAATATACATGTATGAAGTGTTATGATCGATGGGGTGCTATCATTAACATCATATATTTCCATGCATTCGACCAAATGCACATACCCAAAATTACATGCATAAACATCCCGTCATGTTGCGTTCATTTAATTATGCTATCACTTCTACACTTGGCACCATCATCCTCTATGTTCATGTGGACCCCGTCTTGCTCTGCATTTATTTTACATCTTGGAGTGGGAGTTTCAATATATTTTGTTGCTTGGTAGACCATGGATTCTTGTCACAGTTATGTTCCTTACACTTTTCATCATTGTGTAAATTTTTAGCATGAAGGACACACCTATACCATTATGGCTGACCCATCACCTTTCAAAACCTGCAACATGCTTTACCGACCTAATGACATACTTTTACCCATTAAGGCGTCTACCTCCATGACCACTTCCTCTTCACCCACACCTTCACTCACTAGTGCCACCGCTACCTCAACCACATCTAAATCCTTCATTCCTACTACTACCACAACCTCCATGGCTAAGTTGTTATCCTCCTAATCGATGTCTCAACCTTTGATCCAACCTCTAACACATCATCTATCCCACTACCCGCATATCTACCACCGATCCCTTAGAAGAATTTTTTTCAATACCTCGCTCCGGGGAGTATCGCCTATATAATGTCAACACATTCCTTACTCCACAAGAGTATGGAATCCTTCGCCAACACCCTCACTATGATCACTACATAGGAGAGTGTATCCTTTACGGTCCTCCCCACCTTCACACAAATCTCACCTATGGGGGACTTGATACTTCCACTTATACACCTAAACCACCATCACAAACCCACCCATTTTCTACCGACCTCTAGTCACTCACCAATCATTGCTTCACCCACACCTTCCTACACCGATGTGCATGGAAAGGTTTTGGTTTTGGATTTTACAAGCAAGGCCATCACACTATTATTCCATGTACTACTGTAAACATAACGACCGTAGTGGTATCGGATTTGCTGAACTACCTACCAAGAAGGCCCGCATTGAACTCATTGAGGATATCGACCCTTCTCCACCTTCTTCACCACCTTCACCGACAGAGTCAATGGATCCAAAATCCATTCCTCCTAACTTTTTTTTCATAAACACCATTTCCTTAGGGCCTCTGACTTATCAACATGAGGGCAAGGCTCCCTCTTCTCTTCCCTTCGATATCTTGAAATGGTTGATGATGATACACCTTCTATTAATGTCATTCAATGTTAGGATGATGAATCTATACTCACCTACCTTGGTGCAGAAGACTCTTATATTCACCACCATTACCCTCTGAGATGCAAACCATGTTGAATGAATCAACCATCAAAATCAACATTAATACCCAAGATAACCCACACATTCTAAAGATCAGCCAATCTTTAGACACTACTAAACAGGAAGCCTTCACCTCTTTCCTTTGGGACCATAGCGACGCATTCGCTTGGTCCTATGCCGATATGCCTGGTATCAATCCTAAAATCATGGTTCATAATATCGTGACCATTCCTGATGCCAAACCTATCAAACAAAAGCTACGAAAATACATCCTCACATTACTCTTTTGGTAAAAGAAGAGCTTCAATGCCTTCTCTCAGTTTCCTTCATTATACCCATCGATTATCTCCAATGGATTTCTAACATCGTTCCTGTCAAGAAAGTGATAGGGGGACTCCACATTTGTATAAATTTTCATGACCTCAACCTCACATGTCAAAACGATGATTTCCCACTACCGTGAATTGACCAACTAGTTGATCTCACCTATAGCCTTGAAATTTTATCACTCATGGATGGTTTCTCAGGCTACATTCAAGTGTTACTAGCTCCTAAAGATCAACTCAAGACTACCTTCATCACCCCTTGAGGGACTTTCTACTATAGAGTCATGCCCGTTGGCCTAAAAACACTAATGCTACATATCGGTGTGCCATGAAATACATCTTCCATGACATCATGCATCACATATTGGAGGATTACGTGGATGATCTTCTTGCCAAATCCAACCATCGAACCAAACACCCACCTATTCTTAAAGTCATCTTTGACCACCGTTGTCCACTCAAAATTCCCCGCTCTGTCAAAAGTAAAAATTTCAAAATTTTGAGTTTAAATGTCTTTTCTGTCGAGCTGGTGGTGTGGAAAAAGTCTTGAAGTCGAAAAAATCTAAGTTCTGGGTCATTCTGTAAGTATTTCGGGCCTGTCGGACATTTTTGTCCCAATTGTCCCAAAGTGCAAACGGGTCTTCTGTTCTCCGATCGGTCGAAACCTCCGAATTTGTCCCATTTTCGGGCCCGTCGGAAGTTTTTGTCCCAAGTGTCCCGAACTTATTGTGCGAGTTGTTCCATTTTCGGCCGATCCGCCCGATTTTGTCCCAACTGTCCCGAGTTCCAAATTGCTCTGTCCCATTTTCGGCCAAAACCCCCGAGTCGCGTACTTCAGAGCTCTTTGTCCCATTTTCAAAAGTACGCCCTGTTTCAATTTCACCCGAACCAGCCAAACCGCGTACTCCGGAACTTTTTGTCCCGAATGTCCCAAGTCCAAACGGGCCTTTTGTTCCATTTTCGGCTGATTCGCCCGAACCACGCTTTCATGTCCCAAATGTCCCAAAGTTAAAAAAGTGCAAGTTGTCCCATTTCCGGCCGAAACTCCCGAGTCGCGCACTTCGCTCTTTTCCGTCCCAATTGTCCCAAAATGCATTTGTCGTCCTCTCCTGTTTAGCCCGAATCAGCCGAGCCACATGTTTCGCACATTCACGTCTCACTTGTCCCAAGAGAACCAACGGTCATCCATACTTGGTTTCCCGCTCTTCCCGAATATGCTGCAGTTTTCAAAATATGAATTCAAATGCGCATTAATTATCCTTCTCTCTCCTCAACGGCTATGTAACGGCAAAACTTCCTTTGTAATTCTTACATTGTTTCAACCCTTGTAATTTGAAAACCCGCGCATGTCCCCTCCCTCTCAAACTCCTTTACGAGCCTGGTTTCAGCTCATGTATTATCAATATGAAGATCAAGATCCTGGAGGAAGCTTGGGAGAACTAAAGAAGTAGTTACGAAGGACGAAACTTTCAAGACGTCGGTTACATCAGTTTCCAAAGATATTCATTGTCATTCTCAAGATAAAAATTTTGGCGTGTCCCTCGTGGCAAGGACATGGCTGAGACGTGGAAGAAACTCAAGTAGCGGTTTCCAAAGACAGTGGGTCCCTCTCAGAACTGGCCACCTGTCTCCTTCCCCTTCCTTCTCTCTTCTCACCATTCCTTTCGTATTCCATGTAATTAGTTAAGAAATTGCGTTTGGCATTCCTTAACTATTCTCTAGTTAAAAGAAACGGTTACGAAGAGTAACCGAATTGTAAGCTATATAATGGCCTTCTTTGCGCCATTTTGAGAGGAGGAAGAACTTGGCTTATTTTCTGAAAGTGTAAATAGATCATAAAGAAATCAATACAGAAGGGCTTTCTATTCTTTGTCTATCTGATCTCCGTTATCTCTGAGCTTTCATTTATTTTCTTTGTGAAGATCATTTGTCTCCAGTTTGTTAGTCTTGCCGTTTGGTGATCTTGTATAACCAAGAAGGAACTTTGTGTCCTTGATTGATAAATCTGTGTTACGTTAAGAAACTTTGTGTTCTGGCAGATGTTATTTACAGAACTTTGTGTCTCTAAATTCCATCTTATTTATACGATACGAATGATCTTGTTTTCAATTCACTGTGACTTTGCATACATAAAGAATTACTCTGTTATCTATAATTCTGCATGTTGCCTTTCTGCTCATTCTCACCCTCTCATTTCCTCAGTCCTTTTGTAATTGATAACCTTCATAGAAAACACTTTCGTGGTATCCAAGTTTAACCAACAAATCATGTCCTGTACATTTGTAAATAAGTTTGTTTCTGAATAAGGGAACCTCTCCCATTAAAGAGGAGGGACTTCTTGTCCCCTGTCTGTTGCTCTCTTAAAAGTCCTATTTGACAACCAACACCACCTCATCAAATATTGTGTTCATCTTCAACCAAAAAAATGCATCTTCGCAGTACTTTCAGGGAAACTCCTAGGCTTCATCATTTCTTTGCGTGGCATAGAAGTTGATCCTGCTAAAGTCAAGGCTATCCTTGAAATGCTACCACCCACTAATCTCCATCAACTTTGCAGCCTATAAGGTAAGTTGTAATCCATTCATCATTTTATCTCACAGCTTTCTGACCGCTATCAACCATTTCATCATCTTCTCAAGAAAGATGTTTCATTCAAATGGGATGATGAATGTCATAAATCCTTCGAGGCCTTAAAACAATACCTCCTTTAATAACTAGTGCTCGTTCCTCCTAAGGATGACTAGCCCTTCTACCTATATATTTCCACCACTGACCATTCTCTAGGTGCCATGCTTGCTCATTACGACAACCAACACTGGGAGCAAACGGTTTATTATATAAGCCATACCCTTCTTTACAATGAAACTAGATATACCCAAGCCAAAAAAAAATTCCTAGCCTTAGTTTTCATCACCACCAAACTCACAAAGTTACCTACTTAGCCACAAAACCTTCGTCATTACTAATACGGACCCATTACACTACATGTATGCCAAACCTTATCAAAATCAATGTGCCGAATGCTGGCTTATGCTTCTGGCTAACCTCGACCTCAAATTCATCCATCAAAAGTCCACCAAGGGCCAAGCTATCACCAAACAATTGGTGATGCACCTATTTCCGGGGATCAAACCTCTAGCTTTGACTTTCCAGATGAGTCTATTTCTACCCTTTCCCTGGATGAACTTGCTTACCTTGAATGACACTCTTCTTCGATGGTTCCAAGTTTCAACATGGGGGTGGGGCTGGTGTTATCCTCATTCTTCTTAATGGTGAACCCATGCCTTTGTCTTTAAAATTTGACTTTGATTATACAAACAATATTGCTAAATATGAAGCACTCGTATTGGGTCTCTAGGCTACTTATGCCTTAGATGTTACATCCATCAACATCTTTGGTGATTCTCTGTTGGTCATAAAACAAGTCAATGGTATATACCAGGGTCGTAATGAGATACTTCAAAATTATAAGAATCATGTGGACATAATTTTGACTACCTTCAACCGTTATGCCCTTCAAACCACCCCACGTTATACCAACAAATTTGTAGATACCATGGTTTTCTTGGCTTCATAGATACCCACTTTTCCCACCGACTCTAAAATATTTGTCACCATAAAAAGACTACAATCAACCTCTTATTTACCTCATGAAGTTTACTCTATCGGAATTGTCGCTCCCGACTTGAGTGACCTTTAATATAAGCAATACATAGACTATCTTTCCCTCTCCATCTTACCTCCCAAACTCACTCGTAATGGACAACGTACCTTTCTCAAAAGGGCCTCTCATTACGTCATCATGGGTGGCCTCCTCTATAAGCATGACTTTGATGATATTCTCTTACGGTGGCTTACAAGTTCTAAAATTCCCTATACCATTAAGGAATTTCATGATGGCATATGTGGAGGTCACTTCGGCGGTCTTGCGGTTGCTAAGCATATTCTTTGCCTAGGCTATTACTCAATGAACCTTAACCATGATTGTTGTGACTACGTTAAGAATTGTGTAAAATTCCAATAACATGTTAATCTTCATCATAGACCCAGTCATGCCTTACAGGTCAACCATGACCTTTGGCCCTTCTCTCAATGGGGTTTTTATCTTGTCGAATAGATCAATCCCCATTCTTCCCAGAGACATCAATGGATCATCACCGCTACCGAATACTACACCAAATGGGTTGAAGCTATACCTCTCATCTCCACGAAATCCAATAAAATATTTGAGTTCATCAATCATCACATTATCTGTCGCTTTGGCATTCCACATTGCCTCATCACTGATAATGGAAAACAATTGAAAAATAAAACCTTGTGAAAACTTTGATGCCTTCGACATTCACTAAGTTTTTCGTCACCAGTAGCCAACAACCAATCATATTATTAAAACTTGCCCACACCTACATTCAACCTTTCCACCCCCACTATACTGCTTACCCTACCTATATTGCTTCACATTATACCTTTCACCTATACCTATGCCCTAAATCAACACTACCTATCTACCCACACCTCGGACCCTTACCTATTTTCATTTTTGACCCTCTCACCAATCTTACTTATTCACCCACCTACCAATACCCATAACTCTTCCCCCCTACCTAACTCTCCATACCCCTACCCCATCTATTTTACCCCCTTTTTGGTCCTACCTCTCTAGCATGCCGACTGACACCGGTCATCCGTGATCGACCATGGTCCAACAACAACCGGAATTGATCATCACACTCAGAATCGATATCGGTCCTCGGTGGACCGATGTCGGTCACTTTTTGCCCGACAAACTCACGACACCCTACCCTATTTCTACCTAAATTTCTCATTTCTACCCATTTCCCACCACTTCCTACCCAACACCTATCCCCACCCCTCCTTTACCTAAATCTACCCTCCCTTGTTCCCCTTTTCTCTTTAAATTCCCTGCATTCAAATTTTAATATTTTCCCCAAAACCCACTTTCCTCCTACCCGATTTCTATCCTCCACCTACTCAAACAAACAAAGATAGGAATTGACTCTTACCTCATCACGCTACCATCTGTGTGGTGGCACCTCGGGCCACTACACGGGTCCACCCGATCCCTCTCCTACCTCTTCCATCACCGACTACCCTCTGGCTCTCCACCCAATCAAATCGATCACATCGAGCTCGTATACCCGCCTATCGACCAATAATCACTTGCTCTGTGGCTTGCCAACTCAACTCTCTGTGTCACTTGGTGGCTTTCCACCGCTTTCTCTCTCTCTTTTCATTTTCTCCTATGTGGCAACTGATAAATGATTTTCAAAAATGTGGAACTTTTTCTTTTTATAACCTTCCCAACTTGACCAGAAAAAGTTTCACCTAGACCAACATCGGTCTTGTGCCATAACATACCATGGTCGATTTATGGCAACCGACATTGGTTAATTTCGACCGCTTCTCGCTTATCCTACTTAGCCTCATTGCTACCCATTACCCCTAATCTAAATCCTGAATCCTTTCCACCTCACCCACACCTGACTTGGACACTCCACTTTATCCTCCTGACCTCATCATTTATCACCTAACCTCATCATCATTTGGGGACTCATTATTTTCCCCTACCCCAGCCTTACCTTCAGTGACC
The DNA here is from genome assembly GCA_018340775.1 of Taxus wallichiana var. yunnanensis. Taxonomy (NCBI): domain Eukaryota; kingdom Viridiplantae; phylum Streptophyta; class Pinopsida; order Cupressales; family Taxaceae; genus Taxus; species Taxus wallichiana. The sequence continues at coordinate 492,986,673 of CM031234.1, forward strand.
TATATACCTAGACCCAGAACATTGTTCGTGACCTTTGACCCTATGTGCTCGCTATACCTTGTGACACTGTTACCCATGTTGTTTGACCTAATGACCTTACTTTTCCTATTGTCATGATGTTTATCCTGACCCACCCTTGGTGCACCGAACATACCTAAACATTCTTGCACTTGACCTATGTCGTGTTTCCTGACCATATCCTATACCTTGGATACGAGATCAATTCAACCTTGTTTGGATAACCTTATCGACCTTAGACAATGTAGAGTTTTCTTGCTCCATAACATGGTACTATTTTGTAGTTTATACTGTGCATGCGTTTGATTGTTACTACCTTTGACCCTGACCCATTACCTAGATTACCCAATTGGACCTTTACCCCTTTACCCCTATTGTCCACCTTCCTCTTCATCACATTCACCTTTTATCAAACCACTCACCGATTCTACCTTCTACCTCATCAATTCCTGGTTTGAGGGGGATCACTTTCACCCACACATGGCGTAACCACATCTTATTTTTGTCACTATCATTTATCAATACAAGATACACAACAAAAAGTGGTAAATTATAGACACCAAAATTGGGTCACATGCTCCTTGACCCCTTGTTAAATAATCAACTTGAACACACTCACCTAACCATGGCCCCTCACACCCTACACTAATATTAATTTAATTAATTTAATCCATGTCCTCACAATATTTATTATCTAATTATCCTAATTTCCACCTCACCTAGACATCTCATCCAACCACCTCACCCTAGACCTATTCTTGACATGTTTCCATAACTAACTAAGACCTAATCCTACTTGCCTTAATGAGCTAAGATTTGGCCTAACCCTAAAAATCAATCCCTATAACCTCTCTAACCACATTCCCTGCCCATTAGAAAAGAAGCTTCCATTCTAATCCATGAAAAGAAACTAACTGGATCCAAGAAATCAAGAAGATCTACCCATTTTAGAAAACTTAAGGAATCCTACCCTAACCAACACTGTCCCACCTCTAAACCAATGCCGGTCAACCTGAACCATCGTCGGTCATTCACCTTTTATTCCCTTTTGGTAGTCTTATTTTGAGGTTGGCACATTCTGAGAGCAAGAGAGAGTAATCACATCTGCATGCAACCAGAGCGAGCATCCATTCACACCTAGACATCCACAACCATCCAAGCCAAGATCTGATTCAACCAAGCAAGGAGGAAATCCCAGGAAGCTCAAGCAATAGTTTCCTATAAACTGGTGACCCTCTATAGAAGAAACCTCTAACCACCATCTCCTATCTTCACCCATAGTTGACTGGTAGCATTCCAAGTACACTTTTCTATTCAATCCATTTTATTTAGATACTCTCTGTAACATCCTCATTTTAGTACATTAGAACAAGAATTTTTTTGTCTTTCTAGTTCTAAATACATAATTTAGAACTCACAGATCATAACAATCATTCTTATAACAGATAACCATATGCAGTTGTAATGACTCGGTGTACCACCGATCTATTCATTCCATGACTTGGTGAACTACCGATCTATTCATGTGTATCATAGAGTTGGCATTTTCATCTGAACACTTCACTCTTGTGGTTCTCTTCCCTAATATGGGATTTCAGAATGCTCTGTCCAAGGAACCTATCTGAATAATTGTTACCATTATTCATCGGCATCACGTCCCTTAGACTAGGTGACATAGGACAACGCAATCAGCCGCTTGCGATACTTTGGCCAAAGATTTGAAACATACTAATCATGTCTTATATTCCTTGATGGCATACTCGTCAATCCGAATACGTCCTTCACCCCATTCTGATGTTATATAGATCATCTTATACTGACTTCTGTCAGTCCCCTTGTCCCTAGATTTCACTTGAACGGGTTAATATCATACACATGTTATAAGGATGCCCTTGGAGACTAGGGTAAGCTGACATACAGGATCAACCACTATTAACCCCGTGTGTCAAGGTACCCTGAGTCCCAAAGGGCTACCTCATAACCTGTCTATGGTCCTAACCAGTCCCAAAGGAAATCTAGATCAAGTTTCAGGTGTAAATCTTAACGATCAATGCAAAAGGGTGTTGCCATACGTCACCTGCATTGTTGTATCCTTGAGAAGATCCTAATCTTCTCGAAGGTACAACCCTACAGTTGACATGTGTCAACATCCTACAATACTGCCTCGATAAGATTTACATAACTTCAAGAAGTTACTTAAGTTGAATTCAATTAGAATTACGAGGTTCCACACCTTAGAGTTGCCTTACGTAATTAAGTTCAATTTCACAGAGAGAAGTTTAATAATATTTGAGACCTCGTCAAGGTGTCCATCGGTTCCTAATAATCCTTGATTCCTCATAAAAGGACAACAGCCCTATGTTCTCTCATAAGGAAACTAATTAAACCTGTAAGGGTTCATATCAACCCCGAAGACTGAAATATATCAGACTTATTACTATAAGACATGATTATTTAAAGCCATCAATTACATTGCTTTGACTTAGATCATTGTTAGGGAGTAATAGAATAATCATCCTGTTTTAGCTACATATCAGGGCATAGTTTAACCTCAACTTCCTAAAAATGCAGTGGTCTAATTTCCAATTTAGCCTTATTCATAATATATAAGAATTACTAGCCAAACATGAAGTATTCAGTCACATAATTTTTACAAGGCTTACTTAGGGAATCCATCTAGACCCCATGGATTTTAATAATAAGAATGTACTCTCATTCAGTCAGACATAAGAAGTTCAATTCAACAAATAAAAATGCAGCCACGTAAGTAACAATTCCTCATTTCATTTATTTCCAAGCCATACAATTACAACTTATGCACTTCGGCATATTTAAATACAATAATCATCAGCAAAAGAGTAACTTTCTTCCTATAGTACAATTAGAGAGATCATGTTGGAATTCATCATAAAAATCAGATTAAACAATCTGTGCATCATATCAGATCTGCGTGCCTTTACCACTTACGATGACCATCTACAAAAATTGCTAGCACGGGTCAGTTCAGTGAACTGAGCATGATAAGCACTAATTCTTAAAACAATTGCATTCCACCAAATGTTTCCATTAAACAACCTATTTAAATGAAATCATTACATCAAATCCATAAACATGAATCACGCCAATTATCTTTCTACCATTCTAATATGACTTTATAACATAACTCATATTATAGCCACCATTTCAACTCAAATATTTTCAGATGGTTCATCTTATATTAGAGAATAAGAAGAAACAAAATGAATCATAAATACCTAGCCATCTGAAAACCAAGAGTAGTATCAATCCTAATGTAATTACTCTATTCAAGGAATGAAATCTTATCAAGACATGTAACCATCGATTTTCATATAAACAATTCAAGCAAAAACAGATTACTGCCTCAAGAAAGTTCAACTAACGGATATCCTCTAAACTTTTTGTATCAATTCATAAGCATTGATAAGTATTCAAACTTTTACTACCATACTACTTTTATACTAGAAGATAATAGCCGAATTTCTTGATCAGGGTAATAATATCGCTAAAGAGAAGGAAAGGAGACTTCTATTAAGATTCAGCACTTGCCACTCTTTCCTCCTAAATTTAACAGTCTATTCATCTTAAACCCATACTTGTAGAGTTCTTATAGAGATTCAAAAGAAGGGAGCATTCATAATTTCCAGAAAGGGAGAGAATACCTTCGTATTCCAAAAATCCTATATCAACTTATACTTTACAACTAAGAGGGAGAAGCGGAGGAAATCGATCTCCTTTTCAAAGGCAAGAAAATCAACACCTAAGTTTACCATTAGCTCCAATCAAGAATAATGTTTAAAAGGTTGCCCTTAGATCCCTAGGGTCTTGCAATTGCACATTAAACAAAAGCCACAGATTGTTTCAAACGATAACATATACGTTCAAATATCAGTCCACAATCCTGATCCAAATAAACAATCTACACTTCACCCAGGACTCGAATCATTTTAGAATAAGAGTTAGGGTAACTGTTATCATTACTTACAAATAGATTAAACTAATTATTTCCAGCCATTGCACTGAATAGTTTGTTGTTACGTTCAACGATACCAAAACAAATAACACTTACAATGTTAACAGATGGATTCTAATGATAGATTTCATGGTCACTTGAGTAACAACAAACGTAGTCCATTCCCTTCCAAATATAAAACCTAATTTCCATTCATGCAGATCTAGGATCACCCACAAATTTTTAGGGACAGAGTTCATCAAAGTAAGTTTTCTCTCGGTCACAACTGTGTTCCAATTATCCAAGTAAAATCGTAAAGAAAACAATAGCTACACCAAATATTTCATTACTTACAGAACCTATAATCATAGAAACATCCAGACCCTTTTCAAACAAAGGTATAGGCTTAGTATTCAAACATATTTCCAACTCATGCAATGAACCAGTCGAGCTTTACCTTCAGACCCTTTTCTAATAAAGGTACAGGCTTAGTATTCAAACATATTTCCAACTCATGCGACTGAACCAGTCGAGCTTTATAGAAGGAACTAACAGTTTCACCACAATCCAACTTTATATTCACCTGAAGCTGTCAAGTAATAGTAGAGCTCATACAACTAAGCAACAATCAAATAAACCAACCAAATTTGACACAACAGTTCATTCCATGGTATTCTTCAAACACGAAATCATCAAGCACGACGTCTATCATGGTACCGTTTGGAAACTCAATACCTCAGTCAGACAAAGAGACATAAAACACGTCTACAGAAGTCGATACCCATATAGTATTCACAAAGAAACACTTCTACAGAAGTCGAACCCATATTACAATCATAGCAAGGAGAGAAGATAAAAGAAGTAGATTTCATCAGGATCTACATATAACCAGGATTCCCAAATCAACAAGAAAAGAAGAAAACCAATACATTGCTACTGCAGCAATGTGCCAATCGTATAAAAATCATCTAAACAGAGTTGTTCTAATGAAAGCATTTAAAGGAAAGCAAGATTTTTAAAAGTTAGGGCCTATCATGCCTGATAGTGTCGCTAAAATTTGAAGAAGACCTCTGAATGTGCTCACACCTTCTCTTCTTCTTCCACGAAAGATTAAACAACAATATATTGTTACCTCCATGCCTTATATATTTTCCCTGACAGAGAAGTAAGCTAGAAACTCTCAAAGTTGCCATGCAATGAAGAGTAGATGGCTGGTTCGAAGAACCAGTGCTCAAGTAGAGTGAAAAATGGAATGCATGGAAAACAAAACAACCAAACAAAATTCCACTTGCATGCCTTCCCAAGCAATCCGCGCTCAGGAACCAAAGCTCATTAATTGCATTTACTTCCATCCTCCCGCCTATTTTCCATTGCCACCAACCGCCAAAGTTCGTGATCACCACAAGAAAACAAACAAACATTCCCATCCTTAGAGATATTGCCACATCAGGTTATATTAGCAGTTTTTATCCTCTGCCAAACCTGACATTCCAAGTCCTTCAACCTTATCCCCCTCTTAAATGCCATGGAAACCACCACCCATGACTCGCGACCCTTCTTAGGTCCCCCTCCCTTCTTAGCATTAGTTAAGATAGGTTAGTGACTTAGGTTAAATCATAGGATAAGACATTAGTCTCACTTCCATAGCGCTAGGTGTAGTTAACCCTTGAGTATTAAGCTCATAGTTTAGGGCTAGGTTAGATTAGCAATTCTTTTAACCAATAGGTTATAGTTTAGGTTAAGACTATTAACCTTAACGAATCTAGTTTAGGTCCCCTAAATAGGACTAATCAGTGTTAGAGTCTATACAGGATAAAACATTCCTGTAAAGGATTCCATTAGGCATCAATAAATTAAGCTTAAGATATAAAACATAAACATCTTACCTGGCTTAAGGTCCAGGCCTTTCCTGATGTTATGATATCTGGAACCAAATTCCATTTACCATGATCAGCCTGAGTTAACCTCCGGGTTTGATCATTCAAAGCTCAGTCATACTTTGAAAGTTTCGTAAAGTCAATAAAATTTGTTCATCCTGAATAAACTTAAAACATTCCTTGGATCAATGCAACTGATCCAAGGCTGAGTCATAAAGGTGGATAAATCCACAATTCATCTAGAAATCAGGTTGAACTCAAGTGCAAGAATGAAAGAAACGAAAGCGTCCAATCATATTCTGGTTCAATCAAAGATCTTCAAGAGCAGAGAGGATACAATCCATATCAAGCATGACTTCCCAAAACCAAAGGAACATGTCCTTATATAGAAGAAATCATTTATCAATACTTGAATGCTCTGGAGAAAGTAACAATGATTCAGGGTGTTACACTCTCAGTATTTACATATTTTTGTGTGTGATTGATTTTGCAGCCAATCACTATTTTTCTCTAATAACTATCCCCCTATACTTCTTCCAAAACCCCTATAAACATTGTCCAAGAAATCCAACACCCCATTCCGATTTACCCAACCCTTTGTGTAATCACAAAGGGAACCTAAAACTCGTTCTTTAGCATTCCTGATTTCTCACAGTCACCGGCATCAGTCTCCATAGACCTTTGTTAGTCACTTCTATATATCGACGCGTTTACCTACACATCGCCCTTTGCTACCATTCACCATCTTAACCCATAACTCCTTCCAGCTTCACCTAAACCCCACCAGACCTTCCCACTGACTTTCATCCCTACCCAAACCTCCTAGACACTTCATCCAATTCCCCATCAACTTGGAAAACAAACCTAGACCCCTATTCTTGACCCTCTGTCATTTATTCAGTGACCAACATGGGTCACAATTAATTGGCATCGATGAGGACTAGACTAGCAACCTACTTACTTACTCCCAAGTTATCTATAATCACCTATGACCTTCATCAACTCTGTTAGACCTATAGAAACTCGGGACCATTTAACCGACCTCTCGGATCTGATCCTAACCTAGCCTGTTAGATTAGATTTTTCTTATTATGTTTATATGAGATGCCTAAATCATATTGACTACAATAGGATAATATTTCCTTATTTCTCCCATTAATTTGTTTAAAATAGTGGATTGATAGCCTTCTCAGGGAGTATCACACTTCCTTGATCTAGCATATGCTTGTGGGCAAATCCACAACATATGTTGTTTAACTTCCATTTGGTGTTCTTGTTTTTTATTTTAGGTAGTAGCTTGTTGGTGTTGATAAAAAGAATATCCACCATCATTTCCCCAACTCACAAAATGTCTTCCCTCAAAATAAGGTGAATTTTACAATATATAGAAGAAGAACCTAGAAATTACCTCACCAACCTATGTTGGGCCCCTAAAATATTGGCCAAGTACACAAAGATGCATGGGCGCGCAAGGGATAACACGCTTGGACCCAAGAAGAGTACTAGAGGCTGGAAGATGTAGATCTGACGTGGACTCATGTTGTGGATCATTGGTGGAAATAACTGCTAGCTACACTCTAGAGTACGCTATTTCTACATATTCTTGTCTGGAAGTTACTGAGTTTGAGTTTATGCAGGATCCCAGAGGATCATTTCTACATGCTATACCTCTAGAAATGAAGATCTTGATTATTACCTTGAGTTCAAAGGCATTTCTAATGGCCGACTAAACCATTCTAAGTGTTGGGCAAGGAAGCTAGGGTAGAGGAAGATGGCAGATATTACGATGGAGAAAGAAAGGGAGGTGAGATGACTCAAGTATAGTGAAGTGTGTGAAAAGGATATTGCTAGACAACATGAGGTTGTAGGTGTGATGGATCTATGGAGGTAGACATTGTGGGAAGGAGTTGAGGTTCACGTAAAGGACGTGGAACACGAGCATTTTTTGATACCCCATCTTGTCAAGTGCGTAAGAAAGACCCCTTCAACTTCTCGATGATAGTTTGTCATGTGGAGAGAGAAGATTCATTAGTACACATCTAAACCCACCTAATGACCAAACTCGTGCTTAGTTTTCTAGATCAAGGAAGGAGTATCACGACCTGGTTGGTATCGTGGAAGTGATAACTTTCACCCAGAGATAAAATTTCTCATTTCCCAATTCTATGGCTACGCATCCTATTCTAGTATTTGGAGGAATTTTTTAACAATGAGTAAGTACATAAAACTTTGGTCTCACATCCGGGAGTGGCGTAGGGTACAATAGTGGTAGTGGGGCATTATCACGGCATAATCAACACATAATTTAGTGAAACTTTGGGGACCCTTGGCATGACAACTAAAGGACCAGTGGATCTCGTGGGTTTGGAGGAACATGAATTGGTGGATTTGTTGGGTCTAGTGGGTCGGGAGGAACAAGACTGGTGGATATGGTGGATCCGGTGGTAGGGGAAACACCGAGAAATGGAGGCTCTAGCTCAGAGGACAAGGGCCCTGGCACCTCCTCAAGTTTTCTTTAAGATGTATTTACATTTTCAAGATTACAAAGGTATTGAAGATGCTACAGAACATGTTCATAAGTGTGAGCTGATTGGCGGGTGAAGGAGATCACAATCCCAAAATAGAAAGCAAGACAGCTTTGTAATGATGTTGCGAGGACACGCACATAATCGGTATAGGAAATATGACCCTCATCAAATGGTGGTGGATTATACTACTTTAAAGAACACCTTCTTGGCAAAATTCCACATCCCTGAGTTTGAACAGAAGAGCATCATTTCCCTAAAGGAGATTCAATAGGGAATGGTAGAGAGTGTGTGGGAGTATGACGCATGGTTTAAGACTCTCCTATCAAATTTTTCATATGACATTCACCCTTCATAGAATTCTCAATCATTTTTTGGGGGTTGATAAAACCTTTTAGGAGAGATTTATCTCATAAGACTTTCACTGCACTCCGCGCAAGGCATTAGAAGCTGCTCTATGCGCCGAAGCCATTAGAAGTGGTTATACTGGTGTTAGCCCATTTCTGGAGGCTCAAATTACTATTATGGCTAAGTAGTTGGAAAAGTTGTCTGTAAACTCAGTCCATGAGATGCAAAATGGTATATGGTGTACAGATTGTGAAGTAGAGGGGCATGTTAAGGATAGTTTCCCTCAAAGGACAAAGACACGCCGTAATAATAGATCAGTGAAATTTTTCATGGGGACCATGATGTAAGTAGATGCCCCTTGTTACAATGCAAAATTCTGAAAAATGTTCCTTGTTACTATAAAATATGTACCTCTACAACCCATGATACTAAGGATTGTAAGATTATTTACCAAATCCATGAGGCCATTGATCATGGGGTGAGCCGGACCATCATTACCAAAAGATTTCTAAGAATGATGACCACCATTATGAGGAGTGCGCAGATGGAGGCATGCACGTAAGGGGATTTCATGGAGGATTCCATGGTCGTGGTAACCATGGAGGAGTCAAAAGTGAGTTCCCGCATAGAACCTATTTTAATTATGGGTCTATAGACCACTACAAGCATGAGTTCCTAGATCTTTCGCAATGCTCATGGTGTAGGAAGAAGCACAAGTATGAGGATTGCCTGATTTATTCAAGCATTGGAAAGACAAGGGAACTCCAAAAATAAACATTAAGAAGATGGACACACAATGGATGCCATAGGTAACATATGATGTGGGATTAGAACTCGTTATGGTAATAACAAGAGCAGAGGCTACACACATAAAGGAAATACAAAGGCATAAGAACCTAGTTTCAAGGGAAGAAGTGGTACATGGAAGTACCCAAACCATGTGCATTAAAAGGAGGTATATCAAGAAACCATGGATATCATTTGGAGTTTACAAGGAGAAATCCAGTGTCTAAAGGAACAGTCCAAGTGGGAAGAGCAAAGAAGGAAGGTCAAGGTGCCAAAATATTACCTAGATGAGGTCAAGGAAGTGTGTAAAATGCTAAGAAAAGATAATATTATTGTCTTTCTAGGAGCATGATTGAGAGATAAGGTACCATGCACTGGGGAAGAGCACTAGACGCAAGTCTTACATGCAAACCTTTTCCCTCACAACCTTGACTATGATATGGAGATCACTTTAAATACAGTCGTGGATTGATGGCTCCTTAGTAATATCCTCATTGACACAAGACAGAGGTCAATGTTCTCACCTTGGATGGATGGCATCGATATAGGAGGCATGCATATAGCCATGTTCGAATGTGATATATATGGAAAACAAAACAAAGGCAATGCCCACTAGTGTCTTAAAGGATGCAACTATAACCATTCATGGAGCTAATTTTACTGGGACTTTGAAGTCTTGGTGTTCGTCGAGGTAAATAATTTCCCAAAGACTACTTGGGAACCCATGGTGTTATAAGACCAATGTAGATCTTTGATTCAACAAGGGATACATAATCTTTGAAAATGAGGAGGAGCGGTCATCATACCCCTTGTTGATGGGACATCAACACCCTATAATGAACCTTTGAGAGAAGAGGTTCTCGCATAGAATATATGTACACTCAATCGAGGATCCGGACATAATTCATCCTAGAGAAAGAGTTATCCAATTTGAGGATGCTCACCCCCTAAGTGACACCACCAAGATAGCTTGCAATAATTGGGCACATGGAACTTATGAGTTGATTAGATGACATTTGAGAGGATCAGTGACAAAGGTGACCAAGGCTCGTATGTTCACGGCACCTAGGAGGAAATGAGCTACCTAAGTACTCAGGGAGGAGCCTTCCCGAGGTCTTTTGTAGAAGATGGAAGCTCAAAGGAAGAAAATTAAATGAACTGGGATGTTAAGCTACGTCCTACTTAGAAATGTTACGCGTTGGTGGGCGATGCATCGGGATAATCTCTTAGAATGGCACAAGGTAATAATTACCTTCTCTCAGTAACATTTTGTAGGAGCAATGTGCCCATGGCCATAAAATATTACCATGGTAAAGAGACCGCTTCCTTCCATATCCAAGCATGTGAGACACCTAGATGGGAAGTGCGAAGCATTGTCACCTTCATTATGGGTTCACAAGTTTTATTTCACCCTACAAGGCTATGTGCGCACATGGTACATTCATTCTCGAGACACACTACTAGACAGGGAATTGGTAAGAGTTAGTGGTTGATATCATTCAAACATTCGAGTATCATAGTACAAATCCCTTGGTGGATAAGGTATTGTAGGTTGTCAAGTGCCTTACCATTAGGGATAGTGTCATGGAAGAAGATAGGCTACTGAGTTGTTAGGTGAACCTATCTTGGAGGTGTGCTTTGAGGAAGAAGAAACAGAAGAGATACAACTTGAGTGCGCATGTTTGGAAAAATAAAAGGGAATATGGTGTATGTTATTGATGGTGAAGAAGTGGAAAACTTAGATGTTGACCATTTTGTAGGGATGCGCGAAGTGGTAGATAGTTCTGATGAATGGGCATGCACCTATCATGAGCCTTTAAAGACAAAGAAGGTTAACATTGGCTTAGACAAGGAGCCTAAAAACGCTATCATCGAGACTATTGGTCAAATAAGGAAGTCTCTAACATCATTGATCTTTTATGTGAGTTTAAGGATTTGTTCCCGCGTGGGTATCATGAGCTTGGCATCCACCATTCCTTAGGGGAGATGATAATAAATCTAAAGGAAGGTGCACACCCAAATGAGAAAATACAATACTGGATGAATCCTAACTGCGCGCGTGAAGGTTAAGGAGGAAATAGATAAGATGATAGCATTAAGCATTATTGAAGTTGTTGAAGAGTCGAATGGATAAGTCCAATGGTAATTAGCATTAAGAAGGATATAAGAATAAGGATCTATGTTGATTACAGGGACCTAAATGCAGTATGTATCATTGATCCTTTCCCAACCCCATTTACTAAAGAAATATTAGAGGGAGTGGTAGGGTGTGAGGTCTATTCTTTCACAGATGGATTCTTGGGCTATCACTAGGTAAGGATCATGAAGGAGGACCAAAGGAAGAAAACTTTCATCACTAAATGGGGAAGTTTTACCTATATGGTCATGCCATTTGGATTGAAGAATGCACCTGCTATGTTCTCGCGCATTGTGGTACAAGCTTTCTAGGACTTTATCCATAAATTCCTTCAAGTCTACCTAGATGATTGGACAATATATGGGTTAGTGAAGGACCATTGTGACAGCTTAAGGATGATGTTTGAAAGGTGTCGACGGTTGAGGATATCCTCAACATTAAGAAATTTGTCTTTGCTACCCCGTTTGGAACATTATTGGGGCACATCATAAGTAAGGAGGGCCTTCTGGTAGATCACGCAAAAGTTGCGGTAAATTGTCGATTGAGGGAGCCTACTAGTAAAAGTGCAGTGCATGGATTTCTTGGGCATATGGGGTACTACAGAAGTTCATCAAGGGATATGCCAAGATCTTCATGCCTTTAGAAGAGTTGCTTAGACATAAAAGTGCCTTTCATTAGGGAGAGGCACAATAGAAGGCATTTGACACTTTGAAGGATAGGCTTATCACCACACCCATCCTACATTTCCCTTCTTGGGATAAGCCTTTCCATGTTCATGTGGATGCCTTAGGAACCACGATTAGAGTAGTACTTGCACAACCTGGTGAATGGATTGTTGATCCCTTGTGCTTTGCAAGTAGGAAATTAACACCAATAGATAATAATTACACTACTACTAAGCACAAGGCATTGTCAATGATCTACGTGCTTCATAAATTCAGATAATATTTTTGGCAACCCCTTTTATATTTTACACTGACCATATGGCATTGAAATACTTGGTGAACAAGCCCATTCTACAAGGGCGCATATGTCGGTGGGTACTATTGTTCCAAGAATTCGAGTTCACAGTGGTTGTCAAACCAGGAAAAAGTAATTCTAGACCTGACCATTTGTCTAGGATTGATTCAGGGGAGGACGCGTAGAGTATTGAAGAGACTATGTTGATGCACAAATATTAGGATTGCGGCGCATGTCCTTGGATTTAGAGGATATTTCAATATTTCTAAAAATAGGTGTGGTGCCAGACGGAATGAAGGCCTTAGAGAAGAAGAAGTTGGCCATATGCATCATGCCCTACATGCTAATTAGTGGAGACCTGTACAAAATGGGTCGTGATGAGGTTCTCGCATCTATGCATACTAGAACATGAGCACATTACAATTATGGAAGAAGCACATGGTGGGATTGTAGGAGGACACTATGTAGGAAATGCAACCGCATGGAAGATTCTACTCGCAGGCTTTGGTGGGAGACCATTTAACAAGATTGCATTGAGTTTTGCAAGGCTTGTGACCATTGCCAGTGCCTTGGAAAACCTAGAAAAAGGGATAAAATTCCCTTGCAACCAATAGCCAGCACATAACCATTTGAAAAATGGGCTATCAACTTTGTCAGACCAATCTCGCCAATGGCACAAAGGACTAGTTTGCGGTATATCCTCACTTACACTGATTACTTGACAAGGTGGGCAGAGGCAATGCCTACAAAGGATTGTACAATGGCTACCGCTGCTATATTTTTATGGGAAAACATAATCGAAGGTATGAATGCCCATTGAGTTTGACAAGTGATAGAGGTATGCACTTCCTCAATGAAACGGTCAGGATTCTACTATCAGAATTCATGGTGGAGCATCACAAAATTACTCCCTATCACCCTTAGGAAAATGGAACTACTGAGTCATTTAAAAAAATACTTAGCCACACATTGACTAAGATTTGTGATGTTGGTAGATAGGATTGGGATGACAAAGTATAAGCCCTTATTTTGGCATATAGGAAAACCTACAAGAGGTTGAATAAGGCCACACTGCTTCAACTGTGGTTTGGGCACGGAAGCTATACTTCTCGTTGAATTCATGTTAGCTTCTCTACATATAGCACGCACGGAGGATTGGCTATTGAACAAGCACTCAAAGAAAGAATTGAAAAAATAATGAAATTAGACGAAAGATGATCATTTGCATGAGGTGGACCCGTAAGACGGAAAAAGAAAAATAAAAGGCATGGAATGATTATCATATTAAGAAAATAAGTTTGAGGTTGGGAAAATTATCTTACTATATGATTCAAAGTTTCTACGCCATCCCGAGAAGTTAAAAGTCCACCGGTTGGGTCCCCACATCATCTCGTACATCATTGATTTAGGCGTGTGCCAATTACAAGCATTGGATGGGATGAGATTGCCAAGACACTTAAATGGGAGTAGGTGAAGCCATACTATAAATAAGTCTTCTTGGTGTTTGTAAATAAAACAATATTTCTAGTTAGTGTAGGATTTTCTTTAATGCATTTTCTTTTCTTGTGATTCCTTTCTCGGTGTTTTTTTGTGTTGTGCCTTGGGCGCTAGTAATCTCATTACTTTTTGAAGGTTGTAATTGCGCAAAGGACTGCGCATCCTTTTAGTGTGGGGTGGAGTAAGGTGGAAGAACTTGAAGTTTGAAGTGCCAGGAATGATTTCATTAGAGAGCTCGATTAAATGTCCCTATGAAGGAAGTACATACAAGGAAAGGTGAAAAATGATGGTTAGTGTTAGGGTAAGGCTACATGGGGATCCACGTTCAAGAGAGGAAGAAGCACATAAGTAACACAAGGTAGGTGAGAGAAAAAATCATGACATAAGAAGTGCTTTCAGTTTTGGTTACGTGCATGCAAGAGTCTCTTGTAAACATGGATTGGTTGCACACCGTAAGGTCAGGGGAATTGTCCATGCAAGGTTGGGCGCATGAGTTAAAGTGCTAAATTAAGAATTTGTTGGAAAAATCTGCATTAAGTGTTAGATTACGGTGGTAGGTAAGGTAGTATTTAATGTTTTTTTATTAAGGGAAAATAGGTAGTATTTAATGTTAAAAAGTGGGAAAAATATAAATAGAAGGTTGGGCACTTCATTATTTACATTGCGATTACGAAGAAGGAAGATATTTTGAAAACTAGTGTTTCCAAAGTTGATCCGTGTGAAGAAAAGTTGGAAGATTTTAACAGTGAGTGAATAGTTTGGATCTACAAACCGGGAGGGAAGTAATTCATGGGCGTGGGGAGAGTTGTGGAGAAGCTCCATATTGTGAAAAGATATTCCAATTAGGGTTTGACAGCTAGGGCATGGGTCAAAAAAGTATTCTTCGTAGGTTAGGGATCTAAACTTGGAAAGGATAGAAGAGAAGTTGAAGTGATAACCCAAGCAATGGCACCCAAAAAATTAGTAGTAACAACCTAAGAAGGGAAATGGTAAGGGAAAACAATAAGAAACTATCGTAAGTACCAACAAGGAATGGTACACAGAAATGTAGTACCCAGATGGGGTTTCGCCTGGGATGGAATGGGAGTCCCACTTGAGAAAGATGACGGTAAGTGAATACAGTCATCACATGAACTCAATTGAAAAGGAAATGGAGTTGGAGTTAGTGCGCATAACTAACCAGAGAACACCTAAGGGGTTACCAATTTATAATGACGAAGTCAAGGTGAAATTAGAGAAGGCAGGGTTATTACAACTCTATGAGTTTCCCTACTTCGGAAATCCAAAGCACCTCTATCAGTGGCTAATGTCGTGTGTACATGAATACAACTTTCACTTTGTAAGGAACAAGATGCACATAACCCCTTAGATAATTTCAAGATTCACAGGCCTTATCTGTGAGGGAGAGAGTTTAAAGGATGACTTGTGTGACAAGGAAGTAGTTAAGGATACTCAGACACCAAATTGGTGTCTTACAACACCCTATGCCCTGCATCTCATTTTGTAACCTAACCTCACCACCTAAACCTTACACAATTATTTATTAATTACCTTATAATTAATAAATCCACATCTCCAAACCTGCCACCTCATCATGACCTAGCCCTAACCCTAAACTAACCTAATTAAGACCTATAACTTGGTCTACATCCACACCCATGACTAATTACTCCTCAACCGCACCAAAACCAACCTAATAATGACTTGACCAATCCCACAACTAATCCCTCGGGAGAAAAGGAGGGAAAGTTGGCTATTTTACTAAAAATAGCCCACTTTGACTTAACCGACATCGGTTCCTACTCAACCGCCATCGGTCACGTAACCGCCATCGGTTCCCTGTAAATGACCTCCCCCAACCAAAAACAAAGGATCCGAATTCATTTGAAAAAATCTGGAATTCACTTGGCAGAGTAGAGACAAGTGAAGAAAAGAGAAGAGTTTGCAGAGAAGGACATCGAGCCCAAGACTGCAACTGAGTAACTAGAGCACAGTGACACTCATCTAAGCATTGGGAGAGAAGATGGCTCACTTTTGATTGTCAGATCATCCCACCTGAGCCCTGCCTTCGTCATCACAATCCTTGGACCTGTATCTTCATCAGGAACTAGTAAGTAGTGTCTTGTACATTTTTAAATAACATTTCTTGAACTTCTGATTCATAGTAATTATAAGTTCACTCCTAGATCTACTACCCGGTAGCACCCTACATCTCACTGTCATTCCTCTACCCTTACATTGCCCCAAGAACAGCTCCCACACTCTCTGAGTCTTCTCCATCACCCTATTGCCTACCCCTAATCATTTTCCAACCTTATAAACACCATAGCCGCCTCACAGCCAACCTTCATTGAAAGCCCCTAAATCACCACCCCTACCGATATCGGTTATCAGCAACCGGTACCGGTGTATAACCGCAGTCGGTTATACAGTGACCGGCATCGGTCACTGTGACTCAAACCAAAACCAACCTTTCTTCTATTGCTTTTTAACAAGGTAATTAAAGTGTAATTTTG
Source organism: Taxus wallichiana var. yunnanensis (assembly GCA_018340775.1). NCBI lineage: Eukaryota > Viridiplantae > Streptophyta > Pinopsida > Cupressales > Taxaceae > Taxus > Taxus wallichiana. The sequence continues at coordinate 493,003,307 of CM031234.1, forward strand.
CAATAGCCTCTTTGCTATCATTTGTGTTAATTCATATTAAAAGGGGAACTGACCACCTTCGAAAGGAAGTCTAATATTTCCTGGGCCCAAGGTAGTTCCCTCATTTATTGTCTAACTAAAATCTGGTGGTCTTGTATTCTTACTTGCAGGTAGTCCTTCCTAGACAAAAAGGAGTTCTTCGCAATCGATCTGATCTCTCTCTACGGTACGCGCGCACCCTCTCAACATTCAACAGGTATTCCTCCTAGCCCTAACCCTTATCTGTTTCTCAAGAGAATGAAAGGATAGAAGCACCTCTATTCTAAGAATGGAAACATTCTGTGTGAAACATTTTGGCATGCCTGGTGGGACCCTTCTCGGGTTTCTTTCTTTCTTGCTTGCTTTCATAAAGGGAGCACACTTGCTATTTTCTTCTTCTAAATATTCACAAGATATTTTTGTCATTTTGGTAAAAGAATTTGTCTTTCTTCCTCATCTTTGCATTAGTGAAAGTCATCTTCTTTGCTTCATCGAATATCATTTTCGATTTGGGTTTAAAACATGTGCATCACATTCTTGCTTGTTGTTTTCAATTCTAGTGAACGTAGATTAAGTAACAATTCATACACGTGGGGGTGATATCCACGGTATTGACAAAAATTAATCTTACTTTCACTACACAACACATACCAAATCACATCATAATCAACACAACAGCTCAAACATCCCCCCTTTTCCACGGTATTCCTCTACCCGATTGAGGTAACCTTATAAGCCAAAACAAACTTGACATCTCCCTTAGGTCTTTTGTTTAGGATTGACATCAACTTGCGTCTAAGGCATAAGCCCACAATAATTAAAACTAATCCTAGGGTTAGTCTCTTGATTTTCTTGTGCATCTTGCTTGTTTTTAGTTCTATTTCTTTGTCATACACTGTTTCAGTGATCACTTCAGAACAGTTTGGTAGGTATACTAAGCATCGTTAACCCCAAATCAGCAACTTCTTACAACTTCTTACACGGTCATATTCTACCGACATCGGTTAACCGGCCAAGCGACAGCTCTTGTCGACCGACATCATCGGTTATCTAATCGATATTGGTTACTATCTTTCACAGTTCCTGACAAACCAGCAACCTACCAATTCCAACATTTTGTGGCTGTTTCTATTCCTGATAGATTGAATCCTTGCTGTGTACTCTTGTCCATGGTTGTTATCACTCGGAAACAAGCCGCAGCCATGGTTTCACATGCCTTGTGTGCCTTTTCCTGAATCACCCCCTTCACATCCTATGGGGAATCCTACGGACACCAGTGAGGTTCCCAAAATCCCTGTAGGAGATAAGGAATTTGTGAAATTTTTGGATGCTAATCCTAGCAGTGCAATACTATATTTGTCTCATACCCCTGACCATACACCCGATGGTCAACTCCTTGTTGGTATGCCTATTAGTATAGCTACTCACTTAGCTCCTTCCCCACCTAATAACTCCGCCTTACCTTCTTCATCCTTAGCTCCGTCTCCCAACTCAGTGGCTTCGGAGGTTCATACGGCACAGATTGGCTTTCCTTTGGTTAATCTGGGGCCCCACATATCATTACCGCCGACTCCTCCTACCTCGTCTCTCTCGTAGACTGCCCCTTTCATAACTTGCTCTCTGCCACCTATCCACATGAGCTTTCCTTCTCAAGCTCCACCCACCTTTTCATTTCCACACACTTATCCGGTGGCTTCAACATCTTATATAGGACATCCCTATTCGGTCACCTCAACATATTCATCCTCAATACCTTATCAACATTTAACCCCACCATTGTCTAGTGGTGGCTCTTGGCCCAATCCTCCTCCATTTACAACAACCGCACCATCATCTCATCCAACCACTGATTTAATCAAACAAATGATGGACAAGATGCAAAATCTGGAGGCTTCATTTGGAAGCCATAGCACCCTAACATACGAGCAAGTTTTTCAGGAGCCTATTCATCCTTCTGTCCCCCTTCATTCATATCCTCCTCAATGGGAATTACCAAAATTTACTCATTTTAATAGTAAGGAGGATCCTCAACAACACTTGCGATCATTTAGACATGCCTGCTATCTGATTGCTCATGACGATGCCTTACTACTCCGCACCTTTCCTATGTCCTTATCAGGACCCACCTTGGAGTGGTACAGTGCTTTAACCCAGCACTCAATCTTCTCTTTTAACCAATTAGCCCAATCTTTCTTGGATCATTTCTCCATTAATATTGCCAAGAAAGTATCTATCACCGACCTCTATGCCATCCGACAATTTGAAGACAAATCTATCATAGATTTCATTGGACGATGGCGGGGCCTTATCAACCAACTTACTTATGCCTTACCTCAGGCCGAACTCATCGAACTCTTTACGCGGGCCTGCGCTAAGCACATTTCTCCCACCCTCCAAATTCAAACTTTCTGCACCTTTGATGAGGCCTTTACTATGGCTCGAAACTAGAAATTTGAGCCTTAGAGGACAAGAAATTGTGGTTACGCAACAAAAACCCTAATTTCTGAACCCAAGACTCCACCAACAAACCCAACACCACCAATTCTCATGCATCGACTGCTTCGAAATCAAAAGGAGCTGTACACGTGGTGATGGTCAAATCCCAAGCACCGTCTAATACCCCGCCAAAAACCACCTATAAGTATAAAGCCGAGCCCATCAATTACACTCCCTTGGGAGAAACTTATGGTGTGATATTGGAAAAATTGCTCAAGAGCTATCACCTTACCTCCTGTTAAACCTCACTCTGGGTTTGATTCCACCCATGCTATACCTTCTTGGTACAAAGAAAATGACTTCTGTAACTTCCACCACGTGAAGGGACACAGTCACGAAAACTGTAAGATGTTGAAAAACATAGTGCAGGAAATGGTTGATGCAGGGGATATAACCCTCGATAATCCTAATGCCCCTGCTAACCAAAATTTGAAAATCTTCAACAAACCATTCCCAAACCACTCATCTAACAGTAACATAAACCAAGATATCTTAGCCGAGGAGAGTGTTCATGAAATCCATGCAGTTTTCGACTCCCAACCAAAAGCTTCTATCGAGGAAATTCTGAATCAAGCCTCTTTACTAATGCAAGGATCCGCACCCCCTTCACCCCCATCAAGACAAAACGATAATCTTTCCATTCCTTCACCCATAAAGGAATTAACCGCCCAAAGTTCTCTTCTCACGAATGAGTCTTCTTACACCACATCCCTGCAAGATTGTGAGCGGATGTTATCTAACTTATCTATTTCCCAAACATCTCCTTCATCACTCTTGCTGTAAAAGAAGAAGGCTCGCCACTTTTTTTGTCATCCTCAAAAGAGAAACCCCTCAAACCAACATCACCAAATTCTTTAATCATGACGGATCCCCTCAAACATGCCCTCCTACCTATTAGTTCTTCATCACCTAAATCTTTTCAGTGACCGGTTGACCTCTTAACTGCCCATTGATACAGTGCCTCATTTACCCCCTGTATCACACCCATAGTGGACCGGAATCACAACCCACCTCTCTTCCATACAAAAGTTCCTATTCACACGTGAAGATTGTCATCCCTCAGAAGATAGATGAGTCCTATGGGAGCGTTTGAGTACACCATGCTCTACTCAAATGCAGATGACCAATCTAGACACCTCTACCATATACCCGAGGTATTTACAAAAGCTCAAAATGCCTATGTCCTCATCTTCACCCCCCTCATCTCTACTGAATACCTCATCCACCTCTATTAACCTAACCAAACCTCCCCCTACGCTTGGGACTTCACCAATACCTAGCTTAACACACCCACCTAAACGGTTAGATTTATCCAAAAATAAAGTCGTCCATCCACCTAGGAGACAAACCCAATCCCCTCAAGTCCAATCTATGCCTCTGTCACAACTAAAACCCTCGCCGTCACACCTACCTTCTATATTGGGACCTCACCCCTCCACCTTGCCTCAATACATCATACCTCCTGCATTTTCTTTAAAACGACCTGCACCTTCTACACCCATACAAAGATCCATGGGTGTATCAACACCGTCACCCCAAGTATCCTGTCCACCTATCAACCCTAAACAAACTCCATCATCAAAGGATTTTTTTCCGTCACTCCTCTTTCTCCGTGGTTGTTTCCTGCCACCACGTCATCTGTGGCCTCATCATCTAACCAACTAAACATAACTTCTGCGCCGAAGAAGCCAAGTTTAGTTAAATCTAATTATAAAAACCCCTTGTCTAAACCACCACCCATACGAATCAACCATACCCAATCATTACCAAAACCCACCCAGTCAATAGCCTCATCTTCCTCTGACTTTGACCCGCTCAAAGGATCTTATGCCAAAATCCTTGATATGTTGGTGGAGAATGCGACCATTTCCCTACCCCCACTTAGACCCTATGATCCATCTAAACCTCGACCTATAGGTTATGATGAGTCTAAAATCTGTGCTTACCACCGCACACACAGGGACATGATGTAGAGGGATGCAAAGCTTTGAAAGCCATCCTTCGTCAGTCACCTCTCTCGGATAGAAAGGTTAAGAAAGACAACTTACGAAGGGAGAAACCTTTAGCTTCAATCCCCTCTCCTATACCACCTATCCCCACCTCACCAAGAAATATCATTATTGCAACCCCACCTCTCGAAGACAATGACTTATCCCTACCATCTTCCTCCTCTCGAGTTCACGAGATCAACATGATTAGCATTGCTACTCGAGGGCAGAAAACCAATGGGAAAGCTAAAGAAAGCACACCTGCGGCCTCTCTTTCTCCATCTCGCCATCCCGATCGCACCACCACCTAAAGTGGTTATTCGTGGACCTACCTACCCCATCTCTGATGGAGTTTCCCACCATACCATGATCAAACAGCTTCACCAATCACCTGTAAAAATGACACTGTATGATCTCATTCAAACCTCTGAATCTCATCGACAAGCTCTCATTGAAATCCTCCAAGGGATAGAGGTCCTACCTAATGAAACCTTTCCCATTGCCTCCATTTTAACACCCAATCACGTGGCTTCTCTCACCAAACAACCTACCTCCCCAACCACTTCTGTCCCTGTACAACAAACCGCTGCTTATCAGTTTCTCCGAAGATGAAATTGTTGACTTTGGTGTAGAAGATCCTGACCCCACTCTTTTCATCTCGGCTTACGTCTAGGGACATCCGAGTACATCGTGTTATGATTGATGGGGGTGCTAGCCTAAACATCATCTCTTCCAAAGCCTTCCAACAAATGAATATCCCTTCTAGTTGCATGTGTGCCAACCCCACCATGTTGCGTTCATTCAATGATGCTATTACTTCTACCTTAGGCACCGTGATCCTTAACATTCGTGTAGGGCCACGTACCTTACCCGAACTCTTCTATGTCCTTGAGGGAGAATTCTAATACAACATGTTGTTAGGCCGCCCTTGGATCCGGGCTATGGGATGTGTTCCCTCCACCTTACATAGATGCATAAAATTCGAGTATGAGGGGAAGTCCTACACCGTAAAAGCTGACGCTCCCCCCTTCAAAACCTGCAATATGTTATATCACCCTAATGATGTGCTTGTACCAGTTAAGACACCCATTCATCCAACCTAACCATCTACTTCGACCACACCTCAACCATCCATCTCAACCGCACCTACACCTTCAACCAATGAAACCGCTGCCGTAAATACCGCTTCCTTCCCCGCAAACAACATCCCAACCTCAGATCCCTTGGTAGATATTTTTCAACACCTTACACTAGGGGAGTATCACCTATATAATGTTAGCACTTTCCATACCCCACAGGAGTACGACAGTTACATGCGCATCCTACCTACAACCGTCGTGTGGGGGAAGTAATCTCCTACGGACCACCTAATTGCCACACCAACCTAACGTATGGGGGTGTCGATACATCCTCTGTCACCCCTGAACCTCCCCTTGGTGTGGTTCCCTTCCAATCTGATTTTCAATATCTAACTAATCGTCATTTTGCCCTCACCTTCCTGACGCGTTGTGCTTGGAAGGGCTTCGGTTTCGGTCTTTATGAACAAGGCCGACATACGATCATTCCTGTAACTACACGCAAACACAAAGATCATCATGGTCTTGGATTATCTAAACCACCTACACCAAAGACACCACATATCTATTATATCCAGGAAGATGACGAAGTCACCCCTTCTGAACCATCATCACCCATTTTGCCATCGTCACCCACAAAGTCGATAGACCCTGAATCTATCCCTCCTAACTTTTTTTTTTCATAAAACGCTATCTTCCTGGGTCCTCTCACTTATCAACGTGATAATGAAGACCCATCTTCTCTTCCCCTTTTGTATCCAGACATGATCGAAGAGGACTCACCTTCAATTAATGTTGTTGAGTGCCAGGATGACGACTCCATCCTCACTTACCTTGGTGCGGATGACTCTTATATTCAACGCACCTTACCATCTGACACTCAAACCATGTTGAATGAGTTAACTATAGAAATCAACATCCACATAGAGGACGATCCTCACATTGTGAAGATCGGACAATCTCTTAACGCATCAGAACAAACTGCCTTCACTACCTTCCTCCGTTCCCGCAACCAAGCTTTTGCTTGGTCCTACGCTGACATGCCAGGAATTGATCCTGACATTGCTGTCCATAACATTACCCTGAAACCCGATTCCAAACCAGTTAAACAGAAACTGAGAAAAATGCATCCACGCATTGCCCTCTTGGTCAAAGAAGAGCTTCAACGACTCCTTTCTGTTTCCTTCATCTTACCTATTGATTATCCTCAATGGATTTCTAACATCATACCTATTACTAAAGCAACGGGGGGACTTCGGATATGTACGGATTTCCGGGACCTTAACCTCACTTGCCCAAAGGATGACTTCCCCCTACCAAGTATTGATCAACTTGTTGATCTCACTGCGGGCCATGAGATGCTTTCCCTCATGGATGGCTTCTCGGGATACAATCAAATTTTGGTAGCCCCAGCCGATCAACATAAAACCACCTTCATAACTCCTTGGGGAACCTTCTGCTATCGTGTCATGCCGTTTGGCCTTAAGAATGCTAGTGTGACCTATCAGCGGGCTATGACTTACATTTTTCATGACATTATGCACACTATCCTTGAGGATTATGTCGATGATCTTCTTGGCAAATCTAAACATCGCAGTGAACATCTCGATGTTTTAACCATTATTTTCGATCACCTATTACAATACTGTGTTCATCTTCAACCAAAGAAATGTGTCTTTGGTGTCCTTTCGGGAAAACTCCTTGGTTTTATTGTCTCTTTGCGTGGCATCGAGGTCGATCTAGCTAAAGTCAAAGCTATCCTAGACATGCCCCCACCTACTAACCTCAAACAATTGCGTAGTTTGCAGGGAAAACTCCAATCTATCCGGCATTTCATCTCACAACTCTCGGATCGATGTCAACCTTTCCATCATCTCCTTAAAAAGGACATTGTCTTTCAATGGAGTGAAGAGTGCCACCAAGCCTTTGAAGCTCTTAAAGCCTATCTCTTGCAGCCACCCGTGCTTATCCCACCTCAGGACGATCGCCCTTTCTACCTTTACCTTTCCGCCACCGACCATGCTATAGGAGCCATGCTTGCACATCGTGACTCCAAGCATCGAGAACAAGCCATTTATTACATAAGTCATACTCTGGTGGATTACGAGACTAGGTATACACATGTAGAAAAGTTGTGCCTAGCCCTATCATTCATGGCCACCAAACTCCGACACTACCTCCTGAATCACAAAACTTTTGTCATCACCAATGTGGACCCCATCCATTATATGTACGCCAAACCTCATCTAAACCAACGCATTTCCCGATGGCTTATGCTCCTCACTGACCTCAACCTTGAGTTTGTACACTAGAAATCAATCAAAGGACAAACTATCGCAGACCAACTCACGGAAGCCCCTTTACCTGGGGAACAATTTACCAATTTTACTTTCCCTGATGAACTCATTGCCACTCTTTCACTTAGTGAGGAGTCGTATCCAATGACCCTCTTCTTCGATGGATCCAAATGCCAGTGCGGCGGAGGGGCCGGTGTTGTTCTCATTCCTCTGGACGCTGAACCTATGCCTCTTTCATTCCGGCTTGATTTCCCCTGCACTAATAATACGGAATACGAGGCCCTTGTTTTGGGTCTCCAGGTTGCGTTACACTTAGGTGTAAAATATATTAACATTTTCAGTGACTCTCAACTAGTCGTCAATCAAGTTACGGGCATCTACCAATGTAAAAATGAGGAACTTCAAAAGTACAAACATTACGTGGATTCACTTTTGACCTTATTTACTCATTATTCTATCCAAACCATTCCCCGCTCAACTAATAAATTTGCGGATACTATGGCTTGCTTAGCCTCGCAAATTCCTACCTCACCAACTGACTCTGACATATTTGTCTTGGTCCAACAACTCTTTGCCCCATCTTACTCAGCCCCGGATGTTGGTATGATAAATAATGTATCCGCTGATTCGCAGGATACTTGGTATCACCAATTTCACAATTACCTTACAACCTCTGTTCTCCCATCTGACCTTATGAGTAATGACAAAACGTGTTTTTCTTAAAAGTGTTTCTCGTTACGTCGTCATGGGGGGACTCCTCTATAAACGTGGCTTTGATGGCATCCTCCTTCGATGTCTAACCAATGCGGAGGTCACCTATATCATCCAACAAGTCCATGACGGCATTTGTGGTGGACATTTTAGTGGCCTTGCCGTGGCCAAACGGATCCTTCGCCTAGGCTATTATTGGCCTACTCTTAATAACGACTACTATGAATATGTTAAGCATTGTATTATGTGTCAACAACATGCCAACCTTCAACATACCCCTAGCCATCCGCTACAGGTCGCACGAGATCTTTGGCCTTTCTCACAATGGGGTTTAGACCTTATTGGTGAGATTCACCCGCCCTCTTCACAACGTCACCATTGGATAATCACAGCAACCAAATATTACACTAAATGGGTGGAGGCCATTCCACTCATTTCAACCAAAAAAGAAAAAATTGTAGAATTCATTAACCATCACATTATCTGTCGTTTTGGTGTTCCTCATCACCTGATAACAGATAATGGAAAATCTTTCAAAAATAAGTTATTACAAGACCTTTGTGACAACTTTGGTATCAAACTTAGTTTCTCATCACCTTACTATCCACAAGCAAATGGTCAAGCCGAATCTTCTAACAAAACCCTAACCAAAATTCTCATGAAAGTCGTTAACGATTCTAGAAGCAATTGGCCTGATCACATCCCCTTTGCCCTTTGGGCTTATCGTACCAGCATTCATACTTCCACTAATGCCACACCATTTTCTTTGGTATATGGTACCGAGGCTGTCTTGCCTCTCGAAATACAAATACCCTCCCTAAGAATATCTCTCCAGGATATTCTCACCAATGATGATTTCCGCCAAGAGCGGTTAGCCCAATTGGAGCTTCTTGACGAACGTCGTCTTACAGCTCTTGACCACCTTCAAATCTATCAAAAGCGCATCAAGCGTGCTTATGATAAGTGACTTCATGAGTGTACCTTTAAGGTTGGTGATCTTGTCCTCAAAGAGAATCAACATGTAACCAAACTAGAAAAGAGCAAACATGGAAAATTTGCTCCTAATTGGATTGGGCCTTACATTATCACTCACACTTATGGATCAAGCACTTATCGTTTAGCTTCACTTAATGGTAAACCTGAGCCTAAACCCCTTAATGCCTTGCATCTCTCGACCATTCTACTGTTGAATTTAGTGTTACATCACTTCTTATCTACCTTGCGCTCGTCCCTTGAGCTCATTTACCACCTCATACAGTTTGTTTTGTACATCTCAAAGTAGAATCAACCTCACATGGTTTGATCATCACCTCCTCTTAAAGATGCCTTCACCTTTTTAGTCTGGTCCATGACTTAAAAGTATCAAAATAACACGTTCTCAATTATACACTTATGGGATATCCTTGAGTCAAACTTCCTACAAAAACTAGATGCTTCATGCCAAACGGACATCTAAGACCTCTAAGTTATACATAGACTACTCCCTCGAAGGACAGCTATGTGCAAAGCCACATCTGCTATTATAAATAGACTGCTCCCCCAAAGGACAGCTATACACAAAATCCGCATCTACTACTATAAGTAGACTGCTCCCTTGAAGGACAACTATACAAAGTCAGCCTCTATTAGAAGCTTCTCACATTGATCAGCTTCGTGAAGACCTCAAGAACAAAAAAATGCATATCCCATATGGACTTCCCGCATCGATCAGTCTATATCCAGAAAAATAAAAAGTAGTATTCAAAAGCACTTTTGAGTCATGGACTTGTCTATTTAGGTTTGGTCCTCTTTCGTCAGAATAATCACTTTACAACAAGTTCTCTGCGCCCCAGCTCTACCAGCCACCTCACCTCACCATTCGTCAAAGCAACAAAACTCAAGGGGCGTGACGTATATCCGATATATTGTGATTATACAACTCTTTTCACTTATCGACTTCTCACTTATGCAAGGTACCTAGGGATTCAAGCTCATCCTATGTTAATATGTGGTTTGTTTAGCTCTTTTCAACTACGGGACACTTTTGCCTCTTTTACCCGACTCTAGGATTATGTGTTGACCTTAATCAGGACACGGTTCCCTAATACTTGGGTAAGCTAACCTTCACTTCACCTATACCTACACCAATATCGTCAATACCTTACCAACACCAACAACATTACCCTACCAATATCAATATTTTTACCAAACAACAAATTGCCTAACCACAACCAAATTTCCTGAATTCACCTCTCCCTGGTCCTAAGGGAGAACTACATCGGTCTGAGGCCCCTCCTTGCTTTGTGTAAAGGGCTATGTAGGCAGCACTTAGGAGACATGGGGTCTCCCAAGGTTAGCTCGACCATCCCCTACCATAACCTATCATGTGTTGTAAATATAAATATTTTTGTGTATTTCTATTTGATCACATTCATCTTTATCCTTTTTCAAAACAAAACATTCAAAACACAACCATTCTTATTATTATCATAACTCAAATCAACATACATATTCAGTTTTATTTAGATGTTAAACAAATACATCTTCTCTATCATCGACGCGCAGGTTGGCATCCTTATTTATTCTTCTACCCCTATAAAATTCACTTAGACCCTTGCGCCTCATCCTGAACTAGGTGATGATCATGATCGTCGACGCCGCTCACCTGGCCTCTCCATCCTCAAAGGTGCCACTGCTATTGGTTCCTCCCACTGATCCGCCAATCTCTCCTGTAACATATGAATATGCCCTCTCGTGATGAATCTCACCTCTAGTCTCTCCACTCGTGACTGCGTAACCGCTAACAATCCCATTGTCTCATTCACCCGCGTTTGAAGCTGGTGAACTAAACCCTGTAGGCGATCTCTCTCTGCTGTAATCACAGCTATGTCAGGATGATCGGCCCTCTCACGTGAATCTCACAGCTCTGTTACCCACCATAATCTATAAGCCTCTGTCACTCCTGCATCCATTACCCTGCGATCGGCTACTATCTCTTCTGGTCCTTCTGGAGGTGTCGGCCGGGAGGTGAGAATGATGCCTCGGCATCGATCCTCATGTATGGTCTATAAGCCATGGGTATATCCTGAACAAATCCAAATTGTCACCGCACACGATCTAGAGGAATCCTCTCGTACTCACTTGGCCTATGCCCCGCGATCCACCTTAATCACTCTACACCCCTCAAATCCTCAGCTATGTTCTCTGTCACCATATAGTTCCCGTAAGGCCTCCAACGGATATCCGCAATCGTCACCATCTCCCACACCTGCCTATAATACTCGATGTCATCTGTCATGGCCTGGGATCTCGCCTCTTGTTCTGTCTGGACCCATCATCTGAATCCCAACCTCTGCACTCCTGTCTCTCTTTCCTGGATTGGTCGGCCTATTGGTCACACACACAATGTGCTCATAAGCCCAACAATGTAATAAGTATGCACAATCCAATAGTGTCATCTGTGATTTCACCCGAGCCCAAAACCCTGTATAGCTCACGCGATATGTGGGTGCCCATGCGAAAGTCACGCTCCTTTCTATCATTTCCCAAATAATACACATCAATGCTTTTGGAAATCTTCCCCCATCCACCCTCGGTAATGCATAATACCCCACCGCTATCATTAATACCACTGCCAACCTTGTTGCCTCAGGGTGTGCTACATACATTATACCATAAGTGAATGTCAAACCTCGCTGTGTCAAATCTCATGCAGCTGAACCAAATACTGTTGTTATCGCTCCCCGCACCGCGCTAGGCCTGCTGATACACTAGTCTTCCTGTAATTGGGAGCCTCAAAATTCTAAACACATCTTCCAACGTCATGTCATCTCCCCTGTTGGCAGATAGAAGGTATTCTTTTCTGGATTCCATCTCTCCAATCAACACTGTAAAATAGCATGATTGCATGTGATTCGTGAATAATAGCGGATTCCACTTAACCCCACACGGTTTATCAATGCCCATTCAGCTGGTGTTACATCCGCTCGGACTCGTGACAACAAAGTTGGCACACTATCATTCATCCTCAACCCTGCCTCTGCCTGCATACATCAAATCAACACACAACCATTCAATAAATCAAATCCCCAAGTGTTTTTTCTCACATTCTGGAATTTCATATAGTAACCAATATCGGTTATAGATAACCGATACCGGTTACATAACCGATACCGGTTATCTCTAAACGATATCGGTCACTGTCAATCCTATACAGCCTGCTTACAAACACCACCTATGATAATTATTTACTCGTTTACCCCTCTCTGTACCTACAAACATACCCGAAACCCCTGCTTACCTACCCCATAACACTCACCCCATCCCAAACCATTGCCTATCACCTTTTCTTTTTCATCTCTACCCACTTACCTTCTCTCATCCTATTCATAAAACATGCAAGAATTGAATTACAACCAAAAATTTTACCTCTTGGGATGCAGCAGCTTGAGGTGGAACCTGTCTTCCCTCTCATCTCTGCCCGCTGGATGCTTCTCCTTGTTCAGCCATGTTCACCACCCTCTTCAATATAACTTGCCTTTCTTGCCTTCTTAATCTCAGCCCACAATCACTTTACCTATCTCTTTCCTCCTTATCACTCAATTCTCCCATGCAATTACCTGTATCAGTCATCAAACAGCGTCGCATTCTCATATTTAACTTGTTGCATGACTCTAAAAATAAGAACTTAAGTTGCCTCCCAAGCTTTTCTATTTTTAGAAAAGCTCATTTTAGCATAACCGATATCGGTTACCTAACTGGTATCGGTCATATATCTACCAACATCGGTTAGCTAACCGATATCGGTCACATGTCTCCTTTTGCTTAAACCTAGGCCTTTTCTTTGTTTTTTGCAAATTTTTGGTGGCACCCACCTCTTTTCCCTGCATAACGACATCGTTATCAATATTTGTCATCAGAATCCCATCACCACATATACATATCATCAAAATTTCATCAACATCATCTATATACATTAAATTTTAAAACCATCGACAAAACACATGAGACATTTTAATATATACATCAAACCAATCATTATACACACCATGTGGATCAAACTCATCATCTATATACATTAAATTTCAAAACCATCGACAAAACACATGAGACATTTTAATCTATACATCAAACCAATCATTATACACACCATGTGGATCAAACTCATCATCTATATATATATATATATATATATATATATATCAATGTCAAAGTACACAACTTGCCCTGCATGGGGCCTCTGTGATCTAAAAAATACAAAGCCGGCACGCAGGCCATTGTCTCTGTCCAAATCTCGACTCGGCTCGCAGGCCGGTCTCTCATATCAAAAATATACTTGGCTCGTAGGCCGGTATCAACTATACGAAATGTACTCGGCTCGCAGGCCGGTATATACAACAAAAATGAATAAATAAATCCTATGTGGGCACGCAGGCCTCTATATACATACTCGGTCCGTAGACCGGTGTCTATATCCAATAACAAAAACCCATCTCCACTCCCAGGATGTCTCAGCTCTCTCCACCACCCTCGGCCCGTCCCCCTGCTGGTCTCTGTGCTGGCTCTCGCCTCCTCCCTGTAACCGACCCACCGGCTATGGCTGCGGCCCCCTGTGATCTCTGACTCCGGGACGTCTCGGCTCTGTGCGCCGCATATGGCTGATAGTCAGCCCCGGTACCATCGAGCACGTCCTGATAATACCGGGCCTCCGCTCTCACCTCCATATAGCAGGCCCGTGCCACCATGGCTAGTGGGGCTGGTCCCCCGACTCCTAATAGTAGTGGCCCCTGCCCTGCCGATACACCCATGTGCTATGGTGGCTGCTCGTACCTACACTTTATACTGATGCCTATGCTTGTGTGGCAGCATGTGCTGTGGCTGCTCGCCGGGCCGTGCTGTGAGCTCGTGCTCGAGCTGTGCTTGGGCTAACTACCCCTATAGCACCCCAATCTATGCCTGTGCAGCAGCAAGCTGCCCCTATAATAACTACACCTATCCCAAGAGATGGTCCCTCTCTCGCTATAACAGCCGCCAAATCTGGTTGTGCGGGCTGTGCTCTCCTGGCTGCTCTCTCCCCTGCCCACCAAACCAAAAAGGCACTGTCACTCAAAGCATCATCCATGTATCACCAAATGGTCTCTCTCTGCACTACCCAGTCTGGGTCAACTAGCTGCGGTGGTAGTGGTGCCTCTACATCATCCCTCCGGTACTGTGGGAAGGGAGGTGGCTCATCCTGTCGTAAGCCCAACTGACATCATACCCTCTCTAGGGGTATCCGCTCATACTCCCGGGCCTCTGTCTAGCTATCCAAAACTATACTGGATCCAGTGCAGCTGTGCTCGGGCTCCTCCTCGGGGCTGATGGCCTCTGTAGGGCCTCCATATAATATCGAGCGTGGTCAAGCCCTCTAACATGTGCGATAGTATGCCACATCTCGCCCTATGATCACTACTCGTGGCTGGCCCACGACCCCCAACCACCTCTGAAATCCATATCTGTATACTATTTGTGGCCCTGGCTGCTGGGCAACCCTACTGGTCATATACAGATGATATGCTCATAAGCCCAGCAGTGTAACAAAAATGTCGAGCATATACCAAATCGCCTCATACGGCGATAACCCCAGAGCTCTTTGTATAGCTGCACCAGATACACTGGTGCCCAGGCATAACATGTATGCTCCTCTACCATCTCATGCAAAACTCCCATCAAAGCCCGTGGGAAGTGGCCTCCCTCTGAGTCAGGGAGGGTGAAGCAGGTGATACCAATCATCATCAACACGGCAAGCCGTGTCTCCTGTCGGTGTGCGCGATACATATCGCCATAGTAATGCTCGCACTGTGATAGGTAAGCAATGGGGCTGCATCCCCGAATACATGCAGGATGTTGTCCATCATTGTCTCCGCATCCACCTGGAACACTGCCTCACCTATGATCGGCAGTCTCAGGATGCGATACACATCCTCTAATGTGATAGTCATCTCTCCAGTAGGGAGATGGAAGACATTGGTTGCCGGATCCCATCTCTCGATGAGGGAAACCATCAGGTTGTGGTCCCTATCCACAGCCCTATACCTCTGGACTCCGCCGAGTCCAACCTCTCGCATGATGGCCCACTGCGCTGCGGTCACATGTGGCCGCATCCGCCCAATAGAGGGGGCATCCGATCCCGCATCGTGAGCTGCTGGCGTGCCTGCAAAAACAACCCACTTCATCAGGCCTACCCTTTACAAAAACAACTACCTTAACCCTCTATACCCACTTACCCACCCAACCACAACCCGACTCTATAACACTAATCTACACCCACCTATCCTACCCTAAACATCTATGATATCCCCTTTACTTATCTCACACCCTACCAACCACCCCAATCTACTCTAGCCATCTAACTATACCCCCGCCAATTTAACACCTCCTACTTCATACACAACACATAATCTATCCTACCCGAACCAGCCCCAACAACCCCATTCCCCCACCCCAATCACCTTTCCTATCAACCCTACCTCCTCCCCCTTCACCCCCAACCCAACAAAAAAAAAAAAAAAAAATCAAAACTCTAACAACAAACAAAACCCACAACGTTCACAAACCTAACTCCTACCCATGCTAACCGGTACCGGTCACCCTCGACCGCCATCGGTTCCCCAAGCACATTGTATTTTCTGGTCGACATATGACACCGGTCTATACACAAAGCAATTATACAACTATTATGTGACCGATGTCGGTCGCCTAGTGACCGACATCGGTCACTGTCCAATTCCGGGGCCGAACCCAAAACAGCCCGCAAAACCCCTTTTTACCTATTTCTCCCCATTTACCCACAAGAAAACCCTAAAAACTTACCCACCCTGCCGTTTTGGCCTAACTAGCCTACCTACCCACTCCATTTTACAAATTACCTTCATTTATTCTTTATTTTATTAAATTTTGGATTCCTACCCAAAACCCACATCTAAGTTAAAATCATTAAATTCACATAAGTAGGGGTTCAGAGCCTACCGGTATGACTACACGTCATCGTGGTGGGATAGGTGGCGGTGGTCCAGCACCTCCTGCTCCTCCTGGCTATGCCATGGCTCCAAATCTCCTCAGCTGGGTCCTCAACCAATCAAACTCTGCCTCCTGCTCACTGGGGTCTACCAATCACTCACTCCTCCACTCAACTAATGCCAACTCAGCCCACAAACTCAACAAAATCAATTTAAAACCCAGACAAGCCGTATTGGTTATCAAATTGACAATGTGACAATGACACGCCGTATTTTTCTTTTTATAGGTTTTTGACCTATAACCGATATCGGTTAGTTCGTGCCCTAAAACACCGATATCGGTCTTCTAACCGATACCGGTCATAACTAACCGATATCGGTTACAGGCCTACTTTACCTAAATTTCTGCCCTTATCCACCAATCTTCCTTTCTCACCACATCGCCTCCCCGGCTTTGCTAAATAGCATTATTTTGACTTCATTGGCCCAAAATCACGGCCGCAACAAATCAACCACTTGGCCCGACCCAAGGCCGCACCCAACCAATCGGCCCGACCCAAGGCCGCAACCAACCATTAGGCTCGACCTAAGGCCGCACCCAACCAATCAGGCCCAACCCATGGCTGCAACAAATCAACCACTTAGCCCAACCCAAGGCCGCACCCAACCAATCGGCCCGACCCAAGGCCACAACTAACCAATCCGGCCCGACCCAAGGCCACAACCAACCAATCAGGCCCGACCCAAGGCCGTAACCAACCAATCTGGCCTGACCCACGGCCATAACTAATCACTCGGCCCGACCCAAGGCCGCACCAATTAAGTACCTCGACCAAGACCCGTAAATTATGATTTTATCCACCCATCATGTAGCTTTTTGTTCAATCGAGCTCACCTGTTTGTGTTTTAGCATGACTAGGATACTTGACTTGATCAGTCGACCAACTTTTCCTAGACCGAGACCGTGACGTTTATCTCAACCAAACCCACCATTTGGTACTGCCGAACATGCCTAAACGTTCTTGTACCTTACCCGTTATATCCCCTGGAGCTACTTCCTATGCCTTGGATACCAGGATTATATCACTCTTGTTGGGATAAACTATCGACCTTTGCCTATGAATTGCTTGTTGACTCTTCAAATCATGTACCCTAGTCGCACTACTACATTTCAACATGCGTCTGCTTCCTTGAACTTACCCCACCATCTTACCATCATCTCAACACCATTCACCCTTTATCAACCCTCTCCCCGATTTCACGTCACCTTAATCGTGATCAATTTGAGGGGATTACGTATACCCTTAATCGGGCAATCACTTCTTATTAATTATCGGTGAAGCCTTACAAGACAAGCTACATGACAACAAGGGGCTAATGTAGACACCAAATTTGTGTCTTACGACACCCTGTGCCCCGCATCTCATTTCGCAACCTAACCTCACCACCTAAACCTTACACAATTATTTATTAATTACCTTATAATTAATAAATCCACATCTCCAAACCTGCCACCTCATTTCACCACCTCATCATGACCTAGCCCTAACCCTAAACTAACCTAATTAAGACCTATAACTTGGTCTACATCCACACCCATGACTAATTACTCCTCACCCGCACCAAAACCAACCTAATAATGACTTGACCAAGCCCACAACTAATCCCTCGGGAGAAAAGGAGGGAAAGTTGGCTATTTTACTAAAAATAGCCCACTTTGACTTAACCGACATCGGTTCCTACTCGACCGCCGTCGGTCACGTAACCACCATCGGTTCCCTGTAAATGACCTCCCCCAACCAAAAACAAAGGATCTGAATTCATTTGAAAAAATTGGAATTCACTTGGCAGAGCAGAGACAAGTGAAGAAAAGAGAAGAGTTTGCAGAGAAGGACATCGAGCCCAAGACTGCAACTGAGTAACTAGAGCACAGTGACACTCATCTAAGCATTGGGAGAGAAGATGGCTCACTTTTGATTGTCGGATCATCCCACCTGAGCCCTGCCTTCGTCATCACAGTCCTTGGACCTGTATCTTCATCAGGAACTAGTAAGTAGTGTCTTGTATGTTTTTAAATAACATTTCTTGAACTTCTGATTCATAGTAATTATAAGTTCACTCCTAGATCTACTACCCGGTAGCACCCTACATCTCACTGTCATTCCTCTACCCTTACATTGCCCCAAGAACAGCTCCCACACTCTCTGAGTCTTCTCCATCACCCTATTGCCTACCCCTAATCATGTTATAACCTAATAAACACCATAGCCGCCTCACAGCCAACCTTCATTGAAAGCCCCTAAATCACCACCCCTACCGATATCGGTTATCAGCAACCGGTACCGGTGTATAACCGTAGTCGGTTATACAGTGACCGACATCGGTCACTATGACTCAAACCAAAACCAGCCTTTCTTCTATTGCTTTTTAACAAGGTAATTAAAGTGTAATTTTGCAATAGCCTCTTTGCTATCATTTGTGTTAATTCGTATTAAAAGGGGAACTGACCACCTTCGAAAGGAAGTCTAATATTTCCTGGGCCCAAGGCAGTTCCCTCATTTATTGTCTAACTAAAATCTGGTGGTCTTGTATTCTTACTTGCAGGTAGTCCTTCCTAGACAAAAAGGAGTTCTTCGTAATCAATTTGATCTCCCTCTACGGTACGCGTGCACTTTCCCAACATTCAACAGGTATTCCTCCTAGCCCTAACCCTTATCTGTTTCTCAAGAGAATGAAAGGATAGAAGCACCTCTATTCTAAGAACGGAAACATTCTGTGTGAAACAGATACAATGGCTGCATATACGTAAAAAAGGGGTTCAAGGTATTTTGATATTAGGGATATCCAAGACTCAGTGATGAGAATTGCCATGCGTCTGGTAAAAAAACTCAATATGCAAGAAATATGGAAGCAAGTAAACAAGTCCTGGTTAAATGTTTGTAGAAAAATATCAGAGGGCACCATCTACAATCTATCCACATACATTGCAGATGAAATTATCACTAGCGCACAGGAAGGAGACAAGATTCTCTTTGGTAATTTCCTTTTAACCATTGTTTTCTTAGAAATTGGAGTACTAGATGCAATAGATAAGTTCATGTGGGAGTACCCAGAGCAAGACCCCTCACCTGCAAAAAGATTTGAGAAATACACTTATGATAGCATGATGCTCGTTGACAAAGCACATCTTGAAAAATGGTATATGTGCTTAAGGAATGCATTCAGGGTAGAATGGAGAATACCGGAATAACTGCTAGTGCTTACATGTAAGGAGCAGCTTGAGTTCACAGTATACCAAAACTTCTACATTGGCAAATTTAAGTTGGAGGATGAAAACATGAGCCCATGGTGCAAGCTCCCATTCACCTTCATAGTTCAATACTTCCAGTGGAAATTAATAGATTCAGGGATTCCAAAAAGTTAAATCTTGATCTTGGAAGTTTGGACCGGGACCACAAGGAGATGCATAGGATGTTGGTCTACCCCAATAAGCATGCGTACGTGGAAAAGTACATGTCACATGAAGTCCAAATGGTAAAACCCCTGACTCTAACTATTGCAAGAAGGTCCACGGTGCGTATATACCTTCGGATAAGGCCCAAGTTTGAGAAGGGAAATTATCTTGAAAACAAGATAGCTATACCTGAGGACCTAACAGGTGGGAAGAAGATTATGCCCAAGAAGAAGGAGATGGAGAAAATAAAGAAAAAGGAACCAAGTGCCCAAGATACATTGGCATTAGGTGCCCTAAGAAAAAAGTGCTAGAACAAGTACTTACACACAAGAAGAGGTCTCTAATCAAAGAGGAGGTGGCATCACACAAAATTCTTGTCGCAGAGGAGAAATATCTAGAGGAATAGGAGGAGAAAGTAGAATCTCCCACAATGGAATCCCCAGTTACTAAGAAACAGAAGGTGATCGAGGAAGCCGATTCAGAGAAATAGATAGCTTGGAGAATCACATAGGTGAGAGGGATGACGATGAAGAAGATGATCTTGAAGGGGACCAAGAGCCACTTGTTTTCAGCATGCACGATTTAGAAGAAGAGGGTGGAGAAGAAGAACATGAGTTCCTTTTCATATGGTGCAAGGGTAGCTAGGAGGAGGAAGGCACCCAGGACATGGGAAGAAGTGAGGAGGTTGGCGCGTAAGATCAAAAAACTCCAAGCCTCACACAAGAGCAAGTAAACAAGGTGGAAGAAAAAGAAGCAACAAAAATCATCGAGGCCTTGGTGGAATAAGAATTGGAGCACAACGCTGATATAGTGATGGAAGAAGGTAAGGAAGAAAGTAAAAAAAAGACCATGGTAGTGTGGGAGGCTCTAGTCTATCAATAACTGTTCCTAAGGGAACAAAATTAAGGGGAAAGCACATGGAGATCCAAAGGAAAGGAATGAGCTACATTAATGATCCTAGCAAAGTGTTGTGCACGTGTTTCCAGAGCACCGTCTCAATAGATCAAATCATGGTAATGAGGTTGTTTGACGAAGAAGGTGTATACCCTTAGATGAGGAAGATAATTTCTTGGGCAATTGAGTCCCACATTGATGAGCCAGAGTTCAAGGTAAGTTAGGGGGCTCTCTAATGAAAATGCCAGAGTCAAAAGGAGACAACCCCTTGGTAAATGCTCAGTGGATCTCGGATGAGCAGCTATGCAACACACTCAACAAGGTCTCAGTTGAGGTTGAAGCTAGGATCTTTAGATGGAATGACAGGATAAGATTTCTAGAAGTAGAACTAGAAAAGAAGGAGGAAGAGCTAGAAGATAAGGCCAAGGATTTAAAGCAAGAGGAGTTAATTAGCACTCAACTAAAGTGTGAGCTCAGGGAAGAAAAGGAAAGGGTGTATGAAGTACATAAAAAGGTAGAATCCATCACAAATTCCATTATTTTGAAGCATCTAGACCTGATGCCACCCAAAAGTATGGATCTTCCCTTGAGTGCCTTGAAGACCTAATATGCATCCTCACCATGGAGAGGTAACCTCTAGCCTTAGAATCCATGGAAGAAGTAGTAGTGTGCCTAGAGAAGGAGGATAAATTAAAGGTAGTAACAATCATGTCTAAATACAACAAAGTCCTCACTGATGTAAATATTGTTGCCCATACCGCTGAGGCCGCATATGACAACTACGCAGACAGAGATAAAGTGGTGAGTATTCTGGTCGCTAACTATGAAGCAGAGCTTAAAGAGTTCCAAGAAAATAACAAAGGGAATAGAGCAGAGTGGGATATAATCCTGGCCAAGGTTGAAAGGAAGTCATAAGCTATTAAGGCCCTAAAGGTTACAATCAAGAACCTGTTGAAGGAGCTATACCCACAGATTACTAGAAGGATGGATGTGCTTGAGGATGTGGGCAAGGAGTTGGAGAAAATTTTTGACACTATGAATGCTCAAGGAGATAGACTGAGTTTTGGGGAGGTAAGCACCCTAGTCGGCTACCTCTACCAGAGAGTGCAAAACGAAGTCGATGCCTAGAAAATGTTGGAGGCCCACTTGTAAAAATATTTTCCTAGCTTATTGCAATAATTCCATCACTTCCCCATTCTTTCTTCTTTCTTCAATTCTTCATCCCCTTATTCTTTTCCCAAGATGTAAGTCTATTGTAATTATTTATTCATTGGTGAAGTGTTCCCGCGGTCGGAGAATAGGTGTAGTGTGGGGTGATGTTGGGCCCCTAAAATATTGGACAAGTACACAAAGACGCATGGGTGCGTAAGGCCTAGGTTGAAGATGAGAGCTCAAGGAGAAGTCACACAAGGCAAGGTTCTAGGAGGGTTTTAGAAGGGTTGTGTTGCACACCAATAGAAAAGGTCTAGGGACTTATCCATATTTGGTGTAACGGGCATGAAACGAGAAAAGCGTGACCCGACTATACATGTGGAGTGGATAAGGTTCAAGCCTGGTGACAGGTTGGCCTAGGAAGGAATATGCCCTACAATGGAAGTTTTTAGAAGACCATCATGGAAAAAAGTGGAGAGCTCGTGCCTCGGAGGACCACATTCATACACTTGGTGCTAGATCCGAGGCTATAAAAGGATGAGTTGGCACTTCAGGATGCCTATATATACAAGTGCCCATAGAAGAAATAAGAAACACACAACCATACACAGGAGAGATCAATAGAGAGTGGAGCTCTGTAGAAATTCCACAAGGAACTCTGTGTGGGATGGGTAGATAAAACATAGGAGATGGATGTACCAAGGGCTTGGGGTTATAATTTTTTTGAGAGCTAAATGATATGGATCCAGTTATGATGCATGACTTTGGTCTACCTTTCTGCGATGCTCTGTAATGAATCTAATGAATGTAATGAGGTTACCAGTTTATATGAATATGATTAGTAATGATTCTAGTGCATTTACATATCTTCATGGTTCTATTTTATGCATGTTTATGGAATGAGTTTGAATCCTTGCGCATTTCCCTTTCTATTTTGATTCAGTTCTTAATCTATTAAGTACTTTTCGTCTAGAATGACTGCACTGATCTAGAAGTCGTTCTAAGCTCTATGATGCTTGCATGTCTCATTTCCACTCACTTCCTTTAAGTTTGGATCATTGATGATATTTTCCCACTCAAATCACATAAAAGAGAGACTCGGCACCCGCACGTGCCTCAAGTGAGTGTTTAGCACCCACCGGGTAATAGTTCAATGCATATGGGATTCCTTTGTTCTTTGGTGGGTGTAAAAATGACTACAACCAAAATACTTCATTAAAGAGGTATAGGATGCCATACAATTTAGTACTTTACTTTCACAGTGGTCATGAGCACAATACATCATTAAACTTGTAGTTTGAATAACCTTGTACCGCTCCCAATAATGCCTAGTTGTTACTTGTGCTTGACCAGCCATACACGTATTTTTTGCTCTCGGATGGTAGCATTTTCTTCTCTCGTTGTTGGTCGGTCAAGAGCATAAATGTGACCAGCCAAGAATAATATTTCCTTACTACCGATCGGTAGCTTAAAATATATTGTTAGACGGTAGCATCCGTATAAGTGCTACTGCACCTTTGTTGTTTCCCAACTTCTCTTCATCCTTGCCTTTGTGCAAATGACCAAGAACATAAAAATTACTACCAACTGGAAACATTCTTTACCACTTCCAGACCACCATTATCCACTACTATTCGGTAGCATTTGCACATGCTACCATCTAGTAGAATTTTGAGTGCTACCATCTAGTAGTATTTAAGGATGCTACCGGTGCTCTTATGCCATTTCTCCACATGCAACCTTCTTTTCCTCGCTACCGGATGATAACATTAAATATTCTACGACAACTAAAATTTGTACCTAGTACCAACTAGTAGTATATAAAATATTACCATAGCATCCTTCAATTCCACCGACGACTCCTTATCTAATGTTTTTTCTACTCAATCAGGTCATACATTTTCCGCGGTGAGATAGCTCACCACGCATGAAGATTAAATCAATCAATCCATCCTCTGCTTTTTCTTTCCTTTCCGACCTCTAGGGTAAATTTAACGCTCATCTATACATCGTATAATTTGAATGGCTAAGTCCATTTATAATGAATTATCTAAATTAACCCGAGGGGTAAATTTGGGATAACAATGGCAACCTCTCGGGGACATCTACCTGTTAGATGTATAACCAGTTGCCTTGAAGTATCCATTGGGCATGGAGTCAAGCCTAACCTTGAAGACTGGTTTGTTCCTTTGAAAACCCCTCCCCTAGACCCGTGTGAACTTAACATCTAGACTTAAACCGCCTTATCCCGGTCTCAAAGCTGATCTTTGGGGTTCTCTAATAAAAGTTGTGCATGGTTTCCTAAAATTTAAAAATTTGGCCAAGGCAAGGGCACAAAGATCTCTCGGACCTGCAAAAAAATTGTTGGGGCTGATAGATGTACTTTTGAAAGATTTCCCAAAGTCTTGTTTTCCTCATGGACAGACAGCCCCGACTCGAAATGTTGAAGATAGAAATGCCCCTGCAATTAATTTTCTCATGCAACAAGAGGCATAGGAGCTCAATTGTGATTAATCTAGAGAGACATGAGAGATAAAAACATTCAAAATTGTCCCTCAATTTGATTTAGTTACTTTACATTTGGGATTACTTGAAGATATCTAATGTTCCCTGCAAGTTTGAACCCTTACTATGGCATTACCTCCCCGACAACATGATGAATTGTGCAAGAGCAACCACCATGTAAAAACTATGTAAAAAGGAGGAAATCATACATACCCCAAGTGGGATATATAGAGTGTGCATAAGAACTTGTTCGGGCTTGAATCATACCTACCTACCCTACTCTAATCGTAGGCAAAGGGAACTCAAAAAATCTTGCATCCGGCAGGAGAAGTAGCTTCCCTTTCTCACAATCTTGGACCATGTAATTGATTTGGCAATGGGCATGGTCATGTATGAGAGTGAAAAACTGAACAAAGGCCAATATTCCACCCAAATAACCAAAGTATCAACATCAATTAAAAATACCTCCTCAAGATGATTGGCATTAGACTCCTAGAGGTGTTGATGGTGACCCTTGGTGCTTTGAATATCATCCTCATGCCCTAAAATGGACATGACCAGTTTTGGATTCTCCCTTGGCTCCAATGAAGCCAAGTACCTGATTGGGCATGGTATAACCCATGAATTTTTCCCATTGCTCTGAAATTCAACTCCCGTGCACGAAGTCTTCTTGTGGACCATCCTAAAAAAAGAGGTTGCCTACATGCTAGATTTTTTCTTTGTATTACTTCTGCAAGTAGTTGATCCTCTGCCTTGATGATCGGTGTGGAAACGGTGTCATCACTCTTTCCTTCCTCCTCCTTGTTTAGTGTGAAGCTTGGAAGATACAAATCCTCCAATATTGGCTCCATATGGCTACCATGAGATGGAGGTTATTGTCCTTGAATTTTCTCCTTCGTAGTAGTAGGATCTTGATGTTGGAGAATGAATGATGAAATAGCAAAGGTGGTAATCTTTACAGATCCTCTTAGTCAAAATAATCCTCCAAATTAGATAGATAGTCCACCTCCTTGTTATCCTATTGTATTGGCTCGACCTCCTCCATGGTGTCCTCCAGATCTATAATTCACTCACTATGGTTCCCATCATCTTCTAACATGAAGTCTGAAATCTCAAACTTTTATTTGACATTAGAGCTCAAATGTGATTAAGTGCGAGGAAGAAAAGAAGGTTCTTTTGTGTCCCGATTTGTGCTCGAGCCTCTAAAACTATATGGCTCTCCTCCATGGCTAGAAAGTTCTCATATTATTTTGGATTTGGAGTAGATGCTTCTTCCCTTGCTAATTCTCGTAGCTAGTGGTTGATCAACATATCCTAAAAATAGAGTTTACCTTATGGACACTACATTCCAAAAAAATGTATTGATGATCCTCTTCTTGTTATTGCTCTTCTACTATAACCAGATCAGATTTTACCACATGTTCTTCAACCTTAGCCTCCTCCGAAGGCCCGACTAGTAAGGGGATTTTTTTTTCAGAACCCAAATATTCAAAAATTGTTTCATTTATTCCCTATTTTGATTTTCTCTTTGTTGTTCCTCCTAATTGGCTAGATTTTCCTCCTCCTGAAAATTACAAGGGAATGCAAGAGGAGTGGTGGTTTGGGTCACAAATGATTTTCACATTATTTTTGGTGGTGGAAGGGAAGGTTTTGTACTTCTATCTTTTGGATGGGACTTGGACTTGGAAGGGAAAAGGGTAGAAAAATTGAGATGGGATGGAAGACTAGGATATGGTGAAGTGTATTCCACAATGGGGGCAACAGTGGGAAACATGGGAGGTGTGGCTCCCACTAAGATGGTAATGGATGTGGAACTAGAAAAGGGATGTAAGATGGAAATGCAGGTGCCTCCCATTGACAGGATGATCTTGCATTGTGTTCATGTGCATCTACAACCTGAACCCATCTTTCAAGATGGGGTACCATCTCAGTTATGTAATTGAGCTTCCCTTGAGGGCTTTGATCTAGAATGGGGTTGAACCATGGGCAAGGTATCCTAAACATGACTTTGAGTGATTTTTTTATGATGAAGCCCTTAGCCGCACCAACTTGGCCTCCATGCCTTGAAATTTGTTTTGCAACTCAATATCCTTAGGTGTAGGATAGTATCCTCCATAATCCATGTAACCCTACTCTTCAACACCACATGGTCTAGCATATAACGAAACTAATCTGCATCTTGCTCATGTAGGTATGCGCAATGCTAATATTCATTGAAGTATGGATAGGAAGGTGGCTAGTAGTACCCTGAGAATATATTCTATAAATTTGGGGGTATGTTTGAATGAAATTATTGTTTCTGCATGTTTGAACTCCAAGAGGGGAATGAATTCATGTATGCACAACTTCATAGAAGAAATTAGATGGAAACAAATGAAGAGAATGATGTAAATGGATGGAAGAAAGGAAGGTTTGCAACTTAGAGAGGGGTTTTTGACTAGATGGAGTCACCGATGTATTTGAGTATTTTCCTCTCAAGGCTAAAATTCGACAAGAACACATCAACTTGCTGAAATGAAGTCCGATCTAGATGTTGAAATGCACACCTGCAAATAAATATTTTGACTAAAATCTATAGTAGAAAAGTTGTGAAATGTAAATCTTTCACCTACACAACCCACCGAGTGTGCCAAAAATGTTAGTGCAAAATTACAACACCCATGATAACTCAAGTATGTATGCATGGGCCATCAGTGTAATTTTCTAACATGGGATTGTATCAAGGGTGGCACCCAAAAATTGAGAGAAACCTCCACTGAAGGTTGGTTCCTCTACTTGTTCTAATGTTAAAACTACTTTTAGAAAAAGGAAATACAACTATTTTAATGCTAACCTAGAATTTCCAAGGGACTAGGCAAGAGAAAGATGAACAAAAAGGGAAATCCTACACTAAGGGGGGTGATAGCACCGAAAAGGGGGCGATATACTCTATTGAGGGAGGAAGTATATGGAAAACCAAGCAGGAGAGGTCAAAATGACACTAACACAAACCTGAATCTCCATTCATCATCAAATGTCCATGAAACACAACACCCTACACCGAAAAAAAGTGAAATACATGCATAAAATGCAAAAAAATAGAGAGGTAAGGGAAACACAATAAAAATGAGAAAGGGTTGAAGAAACACCACAAAACATGATTTTTATTGCTTCAATACATGCATAAACCATTTACATTTGATGCAAAAAGGCATAAATACATTTGTCAGCACGGAGAATGCTTACAACTCATTGGCATTGGAAACAAAAATCCATCGGTGTTTCCCCAACTCCCAAAATGTCTCCCCTCAAAATGAGGTGAATTTTACAATATATAGAAGAAGAACCTAGAAATTGCCTCACCAACTGACAAATTTCATTAAAGAGTTATGGGAGGACGTACAATCCAGTAATTTTCTTACACAGTGGTCATGGGCGCCATACCTCATTAAATAGGTAGTTTGAATAACTTGTACTACTCCCATTAATGCCCAATTCATTCTTTTGCTCAACTGGTTGCATGTATTTTCTACTCCTGGACGGTGGCATTTTCTTCTCTGGTGTCAATAGGTAGCATAAATGTGAACGACTAGTAACATTCTTTCCACACTACCGACTGGTAGCTTAAAATCTATTGTTAGGTGAAAGCATATGTACAAGTGCTACCAATGCCTTTTTTGTCACCTGACTACTCTTAATCATCTCCTTTGTGCAACTAGATGGTAGAAAAACAATTACTTCTAGCTAGTAGCATTATTGACTATTCTCGAGATTGCCATTGTTCGCTATCGGTTGGAAACATCCGTAAATGCTATCGAATGATAGCATTTTGAGTGCTACTAGCCGGTAGCATCTAAGGATGCTACTTTGGAGCTCTTGTACCATTTCTCCACATGTGACTCACTTTTCTTGCTACCATCTAATAGCATTAAATATGCTACCAGCCGGTAACATCCTTCAATGCTACCAATAGATCTTTATCTAATGCTTTTCTCTGTTCAATCGGGTTGTACCTTTTAACTTCTTGCCACTCACTATAGATGAATATTAACTTGGTCAAGCCATCCTCTACTATCTTTCTCTCTTGACCTTTAGGGTTAAATTTAACGTTGGTCTACATGTCACAAAATTTGAATGGCTAAGTCTATTTATAATGAATTATCCAAATTAACCTGTGGGGTAAATTTGGGATAACACAATTTTCCCAATAGTCTTCAATTTGTGAAATGTGAGTCCGTTGGCTCCCAAAATCACACCTCGGGGATTGAGTGGTTACATAGAATTAGGATGACCTTAATAGAATGATGAACATGAATATTTTATTGTTAATAGCCGAGTATCCGCCCAACATTAAAGAAAATGACTCAAATCGAGAATTCATCAAGAGGCACCTTAACTAAAGGGATGGCTTCGCCTTGCTACTTTTCACTCTTCCTTAACCATGGTGATGGAACCTAGGGGGATCTAAACAAAATAATGGTTTTCTTAACCTAACTTTCTTTGGAATAGGTATGAATCAATCTAATGAAAGTGCATCCATGTATACAATACTCACTTGTAATAGTTATCATTCGATTCTTGTACGCATTTGACATATAAAACATAGATCATAATAGGAAGATAGTGAGTGGTTCAAGAAATTGTCTCTGGGTAAAATATTTAACTCGAGGGAACTTTCTAGTGATGCTTGATACTTGACTTGGTAGAACATTAACAAAGAACACTTATACTAAACAATTTTCAATGTTTCTATGTAGGATAAGCATATGTATAATATACATGTATGATGTGATTTAATTGGTGTAGGGATGGTAATATATTCTTAGTTAAAGTGGGAAGTTGAAGATTAATTTCTTTTGTGATTCTGGTATGTCAATATGTCCAAAGGGAAAAATCCATGTGTACTATAATATTTGAAAAAAAACAATCAATTTAACACAATTCGTGAGATAACACTTACATTCATTAATACTCAATTCGTGAAAATGTTACTAACAATATTCAAGATCCTAACTTCAAGTCTCGGAGCTATAATTTAGATAAAATACTCTCTACCTACGTTTCATAAACCCAAAATACTCTTAAGGGATGACAAAAACCTTCTAAAACAATGTTGCCACTAGAATTTTACAACTAGACCAGAATATTGCAGAGTATACACTACTCTATAATATTCACGTAGTCGCTAGGTAAATACAACAGATTGAGGAAATATCTCTACATATTCCACAAAATAAAACTATTACAAGATTGCAACAAAATTATATCTCCTTGTTCATACTTTTAAAACACAAGAAATAGGAAAATGTAATTATATCAAAGTAGATAGAATCCATTCATGTGATTTTTCATGAGGGGACATGAAAAATGCCTTTTAAACCTACTATTGGATATACAATGCAACCACGTTAGCATTTCCTCACAAATATGAACATTTACAAAATGTTTGGTAAATAAGAAACTGTAATTAAAACAAAATGAAAGACAAAATTCAACGATTACCCTCCCTAGAATGAGGAAAATACCATTATTCTTATAGAACTTCTTTATCAAAATGTCCCAATTTCCCCTAAAACAATTAGGAGGATACACCAAAATAATAACAATCAATATATTATATTTACTCTCTAGATATCTCGAGCAATACATTTGGCTATTATATAGCCATATAGAAAGCACAACCATCACCTACCAAATAGGAACAAAAAACCTGGTAATAGACATGGGTACCAACAAACTCATAAACAAATAACAATATACTAATAATTTACCCAACATAAAAACTATTTCCTAACATTCCCCCCTTAGTTTTTACATGGTAAAACATATCTCATTCTTTGATTGTAGTGTGCCACCTCTGTGTGCTCATGACCAACTCCTTAATCGACAACATCCGACTTGCAAAAACTTTCTCATATTCCAATGCACATTTCTTCGTACACTCATAGTTTTTTTCAGCTTCTACTAACAATATTACCCAATTGGTTTTGCAGGTGTACCAATAACCTTTCATAATTGGTTTTATAGGTTCACCAAAACATTACACAACTGATTTTCCCGGTTTGGCAATAACTTTCACATCATGATTGCTACAATACATTTTGATAAATATTCTACAATTTTTCTATAAAAGGGGTTACATGAGGATACTCACAAGTGAATAGGAATTTACATCATCTGTTCTTATTTTTCATGCCACATAAAAAAACTGAAATCCTCGCAACAAAATTGAAACAAATATCATCATACCAAAAGTGCAGCCCCATCGTTCATGATTGAGGAGAGGTTGTTGTTTGAGATCTAGCCTCCATTGCCTTCTCCCTCCATCAAAATATCATTTAATAGATAAAAAATTCATCACTTTGATTTTCTATATGAGCAGTATTTCCTTCCTCTTCATTCTCTCCTTCTTCATCAACAACCATGGCATTATCTTGTAGTTTCCCATCAAGTAAGTCTTGTGCTCTTTTCCTGCAATTTGTAGATATATGACTGAGTTGTTTACAATAGTAGTAGGTAAGTTATTTCTTTATACCTTTGAAATTTGAACCATATTTGGATTTTTTCTTAACAAATTATTTTTCTTTCTTGTTTCTACCATACATTGCAGTTTCCTCTAGTTCAAAAATTATAATTCTTTTTTCTTAATCAAGGAAAATAGAAATGAGATCTTCTAAACTAGGATTGATTTTACTCAATGTAAAAACCATATTAGAATAACTAGCTGACATGATATTAAATAAAACAACCTTTTCATCATCATCAGGTACATCTATTTTAATTCCAACTAATTGATTTGAGATAGTTTGAAACTTACTAATGTGGTGTACCATGCTATCACCTTCTTCCATTTTAAGACCAAACAATATTTTCTTCAATGCTATCGTTGCACTTCCATCTTATGAACCAAAAAAATTGTTTAATGTTTTCCAAATTATATCAGAGGATTTAGAAAAGTCTATATGATGAAAATAAGCATCAGATAGTCTCAATCCAATGATTAATGTGGATTTTTCCATCTTTTCTCTCCCATTTTTCTGCTTCATCTACATCTGTGGGTTTTTTTTCTTTTCCATCAATGATATCCCACAGGTCTTTATTGATCAGAAAGTGTTGTGTTCAAAATTTTCATGTGTGAAATCATGTCCATCAATTTTTGAATATGAATTAATTCATCCAAGAGAAAAATTGACAATACAATTTGTGAAACTTTTTTATATGAATACGTTTTGATTAAGGGCGATATCAAAATCCAAAACTCTAGTTGATCCGGAAACACCACAAAAATTATGAAAATAAGACATGAATCAAAGATGTAAAGAATATAAAGAACAAGATGATCAAACTATTAGTGATCGATGCTAATATGGGCTTAATCTTCTTCAACACGCTAGTCGATATATTTGGATCTGTCACCCAATATAAAATTTGACATGTGTAGCTCGGTGAGAAACTAGTTTCATACAACTTGATAGAGAATCCAACACAACTTCTAATGAAACTCGTAATATATATGCACTTCAAATTTTTCAATGGTGACATTTCTATTAAAATCTTATGCCAAGCCACATAGGTGAAAATTCTAAGAGGAGACAAGAGAGATAAGATAATATGTATTATGCATGCATCAAGTGGATTTCTTGATAGTTGCAAAGTTCTAAAAATTTGAAAATATACGTGCCACTCAATGAGAGATCATGTATTCAAAGTAGACGTATAAAACACATGCACATCAAGGCAATAAAGATAATATAAAACCAACACGATCTGATGGTGACGTGTGTGTAGGTTTGCTATATTAGTATTTGCACTTTCAACCTCTATCAAACTCTTCTTCCTTAGGGTGCACGACGTGGAGCTAACTGCACCCAAAGGTGCATGAGATGCTCACTACTATCAAGTAGATGCGCATGGGATAGATGAAGACACACACTAATTTCCCAACAATGTGATGGAATATCCAGGCGCATGGGTGTGTATTGTCATTAATAGAGATGGTAATAATAATTGTATTCAAATAGGCCTAAGATGATAGGGCACACAGAAATGAAACTTAAAAAATGTAAAAACTTGATGAAAAAATGTTTCATATACATGCAAATGAAAAAAATATAGAGCTTCGATGGGAAGGCCTACATTACAGCCATCTTTGAATGTGTTATATATTAAAAACAAAACAAAGGCAATACCAATCGGTGTCTTAAAGGATGTAGCTATCACCATTCGGATATCTAAGGTTACTGGGACTTTGAAGTCTTGGCACTTGGCTTTGAGGAAGACAATTTCCTAGCACTACTTGGGCTCCCGTGGTGTTATAAGAACAATGTGGATCTTCGGTTCAACAAGGGGTACATAAACTTTAAAAATGAGGAGGAACAGGTCATCATACCCCTGACTAATGGGAAATCAACATCTTATACTGAACCTTTGTGAAAAGAGGTCATGGATAGAATATATGTGTACTCAATCAGGGATCCACAAATAATCCATCCTACTGATGGAGTTATTTAGTTTGAGGATGCTCAGTTGGTAAGTGACACCACTAGTCTAGCATGTGATAATTGGGTGCATGGAACCTATGAGTTGATCAGACGACATTTAAGAGGATCGGTGACAAAGGTGAAAAACACGCACATAATCCAGCACCTAGGAGGAAAGGAGCTACCTAAGTACTCAGGAGGAGCCTCCCCTGAGGTCTTTTATCAGGAGATGGAAGCTTAGTGGAAGGAGGAAAATCAAAGAAGGGGGATGTTAAGTTACATCCTACTTGGAATTGCTACACACTAGTGGGCAATGCATCAAAATAATCTCTTGGAATGGAGCGAAGTGAGAATTACCTTCTCTGTTCATTTCTCTATTAGCAACACGCCCACCACCATCAAGGACTACCATGGTAAGGATCCCACCTCTTTCCACATCCAATCCTATGAGAGAGCCTAGAGGGAAGGCACGGAAGCTTTGCCACCATCCCTCTGGGTACAAAAATTGTATTCTACACTAGTAGAGGTTGCACATGTGCATGGTTTATCCTCCGAGACACACCTCTTAATAGGGAATTGGTAAGAGTTAGTGGTTGATCTCATTCAAAAATTTGAGTATTAGAGTACAAAACCCTTGGTAGATAAGGCATTGTAGGTTATCAAGTGCCTTACCATTGGGGATAGCGCCATGGAAGAAGATAGGCCACTTTGGAGTTGCTAGGTTAACCTAACTTGGAGGTGCACTTTGAGGAAGAAGACATAGAAGAGATATAGTTTTAGTGTGCGTGTGCAGAGAAAAGAAAAGGGCAAGATGGTCTATTTCATAGACGGTGAAGAGATGGAAAATTTGGAGGTTAACCATTCTCTAGGATCATGCGAAGTGATGGATAGTGTTGATGAAAGAACACATGCCTATCATGAGCCTTTAAAGACAAAGAAGGTTAATATTGGGTTAGAGGTGGAACCCAAGGAAGCTATCATTGGAGATTATTGGTCAGAGAAGGAAGTCTCTAAAATCATTGATATTTTATGATAGTTTGAGGATTTATTCCCGTGCGGGTATCATGAACTCAAAGGTGTTCACCATTCCTTGGGGGAAATGAAAATTAATTTGACGAAAGGTGCGTGCCCGATATAGAAGAGACCGTGCGAATGAATCCTAATCTACGCATGAAGGTCAAGGAGGAAATAGACAAGATGATAGTGTCAAGAATCATAGAGGCTGTGGAGGAGTCATAATGGATAATTCCAATGGTGATTAGCATAAAAATGGATGAAATGATAAGGATATGTGTTGATTAGAGGGATCTTAATGTAGTGTGTGTCATTGATCCCTTCCCAACTCCGTTCAATCGAAGAAATATTGGAAGGAGAGATAGGACATGAAGTCCACTCTTTCACAGATGGGTTCTCAGGCTATCACCAGGTGATTATTGCAAAGGAATATCGAAGAAGATAACCTTCACCACTAAGTGGAGAAGTTTTTCCCATACCTTGTCATTCCTTTTGGGTTGAAGAACGTGCTGTTGTATTCTCACGCATTGTAGTGCAGGCCTTCCAGGACTTCATCCACAAGTTTCTCTAAGTCTACCTTTATGATTGGACCATGTATGGACTAGTCAAGGACCATTGTGAAAATCTAAGACATATGTTTCAAAGGTTTTAGAAGTTGAGGATATCCCTCAACATCAAGAATTATGCATTTGCTACCCTATTTGGGACCCTGTTGGGAAACATCCTATGCAAAGAAGGCTTGTTGGCGGATTCTGCCAAAATTGTAGTGATTGCGGGATTAGGGGAGCCAACTAGTCAAAGCGCGCACGCGTTTTCTTGGAGACACGGCTACTATCGGAAGTTCATCAAGGGTTATACCAAGATCGCCGCACTTTTAGAAGAGTTGCTCAGACATAAAAGTGCATTTCATTGGGAAGAGGTGCAATAGAAGGCATTCAACACATTGAAGCATAGGATTGTCACCGTGCCTATATTATGTTTCCCCTCTTGGGATAAGCCCTTCTATATTCATGTAGATGCCTCTGAAATAGCCATTAAGGTAGTGATTACACAACCTCATGAGGGAATTGTTGATCAGCCCCTATTTTTTTCAAGCAAGAAGTTGACACCAACAGAGCATAATTATACTACAACCGAGCACAAGGCATTGTCTATGATCTATGTGCTTCATAAGTTTAGGTAGTATCTGACTGAAACTCCCTTTATCTTCTACACTGACCACATGGCATTAAAATATTTGGTGAACAAGCCCATCCTACAAGGGTGCATATGTCGGTGGGTGCTATTATTCCAAGAGTTTGAGTTCACCGTAGTTGTCAAACCAGTAAGAGTAATTCTAGACCTGACCATTTGTCTAGGATTGATTCAGGGGAGGATGCGTAGAGCATTGAAGATACCATGTCGATGCGCAGCTATTTAGGTTGTGGCACACACCCTTAGACTTGGAGGATATTGTTGTGTTCCTTAAAATAGGTATGGCATCGAAGGGATGAAGACATTAGAGAAAAAGAAACTAGCCATACGCGTCGCACCCTACATGTTGATCAGTGGGGACTTATACAAAATAGGGCATGATGAAGTTTTGCGCAAGTGTGTACTAGAGCATGAGTACCTTTCCATCATAGAGGAAGCACACGGAGGAAGTGTGGGTGGACATTATGCAAGCAACACCACCGCACGTAAAATATTAATGGCAGGATTGTGGTGGGAAACTTTGTATAAGGATTGCAAGGAGTATTGTAAAGTGTGTGACCATTTTTAGTGCATTGCAAGCAAGATGACAGAGATGAAATTCCTTTGCACCCTATCCCTAGTGGTGAACCTTTTGAGAAATGGGCAATAGACTTTGTAGGCCCTATTACACCAGATGCGCGTAGGATCGGATCACGCTATATTGTGTAAGTGATTATATAGCGTGAAGGACTGGAAGCTATAGTGCGTAGGAATAAAATCTATTCTACCGTAAGCACATAGGACTGGAAGCTATTATGCCGATTGAGTTCATGTTACCTTCTCTATGAATAGCATGCAGGAGGGCTGGCTGACGAGCAAGCACTGGAAGAAGGATTGATAAATTAATGAAGCTAGATGAAAGATGATCACTCACTAGGTAGAACCAAACAAAATAAAAAGCATGACATGATCACCACATTAGGAACAAGAAGTTTGAGGTTGGCTAGATGGTCTTACTGTATGATTCTAAGTTTTTGTGCCATCCTAGGAAGTTAAAAGTGCATTGGTTGGGTCCTTACACCATCTCGTACATCCTTGATTTCGGCATGTGCCAATTATAAGCACTAGATGGGACGTGATTTCCAGGACACTTTAATGGGAGTAGGCTAAAGCCCTACTATAAATAAGTCTTCATGGTGTTTTTAAATAAGGTAGTATTTCTAGTTAGTTTAGAATTTTCTTTAAGACAATTTCCTTTCTTGTGTTTCCCTTTCTCGTTGTTGTTTTGTGTTGCACCTTGGGCATTGGTAATCTCATTACTTTTTGAAGTTGTAACTGTGCAGAGGACCGTGCATCATTTTAGTGTGGGGTGGAGTAAGGTGGAAGAAATTGAAGTATGAAGCACCAGGAAGGATTGCATTAGAAATCCTAGTTGAATGGCCCTGTGAAGAAAGTACATGCAAGAAAAGGTGAAAAAGGATGGTTGGTGTTAGGATAAGGCTACATTGGGGATCCACGTACAAGAGAAGAAGAAGCGCATAAGCAACACAAGGTAGGTGAGAGAAAAAATCATGACAGAAGAAGTGCCTCGCAAGATTCTCCCCGTCAAGATGGATTGGTTGCGCGCCAGAAGGTTGGAAAATTATCCGCGTAAGGTTGGGCACATGAGTTAAAGTGCTAAATTTGGGTTTGTTTGAAAAATCCACATTAAGTGTTAAATTATGGTGGTAGGTAAGGTAGCATTTAATGTTACAAAGTGGGAAAAACTATAAATAGAGGGTCAAGGCATTTCATTATTCACTTTGCATATATACGAAGAAAGAAGCTCCATTGCATCTTTGTAAAATAGGGATTCTAGAATTGATCCGTGTGAAGAAACATTTGAAGATTTTGAGCATGAGTAACTAGTTTGGATTTGAAAACCAGAAGGAAGGGATTTCATGGGCGTAAGAGAAGTTGTGAGAAGGCATCGTCTTGTGAAAGTATTATCCCAGTTAGGGTTTGAGGAACTAGGGCACGAGTTTAAGGGGTTTTCTTCACAAGTTTGAGATCTAAGGTTGGAAGGAGTGGAAGAGTAGAGTAATAAGAAGAGATTGAAGTGATAAGAGGACCTAGACAATGGCACCCAAGAAACTAGCCATGTCACCCAAGAAGCCAAAGGGAAAGGGAAAGGGAAAGGGAAGAGAGCCAACAAATGAACCACCAAAAGCATGAAGGAGGAGTTGTATTCATAAATCCAGTACTTGAATGAGGTTTTTCTTAGGAAGGAGTGGGAATCCCATTTGAGAAAGATGGCGGTGAGTGATTATAACCATCACACAAGCACAACAGAGAAGGAAATGGCACTTGGATTTAGTGCACTCGACGAATAAAAAAGGACACCAAAGGGTTTTCCCATCTATAATGATGAGGTAAAAGTGAAGTTGGAGAAGTCAAGGTTATTACAACTCTATGAGTTGCCTTACTTTGGAAATCTTGAGTGCCTCTATCAGTGGCTAATGTTACGCATGCATGAGGATCACTTTATTTCATAGGGAAAAAGAAGCACATAACCTATCAGCTGATTTCAAATTTTACAGGCCTCGTCTGTGAAGGAGACAACATAGATGATGACCTAAGCAACAAGGAAGCCATCAAAGCAACTGTTGCTGCATATGATTATAAGAAGGGGTCAACATATTTTGACATTTCAAAAATCCCAAATCTCATCATGAGAATGGTTGTGTTCCTAGTCACAAAGTTAAATAATCAAGAAAGGTGGTCCCGAGTGAATAAGGATTTGTTCAATGTATGCAAGAAAATATCAGAGGGCACAATCTACAACTTATCATCCTTCATTGTAGATGAGATAATTAGCAGCACCTAGGAAGGAGACAAGATACTCTTTAGAAATGTCCTCCTGAAAATTGTATTTTCGGAGATAGGAGTGCCTGACATAGTAGACAAGTTTGTTTGGGAGTATTCAGCTGAAGATCCCTCACCCACGAAAATATTTGCAAAGTATACATGTGAAACAATGATAGCCTCCCACAAGGTGCACCTAGACAAATGGTATAAGCACTTAAGGGATGTGTTCGGGCAGAGTGGAGAATCCAGAGAGCAACTACCGCACTTACAACAAGATAGGTTGAGTTTACTTTGTACCAAGACTTTTACATAGACATATTCATGATGGTGGATGAAACCATGAGCCCATGGTGTAAACTCATGTTCTCCTTCACCACCCAGTACTTCCAAGCAGGAGTTAACAGGTTCAAAGAAGAAAAGATACTAAGGTTTTACCTTAGTGAAGTTGATCAGGTTCACAGGGAAATGCGTAAGACACTAGGCTACCCCAAGAAGTGCACGTACATGGAAAAGTACGTAGCGCATGAAATCAGAATGATAAAACCCCTGACTCTAACAATTGTAGGAAAGTTTATGGTCCATGTATATCTCGCATTAGGAAAAAATTAGAGAATTATGTCTCCATACCTTAAGATCCCATGGGTAGAAGAAATCCTGTACTCAATAAAAGGGAGAGAGAAGAAGAAAAAGCACCAAGTGTGTAGATTGCCCAGACAAGTAAGTGCTGCGGTGGCAAGCACCAAACCTAACACCTATATGCATAGGAATAAATCACCGATAAAGGAGAATACCCTGAAAGAAGAGGTGCTAGAGCAACCCCTCGCCAAAGATAAGTTACCATAGGAAGTAGAGAAGGCTAGATCCCCTACCCAAGAGTCGCCTCTCGAAAGTAGAGTATAGACGACAAAGCTAACTCGAAGGAGACAAAGAGCTTAGAGAGATACATAGGTGAAAAGGATGACGATAATGAAGATGATGACAATGAATAAGATGATCTTGAAAGAGATCAAGAGCCACTTGTCTTCAGCGTGCATGATTCAAAAGAAGAGGGTGAAGAAGAAGAACAGAGAGATCCTTTTCGTGCGGCACAAGGGTAGCCGGGAGGGAGAAGGCACCTAGAACATAGGAAGAACTAAGGAGGTTGGCACACGAAATAAGAAATCTCCAAGCCTTATATAGTAACAAGTAAAAGAGGCAAAGAAAGAGAAGCAATGAAAATAATTGAGGCCTTGGTAGAATAGGAATTGGAGCACAGCGTAGACATAGTGATGGAAGAGGGTAAAGAGGAAAGTGTTGAGAAAGAACAAGTTAGTATGGGAGGAGGTCCTAGTCTAATGGTGAGTTTCCCCAAAGGTGTGCTCTCGAGAAGGAAGATCCTTGATACAGAATGAGGATAGGTCATGGGCTATGTTGATGACCAAAGGAAGGTGTTACGCGTGTGCTTCTAGAGCATTGTACCCACGAAGAACTTCTAGCTATGGAGTCATTTGAAAAAGAGGGCACATACCTAGGACAAAGAAGATGCTCTCTTGGGAATTTGAGTCCCATATTGATGAGCCAAAGTTTGAAATATACCAAGGGGAAATCATATCAGTACCGAGTTTAAGGGAACCAACCCCTTGGTAAATGCCTAGCAGCTCTTGGATGAGCAAGCATTATGTAATGCACTTGAACCAGTCGTGGTCGAGACTAAGGCTACGTTCTTTGGAAGAAATGAAAAAGTAAGATTTCTAGAGGAAAAGCTAGAAAAGAAGGAAGAGGAGATGGCTAAGAAAACTAAGGGCTTGAAACAAGAAGAGTTGATCAATGTGCAGTTGAAGCGCGAACTAAGGGATGAGAAGGTGAAGGTGCATGAAATATACAAAAATGGAGACTATCACAAGTGCCATTATTTTGAAGCATCCAGACCTAACGCCGCCCGCACAAAAGTACGGATCCACTCTTGAATGCTTAGAATGTCTGACACGCATCCTCACCATGGAGAGACAACTGTTGGCCTTAGAGTCCACGAAAGAAGTGGCAGCATGCTTGGAGAAGGAGGAAAAATTGAAAGTGGTAGCAATCATTTCTGAGTATAGCAAGGTACTTACAGATGTCAAGATTGCTACCCAATTTGTTGAGGCCATGTACGATAATTTTGCAGATAGGGATAGAGTCACGAACATTTTGTCACCACTTACAAAGTAGAGCTGAAGTAGTTTCAAGAGAAGAATAAGGGAAATAGGGTGGAAAGGGACATAATCCTTTCCGAGGTCGAAAATAAATATAAGGCCATTGAAACCTTAAGGGGTTCAATCAAAAACTAGTTGAAGGAACTATACCCACAGATTACTAGAAGGATGGATGCACTTGAAGACATGAGCAAGGAGTTGGAGAAAATTGTTGACACTATGAATGCTCAAGGAGATGGACTAATTTTTGGGAGGTAAGCGCCCTAGTCAGCGACCTCTATCAGAGAGCGTAGAATAAAGTCGATGCCTAGAACAAGTTGGAGGCTAACTTGCAAAAATATTTTCCTAGCTTGTTGAAATAATGCCATCACTTCCCCATTCTTTCTTCTTTCCCAAATTCTTCATCCCCTTATTATTTTTCCAAGATGTAAGTCTACTATAATTCTTTATTCATTGGAGAAGTGTTCCTGCAGAAAAAAGAATAGGTGTAGTGTGGGGTGATGTTGGGACCCCAAAATATTGGCTAAGTACAAAAAGGCATGTAGGCATGCAAGGCCTAGTTGAAGAAGGGCACGCAAGGAGAAGGTGCACAGGATAGGGTTTAAGGAAGGGTTTAGGAAAACCCGTGGCATGCACACGAAAAAAAAAGCCAAGGTTTTTGACTTAGCCATATTGGGAATTTTGGGCAGGACATGAGAAAAGCATGACCCGATTGCGCATGTAGAGTGGATAAGGTGTCAACCTGACAATGTGATGCCCATGAAAGGAATATGCCCTGCGATAGAAGGTTCTAGAAGACATCATGGAAAAAAGTGGAGAGCTCAAGCTTAGAGGAGCATGCTCCCATGAAGGACCACATTCAGACACTTGGCATTAGATCTGAGGCTGCAAGAGGATGAGTTGGCACTTGTGGATGCCTATGTATGCGAGCACCCGTAGGAGAAAAATAGGTATAGTAGATATAGATCGGATAGATGGGAGGAGAATATAGAGAGTGGAGCTTTGTAGAAATACTGTGAGAAATCTATGGGATTGGGTAGAGGCTATATAAAGGAGTAATGTATTAAGGGGTTGGGATATAAATTTTTCTTTGTATGGATGAAGGACATGATCCCTGTTGTGATGCATGACTTTGGTCTGATCAAGTTGTGGTAGTCTAATGGATCCATTGAATGTAATGAGGTTACAAACATGAATGAGTATGAGTGTAATTGATTCAGTTCATATTTATATCTTTTCATTTCTGTTGTAGTTTTATATGTTATCTATAAGTACCCTCTATTTGGAATGAATACATTTTTCTAGAGGCCGTTTTGAGCCCTATGATGATTGTATGTCTCATTTCCACATTTATTCATTAAGTTCATGACATAGATGATGGTTTCCCACTTAACTCACATAAAAGAGAGACTCGGTGCCCACGCGTGCCTCGAGTGTGTGCCCAATGCCCGCTGAGTGATAGGCCGACACGCATGGAATTTCTTTCCTTTATGATGGGTAAAAGAGATGCGGTTTGAGTGCGTGTGTGCGAGAGAAATAAAAAGGCAAGATGGTCTATGTCATAAATGGTGAAGAGATGGAAAATTTGGAGGTTAACCATTCTCTAGGATCATGCAAAGTGATGGATAGTGTTGATGAAATAACACGCACCTATCATGAGCCTTTAAAGAAAAAGAAGGTTAACATCGGCTTAGAAGAAGAGCCTAAGGAGGCTATCATCAGAGACTATTGGTTGGAGAAGGAAGTCTCTAAAATCATTGATCTTCTATGAGATTTTGAGGATTTATTCCCATGCAGGCATCATGAACTCAAAGGTTTTCACCATTCCTTGGGGAAAATGAAAATTGAGTTGAATGAAGGTGCACACCCGATCCAAAAGAGACCATACCGAATGAATCCTAATGCATGTGAAGGTCAAGGAGGAAATAGACAAGATGATAGCATCAGGAATCATAGAGGCTATGGAGGAGTTAGAGTGGATAAGTCCAATGGTGATTAGTATCAAAAAGGACAGAAGGATAAGGATATGTGTTGATTATAGGGATCTGAATGTAGTTTGTGTCATTAATCCCTTCCCAGCCCTGTTCAATAAAGAAATATTTGAAGGAGTGGCAAGGCACAAAGTCTACTCTTTTACGGATGGGTTCTCAGGCTATCACTAGGTGAGGATTGCAAAGGATTAACAGAGGAAGACATCCTTTGCCACCTAGTGAGGAAGTTTTTCCTATACCATCATGCCCTTTAGGTTGAAGAACGCTTCTGATGTATTCTCACACATTGTAGTACAGGCCTTCTAGGACTTCATCCACAAGTTTCTCCAAGTCTACCTTGATGATTGGACCATGTATGGATTGGTCAAGGACCATTGTGACAATATAAGATTGATGTTTGAAAGGTGTCGGTAGTTGAGGATATCCCTCAACATCAAGAAGTGTGTATTTGCTACCCTGTTTGGGACCCTGTTGGGACACATCATATGCAAAGAAGGCTTGTTGGTGGATCCTACCAAAATTGCAGTGATTGTGGGATTGGGGGAGCCAACTAGTCAAAGCGTAGTGCATGGGTTTCTTGGACACGCGGGATACTATCGAAAGTTCATCAAGGGGTATGCCAAGATCACTACACCTTTAGAAGAGTTGTTCGAGACATAAAAATGCCTTTCATTAAGGAGAGGTATAGCGAGAAGGAAATCGACACATTGAAGGATAGGATTGTCACCACGCATATATTATGTTTCCCATCTTGGGATAAGCCCTTCCATGTTCATGTAGATTCCTCTGAACAGCCATTGGGGTAGTGCTTGCATAGCATGGTGAGGGAATTGTTGATCACCCCCTATGCTTTGCAAGAAGGAAGTTGACACCAATAGAGCAGAATTATACTACGACCAAGTGTGAGGCATTGTTTATGATCTACGTGATTCATAAGTTTAGGTAGTATCTACTGAAACTTCCTTTATCTTCTACATTGACCATATGACATTAAAATATTTGGTGAACAAGCCCATCCTACAAGGGCGCATATGTCAATGGGTGCTATTATTCCAAGAGTTCGAGTTCACCGTAGTTGTTAAACCAGAAAGAGTAATTGGACTTGACCATTTGTCTAGGATTGATTTAGGGGAGTGATGGGTGTCGTAATTCCCTTCATTTAATCAACTTCTTGTTGATGCCATATCAAACCAGGGGTATGTCTAAAGCTATATGCAACAAGAGTAATTTTAACCGATCTAGTAGTTGACTGTAGTTATTTTAGTATTTTCTAGGGGATATCTTTAATGTCTTGAGGACTTCTTGGTAAAACCTTATTTAAATCAAACTATGAAACTTGCTGAAATTAAACACACTTGTTGGAAAATAAACACACTCAATTTAGAATGCTAGAAAAAATTGTAAGAAATATAAGAATCTATCTAAACACCTGCAGGAACAAGTATACAACAAAGTTTAACTGAAAGAATTAAAACAATACAGAATTAACAGATCTAAGCTATTTTATGAAGAAATATAAATACCAAATAAATGAATATCCTATTCCTTGGGGAGTGGGCCCTTGCTCCTCCTCGAATCAAGATTTAACAACTCATAATTCTCTCAAATAGGAATGGTTATTTTATTGATAAAACATTTGGAATTACAAATGTACTTGGATCTGAGTACTTAGTCTATTTCTCTTCTCTGTTCTATTTCTATCTCATTCTCTATCTTCTATTTCTATATATCCTATCTATCTACTGCAGGTCTGCTTTTATATACATTTTACAATCATAGTTGTCTCAATGATTCTGATGAAATCAAATCATGCCCGAATAGAAGTTAGAAGTTTAGCGGTTGCGGTTGATCGATATAGTGTAGATTACATCCTAACTCATATCAGATCAACTAAAAGTCACACAATGCAATAAAACTTAATCAAAAGGAGAGTAAGATGAGATCATATATTATACATTAATCGAACATATTCTAGCCTCATCATTTCCCCCAAACTTACTTGTTTGTAAGTCCCTTTACAAACTTCATTCTTCAAAAGTGGGGTTATAAGTTCTACATTCCATTTGATTGCTCAGATCAAATGGCTGAAACTAGATTTTCCAATGTTTAAACTTGGATGTACTATACCCTACTCCTTCTATTTTCCTCTCCCACTTGTTCAAATTCAGTAGGGTCTTGAGGTTCTCTGTTTTGCCAAGGAGACATGGGGGTGAGAAGTAGAGGGGGCCTTGTTCACATTCCCATCCATATTTTCTCATAGGTTTCATTGACTTGGGGAATTATTATG
The DNA here is from genome assembly GCA_018340775.1 of Taxus wallichiana var. yunnanensis. Classification (NCBI taxonomy): domain Eukaryota; kingdom Viridiplantae; phylum Streptophyta; class Pinopsida; order Cupressales; family Taxaceae; genus Taxus; species Taxus wallichiana. Next base: position 493,047,816 of record CM031234.1, read on the forward strand.
CATAATGTTTTTCCCTTTCTAAACTCCAGATCAGATTTTTGGGGAAATTACTTCCCTTCTTCTCAAGGAAATAGTAAGGAGTTCCCACCTCTTTGAGCATCCTTCATAAATATCTTCAAAATTTTCCTCCTCATAGGAGGTGAAGGCATCAATACTCTTTTGCAGAATGGCAAGATAGTGTGTCTTGAATCTCTCATCAAAGGCATGAGTTCTAAAATGTGTGAGGAAGGCAAAGGGTTTACCATAATGAGCTCTCATACAGAGACCTATTGAGCTAGATTTTAATAAAAATTTAGATTCCCTTTCCTTCCATGTAATTTGGTTTTGCAAAACAGAGACAAATGCATTGAGTTGGCTCTCCCCTACATACAAGTTGATCATAAATCCTATGTTTTTCTCTAGCATAAAATTGCAAAGATAAAATTCACACAGAAGATTTTTCTGTTTAGGGCTAGAGAGAGAGTAAGCTTCCATGAATTTAGATTCATCTTTGAGTTCATGTGGAATCCCACATGCAATCCTTGACAGCTTCTAGCAAATGAACTGATCTTCTAAAAACACACTATATGTAGGAGAGGGCCTCCTGCAGGCAAGTAATTTCTCACTCATAATACAGACCATATGAATTTTTGCAAGGAATTTATATTTATTTCCTTCCTCCTTATAAAAATTTTCTTCCCATTCCTTTCTTGCCTTCATCTCTTCCTCCATCTTGGTCTTTAATTCTTCATTTAATGTTTTGGCTTCTCTGAGCTCCCTACAAGTATCATTCCATAGTTGTTTGAGTGGTAAATAGGTCAACTCAGTCTATGCAGAGGCTATGGACACAACACTCTATTTTCTAGAAGTTTGAAATTCTTCCTCTTTTTCTATCAGTTGTTTCTCTTGGTTGATAATTCCTCGATCATGGTGCAAGCTAGGTTATCGATCTCTAATGAGCATTTCCCTTTGTTCCAATTTGAGCTTGAGGAAATCCAATTCCTCATATTTTTCTTTGATAATGAGCTCTTCTCTAGACAAGAACAGATCCTGTTTAACTTGTTATCTTTCTTCTTCCTCTAAAATTATTTGAGGAGTTGGGCATTCTTCCTCTATCAAAGGAAATTTTCCTTTTCTTATCCTAGATGCCAACTCTTCTTCTTCATGTGGAAATGTTGATGGTTCAGCCAATTCCTGAAAATCTTGCTCTTCAAATATCTCTTCTCCTCTATCCATTTTAGCTTGACTTGGCTCAAGAGGAGTCATGGCCATGCTACCCAAAATGTCAGCAACTTCTTCTTCCATCCTTTCCTACTCACTCCTTCCTTCTGGGGTTTCCCTTGACCTCTTATGAATTTTTCTTATCTAGGGAAGTTCAACATGCCCAACAGTGAATTTCCTTCTAGAGCTTCTTCTTACTATTATTTCTTGCTCTTGTGTGGGTGAGATATCACCGTCAGAGATAGATATTGGCTCCCTTGAAGCTCTTTATAGAAGAAGGAATTTCCTTCACAGGTACAGAAGGCTCTGTTGTTTTTATCTTTCTCACCGACCTTATTCTTTTTGGTATATTTTCTCTTTCCATTTCCCTTTGTCCTTCTATAGGGGCATCAATTTCCAGATTAGCTAAAGGAGAGAATGGGGCTGGAATTTTCCTTCTAATAATATTAGGGTTTTTCTTGAACTTTCCAAGAAACTTGTCCCAAATTTCTTCTCCATTCTTATTTGACAAGAAATGGTGCTTTGGCATATTAAATGAATTAGACCATGATGCCTAATTTTCCCAACACCCCAGGAATACCTCTGAGCCATGGTCTATATAGAATCAAAAAGAAACTCGGAAGGTTTATTATGTACTCAGGTTTGGTGGCTCCATACTTCAGATATATGAGCATTTTTAAGACTTCTTTTCCCACATACCCAAATTTGATATCACAGGTTAAATATTTTACTATCCAAAATGCTACCTTGTCAAAGGGTTTGGGAAAACTGGCCCTTCTGACCCCTTTTATGATTTTCTTTGTATTATAGATGTCTTGGGTTCAGTTTCTCCTTCTTGCAGTAAGACTTCAACCAATTCTTTCAAAGTCTTTCAAATTTCCCTTGGCAGGTTATGGGACATGCACAATTGGAACACCGGACATGTTACTTACAAAAGATTTACGAGAAAAGGAACAAATATATTTCTCACCTTTGTTCTGGATTGTTCTAGGTTTATGAAAAATTCTCTTACCAATTCATCATTATGCCTTGAAATTTTCTTTAGGAACTCTAGCCATCCTGCATGCTCAAAGATGGATGTCACTTCTTCATCTACGAGTAGCTGGGAATCATCCTCTAGTTCAGATTTCTTCTTAATCCCCATATCGGCTTGAGTTCTGTCTCTTTTGATTTTGTGTGAATGGGGGGGAAGAAAATTTCATTTGTTGGTTTTCATCTTCTTCCCTTTATTTTGGATATATCATCTTGTTATTTGATCATTTTGGAAGATATGGGTTCTTCCATATGATCAAATTATTTATCTGCTTCAATCTTCCTCAAGAATTCATCCTTAGTGGGAGGCTTCCTATAGATTTTCAGCCTATGTCCATTTACCAAGAGTGTTCTGCTACTGCCATCAATGGGAAGTAACTAAATAGAACCATTGTCAAATATCTACTCAATCTGATAGGGTCCTAACCATCTGGTTCTCAATTTTCCCTTGAATTGTTGGTACTTAGAATCAAATAGCAATGCCCAGTCTCCTACTTTGAATTGCATTTTCTTGATATGTGTGTCATGCCATTGCTTCCTTTACTCTTGAATCATCTCTGTCTGTTGAAGTGCTTCCAACCTTAATTCATCCAACTCATTGAGTTAAAGGATTCTTTCTTTTTGAGTTATATTCAACTCAATTCCCACCTTTACTGTTGTCCTCAATGTCTCAAGTTCAAACTCTATAAGGAACAAGGGATTTTTCCCATAGAATAATTCATATGGTGAAAACCCTATTTTAGTTTTCCAAGTTGTATTATAAGCCCATATAGCTTCAGGTAGTTTCTTTACCCAATCTTTTCTCCCAACTTTAACTGTTTTGGTAAGGATGTTCTCAAATTCTCTATTTATTAATTTGGCTTGTCCATTTGACTATGGGTGGTAAGGAGATGACTTCCTATGATTGATTTGGTAATACCTTGTGAAAGCTTGGATCATATTAGACATGAATTGTGGTCTCTAATTTGAAACTATACTCCTTAGTGCTCCAAATTTATTATAATTTTGTTCCAAAGGAAATCATCAACTGCTTCCTTAGTGGCATTTGTCAATGCATGTACTTTTACCCATTTTGTCACATAGTCAGTACATACAAGAATATATTCCTTCCCTTGTGAAGGAGGATTAAAGGGACCAACAAAATCCAATCCCCATCTCTCAAATGGTTCAACCACAACTTGAGGCTGAAGAGGCATTTCATTTGAAAAAGTTGGTTGTCCCATCCTTTGACAAGGTTCACACCTCTTGATATATCTCTTCACATCCTTATACAGAGATGGCCAATAATAACCAGTGCTAAGTATCTTATGAGCTGTTCTTTTCACTAAATAGTGTCCTCCACTTGGTTCATCATGACATGCTCTGAGGATGTCAAAGATTTCATCCTCTCTTACACACCGCACAAGAAAAAATTAGGACCACACTTAAATAGAATTCCATTTAACCATTTGAATTGTGCACTGGTTTTAATTAACTTCTTTATTTGTTTCTTAGTGAAAGGAGGAAAATTCCTTGTTGTAAGATAATTTTCCATATCAGCAAACCATGGTGTACTTGCTAAGATTGCAAACAGTTGTTCATCTGGAAAGTTATCCTTGACTGGATCTTGCTCCCTTGTGGTGGTTAGTCTTGACAAAAAATCAGCTACCACATTAGATTTTCCTAGATTGTCCACAATGGAAATATCAAATTCTTGCAAAATTAATAACCATCTAATTATTCTTCCTCCAACCACTGGTTTGTTCATTAAATACTTAATTGTTGAATGATCTGTGTGTACAAATATCTTGTACCCTATAATGTAATGTCTGAATTTATTGATTGCATAAATCATAGCAAGAAATTCCTTTTCAGTGGTGGTGTAATTCTTTTCAGTGGGAGTAAGATTCTTGCTAAGATAATAAATGGCATACATATTTCCTTCCTCATCTTTCTATCCCAATACTACACCAATGGAATAATTTGAGGCATCTGTTTGGATATGAAATGGATTTTCCCAATTAGGACCTCTCAATATTGGGGCACTGATTAATTTCTATTTAATTTCTTCAAAAGCATGCTTACACTTTTCATCCCAAAGAAATTCATAGTCATTGGTTAGCAATTTAAACATGGGGGCGGTAATTTTACTAAAATATTTTATAAAACACCTATAGTACCCAAAGAAAGATTACAAGTACAACTCTCATTATAAGTACAACTCTCTGGAAAGTTGCAGGAGCATTGCATAAACCAAATGGTAACACCCTATAGGCAAAGGTTCCCCATGGACATGTAAATGTAGTTTTGTCTTGATCTTCAGCAACAACTCTGATCTAATTGTACCCACTAAAGCCATCCAAGAAAGAAAATTATTGTTTACCTGAAAGGTTATCTAGGACTTGATCTATGAATGGTAAGGGAAAATAATCTCTCATTGTGGATTTGTTTAGTTCCCTATAGTCAACACATATTCTCCATTTTCCATTATTTTTGGGAACAATTACAAGAGGAGATACCCACTAGCTATCTAAGATAGGGTAGATGAAACCTACTTGTAATAGTTTTTCAATTTCTTGTTTGACTATATCCCTTAAAGCTAGGTTAATCCTTCTTTGAGGTTTCCTAACTGGTTCAATTTTTAGTATAAATGTGATGAGTACAGATACTTTGATGAATCACCTTCATATATTTTTAATCCCAAGAAAAATATTTAGTATGATTTTTTAGAACATCAAACAATTTAGCTTCTTCATCCTCCTTCAACCAACTGTTAATGTTTAAAGTTTTACCTAGTTGAATTTCAACATGCTTGGTTCCAATATGTGATGAAATGATTTGTGGAAAGGGTTTCATTAAAGTATTTAATGGACATGCATGTGGTAATAACATATGGTATGTAGAAACATATCCAAAAGTTCCTTGAGACAGAATACTGGAAAAAGGACAATAATGAGAATTATGATACTTATCTCTTTGCAGGCCAAATTCCTCATCACTGCTACTTTCCATAAATTCTTCACCACTTCCTGATGTACTTGAAACTAAAGCTACTAATTCATCCTCTCCCCACGAGAAATCTCATTCCTCCGGAGTGAAATAATTTTCAATCAAAGAGAACTGTTGTTGTCGTGGTTCGGAACTAAATGTGGTGGTTCCAAAATAAGTTCGCAGGTTCTAGAACTAAGTTCGTGGGTTCCGGAACTAATTTTGCGGGTTCCTGAACTAAGTTCACGGATTTCAGAACTAAGTTTGTAGGTTCTAGAACTAAGTTCATGGGTTTTAGAACTAAGTTCATGGGTTCTAGAACTATTTCTAATTGCTTTGAGGACAGCATGTTCTCATCCAATGGTGGATTAATCATCTCTTCTACTTCTCTTACATGATCCTACAATGTGATCATAGCCAAAGAAGAAAATTTTTTCTTATTAGTTTCAGGAGAATCAACCCACAATTGTTCATGATTGTCAGTAAAAGGTTGTGCAGTAGGATATAAGGAATTTTTTAAGAGTTCTTACCATTCGAGATTGCCATATCATCGACTGTAATCTATCAAAACAAAGAATCGTAGATAACCTTGGTCTACCCAGAATAATGGGATAACCCAATATTTTACCTTTTGGTTGTAGTATAAGGAAGTCAACTAGATATTCCCATGACTCCACCATAACCGCCACGTCTTCAATAATTCCTTCGGTTTTGCTACAGACTGATCTGCCATCTGCAATATGGTATTAGTAGGTTGTATACCCATTAATGGTAATGTTTTCAGAGTATCCACTTTGTCATTACATTGATAGAAGCTCCCAAATCTATCAAAACATTATGTACATCCTTATTTCCTATAGAGACAGAAATAACAGGACTTCTAGGATCTCGTATTTGGGAAGTAAAATTTTCCTGCCAATAAATCAGCAAGTTTCCCATCTACTTTGATAGTTTTGGGGTATTGTTTCTTCCTTCTAGGCTTTTTCATACATAACATTTTGATTAATTTTTTCAATTCTGGAATGTCCTTAATTTCTTGTAACAATGGTATTTCAATATTCAATTTCCTTAGTTCATGTACCAATTCAGACTCCTTGATTTCTATAGCTTCTTTGAATCTCTCTGGAAATGGAGTCTCAGTAGTGTTGCTATCTGGCTCCTTTTATTTTCTTTCAATATCCTCTTTTGGAACAACAATACTAGGAATTTCATTTTCTTCTGTCATTTCAGTGATTATAAGGGGTGGACATTAATGATTTTCCCAGATCTAGTTTGAATATCCTTACAATCCATAGCATGTAAATCAACTAATTTTTCTAGTTTTGTTCCATAAACAGGAGTTATTTATTTGTTTCTTGGATTTGCTATTGGTTGTGCTGGCATTTACATTTGGACTACATTCTTAGTTTGTGAATTCTGTGTAGGAGATCCCATGATGGCCTATTGATTTTGATTTGGATATGTTCTTCCTTGGGAATAATTACTAGGGTTCCATCTAGGTTGTGACCAAGCATAAGGATTTCCTTGACCATCCCATGGTTGTTGATGTCCCTAAGCATACCAAGCTTGATTTTCCCAATCTTGAGGGTTCCAAGTTTGTTGAGGTACCCAAGGAGATTTTCCCCAATTTTGTGGTACTTCTGAGCAGCCCATGGCATCGTCTAGGGATTAGGAACTGATCTTGGCATAAAATGCCATTGGTTAGGTTGTCTCTAAAAAAATTCAATTCTTCTGTTGTAGATGAGGCACTAGTTTATTTAAGCTGATTCTTAATAACATGATTTAAAGAGAAAAAATCAGTATCATGTTCTTTAGATTCACAAATAAAACACATTTTTATTTTATCTAAAGGATATTCTCTTAATGCATGCTTCTTCCTGCATCTAGGACAATACATAGCCAATGGTTCAGTTTTGGAATTTGCTTTAGCTTGTAATCCATCCATAGTAGAGGTTAATTGTACTAAAATGTTTGTTTTAAAGTTTGCTAACTCATCCATTAGTTTGTTCATATCTGGATTCAAAATTTTTATTGATTTTCCCTTTCTAGGTCCACCTCTCATTCTAGAATAGCTTCTACAAATCTCTTTAATTCCATTCATTCTTATCTGATCAATGTCTCCACCTCCTATTAAGTTAAGGGCTTCTCTAGATTCATCATCCAAACCTTTAAGAAAAATGGTTTTACTTAACTCCTCGAAAGCACAAATCCACATCTTTTTCTAACAAAGAGGAATCTATCTAAATAGTCTTCTATGTTTTCATCGTCCTCCTACTTGATTTTGAAGAATTCTTCCTTCCTATTTCTCCCTCTACAATAATCCTGGTATTTATCTAGGAAGGCAGTCTCCATTTGTGCCCAAGTGTTAATAGAGTTGGATGGTAATCCCATAAACCACCTCATTGTTACATCTTTCAAAGTGGATGGAAACAACTTGAGTGTTTGATTATCATCTTATAATTATAGGTCGACATAGTACCTTGAACTCAAACAGAAATTGGTCGGGATCTTGGATGACATCCCTCTAAAGGTGGGTAAATTTTCATGTGAAATATTTTTCATTGTTGTATCATCATCTCCCAATTAGATTGGATAGGTAAAGGTCTTATCAGGTTCTCTCTCAGCTTCTCGTGCCATTTTTAAAATATTTTCTGAATTTTCCTCCCAATAAATGTGGTAAGTGGTATGCCTTGGGAAGGTGAAAAATCAAGAGTAGGAGGTTGACTACTCAATTGAGAATCAAAACTCACCCTAAATGGATCTTGAGTAATAAGATTTCTCCTAAAAGTTCCACTTCCTTCAGGTGACTGATCTAAGAATTCCAAAAATGGAAATTTTGTTTCTTGTCTGACAGGGGATGATGGTTCTTCCAATTCTTGATCAATTTCCTTACTTTGACTAGATATTGTTATGAATTCTTGTGAAGATGTTTTTGGGAGTAATATACCCTGTGAGTCTCTTGGTCTACTCATATATTTTGTGATATAGCAGGGAAGATCCTTTAACTACTAGATGTATGATTTGTTGCTCTTGTTAACACTTAATTAGAAAGTTCCAACTAGTGTCCCTAGAAATGGCACCAAAAATGATGGGTATCATCATTCCATTCATTTAATAAACTTCTTGTTGATGTCATATCAAACCAGGGGTTTGTCTAAAGCTATATGCAACAAGAGTAATTTTAACCGATCTAGTAGTTGATTGTAGTTATTTTTGTATTTTCTGGGGATCTCTTTAATGTCTTAAGGACTTCTTGGTAAAACCTTATTTAAATCAAACTATGAAAACTTGCTGAAAGTAAACACACTGAAAGATTTTCCGAAAGGAAACACACTGTGCAGAATGGAAACACACTTGCTATTGGAAAATAAACACACTCAATTTAGAATGCTGGAAAATAATTGCAAGAAATATAAGAATCTATCTAAACACCTGCAGGAACAAGTATACAACAAAGTTTAACTGAAAGAATTAAAACAATATAGAATTAATAGATCTAAGCTATTTGTTGAAGAAATATAAATACCAAATAAATGAATATCCTGGTCCTTGGGGAGTGGGCCCTTGCTCCTCCTCGAATCAGGATTTAACAACTCAAAATTCTCTCAAATAGGAATGGCTATTTTATTGATAAAACATTCGAATTACAAACGTACTGGATCTGAGTACTTAGTCTATTTCTCTTCTCTGTTCTATTTCTATCTCATTCTCTATCTTCTATTTCTATATATCTTATCTATCTATTGTAGGTCTGATTTTATATACATTTTACAATCACAACTATCTCAATGATTCTGATGAAATCAAATCATGCCCAAAATAGATGTTGAGCTAGATTGTGGTTGATTAGATAGTTGTAGGATAACTCTCCTGGATCTACATTCAGAAATCTTCTCATCCTTCCTGATTGAAAGGGTCATAGATGCAAAATCTCTGGATGTGGTTTAAAATAGATAACTCCCTATCGGTTCGAAACTTCAGAGAAGTTCCAGAACCATAGGAAATTGTTTAAGGATCAAAACCATGAGAGTTTTGGAGCTATCCCTAGGAGTTCCGAAACTAAGTCTGAAAATTTTAGAACTAAATACTAGAGTTCTAGAACTAAGTCCAAAGTTCCGAACTAGATGATGACTATGTGATGGAGTTCTGGAACTAGCTTGGAAGTTTCAAACTAAGATGTGTAGGAACAGATGTTGCTAAAAACAAACTGAATGCTTCTTGCTTCATTTCCTCAACTGATTTAGACCTACTTTATTACAAAATTGAATTCAAACACACACTTTCTAGGAATTCTAGAGCTTTTAACATTATAATCACAATCAATCAAAAGATAGACAATTACATCCTAACTCATATTAGATTAACTAAAGTCACACAATGTAATAAAACTTAATCAAAAGGAGAGTAAGATGAGATAATATATTATACATTAATTAGATATCTTACGGCCTCATCGGGAGGATGCACATAGCATTGAACATACCATGCCAGATGCGCAGTTGTTTAGGTTATGGCACATGCCCTCAGACTTGGAGGATATTGTTTTGTTCCTTAAAACAGGTATGGCACCGAAAGGGATGAAGACATTAGAGAAAAAACAACTAGCCATACACATCGTACCCTACATGTTGATCAGTGGGGACTTATATAAACTAGGGCGTGATGAAGTATTACACGGGTGTTTACTAGAGCATGAGTGCCTCGCCATCATAGAGGAAGTGTGGGTGCAAATTATATGGGTGACGCCACCACACGTAAAATTTTAATGGCGGGGATTATGGTGTGGGAAACTCTTTATAAGGATTACAAGGAGTATTGTAAATCATGTGACCATTGTCGGTGTGTTGGCAAGCCGAGACTAAGAGATGAAATGCCTTTGTGCCCTATCCCTAGCATTGAACCTTCTGAGAAATGGGCAATACACTTTGTAGGCCCTATTGCACCAGCAGCACGTAGGACTGGATCACACTATGTAATCACTTGCATGGACTATTTGACAAGGTGGGTAGAGGAAGCACCAACTAAAGACTGTACAGCAGCTACAACAACAAAATTTTTATGGGAGAATATTATCACAAGGTATGGATTCCCTCTATGTTTAACCAATGATAGGGGTACACATTTCTTGAATGAGACCATGAGGATCCTGTTAGCAGAGTTCATGGTGGCTCATCACAAAACTATACCTTATCACCCACAAGAAAATGGAACCATGGAAGCATTTAACAAAATATTGAGTCATACCCTAATAAAGATTTGTGATGTCGAAGACAAGATTGGGATGACAAGGTATCAGCCATATTATGGGCTTATAGGACAACTTATAAAAGGCTAAACAAATCCACACCATTTCAATTGGTTTTGGCGTGGAAGGTGTTATGTTGATTGAGTTCATGTTACCTTCTCTACAAATAGTGCACGCATGAGGGTTGGCTGATGAGCAAGCGCTGGAAGAAAGGATTGATAAATTAATGAATCTAGATGAAATATGATCACTCACCAAGTGGAGCCAAACAACAGAAAAAAGCAAAGCAAAAAGCATGGCATGATCACCACATTAGGAACAAGAAGTTTGAGGTTGGTTTGATGGTCTTATTGTATGATTCTATGTTTTTGCACCATCCTAGGAAGTTAAAAGTGCATTGGTTGGGTCCTTACACCATCTCATACATCCTTGATTTGGGTGCATGCTAGTTACAAGCACTGGATGGGATGAGATTTCCAGGACACTTCAATGGGAGTAGGTTGAAGCCCTACTATAAATAAGTCTTCTTGGTGTTTATAAATAAGGCAGTATTTCCAATTAGTTTAGAATTTTCTTTAATGCATTTTCCTTTCTTATGTTTCCCTTTCTCGTTGTTGTTTTGTGCTACTCCTTGGGCATTGGTAAACTCATTACTTTTTGAATTTGTAACTGCACAAAGGACCGTGCATCATTTTAGTGTGGGGTGGAGTAAGGTGGAAGAAATTAAAGTATGAAGTGCCAGGAAGGATTGCATTGGAAATCCTGGTTGAATGGCCTTGTGAAGAAAGTACATGTAAGAAAAGGTGAAAAAGGATGGTTGGTGTCAGGATAAGGCTACATTGGGGATCCACGTATAAGAGAAGAAGAAGTGCATAAGCAACACGAGGTAGGCGAGAGAAAAAATCATGATAGAAGAAGTTCCTTTGGCACTGGTTATGTGCATGTAAGAGTCTCCTGTCAAGATGGTTTGGTTGCACGCCAGAAGGTTGGAGAATTGTCCGCGCAAGGTTGGGTATGTGAGTTAAAGCGCTAAAGTTGGGTTTTTTTGAAAAATCCACATTAAGTGTTAAAGTACGGTGGTAGGTAAGGTAGTATTTAATGTTATAAAGCGGGAAAAACTATAAATAAAGGGTTGAGGCTTTTCATTATTAAATTTTTGTATACAAAGAAGGAATCACTTTTGCATCTTTACAAACTAGGGCTTCCAGAACTAATTTGTGTGAAGAAAAAAATTGAAAAGTTTGAGTTTAACTAGTTTGGATTTGAAAACTAGAAGGAAGGGATTTCATGGGCGTAAGAGAAGTTGTGAGAAGGCACCGTCTTGTGAAAGTATTATCCCAGTTAGGGTTTGAAAAACTAGGGCATGGTTTAAGGGGTTTTCTTCACAAGTTTGAGATCTAAGGTTGGAAGAAGTGGAAGAGCAGAGTAACAAGAAGTGATTGAAGTGATAAAAGGACCTAGACAATGGCACCCAAGAAACCATCCGTGTCACCCAAGAACCCAAAGGGAAAGGGCAAGGGCAAGAGTAGAGAGCCAACAACAACCACCAAAAGCATGAATGAGGAGTGGTATGCAGAAATGTAGTACCCAGATGGGGTTTTTCTTGGGAAGTGTTAGTGCAAAATCACATCACCCCCAAATGACCACTATGATTTAGTGATTCAAACTTGTCATTTGGTGTGATCTAATTAACATGGAGTTTTCCCCAAAGTGTGGGACTTTGCAAAGATGGGAAAACTCTCCAGATTAAAGGTTGGTTCCTATTCCTCTGTTCAGGTGCATGCATTCAGTTTGTAGAGGATTCACTCAACAACCTATTCTAATATTTTCCAAGGGACCAAGGTTAAGAAGATTGCAAAAATGAAATTTAATCTAAGCTAATAAGGTGATGCACCAAGGAATGATGAATACATATTTTGTTGTTTAAACATAGACCCAAAAATATAATACTGCAACCATGCATAGATGACCAAATTACAATGAAAAGATCAGATGAATGCAATGAATGTAAGAAAAGGGCTGAAAATCACCCACAAACTTATTTTATTGCTCCACAAAATTGATACAAAGCATTACAATGGCAAAATGGAAAAAAATTGCATTATAGATTCATGGAAAGGTTTGAAAACTCCACAAATTTGTTGTAGAATAGAGAAAAGGGAGGAGCAAAGCCAAAATATCCAACATTAAAAAGATTGAATCCTTTCCATTTATAGTTGAAGAAAAGAGAGAGAAAACAAAGGAGGAAGCAAATCATATCTTTTAACTCAACCACCCACCATTAATCCCTTTCAAATCAGCCTGCAAACCCGTCAAATCGATTCCTCTATTTCTATTTTGCGTGTTAGAAGAAAAAATGATGAATTTAGCAAAACACAGCTCTCAAAGCAATCCAATCTTGGATCAATAGCATGAGAAGACATTTTAGGGTTTTTTTCCCATCAAATCAAGTTGATTCTTCATCCTTGGCATGTGGGAGAAGGTAACCATGCGGATCGAGCAAAAAATGACCTATTCGAAGCAATCTGATTTGCATTGAAATCACGAAAGATGTTTCTATATTTTCCTTTATCGAAACCCATAAAAAACGATGTTTTTATTCCTCCAATGCATAGAGGGGATCGAGATATTTCCAAAATTTTGATCTTTCCCAAATCTAATCTTTGGATCGAAAGATATGCCCGTCTCGAAAATTAGAGAAAAATCAAGGCATGAATTTCAAGGCACGAATTAGGGAAAAAAATGGCAGCAAATCATATTTGAAAATGGATCCATAGGCTGAAATTATACATTATGCACTTTTGCAAAAATTTCCCAAAACTCTCCGCACCTCCGCACTTCCACTGGTGACGTGGCATCCATTGAGGTCAAAAATTTTGATTGCATTTGAAAATGGATCCAATCATATCTCCGCGTGAAATTATACATTATGCACTTTTGCAAAAATTTCAAACTCTCCGCAGGTCCGGACTTCCACCGGTGACGTGGCATCCATTGAGGCTTTTCCTTTGATTTTTTACACCTTTTGGCAAAAAAGGAAAATTTTCACTTTTACCCCCAAAGATCCACATCCCCGCTATATCTTTTATATTCCACCTCATCACTTAATTCCTCAAGGCCATGGGTCACCCTTTTTTTATGCCTTTTGAAGAAAATGGAAACATTTCACTTTTTACCCTAATACCCCATTGGTCCGCTTTGGTTTAGGTCTTCCACGTGTCACTTCTGGGTTCCTTCAGAGATGCGTTCAATTTTTTAGACTTAGAAGCTTTTTTGGCAAAAATTTCTAAGTCCCCAAAATCCTCTGATAACCCGCCTTAGCACCATTACATGAAATGATGCAATGTGTCCTCCTTAGGCCTTCGGTAAATTTCTTCTTTTGCGCCTTTGTGGGTTCGTGGGCCGAAAAATTACCTTTGTGCCCTCTTAGCCAAAAAGACTAAGTTTTAAAATTCTTCCGCTTTCCGCTGACTGCCATCTCCTTTGGCAAAATTTCTTCCTTAGCTCTATGGGCCCACCTTGGCAAAATGTCTCTCCTAACTCCGCCAAGCCATAACTCAAAAATACAAGGAGTTAGAAAGAGTTCTTTACCTTTCTAGAAAGGGGAAGAGAATCTCTATCTGATAGAGCCATCTCCAGAATTCTTTGGATGCTTAAAGTGTGGAAAAATCCATTTTAAGTACCAGCAAGGAGAAAAGAGAAGTAGTTAACCAAAAATAAGCATGGGCTTATTTTTGGATAACAATTTTGGTGACTCAGAGGGGTCATCTGCCTGCTAGATGAAATGATCAGCTACCTTGAAGCCTCCATTGGGCATGGGGTCCTAAGTAATAACCTGAAACTGATGTGAACTTTGAAAAATGATCTCTGAGTCAATTGGAAATCCACTAACTTGGGCTGAGTTTCACCAATCTGCCATTGAAGTGAACTGTGCAAGAGCAACAAAATAGCACCAAAACTATGTACAAAACTTGAGATCATACATGTTCTAAGTAGATCATGCAGAGTGTGCAAAGCACTTAGGAAGAAAACAACCTAAGCTACAACAAAGCAATGTGCACAAGCACTTAGAGGAATGGGAAAACTTAAACTAATATGTACAAGGTAAGAAATTTTCCCTCTTAGTAGCAATGCTTAAGATAGATTCCATTCACTGGAATCTGCAACTCCTCACCATCCAATGTAGATAATTGGAAAGAATTGTTACTTTTGCATTTTGTGACCATGTAGGGGCCACTCCAAATGGCATCAAACTTGGAATGCCTCCCTGGTTTCACCCTATCTACATCCCATTTCAAAACCAGACCTCCCTCTTGGAAAGTTCTTTCTCTTGCTTTCTTGTCAAAGCATCTCTTGATTGAGATCTGATCTTTCTCCATTGCTTGGCTGCATGTTCTCTGACCTCTTCTAACTCCATTAGCTCTGCATACCTGGCTTCCATGGGTTCAAAATCAGACATTTCCAGCTACTTCATGAGTTCCAATGCTGGCAACTCAAGTGACATGGGCAACACTGCCTCTTTCCCATAGACAAGTTTGAATGGAGAGCTTCCTGTAGATCTCTTGGGCATTGTCCTATCAGCCCATAGAGCTGATTTGAGCTTTGAATGCCAAGTTCTCTGATTTTCATCAAGATTCCTCCTGATAATCCTTAGAAGATTTTTGTTTGTAGACTCAGCTTGGCCATTACCTTGAGGGTAATAATTTGATGAGGTGCTCAAATAGATCCCATTCTTAACAGCCCATTCTGTGATCTTGTAGCCTATAAATGCCAAAGCATTGTTTGATATAATGGTGGTTGGCACTCAAAATCTAGTTACTAACCCTTCATAGAAATCTAGTATGCTAGATTCATTTGCCTCTTTGAGTGCCACTGCCTCGGTCCACTTAGTGAAATAATCAGTTGCTGTCAAAATCCATTTGTGGCCTTGACTCGAATTTGGATTGATGACTCCAATGAATTCCAATCCCCATTGCATGAATGGTTGGTCAACTGAGATTGGATGCAATGGAAGTGTTGCTAACCTTTCTTTACCTCTGAAGAGTGCACAATTCTTGCACTTTTTTATCCATGCATAGCAGTCACTAAACACTCTGGGCCAATAATAACCTACCTTCATAATCTTAAGCGCTGTCACCCTTGGAGAAAAATGACCTCCATCTGCTCCATCATGGAATTCTTGCAACATTTTCTCAATCTGATTTGATCCAATGCATCTTAACAGAATACCATTGATGTCCCTTTTAAACAAGATGCCACCAACAAGCACATAAGGGATAGCTTGTAGCCTGAAGTGTCTTCTCTTTGCCTTGCTCAATTGGAGGGCATAGGCCTGTTTGTAAGAAGTGTATAATGTTCTGAGTCCAGCAAGAAATGGGCACATCATCATCTTCTTCCTCTTGACCATTTTGTAGGACAAAAATAGTTTCCTTTTCACTGCTTGCTTCAGTTTGCTGATTGGATGCCATTTTCTCACACAGTCCCTTTCCACGGACCAGCTTGGTGACTTTGATCTCAATGTCATACTCCATGACACGAGTAATCCATCCAGCACACTTTTCATTCAAATCCTTGCTAAGAAGGAAGTCTTTTACTCCTGCATGGGAGACTAGCAGTTGGATCTTATTATTTGAAACCAAATGTTTAAATTTCTTCAACCCTCTGATCATTTCCAAGACCTACTTTTCGATGAAGGAATACTTCACTTCATAGCCTTCCAAACCTTGGCTGAAAAAAGTAATTGGCTTCTCTGCACCTTCATTGTTCTACTGTACCAAAATTGCAGAAATTGTATCAACACCGCCAAAAGCATAGAGTGTGAAATCCTTGGAGAAATATGGGTTCACGAGGGTGGGAGCTTGTGATATGGCTTCTTTGATAGCTTCAAATCTCACTCTCCCTTCACTATCCATTTAAACACCATGTTCTTCTTCAACATCAACGTTATTGGCTTGACAAGGGCAGTGAAATCTGGTACAAATCTGCGCACAAAATTAATCTTCCCCAAAAAACTTTGAAGGGCCTTCTTATGGCTTGGCAAGGGCAATGCTCTAATTACTTCAACTCTATCTGGGTCAATTTCCAAGCCTTCTTTTGACACAATATGCCCCAAAATTCTACCTTCATGAGCTAAGAATATGCATTTCTTGGGGTTTAGTGACACCCCAAATCTCCTACATCTCTGAAAAACTTGCCTCAAATGGAAGAGATGATCTGCTGCATTCTTGGAAAAAATAGTGATGTCATCCAAATAGATCAGCACTATTTGGTTAATTAATCCCTTGAATGCCATATCCATTGCCCTTTGGAAAGTGGCTCTGGCATTAGACAACCCAAATGGCATTTTCCTGTAGGCATAGGTGCCCCACTTGGTGGTGAAGGCTGTTTTGAATTGATCATCCTCTTTCACCATTATCTGATTGTATCCCGAATAACCATCTAGGAGAGAGAACCTCTCTGATCCAGACACCACTTGTAAAATCTGCTCCATCAAGGGGAGTGGGTAGTGATCCTTGAGAGATGCTCTGTTCAAATCTCTGAAGTCAACACACAACCTAATCTCTCCATTCTTCTTTCTGACTAGGACCAAGTTTGCAACCCAGCTTGAGTGTTTGATTAGAAATATGATACTTGCCTCTATTAGCTTATTCAGCTCTTTCTTCATAAGAGGCTCAATGTGTGGATTGACTGGTCTCTATTTTTTCCTGATTGGCTTAGCATTTGGGTCCAACTCAATTGTGTGTTGTGTCAACTTTGGATTAAACCCCCTTAGATCCTCATAACTCTAGGAAAATACATCTGGAAACTCTTGGCAGAGTTGCATGAATTCATACCTTTCTTGCTCAGTGGCCACCTTACCAATTTGGAGTGCTTTGCCTTCTCCAACTAGAATTGACTCTGAGTCTTCTCCTTTGATCTTGTATATTAGCCTTCTCTTTTCAAAATTGGGATTGAAGATAGATTCCAAAGTCACCAAACCCTTTGGAAGCTTGTTTTCCTCAGCTGCACTATTTGATCTCCATATTGCTGCTCCAATTTATCTTGATTTCTAGCTGAGAATTCAGCTTCCTCTTATAAGAAATTAATGATCTCGTTGATCATTCTCAAACACTTGCCAACTTGTGTTGTTATCTGGCACTGCTGGCCTCACAATCACATGGATGTGTGGTTGTGTTTTGTCTCTTTTGATGTTATCAACCACATCAAATTTTTCTAACTACTGCAAGCCTATCAGTAGCTTCATTCTCCTTCCTAGGTATGGATATAATGTTGAAGGCTTCAAAATCCTCAATAAGATCCCATACCCTGTTTTTGTAGCTTCTGAGCAGGTCATTCCTAGCAGCATGTTGTCCTCTAATCTGATTTACAATGAGTTCACTATCACCAAACACCTGCAAGTTCTTCACCATCCTTTTCCTTGCCCAATGAAGACCATGGACCAAAGCTTCATATTCAATAGTGTTATTTGAGCATGTAAACTGGAATTTGAAGGTTGAATAATACTTGATGCCTTATGGTGAAACCAACATTGCACCACCTCCAGCTCCTTGTCTACTCCTTGAACCATCAAAGAACAACTGCCATACTTCATTATCATCCTTGAGGCTTGGTTTGGTGATGCTAGGAAGAGGATGATTCTCCTCATGCAAACAGTAAATGCCCAGTTCAGATTCTTCTATTTCTATGTAGGGATCAAAAGCATGCACCTTATTTTCCCATTCATTAAGAGTCAAATCTGGAATTGATCCAACTTTGGTGTCAGCTTCATAAGTGTTTGGACAATCTTCTTGGTCAAATGCTGAGCAGTTAGCATTGATTTGGCTTGGTGTGTGAGGTTCAATATGGAAATTAGCAATTGGTTCAGACCTTATGGTGGCCTTAGCTCCATACCTCATTTTGAACAACATATGTGACCAATCAGTAGACAAGTAGCCTCCAATTTTGGTGTGAAATCCCTTGACAAACATATGGCAAAGAGAGGTGGAAGGTTAATCACAGACACATCTTACAACACTGTGACATTTGGACATGCATGCAGTGTCGACTTAGCTCTTTGATGACTCCAACTATTGCTATTGTTGTGCCATCCAATTGCACTACTCCCTTCATCACTGGCTCATATTTTAGACCCAATTGATCTGCTATCTACTTTGGCATTACTAAACTACTCACCCCTGAATCGATCATGTAATTGTGTACCAAGTGATTTCCAACAATCAATGACACATAGAAAGGTGGAGGTTTCAAAATCTTGCTTGGCTGACCTCCATGTTGTTGTACTGCAAGTTGAGCTATGTTAATAAGCACCTTTTCTTGCCCTTTGGATGGCTGACTTGATGTTGGCCAGTTAACCATGGCAGCTTGCAAGAGATCCCTTTGGCCTGGGATAGCTAATGAATCCCACATGGAAATGTTTACATTGGTCTTCTTCATTTGCTCAATGATATTAAAAGGAGATGAAACATCTCTCTATTGTCCCTTGCTCTGCACATTCTTCTCTTGCACATGTGTTATAACAGTTGGCATTTGAGCTGGTCTGGAAGGTAGTTTGGGCTGCCCCTGCACATTTGGAGCTGCATTCTGATTGCTAACACCTTGTGGAATGATGGAGGGTTGTGAATCACTTAAGCTTGGTGGTTGTCCATCTCCAATGTTCCTCTTTTTAGACCGTGTGTTGGCTGCTATACTTTGAGAAAGCATTTGGTTCATCCCACAGAAGTCTTCACTGCCAATTCACAAGTGTGGCTTCATTTGGGTTTGGCTCTTGCTGAGATGTTCCTGATTGTTGGTTTGCTTCTTGATCTATCTCTTGTCCTACACTAGCTGTTGTTACCATCAGATCTTGATTCAAGGCCCCATTGAAGCACATTGATTGGTTGTGAGGTTGATTGCATGGAAAACACCAATCATACTCTTGAGCCATGTTGTTTTGTACTGGCACTAAGGCTTTAGATGTAGATGTAGCATTGGGATTATAGGGTTGGTATGGTCTGTTAGTAGGAGGCCTGACCTGATTTGGATTTGTAGTTTGGAAAGGTGGTCTATTAGGCTGATATGGAGGCCTATTTGGTTGGGCATGAGGCTGATATGGAGGTCTGATGTTCTGAGCTTGTTTCCTCTTAAGTGTGACCAGCTCATTCCCCAAGTTCTGCAATTGTTTCATGACCTCTTGGAGCTCATTTGAGGAATTGGAAGATGAAGTAGAGGCTTCATTTGAGCTCTGGTTTCTTGGAGTGGGAATGGGAGCTAAGGTAGGTGCTTGGCTAGTATTTGGATTTTCTAAATCTAGGTAAAGAGGCATAGGTGGCTTGGGTGCAAGTTTACCATCCTGGATTAGACAATTCTCAGCTCTAACTGAAATATTGTAGGTTGCTGGTAGATTTGTACCCCCATGGACTGAATCAAAACAACAATATCATAATTTAAAGATTTAAGGAAATATAAGAAAGCACCTTGAGTTGTTGGTCTCATAGCCAATGGAATTACTGTCCCATGTTCTCTAAAATTTGAAATTGAAGTTTGTTAGCTGCTCATTGGGAGCCCTCTTGATGGTGGTTAATTGCTCCAATAGAGATAAGTTATCTCCCTTTTCTCCAAACTGGTTATGAAGGGCTGTGCATAGCTGGTCCCAGTTCTGAATGGAGCTTGCTCTCAGACTTCTGAACCATTGTAAGGCTTTGCCCTTGAATGAAGAAGCCAACAACTTAACTACAATATCCATCTCCACAATCTCATGGATTGCACAAACATTTGCAATATCTTAGACATGGTCACCAGGAGTGGTCTGATTTTCTCCAGTGAAGTATGGGATATTTTTTAGTGCTACAATTGGAACTGGATTTTGTGCATTCAGAGAAAGTGGACTACTGCCAGTAAAATTGACATATGGATTTGGTTGTGCCATTCTGATTGGCCTAAGAACCCTTACAGACATTGAAAGAAAGGCCTTGCAGGTGGAGGTGTTGACAAGGTTCTGCTTGGTGGAGATGGAGACCTCTGAACTCTTCTTCCTCTCCTTTCTATGCATGGGGATAGATACAAGTATTCAAATATACCTTCTTTCCTTGCTCTAGACTAGGTTTTTCTCATAAATCTCCCAAGCTTGGGCTACTAAAACCAGTGGATTCTTCCTCTGTTGGAGTCACCAGATATGCAAATTTGAAGCTTCTTATAAGCTGAAGATTGCAACAAGTGCACATCAATCTTGTTGCGATGAAGTGGAGACCTCTCGTGGGTCCCACCGGCATGCCAAAACTGTTAGTGCAAAATCACAGCACCCCCAAATGACCACTTTGATTTAGTGATTCAAACTTGTCATTTGGTGTGATCTGATTAACATGGATTTTTCCCCAAAGTGTGGGACTTTGCAAAGATGGGAAAACTCTCTAGATTAAAGGTTGGTTCCTATTCCTCTGTTCAGGTGCATGCATTTAGTTTGCAAAGGATTCACTCAACAACCTATTCTAATCTTTTCCAAGGGACCAAGGTTAAGAAGATTGCAAAAAATGAAATTTAATCTAAGCTAATAAGGTGATGCACCAAGGAATGATGAATACAGATTTTGTTGTTTAAACACAGACCCAAAAAAAATGTAATACTGCAACCATGCACAAATGACCAAATTGTAATGAAAAGATCATATGAATGCAATGAATGTAAGAAAAGGGCTGAAAATCACCCACAGACTTATTTTATTGCTCCACAGAATTGATACAAAGCATTACAATGGCCAAAATGGAAAAAAATTGCGTTACAGATTCATGGAAAGGTTTGAAAACTCCACAAATTCGCTGCAGAATAGAGAAAAGGGAGGAGCAAAGCCAAAATATCCAACATTACAAAAGATCAAATCCTTTCCATTTATAGCTGAAGCAAAGAGAGAGAAAATAGAGGAGGAAGAAAATTAGATCTTTTAACTCAACCACCCACCATTAATCCCTTTCAAATCGGCCTGCAAACCCATCAAATCGATTCCTCTATTTATGTTTTGTGTGCTAGAAGAAAAAATTATGAATTTAGCAAAACACAGCTCTCAAAGCAATCTGATCTTGGATTAATGGCATGAGAAGACATTTTAGGGTTTTTTCCCATCAAATCGAGTTTATTCTTCATCCTTGGCGTGTGGTAGAAGGAAACCATGGCGGATCGAGCAAAAAATGACCTGTTTGA
This sequence comes from Taxus wallichiana var. yunnanensis, assembly GCA_018340775.1. Classification (NCBI taxonomy): domain Eukaryota; kingdom Viridiplantae; phylum Streptophyta; class Pinopsida; order Cupressales; family Taxaceae; genus Taxus; species Taxus wallichiana. Next base: position 493,069,429 of record CM031234.1, read on the forward strand.
AGCAATTTGATTTGCATTGAAAGCACAAAAGACGTTTCTAGATTTTCCTTTATCAAAACCCATTAAAAATGATGTTTTTATGCCTCTAATGCATAGAGGGGATCGATATCTTTCCAACAAGTCTGATCTTTCCCAAATCTGATCTCTGGATCGAAAGATATGCCCATCTGAAAAATTAGGGCAAAATCAGGGCACAAATTTGAGCATGAATTTCAAGGCATGAATTAGGGAAAAAATGGTGGAAAATCAGATTTGAAAATGGATCCACGGGCCCAAATTTTACTTTATGCACTTTTGCAAAAATTTCCCAAAACTCTCCGCACCTTTGCACTTCCTCTGGTGACGTGGCATCCATTGGGGTCGATGGAGGCAGGGCTTCCTTTTGATTTTTTACACCTTTTGGCAAAAAAGGAAAATTTTCACTTTTACCCCCAAAGATCCACATCCTGCTACAAATTTTATATGCCACCTCATCACTTAATTCCTTGGGGCCATGGGTCACCCTTTTGTTTTTATGCCTTTTGAAGAAAATGGAAAAATTTCACTTTTTACCCCGATACCCACCTGTCCGCTTTGGTTTAGGCCTACCACGTGTCACTTTTGGGTTCCTTCGAAGATGCGTTCAATTTTTTGGACTTAGAAACTTTTTGGCAAAAATTCCAAGTCCCCAAAATCCTCCGCCAACCCGCCTTAGCGCCATTGCATGAAATGATGCCACGTGTCCTCGGGTCTTAGGAACTTTGTGGGCTCGCGGGCTGAAAATTACCTTTGTGCCCTCTTAGCCAAAAATACTAAGTTTTAAAAGTCTTCCGCTTTCGCCGACCCACCATCTCCTTTGGAAAAATTTCTTCCTTAGCTCCGCGGCCCACCTTGGCGAAATGTCTCTCCTAACTCCGTTGAGCCATAACTCAAAAATACAAGGAGTTAGAAAGATTTCTTTATCTTTCTAGAAAGGAGAAGAGAATCTCTATCTGATAAATCCATCTCCAGAATTCTTTGGATGTTGAAGTGTGTGAAAAATTTGTTTTAAGTACCAACAAGGAGAAAAGAGAAGTACTTAACCAAAAATAAGCATGGGCTTATTTTTGGATAACAGGAAGGAGTGGGAATCCCATTTGAGAAAGATGGCAGTGATAAATTATAACCATCACACAAGAACAATAGAGAAGGAAATGGTGCTGGAGTTAGTGCACCTAATGAACCAAAGGACACCAGAGGGTTCACCCATCTATAATGATGAGGTAAAAGTGAATTTGGAGAAGTCAGGGTTATTGTAACTCTATGAGTTACCTTACTTTGGAAATCCTGATTGCTTCTATTAGTGGCTAATATCGCACATGCATGAGGATCACTTTTACTTCGGGGGCGCAAGATGTGCATAACCCCTCAGCTGATTTTGAAGTTTACAGGCCTCATCTATGAGGGAGACAGCATAGATGATGACCTGAGAAACAAGGAAGCCATCAAAGCAACTGTCGCTAGATATGATTACAAGAAGGGGTCAAGATATTTTGACATTGCAGAAATCCCAAATCCCGTCATGAGAATGGCCACATGCCTGGTCACAAAGTTAAATGATCAAGAAAGGTGGAAACAGGTGAATAAGGCTTGGTTGAATGTATTTAAAGAAATATCAGAGGGCACAATCTACAATTTATCGAGATCCATTGTAGATGAGATAATCAACAGTGCCAAGGAAGGAGACAAGATACTCTTTGGAAATGTCCTTTGTAAAATTGTATTTTTAGAGATAGGAGTGTCTAACGCACTTTTGAAAAGTTTGTTTAGGAGTATACACCTGAATATCCCTTGCCCGTGAAAATATTTTCAAAGTATACATGTGAAATAATGACAGCCTCCCATAAGGCGTTCTGGACAAATGGTATAAGAACTTAAGGGATGCATTCGGGAAGAGTGGAGAATCCTAGAGTAACTACGGCACTTACAATGAGATCATATGAGTTTGCTATGTACTAGCACTTCTTTATAGGCAAGTTTATGATGGTAGATGAAACCATGTGGAAGACATTGGTCTACCCCAATAAGCACGTGTACATGGAAAATTATGTAGCGCATGAAGTGAGAATGATGAAACCCCTAACCCTAATAATTGTAGGAAATTATGCGGTGCGTATATATCTCCACATTAGGCCAAAATTCGAGAAAGGCACATACCTAGAGAATGATATCTCCATACCTGAAGATCCCATGAGCAAAAGAAAGCCCACACTCAATAAAAGGGAGAGAGAAGAAGAAAAAGCACCAAGTGTGTAGACTTCCCAGCTAGTAAGCATGTCGGTGGCAAGTGCCAAACCTAACACCTATATGCGCAGGAAGAAATCCCCAGTAAAGGAGAAGACCCCGGAAGAAGAGGCACCAAAACAACCCCTCACCAAGGAGAAGTCACCAGAGGAAGTAGAGAATTTTGGATCCTCTACCAAAGAGTCACCTTTCGTAAAGAAGAAGCGAATAGAAGAGGAAGCTGACTCGGAGGAGATGAAGAGCTTGGAAAGATACATAGGTGAAAAGGATGATGATGATGAAGAAGATGATCCTAAAAGAGATCAAGAGCCACCTATCTTCAGCGTGCATGATTTAGAAGAAGAGGGCAGAGAAGAATAATAGGAGTTCCTTTTCGTATAATGCAAGGGTAGCCGGGGGGGGAAGGTAGCTAGGACATGGGGAGAAGTGAGGAAGTTAGTGCACAAAAGCAGAAATTTCCAAGCCTTACGCAAGAACAAGTAAATGAGGTGGTAGAAAGAGAAACATCGAAAATAATCAAGGCCTTAGTAGAACAAGAATTGGAGCATAGCACGACACATAGTGATGGAAGAGGGTAAAGAGGAAATAATTTAGAAAGAACAAGTTAGTATGGGAGGAAGTCCTAGTCTAACAGTGAGTTTCCCCAAAGGCGCGCGCTCGGGAAGGAAGATCCTTGATACAGAATGAGGATAGGTCATGGGCTATGTTGATGACCAAAGGAAGGTATTATGCATGCACTTCTAGAGCACTTTGTACCCATGGAATAAATTTTAGCTATGGATTCATTTGACAAAGAGGGTGCATACCCCAGGATAAGGAAGATGCTCTCTTGGGTGTTTGAGTCCCATATTAACGAGCCAGAGTTCAAAATATACCAAGGGGAAATCATACTAGTACCAGATTCTAAGGGAGCCAATCACTTGGTAAATGCCCAACAACTCTTAGATGAGAATTTATGTAATGCACTAAAAATGTTGCGGTCAAGACTAAGGCTAGGCTCTTCGAAAGAAATGATAGAGTAATGTTTCTAGAGGAAAAACTAGAAAAGAAGGAAGAGGAGTTGGCTGAGAAAAATAAGGGCTTGAAACAAGAAGATTTGATCAGCGCACAACTAAAGTGCAAACTAAGGGATGAGAAGGCAAAGGTGCATGAAATATACTAAAAAAAGGAGACTGTCATAAGTGTCATTATGTTGAAGCATCTAGACCTAACACCGCTCGTGTAGAAGTATGGATCTGCTCTAGAATGCTTAGAAGATATGACATACATCCTCACCATGGAGAGATGCAGTCGTTGGCCCTACATTCCATAGAAGCGGTGGCAGCATGCTTGGAGAAGGAGGAAAATTTGAAAATGGTAGCAATCATTGTTGAGTATAGCAAGGTACTTACGGATGTCAAGATTGCTACCCAATCTACTAAGGTTACGTACGATAATTACGTAGATAGGGATAGAGTGGCGAGCATCTTGGTCGCCACTCACAAAGCATAATGAAGGATTTTCGAGAGAATAATAAGGGAAATAGGGTAGAAAGGGATAGAATCCTTGCTGAGGTCGAAAATAAATCTGAGGCCATTGAAACCTTAAGGGGTTCAATAAAAAACTGGTTGAACGAACTGAGCAATGTAACATAGATTACTAAAAGGATGGATGCACTTGTAGACATGAGCAAGGAGTTGTAGAAAATTGTTTACACTATGAATCCTCAAGGAGGTAGACTAAGTTTTGGGGAGGTAAGCGCCCTAGTCAGCGACCTCTGTTTAGAGAGCGCGAGAATTGAGTCGATTCCTAAAACAAGTTGGACACCGACTTGCAAAAATATTTTCCTAGCTTGTTGAAATAATGCCATCACTTCCCCATTATTTCTTCTTTCCCAAATTCTTCATCCCCTTATTCTTTTTCCAAGATGTAAGTCTACTGTAATTCTTTATTCATTGGAGAAGTGTTCTGCGGACGGAGAACAAGCATAGTGTGGGGTGATGTTGGGACCCCAAAATATTGGCTAAGTATAAAAAGGCACGTAGGCACACAAGGCCTAGTTGAAGAAGGGCGTGCAAGGAGAAGGTGCATAGGATAGGGTTTAAGGAAGGGTTTAAGAAAACCTATGGTATGCACATGGACAGAGCCAAGGTTTCAGGACTTAGCCATATTGGGCATTTTGGGTAGGACACGAGAAAAGCATGACCCAACTACACATGCGGAGTGGATAAGGTGTCATCCTGGAAATGTGATGCCCACGAAAGGAATATGCCCTACGATAGAAGGTTCTAGAATATGTCATGATAAAAAGTAGAGATCTCAAGCTTGGATGAGCATGCTCTAATGGAGGACCACATTCAGACACTTGGCATCGGATCTAAGGCTGCAGAAGGATGAGTTGGCACTTTGGGATGCCTATATATGCAAGCACTGCAAGAGAAAATAGGGATATTAGAGATAGATCTCATAGACAGGGAGGAGAATATAGAGAGCGAAGCTCTATAGAAATACTCTGCGAGAACTCTATGGGATTGGGTAAAGGCTATATAAGGAAGTTATTTATTAAGGGTCGTGGATATAAAGTTTTGTTACTCAGAATATCCCCCTTTACAATGAGCTCAACACTCTAATTTATAGAATTTTGATAGGAGAGAGAGAGAGAGAGAATGTAAATCCCAAAATCCACTTTCCCACTAATTTTAGGTCATGAAAAATTATTTTGGTTGATGATTTTGGACTGCGGAAGCAATCTCAAGCTACTTCATAACTTGCAGCAGTGAAAGAGTGATTTCCCATGCTTATTGAGTGCTCCTCAAAGCACCTTCCAACCACTAAAAATAACTAGGCTCATTTTCATTTAAAATATCCATCAAAACTTCACAAAATATAACATTTCTTGACTTTTTAAAAATGTGATTGGAGACACAATTCCAACGAGACCAATTTTTGAAAATCCATTGAGAATTGCTCTAGTTATGGCTTTCTAAGTGTGACCAGCTATTTTAGGTTTGCCATGCATTTCTTGCACTTTATAGACTGAGCATTTAATATTTTGGAGCTGGAGATGTTCATTTATTCTCACACACCTACCATCATTAAAAATAATTAATCTTTCTTTTTTGGTGTAGATGGTATCGAGCCCTTTCGAAAATTTCAATTTTGTGAAAATCGAGTTCGAATCAAAAGTTATGATAGTTTGAAGTTCATGGTCAAGGTGTTCCATGCGGGCTCTCATAATCTGCATTCAACCACTTTTCCATTTGATTGTGGATATTGGGGGGTTTCGGGGAACTCATGTCCCCGTGGTACTTGACCGCCCGGGTCGTCGAAGTCTACCTTTTCCAAAACACACTCAGTGCGGCAATTTTTCCTCTACGGGAACTCACATCCCCGAGATACTTGGACCGTGTGGGCCTCCTTTCTCCGTGTCACCCGACTCAAGCTCTTCTATCCTCGGCATCTACCATTGATCGAGACATGTGGGTCATTGACTCCCAACATATCTACATTTCTTTGAGTGTGGCGATTTCGGGTCTTTCAATTTGTGTATGCACGAATGGCCCAAGTGTAGCTTGGGCCTTCCAACTCCTCATTTTCCACAAAATTCCTTCCCCGTGGCCATTTTAGTCTTCTCTTAAGCCCACATTTTCCTTGGGCCACCTAGACCTCTCTTTTCAATTTTTCCACAAAATCCTTCAACTCATTCAATGTCTTGGCGAGATATGGCAAAACTTGATCATGCATTTATTGTTTCCCTTCTTTACTATTCAAACCAACTCAATCTCACTCTTCCACCAGAAATAGCTCATTCCATGGTTCAAATAGCTCGACTCAACAACATGTGAAGAGCTTGGTTCTCATATTGCATGGCTTAATGAATCCTTTAGGAGTTTGGTGCCAAAATATTTCTCACTTAGCTCGATGCTACCCATGAAATATCATGTTCTCTCTACAAGAGATCTCGGTGGGAAATGTTTTGGCTCAGTCATGAGTTCAACTAGCCCATTAGAACCCAAAGGAAAAAAATTAACCTTTCTCAACCCCTTCTAATTGACAGATCTCCCTAGCACAAGAAAATTCATGAACACTAAATTTCCCATTAATGTTGTATAGTGGGCCCCATAATACAAGATTTTCAGTTATCCAATTTACCAGGTAGCAAAATTGGATAACACTTTGGTAACTCGAGGGACCATTTTCCTGCTAAATGGAGTGTGACAAGTTATCTGAAGCTATCCATTGGGCATGGATTTTACATTATAATTATGAACTAATATGAACTTTGGAAACTTATCCTGAAATGTTTGAGATGACATCGCTGCTTCCGGAGCTTCCCTCCCCGCACTTACACTCCCAACTTTCATTAGAAAATATTGAAGTCAAGGTTTATGAGAGTAGAAAATTGCTTAAAACCTGGATTTCACCCTTCCAGCAACTATGATCCATAAGGTTGAATGATGAGTACCTACAAATGTTTCCTCAACATTCGATTCCTTACCAAGTGAAAATGATCCTTTGGTCATGTGAAATATACCATAGGATTGGAGTGAAACTTGTTAGCTTGGACATCATGGAACTCTATTAAGTTCTATTTTTCTTTCTTCCTCTGAATGTCTAATGCTACCTCAACTGGAGCTGAATTGAGGCTTGGTCCACTAGTTGATCCTTCTAAGGACTACCATCAGACCTTGGGAGAGCACTATGGCTTGTATACATTGTTTATACACTGACTAGAAGGTTGAGTGAAAATTGGGGAATGTCACCTGCTACAATATCAAACCAAATTTTAGTTACACCGCATTTGTTTTAATTTGAAATTTGTAAATCTGTTGCAAGTAACTATGAGCTCTCTTACTGCAACTCCTTCTCTTTACTAAAGCCTGATGAACTATATACAAAGCATACACTAGAAGCAATAGAACATGTGCACCAACACATAGGGAAATGAAACCTACTCTAACAACAATATTGTGCATAGAAATTGGGAGAATTGGAAATCCTAGACAAATATGTTTAAGGTTGAGAAATTATCCTATTAGTAGTAATGTTTGAGGTAGATTACATTGACCAAAATCTGTAATTCTTCACCATTCAACTTATACAGTTGAAAGGCATTGCTACTTTTGCATTCTGTGGTCATAAATGGACCATTCCATAGGGCATCAAACTTGGAATGCTTGTCTGGATTTTCACAATCATCATCCCATTTTAGTACCAAGTCACTTGGTTGGAAAATCCTAGCTTTAGCTTTCTTTTCAAGGCTTCTTTTGATCAATGCTTGATATTTTTCCATGGTTTTCATTACATGCTCTCTTGTTTCCTCTAATTCTATTAGCTTTGTATACCTTATTTCCATGGGTTCAAAATCAGCTAGCTCCAACTTCTTCAAGAGTTCTAATGTTGGCAATTCAAGTGATATAGGCAATATTGCTTCCTTCCCGTATACTAGCTTGTATGGAGAGCTTCCTATAAACCTCTTGGGTGTGACTCTCTCAGCCCATAGAGCTGATTTTAGCTTCACGTGCCAAGTTCTTTGGTTCTCATCAAGAGTTATTCTTATGATTCTTAGCAGGTTCTTGTTTGTAGACTATGTTTGGCCATTACCCTAGGGGTAATAATTTAAAGAAGTGTTGAGGTATATACCATTCTTGACAGCCCATTCGGTGGTTTTGTGCTTTGATAAATTCCAATGCATTGTTTTATATGATAGTAGCAGGTAGACCAAACCTCGTGACTATCCCTTCATAGAAATCCAAGATGCTAGATTCATTTACCTCCTTAAGTGCCACTGCTTCAGTCTACTTGGTGAAATAGTATGTTGCCGTAAGTATCCACTTGTGGCCTTGACTTGAATTTGGATTGATAACTCCAATGAAGTCCAATCCCCATTGCCTGAATGGTTTATCTACCAAAATTGGATGAAGAGTAAGTGTTGTTAGTATTTCTTCTCTTATGAAGAGTGCACACTTCTTGTATTTATTGATCCATTAGCAGTAATCAGTAAAAACCATATGCCAATAGTAACTAGTCTTCATGATTTTAAGAGTTATTATCCATGGAGAAAAGTGGCCTCCGCTTCCATGTTGTGGAACTCATGTAATATCTTCTCAACTTGACTTGTTAGGACACACCTCAATAACACCTTGTTCACATCCTTCTTGAATAGGATGCCATCAATGAGAACATATGGGATGGATTTCAATCTGAAATATCTCCTCTTAGCTTTGTTCCATTCTGGAGGGCACAAACCTGTTTGGAGATAATGCACCATGTCTTGAGTCCAACATGGAATGGGTGCATCATTAGCTGGTCTTTATTGTTCATTCTGCAAAGTAGCAGGAAAACCTCTTCTTTCCCTACTAACTCAACTTGTTTGAAAGTGATCTTATCACAAAAACCTTTTCCACGAACCATCTTGGTCACTTTGATTTCAATATTATATTCCATTACTCGAGTGATCCAACCTGCTCTCTTCTCACTCAAATCCTTGTTTAGGAGAAAATCCTTGACACCAGCATGAGACACTAGTAGTTGAATCTTATTGTTCGAGACCAAGTGTCTGAACTTATCCAAAATCCTAATGACAACAAGAAAAAAATTTCAATCAAATAATATCTTACTCCATAATCTTCCGAGATTTGTGAGAAGAATGTTATCGGTTGTTATGAACCTTCTCTATCCAATTGTTCCAAGATAGTTAAGATTGTGTCTAATCCTCCAAAATCATACAGCATGAAGTCCTTTGAAAATTCTGGGTTGATAAGAGTTGGAGCTTGTGATATTGCATGCTTGATGTCCTCAAAACTCTCTTTTCCCTCTTTTATCCATTTGAATGCAAGAATCTTCTTCAAAATCATTTTTAATGGCTTCACAAGAGTGGAAAAAATGGGCACAAATCTGTAGACAAAGTTTATCCTTCCCAAGAAGCTTTGGATATATTTATTGTGGTGTGGAAATGGAAGTGTTTGAATGGCTTCAACTCCTTCAGGATCAATTTTCAACCCCTCTTTTGAAATTATGTGGCCCAACAATTTTCCCTCGTGTACCAATAATACACACTTTTTCATATTCAATGACACTCTAAACTTTCTAAACCTCTAAAATACTTTTCTAAGGTAAAAGAGACAGTCCATTGCATTCTTTGAGAACACAGTGATATCATCTAGATATACAAGCACTATCTTATTGATTAGTGTTTTGAACGACATATTCATAGCTCACTTTGAAATGTTTCTCCAACATTTGAAAATCCAAATGTAATCTTCTTATAAGCGTATGTGCCCCATTTTGTAGTGAAGTTTGTCTTGAACTGATCGTATTCTTTGACCATTATCGATTATAGCTCGAGTAGTCATCCAACAATGAAAACCTTTCGAACTAGCTACAACCTTCAATATTTTCTCCATTGATGGAAGTGGGTAATGATCCTTAAGTGATGCTCTATTCAAGTCACATAAGTCTACACACAACTTGATTTCTCTGTTTATCTTTCATAGCGGCACCAATTTTGCAACCCAAATTGAATGTTTGATAGGGAAGATGATGCTAGCTTCAATTAGCTTGTTCAACTCTTTTCTCATGAGAGGTTCAATGTGAGGATTCATTGGCCTTTGCTTCTGTCTGATAGGCTTAGATTATAGATCTATCTCAATAGTATGTTGTGCTAGCTTTAGGTTGAAACCTCTTAAATCCTTATAAGTCTAGGAAAATATATCTGGGAATTCTTGAAAAAATTTAAAAAAATCATATTTCTCGTGTGAGGTACTTACTTTTCCAATTTGCAATGTCTTTCCTTCACCTACTAAAATGGGCTCTGAATCTTCATCCTTTACCTGAATGTTTTCTTTCTATTTCCAAAATTAATCATTTGGATTGAAGATTGATTCCAAAGTTACAATCCCTTTTGGTAATGTTTTAGTCCTCACCAATCATTTGGTCACCATATTGTTGCTCTAACTTATCTTGGTTTCTAGCAGATAACTCAGCTTCTTCTTGTAGAAAATTGACAATTTGTTGATCATTCTCGAAGACTTGACAACTTTTGTTGTTATCTAGCACAACTGATCTTACAACCACTTTGATATGAGGCTGAGATTTCTCACTTTTGATACTATCTACAACATTAAATTTTGCCACAATTATTGCCACTTTTTCTGCTTCTCCATTCTTCTTTCTCATGATGGAATTGATGCTAAAAGCTTCAAAATATTTAATGAGATCCCATACCCAATTTTGGTAGTTCTTCAATAGATCATTCTTGGAAGCATTTTGTCCTCTTATTTGGTTCATGATTAACCCATTATCTCCAAACACTTAAAAAATTTAATACCTCTCTTTCTTTCCCAATGCAATATGTGAATTAAAGATTCATATTCAGCTATGTTGTTTGAGAAAGAAAACTAGAAACAGAAATACGAGTAATATTTTGTACCTTGTGGTGAAACAAGCATAGCTCCTCCTCCTGCACCTTGTTTACTCCTTGATCCATCAAAGAATAACTTCCATACTTTGTTATCATCTTTGTGATCTGGCTTGGTAATGCTAGGGAGAGGTTGATTCTCTTCATGCAAACAATAGATTCCTAATTCAGATTCTTCCATTTCCTTGTATGGATCAAATGCATGCCTTTTTTTCCCATTCATCAAGAGTCAAGTATAGAATGCATCCGAATTTAGTATCTGGTTCATAGATTCTTGGATAATCCTCTTGATCAAATGCTTTGAGCAATTCACATTGATTGGACTCGGTGTATGAGGATCAATATGGAAGTTTGCAATGGGTTCATATCTTAGTGTAGCCTTAGCTCCATACCTTGTTCTGAATAACATGTGTGACCAATCAGCAGACAAATAACCTCGATTTTATAGGTGAAGTCTCTTGACAAACACAAAACAAAGAGTGGTGGCAAGTTTATGACCGATACATTTTATACGATGGTCACATTAGGACATGCATGTAATGTAAGGCTCAATCCTTTGATTACACCAACTGTTGTTTATGTTGTCCCATCCAATTATACCACACCTTTAGAAATGACTTCATATTGAAGACCCAACTGATCATCTATTTTTTTGGCATTAAGGAGTTTTTGCTCCTAAATCAATCATGCAATTATGCACCAAATTATTCCCAATGATCAATGAGATATAGAATGGTGGAGGCTTCAAAAATTTCCTTCTTTGGTCACCTTTATTTTCTCCTTGTTGAGCTGCATTGGTGAGTACCTTCTCTTGATCTTTGGATGACTGATTTGATGTTGACCAATTCATCATAGCAGCTTGCAATAGATCTCTTTGTCCTAGGATAGCTAATGACTCCTATATTTAAATGTTCATGTTCATTTTCTTCATTTGCTCAATAATATTGAATGGATATGAGATATCTCTCTGCTTCCCCTTGCTTTGCACATTTTTTTCTTGCACATGGGTTGTTACAACCGGCACTTGAGCTGGTCTAGAAGGTGGCTTGGGTTGACCTTACACATTGGGAGTTGCACTTTGATTACCAATACCTTATTGAGTGATAGAGGGTTATGAATCATTTGAATTGGATGATTGTCCCTCTCCAATATTTCTCTTCTTGGACCATGTATTGGCTTCTACACTTTGAGAAGGGGCTTGATTTATACCACGAAATCTTCAACCTACCAATTGACAAGTGTGGTTTCACTCAGAGGTGCTTCTTGAGTAACTTCCTACTACTGATTTCCTTCTCTTCTTGTCTCTTGTTCCACACCCGTTGTTGTCACCATAAGAGCTTGATTCAAAGCACCATTAAAACACATTGACTTGTTATGAGGTTGATTACATGGGAAGCACCAATCATATTCTTGAGCCATGTTATTTTGTGTTGGTACCAAGGCTCTAGATGTGGTTGCAAAATTGGGATTGTAAGGCTAGAATGGCATATTAGTAGGAGGTTTGACTTGATTCTGATTTGTAGTTTGAACGGGTGGCTTATTAGGCTAATATGGAGGTTTATTGGGTTGGGTTTGACGCTGGTATGACATGAAATCTTTAGCTTATTTCCTCTTAAGTTTCACCAATGCATTACCTATGTTTTGTAGTTTCTTCATGACGTCTTAGAACTCATTTGAGGTACTAGAAAATGAGGTAGAAGCTTCATCGAACTCTAATTTCTTGGATTAGGAAAAAGAGCTAATGTAGATGCTTGACTAGTGCTTGGAGATCCTATTTCGGATAAAGAGGTATAGGTTTCCTAGGCACAATTTTATTGACTTGGATTAAGAAATTTTCATCTCTAATAGAAATATTATAGGTTGCGGGTAAATTTATTGTTGGTACAAATCAACAAGTACCCACGGATGTTGATCGGACCTCTAGTTTGATCTTTTGGACATCCAGTGTAATTGCACAACATTGTATCCTCTCCCCAAGTGTGGGACTTGAAAATGGGAGAGAAATCTTTAGATTAGAGGTTTGTTCCTCAACTCCCCGATCAAATATATCACTTACAAATTGCAGAGGTTTAAATTCCTAATTCCCACTCTAAATTCCAAAGGGACAAAGATAGGGAATGCAAGAAAAATGAGACTAATGCTAATGAGGTGATGCACCAAAGGAGTAGCAGAGACACTTAATATTGCAATAAATACATAGTCCACAAGGAAACACAACACAAAGCATGCACAAATTACTCAAGATGTAATGAAAGATCAGGAAAAAATGGTAAATATATGAAAGGATTGAGGGATTTTAATCACAGATCATACATTATCATTTCAGATCCAATACAATGCATCACAATGACCAAGAGGCAAAAAAGGGTGTTGTATTACATGGAGAGGTAAAATTACCACAAATTCTACCAAAAAGAAAGAAAAGGGAAGTTGCAGAGCTGAAAACTGTCTCCTTTTTTAAAAATGAGCCCATTCTGGCTTTTACAATGCAAGAAATGACCCCAGGAGAGAGAAACATGGGAAAATGTGGGAGAGATTCAACCACCAACCAAAAATGCAATAAAACAGTATGGGAATCCTTACATGTCCATCCCCTAACATTTTTCACCATGATGGGAGAGAATGCGAGCCATTCTTCATTAAAAATGGTGGTTGAAATGTCATTTCTTCCATGACCACGTGCCAGAGAGGTGTTTTTAATTTTATCTCTCCAAAATCCATCAAAATACAAAAATGACCCCAGAATCTTGTAGATAATTTCACCAGATTTCTGTTGATATAAAGAACGCGAAAAAAGCTCGAGCTCTGGATCGAAAGATATGGCCGTTTGAAAATTTAGGGAAAACAGGGGCCAAATTGGATTAGCGGGCGAAATTTTTTTAATTTTCCACTTTTTTGCATTTAGGAAAATTTCCCAAAATCCCCGAGCTCCGCCGTTTCGGTGCCACGTGGCACGATCCTATGGGTGTGGGATTTTCTTTTCCTTTTTCCCCGTGGCCTTTCCCCGTATTTTTTGACGCCACTGGACACGTGGCAAGATGCCATTCGATTACGTTTGGGAAGTGAACTTTTCCTCTAAAATTTCTTCGATTTTGCTTTAGGAAAATTTCCCAAATTCCTCCCTCCTTCCGTCATTCTGGGTGCCACGTGGTGAGCTCTTATTTGATGTGGGCCTTGGGGTGAACATTTCCCTCTGCACAATTCCTTTGAGAAATTCTCAATCTCCCCATGCTCCGAAGGTCCGCGTGCCCATGGACACGTGGCGGGCCCTGACTGGTTGGCGGGGCCACGGGCCAATAATTTTCCTTTCCTTTTTCCCAAACACTTCACCAAAATTTTAAGTTTTCCCCGTGGTCCACGGGTCTTGAGACACGTGGCATGAGGCCATTGGATGCAGCCCTACGGACAAAATTTGGCTTTGCGCCCTTGCCAAACATTTCACCAAAATTCTAACTTAACCTCCGCGCTCTGCCATTCCGAGGCCATAGGACGTGTGGAAAAACGTGATTGGGCGTGGGCCTTTCCCCTGAATTTTCCATGGCACCAACACTTAGTCAAAATTTTCAATTTTCTCCCCCTTTGGACACATGGCACAATCCAATTGGACGGTGGGCTGCGGGGTGAAATATCCCTTTTGAAATTTTGCCAAACACTTGGTAAAAAAACCAAGTTTTCCTCCGACCCCCGCCACTTCCTTGGACACGTGGCACCATCTTATTGGCTGCAGGCCTTTCAGGGAAAATTTCCCACAAAAACTCCATCGAGCCATAACTTCAAAAATACATGGACTTAGGAGGAAAACTTTACCTTTCTGGAAAGTTGAGAAAGAGCTATATCCAATGGTGCCATTTCTAGAAGATTTTAAGTGCCTGAAAAGCAAAAATTATGACTGAGGCACAAGAGAGGGAAGAATGAAGGGAGTTAGCCACAAAAAATGAGCAAGGGCTCATTTTGGAAAACAATTTTGGTGACTCAGAGGGGTCATCTGCTTGCTGGATGAAGTTACCAGTTTCCTGAAGCAATCCATTGGGCATGGAGTCATTAAATTCTTTGCTTGGTACCCCAACTAATTAGAACACTGCAAGGAGGAAGGTGGAGGGTAGAACATCATCTGATGGAGCAAGGCCTGCAAACACATTTCCAGGAACAACAAGCTTGTGCTAAAGCACTTAGGGAAAGCAAATTAATCTACAAAAAAAAATGTGCACAAGCACTTGGAGGAATGAAAACCTAAGCTAATATGTACAAGGTGGAGAATTCCCTTCAGTAGCAATGCTTTAGATGGATTCCATTAACTAGAATCTACAGTTCTTCACCATCCAATGAAGACAATTGGAAAGCATTATTGTCCTTACACTTTGTGACCATGTATGGGCCACTCCAAATGGCATCAAATTTTGAATGCCTTCCCGGTTTTGCTCTGTCTGCATCCCATTTTAACACTAGATCTCCAACTTGGAAAGATCTATTCTTGGCCTTCCTATCAAAGGTCTTCTTGATCAGAGCATGATCCTTCTCCATTGCTCGGGAGGCTTGATTTGTGATTTCTTGAGCTCCATCAATTCTGCATATCTAACCTCTATGGCCTCAAACTCCAACAACTCCAACTATTTCATGAGTTCCAATGTTGGAAACTCAAGTGACATGGGAAAAATTGCCTCTCTTCCATAAACAAGCTTAAATGGAGAGTTACCTGTAGATCTCTTGGGAGTTATCCTATCAGCCCATAAGGCTGATTTCAATTTGGTATGCCAAGACCTCTGATTCTCATCAAGAGTCCTAATGATTCTCAACAAGTTCTTGTTTGTAGATTCAGCCTGGCCATTACCTTGAGGGTAATAATTTGATGAAGTGCTTAGGTAGATCCCATTCTTAACAGCCCATTCAGTCACCTTGGACCCAATGAATGCCAATGCATTATCTGATATTATTGTAGCAGGTATGCCAAATCTGGTTGTTATTCCCTCATAGAAATCTAGGATGCTAGATTCATTTGCTTCCTTGAGTGCTACTACTTCAGTCCACTTGGTGAAGTAATCAGTGTTTGTTAGAATCTATTTGTGCCCTTGGCTTGAATTGGGATTAATGACTCCAATGAAGTCCAAACCCCATTGCATGAATGGTTGGTCAACTGAAATTGGATGCAATGGAAGGGCAGCTAGCCTCTCCTTACCCGTGAAGAATGCACAATTCTTGCACCTCTTGATCCATGCATAACAATCACTGAAAATCTTGGGCCAATAATAGCCAGCCCTCATGATCTTTAGAGCTATCACTCTTGGTGAAAAATGACCACCATCTGGTCCACCGTGGAACTCTTCCAATACCCTATGAATCTGATTTATACCAAAGCATCTCAGCAACACTCCATTCACGTCCTTCTTGAACAAAAAACCATCAACAAGGGCATATGGGACAGCCTGCAATCTGAAGTGTCTTCTTTTGGTCTTGTTCATCTCTAGGAGGGCATAGACCTATGTTTAGGAAGTGCATTATGTCTTGGGTCCAGCAAGGAGTGAGGACACCATCATTCTCCTCTTGAGTGCTTCCTTGCTCATGGCTGTCTTGCAATGCCAAAATAGCCTCCTTCTCATTGCATGCTTCCTTTTGTTTGCTCAAAATCAGCTACTCACACAATCCTTTTCCTCTGACCAACTTGGTGAATTTGATCTCTATGTCATTCTCCATGACACGAGTAATCAAACCTACCCTTTTTTCATTCAATTCTCTGTTGAGGAGGAAATCTTTAACTCCCACATGAGAAACCAGCAATCGAACCTTGTTGTTTGAAACTAGATGCTTGAATTTCTTCAAGCTCCCGAATCTTGCAAGAACATGCTTCTCAATGAAAGAATATCTCACCTCATAGTCCTCCGTGCTTTGGCTAAAGAAATCAATTGGCTTCTCATCATTATTTTTGTTTTGCTATACCAAAATTGCAGAAATAGTATCATCACCCCCAAATGCATAGAGGATGAAATCCTTGGAGAAATCCGGGTTAATGAGAGTTGAGGCTTGAGAGATGGCTTCTTTGATTGCTTCAAAAAAAAATTCCTTCTTCTCGTCCATTTAAAATCTATGCTTTTCTTTAACATCTTGGTGATAGGCTTGACGAGGGCAGTAAAATTTGGGACAAACCTTCGAACAAATTTTATTCTCCCCAAGAAAATTTGAAGGGCCTTCTTGTGGCTTAGCAATGGTAGTGCTCTTATGGCTTCAACTCTTTCTGGATCAATTGATAATCCCTCTTTGGAGACAATGTGGCCAAGGAGCTTTCCTTCATGGGCTAGAAAAATACACTTTTTAGGATTCAAGGATACTCCAAATCTTCTCGCACCTTTGGAACACTTGTCTCAAATGAAAGAGATGGTCTCGCTGCATTTTTGAAAAAACAAGTGATATCATCAAGATATACCAGCACCACGTTGTTGATCAAATCCTTGAACGCCATGTCCATTTCCCTTTGGAAAGTAGCTCCAGCACTGGACAGCCCAAATGGCATTTTCCTATATGCATAAGTTCCCCATTTGGTTATAAAGGCTGTCTTGAACTGATCTTCTTCTTTCACCATAATTTGAGTGTACCCCCAATAGCCATCAAGTAATGAAAACCTCTTAGAGCTAGCAACAACTTGTAAAATCTACTCCATGGAAGGAAGTGGATAATGATCCTTGAGAGATGATCTATTCAAATCTCTGAAGCCAACACACAATCTGATTTCCCCACTCTTCTTTCTAACTCGAACCAAGTTGGCCACCCAAATAGAATGCTTGATAGGGAATATGATTCTTGATTCTATCAACTTATTCAATTCTTTCCTCATGAGAGGCTCCATGTGTGGATTTACTGGCCTTTGTTTTTGCTTGATGGTCTTAGTACTTGGATACAAGTCAATGGTATGTTGAGCTAACTTGGGATTGAAACCTTCAAATCTTCATAGCTCCAAGCAAACACATCAGGAAATTCTTGACAAAGCTGTATGAACTCATACCTTTCTTGCTCAGTTGTCACTTTACCAACTTGGAGTGATTTGCCTTCATCCACCAAGATGGACACTGAATCTTCTCCCTTGACTTGGATGTTTACTTCCTCTTTCCTAAACTGATCATTAGGATTGAAAATGGACTCCAAAGTAATAATTCCCTTTGGTAGTTTGATGGTTCTCACTGTACCACTTGGTCACCATACTTTGCTGCTCTAACTTTTCCTTATTTTTGGCTAAGAACTCACCTCTTCTTGTAAGAAATGGATGATTTGTTGATCATTTTCAAACACTTACCAACTTACATTATTGTCAGCACCGAGGGCATTACAATCACATGGATGTTTGGTTGTACCTTGTCCTCTTGAATGCTTTCAACAACGTCAAAGGCTGCCCCAACTCGCCGTAAGCTGTCAAAGACTTGGTTCTCTTTTCTAGAAATGGATTTTATGCCAAAGCCCTCAAAATCTTCAATGAGGTCCCACACCCCTGTTCTTGTAGCATTTGAGTAGATCATTCTTGACAAAGATGCTGCCCCTTAACCTAGTTGACAATCAACTCACTATCACCAAAGACCTATAAGTTCTTTATTCCTCTCTTGATTGACCAATGTAATCCTTGTATTAAGGCTTCATATTCAATAGTGTTATTAGAGCATGCAAACTGAAATCTAAAAGTTGAATAATACTTAACTCCTTGAGGTGAAACAAGCATAGCTCCCCATTCAGCCCCTTGTCTACTCTTGATCCATCAAAAAATAACCGCCATACCTCATTGTCATCCTTGTGGTTTGGCTTGGTGATGCTAGGAATAGGCTGGTTTTCTTCATGCATGCAATAGACTCATAGCTCATATTCTTCTATTTCTTGATAAGGATCAAAAGCATGCACCTTTTTGCCCATTCATTAAGAGTCGATCTGGGATGCTTCCAACCTTGGTGTCAGCTTCATCAGTGCTTGGATAATCTTCTTGATCAAACGTTGAACAATTGGTATTGATTTGGCTTGGAGTGTAAGGCTCAATGTGAAAGTTTGCAATAGGCTCAGATCTGATTGTGGCTTGAGTTCCATATCTTGTTTTAAACAACATGTGAGTCCAATCAACGAGATAAGTAACCTCCAATCTTGGTTGTGAAATCCCTTGACAGACATAGGGCAAAGAGTGGTGGAAGATCTATTACCGAGACATCTTGCAAAACAACAACGTTGGGGCATGCATGCAAAGTAAGACTCAATTTTTTTATCACTCCAACTGTTGTTACTTCTGTCCCATCCAATTACACTACCCCTTTGGATATGACTTCATATTGAAGCCCTAATTGATCAACTATTTGCTTGGGCATTACTAAACTACTTGCTCCCGAATCAATCATGCAATTGTGTACTAATTGGTTTCCAATGATCAATGAAACATAGAATGGAGGGGGATTCAACATTTTACCTTGTTGTCTCCCATGATTCCTCTCAGGATGGGCAGCATTTATGAGTACCTTCTCTTACATTTGGACCTACTGATTTGAAGTTGACCAGTCCTTCATGGCAGCTTGTAGCAAATCTCTTTGTCCTAGGATGGATAGTGATTCCCACATTGATATGTTTACATTTGTCCTTTTCATCTGATCAATAATGTTGAATGGAGATGAAGCATCCCTCTGTTGTCCCTTGGCCTGCACATTCATTCCTTGCACTTGGGTAGCAACAACTGTCATTTGAGGTGGCCTAAGAGCTGTTTTAGGTAGCCCTTGTGTGTTTGGAACTGAATTTTGTTTGCCAATAATTTGTGGAGTGATAGAAGGTTGTGGATTGCTTGGAGCTAATGGCTGTTCTTCACCCAAATTTCTCCTTTTTGACCTTGTGTTGGCTGCAACACTTTGGGAATTATTTGATTCATGCCACAAAAATCTTCTTCTTGCCAGTTTACAAGTGTGGTATCATTTGGAGCTGATTGCTGCTGGAATGTGTCTTATTGTTGGTTATTTCCTTAACTACCTTCACCCTCCACACCAGTTGTAGTCACCATTAATGCTTGATTTAAGGCACCGTTGAAGCACATAGACTAGTTGTGAGGTTCATTGCATGGTAAACACCAATCATACTCTTGAGCTATGTTGTTTTGCACTGGCACTAATGCCTTAGAGGCAGATATAGCGTTGGGATTATAGGGCTGAAATGGCCTATTGGCGGAGAGGTCTTGCTTGATTTAAATTTGTAACTAGATTGGGTGGTCTTTGAGGTTGGTATGGCTTCCTATTAGGTTGAGCTTGAGGCTGGAAAGGAGGTCTAAAACTTTAGGCTTGCTTCCTCTTGAGTGTAACCAACTCATTACCTAAATTTTGAAATTGTTTCATGACTTCTTGAAGTTCATTTGAGGCACTAGAAGATGAAGTAGAAGCTTCACTTAAATTCTGATTTCTAGGAGTGGGAATATGAGCTAAATTAGGCACTTGGCTAGTACTTGGGATCTCTAAACTTGGAAACAATGGCATTAGAGGCCTAGGAGCTAGCTTTCCAGCTTGAATCAAATAATTTTCAGCTCTAATGGAAATGCTATAAGCAACAGGGATAGTTGTGCCTCCCATGGATTGAATCAACATAGAAATATCGAATTTAAAGCTTTAAGGTAATATAGAAAAGCACCTTCTGCACTCTCGCATTGGCCTTACCGCCACTTTGGAATCCTCTCCCAAGTTTTTTGAAATCTGAAGTTAAAGTTAGTAAGCTTTGCTCGTTGGGGGCTCTCTTGATGGTGGCGGCTGTTCCAAAAGGGACAAGTTGTCTCCCTTTTCTCCGAATCTGCTCATGGAGGGCTATACATAGCTGGTTCCAATTTTGAATAGAACTCGAGGCAAGACTCTGAACCATTACAAATCTTTCCCTTTGAATGAAGATGCCATCAATTTGACAAAGAACTTGCATCTCATGGATTGCACAAATATTAGCAATATCCTTAACATGATCACCAGGAGTGGTCTGATTCTCTCCAGTAAAGTATGGAATGTTCTTCAATGCTGCAACTGGGATTGGATTTTTTGCATTGAGAGCAAGTGGGATGCTACCAGTGAAATTGACATAGGGGTTTTTGTGCCATTCTAATTGGCCTTAGAACCCTTGTTGATTGAATGAAAGGCCTACCAGGTGGAGGAGTTGATAGAGTTCTGTTTGGTGGAGATGGAGACCTTTGAATTCTCCTCCCTCTTTACCTTCTTCTTGGAGATAACTGTAGATACTCAAATAGCACCTCTTCTTCTCCAACTCTTGACCTTGTGGTGATTCTTCTCATGAGTTTTCAGGTCTACACTACTAAAACCAGCTGATTCTTCTTCCTTGGAGTCACCAAATGTGCAATTTGGGGCTCTTTTAAGCAAGAAACTTGCAAAAAATGCACATCAATTTTGTTGTAATGAAGATGAAGACCTCTAAGGTCCCATTGGGTGTGCCAAAACTATTGGTGAAAATCAGCAGCACCCCTAGATGTTGATCAGACCTCTAGTTTGATCTTTTGGACATCCAAAGATTGCACAACATTGAATCCTCTCCCAAGTGTGGGACTTGAAAAATGGGAGAGGAATCTCCGATTAGAGGTTGGTTCCTCAACTCACCTGATCAAATATATCACTTACAAGTTGCGAGAGGTTTAAATTCCCAATTCCCACTCTAAATTCCAAAGGGACAAAGATAGGGAATGCAAGAAAAATGAGACTAATGCTAATGAGGTGATGCACCAAAGGAGTAGCATACACCTAATACTGCATACATACATACACAATCCATAAGAAAACATAGCAAAAATCATGCACAAATTACTCAAGATGTAATGAAATATCGGAAAAAATGGTAAATATATGAAAGGATTGAGGGATTTTAATCATAGATCATACATTATCATTTCAAATCCAATACAATGCATCACAGGTGACCAAGAGGAAAAAAAAGGGTGTTGTATTGCATGGAAAGGTAAAATTTTCACAAATTACGCCAAAAGGAAGAAAAGGGAAGTTCTGCAAAGCCGAGAAAGTGTCTCCTTTTTTAAAAAATGAGCCCATTCTAGCTTTTACAATGCAAGAAATGACCCCAGAAGAGAGAAATGTGGGAAAACATGGGAGAGCTTCAACCACCGACCAAAAATGCAATAAAATAGCATGGGCATCCTTACAGTCGATCCTCGGCATTTTTCACCATCTTTGGGAGAGAATGCGAGCCATTCTTCATTAAAAGCGTGGTTGAAACGTCATTTCTGTCCATGACCACGTGCCAGAGGTGTTTTTCAATTTTCTCTCTCCAAACTCCATCAAAATACAAAAATTACCCTAGAATCTTGTAGAGAATTTCACCAGATTTCTATTGATATAAAGAACGCGAAAAACTGAGCTCTGGATCGAAAGATATGGCCGTTTGAAAATTTAGGGCAAAACAGGGCCAAATTGGGTTAGCGGGTGAAATTTTTTAAATTTTCCACTTTTTTGCATTTGGGAAAATTTCCCAAAAAATCTCCAAGCTCCGCCGTTTTAGGTGCCACGTGGCACTATCCTATTGGGCGCGGGATTTTCTTTTCCTTTTTCCCTGTGGGCCTTTCCTATATTTTTTGACGCCACTTGGCGGACACATGGCAAGATGCCATTCGATTGCGTTTGGGAAGCAAAATTTTCCTCTAAAATTTCTTTGATTTTGCTTTGGGAAAATTTCCCAAATTCCTCCCTCCTTCCACCATTCCGGGTGCCACGTGGTGAGCTCTTATTTGACGCGGGCCTTGGGGTGAACATTTCCCTCTGCACAATTCCTTTGGGAGAAATTCTCAATCTCCCCCCGTGCTCTGAAGGTCCGCGTGCCCATGGACACGTGGCGGGCCTTGAATGGTTGGCGGGGCCACGGGCCAATAATTTCCCTTTCCTTTTTGCCAAACATTTCACCAAAATTCTAACTTAACCTCTACGCTCCGCCGGTCCGAGGCCATAGGACACGTGGCAAAACGTGATTGGGCGCGGGCCTTTCCCCTGAATTTTCCATGGCACCAACACTTAGTCAAATTTTTCAATTTTCTCCCCCTTTGGACACGTGGCGCAATCCAATTGGACGGCGGGCCTACGGGCGAAATATCCTTTTGAAATTTTTCCAAACACTTGGTAAAAAAACCAAGTTTTCCTCCGACCCCGCCACTTCCTTGGACACGTGGCACCATCTTATTGGCTACGGGCCTTTCAGGGAAAATTTCCCACAAAAACTCTACCGAGCCATAACTTCAAAAATACATGGAGTTAGGAGGAAAACTTTACCTTTCTAGAAAGCTGAGAAAGATCTCTATCCAATGGTGCCATTTCTAGAAGGTTTTGAGTGCCTAAAAGCAAAAATTATGACTGAGGCACAAGAGAGGGAAGAATGAAGGGAGTTAGCCACAAAAATGAGCAGGGGCTCATTTTGGATAACAATTATACCTCCCATGGATTGTATCATCATTGCAATATCTAAATTTAGAGCTTTTAAGAAGTATAGAAAAGAACCTTCGGTTTTCGGTCTTACAAAAATGTAATCCTATCCCACATCTATTGGAATATGAAGTTAAAATTGATCATTTGTTAATTAGGACCCCTCTTTATTGTTGTCAATTATTCCAATAAAGATAAATTATCTCCCTTTTCTCCAAATTGATTGTGAAGAATTGTGCAAAAATGGTCCCAATTTTGGATAGACCCTATTGTTAAACTTCTGAACCATTTCAAAGCTTTGCCCTTAAAATACGATGCTAACAACTTAACTGCAACATCAATTTTAGTAATTTTTTTAATTCCACAGACATTTGTAATGTCTTGGATGTGGTCAATTGAAGTTGTATGTTTCTCTCGGGTGAAGTATGGATTTTTCTTTAATGTTGCAACTAGAATTGGATTTTGTGCGTTGAGAGAAAGTGGGCTTCTTCCCATGAAGTTGACATAGGGGACTGGTTGCGCCATCCTAATTGGTCGAGAGAACTCTAGTTGATTAAATAAAATTCCTACCGGGTGGAGGTGTGGAAATTGTTCTATTTGGTGGATATGGTGATCTTTGAGCACTTATACCCCTTCTTTCTCTACTGCAAGCGAGAGCTACAAATACTCAAAAATTCCTTCCTTTCTAATTCTTGACCTTGTTTTAATTCTTCTCATAAATTTTTCCAGTTTGGACTCACGAAACCAATGGATTATGCCCTTTTGGAGCGATCGGATGTGCAATTCAAATATTCTTACAAACCGAAAAATTACAAAAGTGCATATCAATCTTACCACAATAAAAATGAAACTCCATATCCCACTTGGTGGGCTAGAACCAAGTTATCACTAAATCAAAACACCCTCCAATTTTCACAAGTGTGTGTTCTCGAGCTCACGATGTGACTGGGTAACATGGGTACTATCTCCAAGTTGTGGGACTTGCTACTTGAGATAGACCTCCAGAGAAAGCTGGCTCTTCTTCCTAATCCTAGTGCAAACTAACTCTACTAAAATGAAGCTACTAACTATCTCTATCCTATAATTTCCAAGGGACTAGGGAGAGAGAAATAACATGTAAATGAAGGAAAACTACACTACAAAGGTGATGCACCAAAAGAAGGGAATGACAATAGCTTTCCAATGTGTGAAAAATGGAAGCAAAGTACATACTAGAGAGGGTGATAACAGATTATCTATAGCCTAAAAACTACATTCACAACAATATTTCATACACACATAATGATAATGAATCCCTGTAAGAGAATAAAATAGACACAATATATTTTTAAAGAGGTTAAAGAGGAAAGAATAATGCAAACAAATTTAGCAAGAGAAGATACATACACAACTTAGATATATTGCTTCATTAATATGCACAGTTCAATCTATTACAAAATAAAGTCTTGGATCACCATGTAAGGAGTCCACTACAAGGGCCTGCAGCACATTAGCTTCACAAAACCGAAATGACAGAGTTTTGTTACTCAAACTATCCCCCTCTACAATGAGTTCAACACTCTAATTTATAGAATTTTGATAGGAGAGAGAGAGAGAGAGGGAATGCAAATCCCGAAATCCTCTTTCCTAGTAATTATAAGTCATGAAAAATGAGTGTGGTTGGTGATTTTGGACCTTTAGAATCAATCTCAAGGTACTCCATAACTTGCAACATTGAAAGAGTGATTTTCCATGCTTATTGAATGCTCCTTCAACCACCTTTCAACCACTAAACAAAACTGGGCTTGCTTTCCTAAAACATCTACATAAAAAAATTCACAAAATCTAACATATCTTGAATTATATGCATTTTTCTCGAGCCACGGTTCCAATGAGACCAATTTTTTGAAAATCCGTTGAGAATTGCTCTAGTTATTGCTTTACGAGTGTGATCAACTATTTTGAGTTTGTCAAGCATTTATTACACTTTATGGGACTAAGCATTTAATTTTCGGAGCTGGATATTTTATATTTCTTCTCACACACCTACCCTCATTAAAAATAATGAATCTTGTTTTTTTGGTGTAGAGGATGTTGAGCCCTTTCCAAAAATTCCAATTTTGTGAAAATCAAAGTTTTGAGTCAAAAGTTATGACTGTTTGAAGTTTAGGGTCGTGGTGTTCTACGTAGGCTCTCATAATCCGCATTCATCCACTTTCCTTTGGATTTTAGGTATTGCGGGTTTTCAAAGGTGAAATCATGTCCCCATGGTACTTGGACTGTGTGTGGGCCACCGAAGTCCAGCTTTTTCGCAACACACTCTGTGTGGAAATTTCACCTCCGCAGGGAACTCACGTCCTGCGGTACTTGGACTTGTGCGGGCCTCGTTTCTCCACTTTGCCCAACTCAAGCTCTTATGTCCTCATGTATCTTTCATTTATTGAGAAAGGTGAGTCATTGACTCGACATATCCGTATTGTTTTGAGTGTAACCATTTTAGGTCTTTCATGTTTTGTATGCACGAATGACCCAAGTGCGGTTTGGGTCTTCCAACTCTACATTTTCCGCACAAGTCCTTCCCCGCGGCCATTTCAGTCTTCTTAATCCCACATGTTCCTTGGGCCACTTAGACCTTTCTTTTCCAATTTTTCCACAAAATCCTTCAACTCGTTCGATGGCTCGGCGAGCCATGGAAAAACTTGACTGTGCATTTATTGTTGCCATTCTTTACTACTCAAACCAACTCGAGCTCACTCTACCACCGGACATAGCTTGACTCAACAACATGTGAATAATTCAGTTGTCATATTACATGGCTTAGCAAATCCTTTAGGAGTTTCGTTCCAAAACATTTCTCGATTAGCTTGATGATACCCATGAAATAGCGTGTTCTTTTGCAAGGCTTCTCGGTGGGAAATGTTTTGGCTCAGTCATGAGTTCAACCAGCCCATTGGAACCCAAAGGAAAAAACTTTAACCTTTCTCAACCCTTTCTTATTTACAGATCTCCCTAGCTCAAGAAATATGCATGAACACTGAATCTCCCATTAATATTGTATAGTGAGCCCCACAATACAAGCTTGTCGATTATCCAGGTTTACCAAGGTAGCGAAATTGGATAACAAATACATTTAGAAGGTATCCTAGGTAACTTAGATTTAACTAGGGGGTCATGATGAGTTCACATGGTGAGGTGTAGGGGTGAAGTGGAATATGTGAAATTAATTAGCCATGGGAGGGGGAATGTGACTTAGGAAATGTGAGGTGAGTGATTAATTAATTAATTTAAAGGGTGTAGGGGAAATGACCTAGGTTTAGGGATGTCATTTAAATGGTGTGACAACAATTTTAATTAAATTAATTAAATGGATGACTTAGGTCATGAAATGGTGTAAATATGTGGACGGGTATATTTATTCAATTATTTATGTGGGAATGGGGTGTGTAGATTTTTGGTGTCTACATTTTCCCCTTTTTGTCTGACATCTTAGCAAGGCATTAGAAAAAAATGATAGAGAGTGTTTGGTTATATGGGTGATTCGGTTGTAGCGTAATATAGGAAACACTAGTTTCTTGCATGTGTTTCATTTTTCAAAGGTTTCCCCAGTCCAAGGGGGTATCAAAACAAAGTGTGCTACCAAGGGATCAACTTGATAGGGAAACCAAGGGGTTTACACCTATAGATGTGTGATCTATAGAAGCATACTAGTTTAACAAGAAAGCCAAGTGATGGGGGCCAAAGGGCACATGTCCCATAGATGTATGACAAGTCCCGAAAGTTTATGTTTATTTGTTTGACTTAGGTGTTTGGGTCCTTTGAAAGTGATAGACTTGTGCAAATGGTGTTTTGTCATGCTTAAGGGTGTAAATGATAATGGTTACTAAAACTAAGGGGAATCGCTTGCATTTAAGGGAATCACCTGCGATTATAGGTAGAAATGTTGGCAATTGAATCGTGGTAAATGTGGGGTATATAACTACTCAATCCCTATAGTTATTCATTTTCACCACAGGGGTAAAAAATAATCTCACGAGTGGTTTACGAGCATTTTTCAATGATTTTGAGTGATTTGATCAAGATGGCATCCTCTAGCAGAAAAGGAAACCACACATGGCTAAGGTAAGTCACTTTCATTTGTTTTTATGTGAGTTTTTATTGTGCACGGGTTCCCTAGCCGTAAGCACTAATGATTTGATGAAATCACCGATGATTTCTGTTATTGCAAATCAGCAAGACCCACGGATGTTGATCGATTTCTAGTTTGATATTTTAGACATCCAGGTGATTGCACAACATTGAATCCTCTCCCCAAGTGTGGGACTTGTAAAATGGGAAAGGAATCTCCAGATTAGAGGTTGGTTCCTCAACTCCTCTGATCAGATTTATCACTTACAATTTGCAGAGGTTTAAATTCCTAATCCTACCCTAAATTCCAAAGGAGACAGAGATAGAGAATGCAGATAAACTAAAACTAATGCTAATAGGTGATGCACCAAAGGAGTGGTGAGCATTTTTTACTTCTGCAGATTGACACAGTCCATAAAAATGCAACAAAGAACCTCATGCACAAACTGATAATTGTAATGAAGGATCATAAATTAACCAAACAACACAGGCAGAGGATGAAAACTAATCACAGAGGCTGTATTATTATTTTAATCATCAAAATCACTTGCATTACAACACCTGAGAGGAAAAATAAAGTTGCAGCTCTTAGAAAAGGTTTGATATTCCACCAAAATCACTTCCAAGGTGAGAAAGGGGACCTACAATACACAAAAATGTTCAACCCTTTGAAAATGAGCCAAATCTGGCTTTTACAGTGCAAGGGACGAGCCCAGGAGAGAGAAACGTGGGAAAACGTGGAAGGGATTCAACCATTGACCAAAATGCATTCAAAACAGCATGGGCATCCTTACAAACCCATCCCCTAACATTTTTAGCCATGCTGGGAGAGAATGCAAGCCATTCTTCATTAAAAACGGTGGTTGAAACGTCATTTTTGTCCATGACCATGTGCCAGAGGTGTTTTTCAATTTTCTCTCTCCAAACTCCATCAAAATGAAAAAATTACCCCAGAATCTTGTAGATAATTTCACCAGCTTTCCATTGATATAAAGAACGTGAAAAACTGAGCTCTGGATCGAAAGATATGGCCATTTTAAGTTTTAGGGCAAAACAGGGCCAAATCAGGTTGGCGAGCAAAAATTCAAATTTTTGCACCTTTTTGGTCATTTGGAAAATTTTCCAAAATTTCCCCACACTCCGCCACTCTAGGTGCCATGTGGCAGCGTCTCATTGGTCGTGGGCCTTTAAGGGGAAATTTTTCCAAAAAACTCCGCCGAGCCATAACTTCAAAAATACATGGAGTTAGGAGGAAAACTTTACCTTTCTGGAAAGTTAAGAAAGAGCTCTATCCAATGGTGTCATTTCCAGAAGGTTTTGAGTTCCTGAAAAGCAAAATATTATGATTGAGGCACAAGAGAGGAAAAATTAGAGGAGTTAGCCACAAAAAAACGGCGGGGCACATTTTGGATAACAATTTTGGCAACTCGGAGGGTCATCTACCTGCTAGATGAAGTTCCCAGTTGCCTGAAGCAATCCATTGGGTATGGAGTCATTGAATTCTCTGTTTGATACCCCAACTAACTAGAATACTGCAAGGAGGAAGATGGAATATCACCTGATGGAGCAAGGCCTGCAAACACATCTCCAAGAACAACAAGCTTGTGCCAAAGCACTTAGGGAAAACAAACTAACCTACAACAGAACAATGTGCACAAGCACTTGGAGGAATGAAAAACCTAAACTAATATGTACAGGGTGAAGCATTTCCTTCAGTAGCAATGCTTCAGATGGATTCCATTGACTGGAATCTGTAGTTCTTCGCCATCCAATGAAGACAACTGGAAAGCATTGTTGTCCTTACACTTTGTGACCATGTATGGGCCACTCCAAATGGCATCAAATTTTGAATGCCTTCCCGGTTTTGCTCTATCCGCATCCCATTTTAACACTAGATCTCCAACTTGGAAGGATCTGTTCTTGGCCTTTCTATCAAAGGTCTTCTTTATCAAAGCCTGATCCTTCTCCATTGCTTGGGATGCCTGATTTCTAATTTCTTGGAGCTCCATCAATTCTGCATATCTGACTTCCATGGGCTCAAACTCCAACAACTCCAACTGTTTCATGAGTTCCAATGTTGGCAACTCAAGTGATATGGGAAAAATTACCTCTCTTCCATAAACAAGCTTGAATGGAGAGTTACCTGTAGATCTTTTAGGAGTTATCCTATCAGCCCATAAGGCTGATTTCAATTTGGTATGCCAAGACCTCTGATTCTCATCAAGAGTCCTCCTAATGATCCTCAACAAGTTCTTGTTTGTAGATTCAGCCTGGCCATTACCCTGGGGTAATAGTTTGATGAAGTACTTAGGTAGATCCTGTTCTTGACAGCCCATTCAGTCACCTTGGATCTAATGAATGCCAATGCATTATCTAATATTATTGTAGCTGGTATGCCAAATCTAGTTACTATTCCCTCATAGAAGTCTAGGATGCTAGATTCATTTGCTTCCTTGAGTGCTACTACTTCAGTCCATTTGGTGAAGTAATCTGTGGCTGTTAAAATCCACTTGTGCCCTTGGCTCGAATTGGGATTAATAACTCCAATGAAGTCTAAACCCCATTGCATGAATGGCTGGTCAACTGAAATTGGATGCAATGGGAGGGCAGCTAGCCTCTCTTTACCTGTGAAAAATGCACAATTCTTGCACCTCTTGATCCATGCATAACAATCATTGAAAATCTTGGGCCAATAATAACCAGCCCTCATGATCTTTAGAGCTATCACTCTTGGTGCAAAATGACCACCAGCTGGTCCACCATGGAACTCTTCTAGCACCTTATGAATCTGATTTGTACCAATGCATCTCAGCAGTACTCCATTCACATCTCTTTTGAATAAAACACCATCAACAAGGGCATATGGGATAGCTTGCAACCTGAAGTGTCTTCTTTGGGTCTTGTTCATCTCTGGAGGACATAGACCTATGCTTAGGAAGTGCATTATACCTTGGGTCCAGCAAGGAGTGGGGACACCATCATTCTCCTCTTGAGTGCTTCCTTGCTCATGGCTGTCTTGCAACGCCAAAACAGCCTCCTTCTCATTGCATGATTCCTCTTGTTTGCTCAAGATCAGCTGCTCACACAATCCTTTTCCTCTTACCAGCTTAGTGACCTTGATCTCTATGTCATACTCCATGACACGAGTAATCCAACCTGCTCTCTTTTCATTCAAGTCTTTGTTGAGGAGGAAGTATTTAACCCCGCATGAGAAACCAGCAATTGGACCTTATTGTTTGAAACTAGATGCTTGAATTTCTTCAAGCTCCTGATTACTACAAGAACATGCTTCTCAATGAAAGAATATCTCACCTCATAGTCCTCCAGGCTTTGGCTGAAGAAAGCAATTGGCTGCTCATCATTATCTTTATTCTCATTGCTACTACAAAATTGCGAGAAATAGTATCATCACCTCCAAACGCATAGAGGATGAAATCCTTGGAGAAATCCGGGTTGAGGAGAGTTGGGGCTTGAGAGATGGCTTCTTTGATTGCTTTAAAAATTTCCTTTCCTTTTGTTGTCCATTTGAAAGCCATGCTTTTCTTTAACATCTTGGTGATAGGCCTGACAAGGGCTGCAAAATTTGGGACAAACCTCCGAACAAAATTTATTCTCCCCAAGAAACTTTGAAGGGCATTCTTGTGGCTTGGCAATGGCAGTGCTCTTATGGCTTCAACTCTTTCTGGATCAATTGCTAATCCTTCTTTGGAGACAATGTGGCCAAGGAGTTTTCCTTCATGGGCTAGAAAAACACACTTTTTAGGATTCAAGGATACTCCAAATCTTCTACACCTTTAGAACACTTGTCTCAAATGAAAGAGGTGGTCTACTATATTTTTTGAAAAAATAGTGATATCATCAAGATATATCAGTACAATGTTATTAATCAAACCTTTGAACGCCATGTCCATTGCTCTTTGGAAGGTAGCTCCAGCGTTGGATAGACCAAATTGCATTTTCTTGTATGCATAAGTTCCCCATTTGGTTGTAAAGGCTGTCTTGAACTGATCTTCTTCCTTCACCATAATCTGATTATACCCTGAATAGCCATCAAGTAGTGAAAACCTCTCGGAGCCAGCAACAACTTGTAAAATCTGCTCCATGGAAGGAAGTGGATAATGATCCTTAAGAGATGCTCTATTTAAATCTCTGAAGTCAACACACAATCTGATTTCCCCACTCTTCTTTCTGGACTGAACCAAGTTGGCAACCCAACTAGAATGCTTAATAGGGAATATGATTCTTGATTCTATCAACTTATTCAATTCTTTTCTCATGAGAGGCTCCATGTGGGGGTTGACTGGCCTTTGTTTCTGCCTGATGGGCTTAGTATTTGGATCCAATTCAATGGTGTGTTGAGCTAACTTGGGATTGAAACCTTTCAAATCTTCATAGCTCCAAGAAAACACATCAGGGAATTCTTGACAAAGTTGTATGAACTCATACCTTTCTTGCTCAGTTGTCATCTTGCCAACTTGGAGTGATTTGCCTTCTTCCACCGAGATGGACACTGAATCTTCTCCCTTCACTTGGATGTTTTCTTTCTCCTTCCTAAACTGATCATTAGGATTGAAAATGGACTCCAAAGTAATAAGTCCCTTTGGTAGTTTGTTGGTTCTCAGCTACACCACTTGGTCACCATACTGCTGCTCTAACTTTTCCTGATTTTTGGCTAAGAATTTAGCCTCTTCTTGCAAGAAATGGATGATTTGCTGATCATTTTCAAACACTTGCCAACTTACATTGTTATCTGGCACTAAAGGCCTCACAATCACATGGATGTTTGGTTGTACCTTGTCTTTTTGAATGCTCTCCACAACGTCAAAGGCTGCCCCAACTGCTGCAAGCCTGTCGCTTGGTTCTCTTTCCTAGGAATGGATTTGATGCCAAAACGCTCAAAATCTTCAATGAGGTCCCATACCCTATTCTTGTAGCACTTGAGTAGATCATTCTTGATAGCATGCTGCCCTTGACTTGGTTGACAATCAACTCACTGTCACCAGAGACTTGCAAGTTCTTTATTTCTCTCTTGATTTCCCAATGTAGTCCTTGCACCAAGGCTTCATATTCAGTAGTGTTATTAGAGCATGCAAACTAAAATCTAAAAGCTGAATAATACTTAACTCCTTGAGATGAAACCAGCATGGATCCCCTCCCGCACCTTGTCTACTCCTTGATCCATCAAAAACAACCGCCATACCTCATTGTCATCTTTGTGGTTTGGCTTGGTGATGCTAGGAATAGGCTGATTTTCTTCATGTATGCAATAGACTCCCACTTCGAGATTCTTCTATTTCTTGATAAGGATCAAAAGCATGCACCTTGCTTGCCCATTCATCAAGAGTTAAATGCGGGATGCTTCCAACCTTGGTGTCGGCTTCATCGGTGCTTAGATGATCTTCTTGACCAAACACCGAACAATTGGCATTAATCGACTTGGAGTGTAAGGCTCAATGTGAAATTTTGCAATCGGTTCGACTGATTGTGGATTTGGTTCCATATCTTGTTCTAAACAAGATGTGTGACCAATCAGCAAACAAGAAACCTCCAATCTTAGCATGTGAAATCCCTTGACAAACATAGGGCAAAGAGTGGTGGAAGGTCTATTACCGAGACATTTTGCAAAACAACCACGTTGGGACAGGCATGCAAAGTAAGACTCAAGTTTTTAATCACCCCGATCATTATTCTTACTATTGTCCCATCCAACTACACCACCCCTTTGGATATGGTTTCATCTTGAATTCCCAACCGATCGCCTATTTGCTTGGGCATTACTTGAACTACTTGCCCTAATCAATCATGCAATTGTGTACTAATTGATTTCCAATAATCAATGAAATGTAGAATGGAGGGGGCTTCAATACTTTACCTTGATGTCCTCCATGATTCCCCTCAGGCTGGGCAGAATTTGTGAGCACCTTCTCTTACATTTGGACTTGCTGATTTGAAGTTGACCAGTCCTTCATGGCAGCTTGTAGCAAATCTCTTTGGCCTAGGATAGATAGTGATTCCCACATTGATATGTTTACATTTGTCTTCTTCATCTGATCAATGATACTGAATGGAGATGAAGTATCCCTCTGTTGTCCCTTGGCCTACACATTCATTCCTTGCACATGGGCAGCAACAACTGGCATTTGGGTTGGCCTAGGGGCTGTTTTAGGCAATCCTTGCGTGCTTGGGATTGCATTTTGTTTGCCAATAGTTTGTGGAGTGACAGAAGGTCATGAATTACTTGGGGCCAATGGTTGTTCTTCACCCAAATTTCTTCTCTTTGACCTTGTGTTGGCTGCAACACTTTGGGAAATCATTTGATTCATGCCACAAAAATCTTCTGCCTGCCAGTTTACAAGTGTGGTATCATTTGGAGCTGATTGCTGCTGGAATGTTTCTTGTTGCTGGTTATTTCCTTGACTACCTTCACCCTCCACACCAGTTTTTGTCACCATTAATGCTTGATTCAAGGCACCATTGAAGCACATGGACTGGTTATGAGGTTCATTGCATGGGAAACACCAATCATACTCTTGAGCTATATTGTTTTGTACTAGCACTAATGCTTTAGATGTAGATGTAGCATTGGGATTATAGGGCTGAAATGGTCTGTTGGTAGGAGGCCTTGCTTGATTTAGATTTGCAGCTAGATTGGGTGGTCTATGAGGTTGATATGGCTGCTGTTAGGAGCTTGAGGCTGGAAGGAAGGTCTAAAACCTTGAGCTTGCTGCCTTTTGAGTGTAACCAGCTCATTACCTAGATTTTGCAATTGCTTCATGACTTCTTGAAGTTCATTTGAGGCACTAGAAGATGAAGTGGAAGCTTCACTTGAATTCTGATTTTTAGGAGTGGGAATAGAAGCTAAATTAGGCACTTGGCTAGTACTTGGGCTCTCTAAACTTAGAAATAATGGCATTGGAGGCCTAGGAGCCAGCTTGCCAGCTTGAATCAAACAATTTTCAGCTCTAATGGCAATGCTATAAGCAATGGGGATAGTTGTGCCTCCCATGGACTGAATTAACATAGAAATATCATAATTTAAAGCTTTAAGGTAATAAAGAAAATCACCTTCTAACGCTTGTTGGCTGACCGCCACTGGAATTCTCTCCCAAGTCCTTTGAAATCTGAAATTAAAATCACCACCGCTCATTGGGAGCTCTTTTGATAGTTGTCACCGCTGCTCCAAAAGGGACAAGTTGTCTCTCTTTTCCCCAAACTGCTCATGGAGGGCTATACATAGCTGATTCCAATTTTGAATAAAACCTAAGGCAAGACTCCTAAACCATTGTAAAGCTTTCCCTTTGAATGAAGATGCCAGCAGTTTGATAGCAACTTGCATCTCATTGATCTCATGGATTGCACAAATGTTAGCAATATCCTTAACATGATCACCAGGTGAGGTCTGATTTTCTCCAATGAAGTATGGAATGTTCTTCAATGCTACAACTGGAATTGGATTTTGTGCATTGAGAGCAAGTGGGCTGCTGCCAGTGAAATTGACATAGGGGTTGTTTTGTGCCATTCTGATTGGCCTTAGAACCCTTGTTGATTGAATGAAAGGCCTACCAGGTGGAGGAGTTGAGAGAGTTATGTTTGGTGGAGATGGAGACCTTTGGATTCTCCTCCCACTTTGCCTTATTCTTGGAGATAACTACAGATATTCAAATAACACCTCTTCCTCTCTAGCTCTTGACCTTGTGTTGATTCTTCTCATGAGTTTTTAGGTCTGCACTGCTAAAACCAGCTGATTCTTCTTCCTTGGAGTCGCCAGATGTGCAATTTAATGCTCTTTTAAAGCAAGAAACTTGCAACAAATGCACATAAATTTTGTTGCAATGAAGATGAAGACCTCTAAGGTCCCACCGGGCATGCTAAAACTGTTGTTGCAAATCAGCAACACCCTTGGATGTTGATCGATTTCTAGTCTGATATTTTAGACATCCAGTGTGATTGCACAACATTGAATCCTCTCCCCAAGTGTGGGACTTGTACAATGGGAAAGGAAACTCCATATTAGAGGTTGGTTCCTCAACTCCTCCGATTAGATTTATCACTTACAAGTCAGAGAGGTTTAAATTCCTAATCCTACCCTAAATTCCAAAGGAGACAAAGATAGAGAATGCAGATAAACTAAAACTAATGCTAATAGGTGATGCACCAAAGGAGTGGTGAGCATTTTTTACTTCGTAGATTGACACATCCATAAAAATGCAACAAAGAACCTTATGCACAAACTGATAATTTTAATGAAGGATCATAAATTAACCAAACAACACAGTAGAGGATGAAAACTAATCACGAGAAGGTCATGTATTGTTATTTTAATCATCAAAATCACTTGCATTACAACACCTGAGAGGAAAAATAAAGTTGCAGCTCTTAGAAAAGGTCTGATATTCCACCAAAATCACTTCCAAGGTGAGAAAGGGGGCCTGCAATACACAAAAAATGTTCAACCCTTTGAAAATGAGCCAAATCGCTTTACGGTCAAGGGGACGAGCCCAAGAGAGAGAAACATGGGAAAACGTGGAAGGGATTCAACCATTGACCAAAACACATTCAAAATAGCATGGGCATCCTTACAGCACCCATCCCCTGACATTTTTAGCCATCTTTGGGAGAGAATGCGAGCCATTCTTCATTAAAAACGGTGGTTGAAACGTCATTTCGTCCATGACCACGTGCCGAGATGTTTTTCGATTTTCTCTCTTAAAAATCCATCAAAATTCAAAAATTACCCTAGAATATTGTAGATAATTTCACCATCTTTCCATTGATATAAAGAACGTGAAAAACCGAGCTCTGGATCGAAAGATATGGCCATTTTAAGTTTTAGGGAAAAATAGGGCCAAATCGGGTTGGCGGGAAAAATTCAAATTTTTGCACCTTTTTGGTCATTTGGAAAATTTTCCAAAATTTCCCCACACTCCACCACTTTAGGTGCCACGTGGCAAAGCATTTCATTGGCCGCAGGCCTTTAAGGGGAAAATTTTTCCAAAAAACTCCGCTGAGCCATAACTTCAAAAATACATGGAGTTAGGAGGAAAACTTTACCTTTCTGGAAAGCTAAGAAAGAGCTCTATCCAATGGTGTCATTTCCAGAAGGTTTTGAGTGCTTGAAAAGTAAAATATTATGACTAAGGCACAAGAGAGGAAAAAATGAGAGGAGTTAGCCATAAAAAATGAGCAGGGGCACATTTTGGATAACAATTTCAAAATAGAATCGTTGGCGATTGAGATAAATCACCGGCGATTCACCTATGATTTTGAAATTTTTCTTTTTGATAAAGGGAGTAGGAGTTTTCAAATTTTTTTAGATCTTGTTGGTGCTAAACAAGTGCTTGGTGTTGATGTGTGTATTTTTATATGTTTTTATGCTTTTATTGATGATATTAATTATTGATTTGTTCATGTTTGCAGGTGGATGCCAAGTTGTCCATTCACGACCGCATTCCATTGATTTTGGAGGAGGTGAGGACTAATATGTCGACGACAATTGGGAACATGTAGAGGCTATCAGTTTTGGTGCTATGAGACATTATAGATGGATCCATAGATGTCTGGTTTGATATTGGCATTGTTAGAGAGGTGGAACCCTTCCACCAACACTTTCTAGTTGCCTATGGGAGAGATCACCATTACTCTAGAGGATGTTCACCACATCTTGAGACTATCAATTTGAGGGGTGGTGGTGTACACTATTTCGAGACAGAGAGATATGGTATGATGAGCAGTTGTATGAGGAGGATGTCGCAGGCATTAGATATGAGTTAGGTGTTTTGATTACAAATCGTGTTTATTCACGTAGGAGCAAGGGTTGAGTATAGATGACCATGATGATGATGGACATCATGTGTTATAATTTCTAGATTCTAGGAGTGTCACTTTCCATGGATGATGACAACGATTTTGACCAATATGATGGAGTATTGTATTGTTTTTGAGTGGGGACCTACCCTACTTGTTATGACTTTCGAGAGTCATGTGGGCATGAAAGGCCCACAAGTGTTATGGGATTGATGTTACTTTCCTTCTACAAGCTTGGGCCTTAGATCATATTACTATTGCTCGACCAACAGGGGTTTCCATGTGGCATTTTTATCAACACCTGGTTTCATGAGGTGGAGGTTAAATAGGGGTTTTGTGGGGAAGAGGAGGAAGAAATATTTTTATATATATATATTTTATGAATTATAGGTGGGGGATGTTGTATCGTGAGCCTTATTTGGATTTACCACCCTAACATGAGCATCCTCGGGATTTACTTCATTTATAGCATCTTATGTGGCTTCGGGTACATAGAGCGGTGAGCATGAGTTTCTTTTTTGGTGTTCGAGAGGTAGTTTGGGTTAGTGCGGGAGTACTGATGATCCCATTTAGTATACGAAAAGGAAATACATATACATACTCTAAGGGCATCAATGTCGAGACCCGTTGTTATTGATGAGTTGTCAGGGTCTACAAGACCTAATGAGGATAGGGTGATTATACAGATTGATGATGTAGGGATTACCCCAGAGTATACTACGTGGTGGGTTCCAAGCTTGATAATTTTTGATAGAGCCCGAGTAACATAAAGGGCTGCACATCGGTGAGGTGAGTACGTGCTCGAACAGAGGGAGGAGAATAGGATGGGGAGGAAATTATAGGTTATGAGGATGAGGAGGATGAGGGAGATGATGACTTAGTTGTAGTTATTGCAGTGATGATGGCTGAGAAGGCCATAGTGGAGGGAGAGAGAGATGTGGCTCGGAGAGAACAAGATAGCCTTCTTGGTGTCCAGATACCCTTATTGCAAAGAGAGATGGATTGATTGTTGAGAGGGATACGGTGGTAGTGGAGCGAGATAGCCTTCGTGTATAGTTTTTACAGGTCTTTGTAGATAGAGAAAAGTACAAGGGGCATAGGGATTCATTGAGGAAGGCCTTAGGGATCACAGGGCCTTCTATATCGGTGTGAGGTTATCAACGATGGGTCATTCGACAGGTAGAAGGGAGCACCTACAACACCTCCATCTAGGATGATTTCGGTGGCTCGTTATGATGTTTTGTAGGAAAATAAATATTGTTATGTTTATTTGATCATCAAGAACTACCCAGATGCTAATTTGTATGTGGATCACTTAGATGCGAAAGAGGCAACTACAATAGCAGAGAGGCCTAGTGCTTTAGTGCACCGAGCATGGGACAACCACTTCGGAATCCGAGAGAGTAGATAGTGGTGAGTGGGGAGCTAGAGGTGAGGTTGTAGCTATGAGTGCTCCAATAGGGGTCAATGATACAGTGTTGTTAGAGGTACACATGTTCCCGAGAGGAGAGGGCGCGTGCGAAAGTCACAGTTCTCATAGTTGTATATTTTACTAGTTGATTCTGATGTATATGATGTCATAGGATCATAGAAGCCCATTTTTGTATAAGGATGACATATATTGATTTTTTTGGACATTGATTACGATGTATACCAAACTTTGATATATATATACACATTATTATTATGATGAATTTTATGGCTTATATTGTATTTTAATTTGCATGTGTTATATGTTTTATGTTTTTATTTGAAATGTGTTAGTGTTTTAGATGGATTTTGATGGATATTAAGAAGCATGTTTTGTAAATATGTTTGGCTGCATATGATCGGGTGTGATCAAATGTTGAATTGATTCAAATGAATTCAAAATGTGATCCTAAAATATGGTGTAACTAAATCAAACGAGTTAAAAGTGAAATGATTTCCCCACTATGGATTCGATATACACATGACGAGTTTTGAAAAATGTTAAAACACTTGCACTTGTAACCTTATCAAATTTTAAATAAGATTATCAATAGGTAGTTACAAGAGTCGTGATATAAATGTGGGTTTGAGTGAATGCACTTTTCTCTGGATTTTTATATGTGGGCCAATGTGGGAGAAATGGCTCTCCTTTTAACAGTTCATAGGGAATATGCCTAAGCTCTACATATTATTTTGAAGTAAATTTATTATGGTGGGAAGTTTTCTATCTTTGGGGAAGTTGTTTGATATGGGAAGATTTCCTGGATGCTTTTGATATTTATGTTATTTTGAAGGCTGATCAATGCGGGAAGCCTTTTACATGAGTAGTAATCCTTCGAGGGTATGGCCTACATTTTGAATTTTGACAATATGGTCGTCCTTTGAAGGATAGGTCCATAATTTTGAATAGTAGTTATCCTTCGAGGGATCAGTCTACTTTTTATATTTTTGATAATGATTTATACTTGTTAATAAATGTCTTTCAAGGATCAACCTATTCTATTTTCAAATTTTGATAAGAGGAGCATCCAAATGATTTTAACATACATTTTTGAGCTAGAGGAAAGACCCTAATAAACTATTTCGAGGAGGGAATAAAATGTGCATATGACCTACACATACATGCCCCATGTCATATTTGTTTTTGGTACAAAATGGATGGATGTAATGATTTTAAGGGGTTCCCGAAAGGGAGGAAATTGTCAAAAATGAAATATGTGATGAACAAAGCCACGGTGCTCATCTTTAAGGTGTATTCAGGATGCTGACGGGTAGCCACATGCTTTTAAATATATAAAATGATATGAAGAAGTGATAGAATTTTAATGTAGCTATTGTCATGAAGATCAATTATTTAACAGTAGAAAGGCCACAAGTGAAAGGCATTCATAGGTTCCTTTTTAGGTTCTTCGTCAATAGAAAAAAAAAATGATATGCTCCCGACCAATTCTTGTGAATAATAATGTATGGACCTATCCAATTTGGGGAAAACTTTCCATGTTTACTCCGTTCTAATGTAGTGAAATTTTTATTTTCTTTAAGTACAAGATCACAAATTTTAAAATCACATTCTTTGACATTTTTGTTATATGCTCTACTAACATGTTCTTAATATACTTGATGATGTTCAAGGGTTGTTAAAAAAATTTCATCTAATAATTCAAGTTATTCTAAGTAGGGCTAAGATATACATGAAGTGACGAAAGTTGGACTTCGAGAGGTAGGATCATCTCGAGCCATAAACGAGTGAATAGGGCATAGCACCCATAGGTGTGCAGATGCTAGTTCGGTAATCCCAAAGAGAAAACAAGATTTAGCGAAAGCCAATTATTGCATGTGTCATATACTATTTTCATAAGGATTTTATTAAGTGTTTTGTTAGAGGCCTCAATTTGTCCATTTTCTTGAGGATAATACGGTGATGAGAAACCGAGCTTGATTTTGATGTGATGATTTTATGCAGGATACCAAAATGGCATATGATATTTTGATATATGAAGTTGGTGATAGACCTGGATTTTTTCGAGGTTAAAGGGATGGCTTCAACCCACTTAGTAAATTATTCAAATGGTATGATTATGGAATGATTATGGAATGATTTAGGATTGATAGCACTAATGAGGTCTAGCCCGATTGAGAAAAAGGCCATTAGTCCCGAGCGGTTGTAATGCTTGACTAGGAACGTGAATGAGATCTCGAGTGCATTTGGCGCTAACACATTTCTTTACATACGCACAACATTATTTAGTGATGGTAGGCCAGTAATACCCTAGCCATATGACATGTTTAGTGATGGAATTGCCACTGAAGTGACCACCACAAATTCCATCATGGACCTCTTCGATTGACTTAATTGATTCATGTGATTTAAGGCATCGTAATAATATATCATTAAAACTATGTTTATAAAGGATACCCTATAATGACAAAGTGAGTGACATGTTGAAGAAATGATCATTTAACACCATGTGATAAATCTAATGGTAGTTTATATTTGGTGAGATATTCATATATTTGAGTGTACCATAGATCAGGTGGATGATTGTCAATGACATTAATGGGAGGAAGCTCATTTTGATGTGAAGGATGATCCAAGCGTTGAACAACTATGGAAATTTTAGTGTTATCCTTTGATTTTTCCATTTCTAAAGGGATGAGGGATCCGAGAGATGTCATAATGTCTGAAAACTTGTTAGAAGACCGTAGAATAGTTTGAATGGTATAATGATCGAATGTGCCGAGGAGAAATTCAACAAAATCCTTATATTTTTGGAGGATTTCATTTTTACATTGATATTCTCCTTTAACCTAACTAATAACAAGTTTTGAATCTCCATAGATTTCCAGGATGTGGACACCTAAGATAATAGTAGTATTTAGACCCATGATTAAGGATTCATATTCTTCCATGTTATTAGTACATTCGAAGTTAAGTTTGAATGATAATAGAATTGGAATGTTCCAAGGAGGTATGATAATAACTTCAGCTCCTCCCCCTTTTGGCATTTAGAACCATAAAAAAGATATTCATTTTAATGGGGATGAATTCAAATTCATTGATGTTGTTGATGGATTCATTTGGGAAGTATTTATGGGGGATTTGATTATCTTGAAGGGGTGCTTTAACGAGTTAATCTGCAATGGTCTGACCATTAATAGACTTCTACGATATAATTTCAAGATCAAATTGAGTCATGAGCATAAGCCATCAAGTTATGCGATCATTATGATAAGGTTTAGAGTACATGGTTTTAAGTGGATTAAAACTGGTGATGAAATATGTCTTTTTATTGAGGATATAATGTCAAAGTTTCAAGGTGGTAAAATATAACGCACAATATACTTTTTTAGCTTCATGTAGCGTGTTGCATACTCATGAAGTGTGCGACTAATGGAGTATGTGGATAGTTCACGGCCTTGATTATCATGGTAGACATGTTTTGAAGTGGATATGTATATATAAAATGGCTCCCGCTCATGAGGTGGTGTAAGCACGGGAGGTGATAATGGAAACTATATGATTTTGTCAAAGGATTTCGGAAATCAATCGAATGAAATTTTACATATTTGCAAATCGATGGTGAAATGGATGACAATGGTCGAAATTTGGGATATAAAGCATCGAATTGATTGTAATTTACCTTAGAGGCTATGTAGTTGTTTAATATTATATGGTGGAGGCATTTCAGTGATTTCTCTAATCTTTTTTGGGTCGACTTCAATGTCTCAGATAGATATGATGAATCCTA
Organism: Taxus wallichiana var. yunnanensis; assembly: GCA_018340775.1. Lineage (NCBI taxonomy): Eukaryota > Viridiplantae > Streptophyta > Pinopsida > Cupressales > Taxaceae > Taxus > Taxus wallichiana. Next base: position 493,111,617 of record CM031234.1, read on the forward strand.
AAAGTTTTCCAATGAGGACACCAAAAACACACTTTGGAGGATTAAGGCAGAGACAATCTTGGATAAGACATGAGAAGATTGACTCAAAGACATAAATATGGTTTTCCCATGATTTGGATTTTTTGAAAAGGTCTTCAATGATCTTGTGGATGAGGTCATGAAAAATATACGTCATGGCGCATTGATAATTAGCCCCTGAATTTTTAAGACCAAATGGCATGACATAGTAATAGAAGGTTCCCCAAGGGGTGATGGAATAAATAAAAAATTATCATCAGGGGAAATGAGGATTTGATTATAACTAGAAAATCCATCCATGAGGGAAAGTATTTCATAGCTAGTTGTTAGCTCGAAGAGCTGATCTATGTTTAGAAGAGGGAAGTCATCTTTAGGACAAGCAAGGTTGAGATCCCTAAAAAATTTGCAAATGCATAACTTTCCTGAATCTTTAGTTATGCAGACGATGTTAGATACCCATTATGGATAGTCAATGGGTATGATAAAATTGGCAGATAATAGGCATTGCAACTCTTCCTTAACAAGGAGAGCTATACAGGGATGCATTTTACAGATATTTTTTTAATTGGCTTAGCATTGGGATACATGACTATGTTGTGTATGATGATGTTAGGATCAATTATGGGAATATCATTGTATGACCAAGTGAAGGCTTGGTAATATTTTGTTAAGAACAAAGTGAAATCATTTAGTTCTTATGAATTTAGAGATTGATTGACCTTAACTATGCAAGGATCCTGAGGGGTACCTAAGTTAACGTCAAGAGTGGATTCGTTAAGGAGATTTGATGTGTCAAATGGTAGGGATTTCTAAAGAAAACGTTCTTCAGCTCTCATATGGGAAAGGATATCTTGGTCATCCTGACACTGGAGGATATCTCTAATAAGTAAATATTCCTTAACCATTTCTGGACAAATAAGGGGTAATGATTTAGTGGAGTGATTAGATTGATAAGTAAGTGGCCCTAAAGATATAACATTGATTAAAAATAGTTAGGTGGGATGGATATAGTGTCGTCTGTGTCCATAAGATCTTTAGGGTTTCTAGTTATGATGATTCTAGTTCGGGAATATACATGGGTGTAGCGAGCTCGGATGTAGTGGCTTCAATATTTTGGGAGTGGAATTTTTATGCCCTAAACCATATTTCTCATAGGCTCTAAGAGAACATTGGATGATTAAATTGTGGTTTCCTTGTTCATAACAGTTGAGGCCAAAACCTCTCCATGCGCAAGTGGTGAAGATACATACGAGAAAAGTTTGGATTTTCAAGGGATCTGAATTCTAATGTAAATGGCATGGTGTGGTGTGGATTGATAACATGGGATGGAGGATTATCAAATCCCCCATAGATGAGGTTTTTTTAGATAAGAAGGACAATAAGAGATAATATCCCCTACATTTGGTTTATACATGGGTTGTTTATCGGGAGGCCATATGTTTTGGGTGAAGGGATGGAGTTCAGCATAAGGAGACGTTATTCCCGATCGTAAGATGTTTTATAGCCTCACTAAGAGAGGATTCATCGAGTAGCTTGAAAGAAGGGATAGATGTGTTATTATACGTTTCATTAGATGATTCGAATGTTGATTTAGGTACAATATCATCATTTGGGTGGTACAACATGTAACATTCAGCAAATGGGTTTGGATTAGTGGGGATAGTGAAAGTCTGGCCCTCATGTTCATATTTGAGAAAATGATGGATGGTCTAAGGAAGGCGGGGCATAGTGCATATCTAAGGGTGTCCTAATAACATGTATTAAAAATCTCCTTCTATAATGTAGAAAATCTCGGGAAGGTTTTTTGAAGCTAACTTTAAGTGGTAGGATAATAATGCATATTGTAGGTGCAATAGTGTCATTAAAATCTCTTAGTAAAATTGGAGTTTGAGAGATAACGGTGTTGGGTAGTGTTTCACCGAATAGTTTGCATAAAACAGCTTAAGATAAGAGGTTGGGAAGAATACTTGTAAAATCGAAGGTCGAAGGTAGAATGCGCACGTTGTTGACTTTTGATCCGAGCTGATCATGGAGAGATTCCCTTTGGCTAGGAGGAATGACCTGTAAGCAAATGTAGAAGACCAAAAATTAGCATTAATAAGATAGGTTAGTGGATTGCTAGCGAGTGTTAGATCCGGGAAGTGAGGTGTTTCTAGAAGTTTTTCAATCCACTTTCAAATACAATTTAATGCAATAAATACCATGAAATAACAAAATGCTACTATAGTTGTACTATTTAGTTATTTTTTGCTAATATAATAAGTAAATCTAACCTAACAGGAAAAGTTACAATTAGATCTAGAGATTTGGTAGGTTATTTTAGGTTTTACAGGTCTGATAAAGGGTCTAGGACTAATCAGGTGAGGAGTGGGCTGGCTTTGGTTGAATTAAAGGCTTATTGGTCAAAGGGTATAAAATGACATAGACACTGATATCGGTTAGGTGACCGACACTGGTATTGGGGTGAAACTGACAGCAGAAGGGTAAATCGACATCGGGAGGGGAAATGGGTAATAAATTAATAAAAATGGATTTTGGGCCTCTGTGATTACACAGAGAGTGAGGAAGGTGTGGTTAGGCTCATAATATGGCTAAGAAGAATCAAGAATGCAAAGGAAGAGGTTAAGAAAGGTGGAAAGACTTGAAATGGTTAGGTAGGTGGATTGGTGGGAAGATGGAGATATCTGGGTAATAGCAGAAATGGAAATATTGAAAGAAGTAAAAGATCTATAGTAAAGTAAGCACAGATGATGAAAACCACATTACTTACTTGTTTCTATGAAGATCTTGTGAATGAAGGTGGCTAGTGGTTGATAAGCGAGGTGATGGCAAGTTCAGTTCCACAGAAATGTAACCTGTGTGTTCCCATGTATACTCTAACACTCTAGAAGAGAACCTATTACTTTTATTGCACTCTAGTGGTGTGTCATCGTCATTTGGATGTAGGAATGGCTTTGAGACTCATGCTTGATTGCAATAGAATTCCCAAAACTGAATGACCAACCTGTGTAAAGAGTTGTAAAATTATATATAAAGGAATCGATGGTGGTTTAGGTGACCAACGTCGGCCACGAACAAACCAACGTCGGCTAGGGTGAATTACTCAAAGTTACCAAAAATATCATGATCTTTACTATGTTTGGCGTTATCTTGATTTCTAATATGGGTATTAAGTGAGGCTTGGTGCTTAGATAAGTAAGAGTGTTGTTGGAAAAGGAATATGACTTTAATTTTAGGGTTTGAAAGAGTCCCAATTATTTAAGATAGCTAGAGACTCAATCTTAGTTAATTAATAGGTTAGGAATAAGTCAATGGTGAGGGGTCTAGGTGATGTGGCTAGGTGAGGTGTAAATTAACTTAATTAAGTTAATTAATAATGTGAGGATGAACATTAATTAAATTGTAAGTAATTAAATTAATATGAATGTGGGATAAGGGGTCATGGTCAGGTGAATATGTTATGTCAATTAATTAAAGGGGACTAATGAGGGTGTGACCCAAATTTGGTGCCTACATTTTCCCCTTTTTGTCACATAGCTTGTATTGATAAGTGATGCTGACAAAAACAGAAGTTGTTGTCTCAGGTATGAGTGAAGATTAGGTTACCCCAAGTATGGGTGGAGGTGATCCCCCTCAAACCAAGATCTGATGAGGTAATAGAGGGATTCATTGAGTGGTTTGATAAATTTGTAAGTGATGAAAACAAGGGTAGGCGGGTTTTTGGTAATGGTGAGTTTGGTTCGGGTAATAGGTAGTAGTGGCGGTCGACGAACGCACACGTATAGAATTTGATATGATACCAAGGTGAAGAGGTCAGCAAACTCCACTTTGTAACATCCACTTTTAATAACTTAGAAACAAGGAATTTTTATTTATTTTTTAAATAATGTTCTCTATTCTAAATTCATATAATTTAGAACACACATTCCATTTCCAGTCCATCTCATAATAGAAAACCATATGCATTTGTAATGACTCGAGTCACCGATCTCTCATTTCATGACTCAATATTTAACCGATCTCTCATGATTAACTTGTTCAAGTGTATACCGTGTATACTTTTCTTCTTTTACCATTCGCAGTCACACAAGTGTTCTATCTAAGAATCCTACCCGAATATTGGTTACCGTATTCATCTGAAATCCCGCAACTTAGACTAGGTGACATAAGACAACACAACCAGCAACTTGCGATACTTTGGCCAAATTTTTAAACACGTTTACCATGTTTACATTCCAAGACAGAATAATCGTTGATAGGAATATGTCCTTCACCACACTCGTATTGTTATCTAGATTGGTCTTCGTTGAATATTGTAAACCAAACCTAAGTCAAAGTTTCACACTAAACAAGGACAGCTTATGTGCACTAGTGGGAGACTACTCGTGGTGACTAAGGATACATAGACATACTTAATCCAATTTCATCGATTGGGTGTGTTTAGATACCCTAAGTCAATATGAGTTTACCATGACACTAGTCCATGTGTCTATCTTTGTTTAGAGTAGAACTATGAACTAAATTTCCACTTATGTTAATCAAGTTAATTGAACTAAGTGGGGTGTTGGAGCATAGACGGTTACATCACAATATCCTCGTAATGACTCATGTCATTATGAGGATACTCTGTTGTAACCCCCATATTGCAACAACCTACTAGGTTCCTTCAACTAAACTAACATACTTAATAACATTATATTATTAACCCTTCAAGTTGTTGTCTTGATTAATTTATCGTTAAACAACACACCTAAAGGCTCACTAAGCACAATTGATCCAAAGAAGGATCCGAAAGGTACTTTTACACCAATTGAAGGTGTGTAGATAAAATTTGTGTTCATGCATATGAACACTTCAATCTTAACCATTATATCCATTTATCGATATATCTGAATTCGATAATAAGTAAGTAAAACCATTAAGTTTTCTTACTATAGTTAACATTGTAAACAATCCTGATTGAAAGCTTATACATTAGACTTAGTTATATCATATTATCTAAATCCATCTTATTAATTCTTTTAAGCTTTCCCATTTCCATATGTTGTTTACAAATAAGAGCATACAACCAATCATCCTTTCTAATTTAAACTTAAATACTCAACTATATTACATACATAGTTCTGATTTAATGATAAAAGGAAGTATCCTTTTTCTTTCTTATTAAGGACTTTATTCCTAATAATGAAATCAGAAAACATAAGGTTTAGAATCATAAAATATTACCACATTCATCTCGTATAACTACCTTTTTCCCTTTTTCCCGAAAGAGAATATAACATTCATAATCATCTTAGTTATATCATTTCCCAAAATGAAATGAACCAGAAGTATATATATAAACAGTCCCTTATACAAGCATTAATCTATACCTTAGATTCCATTAAGCTATGCTTGTTAAATTTTAAGTACATTGATAAAATACATGCATGCATATTAATAATTTAGGAATATTAAACAAATCTAAGTCATATAAGACTTTAGAATAAATCGAAATCATCAACCACCTTCACAACAATTCACATATCAAAAGAGAGAGGTCACTTTACTCTCAACTTAATTAATATTCCATAAGTTCATAAGAGACATCTTTCATCATTACAAAACTAATTTTAATACATCTTTAGTTTTTCCAACAAATTCATTTCGAGAGAATCTCAATACAGAAAACATCTAAATGAAGAAAATGATTTTATTAATAAAATAAATGCATCTTTTTATAAGTCTTTCTCCTTTCACTTTTCATGAAATCCATCTACAAAATTGTTAGCATGGGTCAGTTCACAAGAAATGAGCATGATAAGCACTATAAATTTAAAACAATATCTTTTTATCTAAATGTTTCGTAAAAGGAACCCTACTATTTATGAAAAGGTTCCAAGTACATAAAAGAAGAACAATTAAATAAACTACCCAAAAAGCCACAATGTCATAATAGACAAGAAGTCAATAAATCAATTTAAATAAAAATTTCCCAAATAAGAATCTTAACAATTCATCATGATCTAATTCTATCTATGTCACAACATTAGCAATCATTTCAACATGATAACAATCAACTGCAACCAATTAAGAAAAGAATTAATTCAAGTCATGATCTATCCATAATGGCTTCAATTTAATTCACCAAGCAAAGTTCCACAAGCACAAACAGTTCCCAATCAATCACACAACAAATGAATTGATCTAACAACGCAATGATTAAATAAGAGCATAATGTTGTTCCTATAAAATCAATTTCATATCCAAAAACTAAAAGGATTGAAATAAACTCTAAAGATTCAGCATGGATAGCAGTTGTCCTAACAACCCTGCCAGCAAAATTCCTACCTCTAACCAAGAGGATACAAATATAGAGCATAAACACTGAAATAATCTACAAGAGAATTACTAAAGCCTTCACAAGACAAAACAAACACGTGATAAAGAGTTCCAGAAGGATCTTCCATTACACAAGCTAAGTTCCAAAACCTATTTGATCCAAAACATAACCATCACATTCATGCATCATAATAAACGATCAACAATGGGATGCTCAAAATTTTCTACATTCTAACCAAAGGAGAATGCAAACTGAATGGTTTCAAAGAACCAAAAATGCAGAGCACAGTCTTACCTAGATGACCAAAAACCAAGTTTAAGAAATGAAAACTTCCTTAACAAAGTGACCAAAATAAGCTTCACGTATTCCAACTTGTTTAAAACAAACTCAATTACGATCCAAAGAACCACGCTCACACCTATAAACTATTGCGAAGATGCAAGAACATTCTCAAAGACAAGTTTCACAGGTTCCAACACACAACAAAGCATGCAACCTTCATCAAGGAAACAACGATGATCCAAATCAAAAGAAACTCCAAAAAAACAAGAACTGTTTCCAAATCACATTGCTCCATACATGATGCTAAAGAAAACAATCCATCTCAGGGTCAAACAACTAAAGAAAATGAACCCAGCTCCATAAACTTTGAGCTAACCCAAGAAGGGTATTCGAGCTATGAAAAATGAGCCCACAAAAGTGAGGGAGACAGAGTATTATTAGTATTTTTTTAAACACGTTCACCCGAAAGCGGTATAAAACTATGAACTAAAAATAAAGAAGACGGTAACATAAATATATATAGTTTTCTTAACAAGATGCACTTACAGTGCTCAAAACAAACCTTCGTTTTTACCTAGAGAGAGTTGAAACAAGATCTCCACAAAAATGAAAATATCAAAAGATCTGAAACAAACTTAAGCCGAAACGAAGGTCAATATAACCGAAACAAAATCCAAAATAGACCTACAAGAACAAGATGATCAAGTATTAAATGATAATACAACCAAAACGTAAGACCATCTCTGAAACAAAAGTTTCATTACAGGCATAGTTTTATTCAACAAACAAAGTCAACCTATCAACTGTTAAACCAAACCCAGTTTCACTACAACCTGGAGAACTCCAACATTCAAGATATTTCCATCAAGATCCCTACAAAACATAAAATTTCCAATGGATACAAAACGAGGAGACACAAATGTATTTCAAAATGTAGAATCTCTAAGCAAGCTCATACCCAGTTTTCTAATAAAGCCACACATCTGTTTACCAACTTTATTTGAACCCAGATTCAGTAAAACACCATTATTTCACATAACTATTATTACCCAAAGAAACCATGTCTAAAAGAACTCACAGAAGCAAGAAGGAGCAAATAATCACACAAGAAAACATTCTCAGAGGCATTTTCATAAAGAGAAAAGTTCTTTTTATGAAAACGTTTAAATAAAAGAAAGATATTTTAAAGAAATAGGGCCTACCATGCCTGGTAGTGCTTCTGGCTTCTCTTCCTTTCTTCAATCCTTCAAAATGAGATTCCACTGAAAGATTTTCAACAAAAATGCCAAAAAAATCCTCTGAAACTCTTCCTAATTTCTTCTTATATCTTCCTTGATCAAATCTTTCCTTATTTCTGCCATGCAAGGAAAAATCATACATGAAACAGATTCGAACTGGAGGTTCGAAAAATGGAAAACAACATGCATAGATAAAAGGGTCAAAAATTCCAAATGAAACAATAAAAACAAAACTGTTTAGTTTTCCTCCAACCTCCTTACTATTCCCGGTGGTTTATGCTTTGGTCGAGGATCATAAACACAAAAGGACTGACAAATTCACATCTAAAAACTCCAGCCCAACCTTATCCTTTGTTGGTAATAACTAACAGTTCAAAAACTTCTTTCACCGAAAATAGTAGTGTTGTCAACTTGGCAAATTTCTACCTTCCCCAAACCTTGGCCAAGTTTGGTGGTACTTAAAATTAAATGGAACATTTAAAACGTGATGCATTTGGAATGGTGCCACCACCATCCAAATCCATTTGCTAACAAAGCCAACCCCAATACCATAGGTTAGGTTGATGTCCAATAGATTAGGTCCCAATAATAATAGTTTAGAAACCATAGCTTAGGACCTTAGGAATAGTTCCAAATAGCTTAGGATTAATTAGTGTCCAACTTAGGATAGTTCCCCATTATCCTTTTTAGGATTTAATCAATATAATGAATAAATCAACTTAGCATAAGTTTAGGATAGATCAATAATCAAACACTTAGATTAATTAGGTCCTAATTAATTAATCAAAGAACGTTACCTTCCACAGTTCATCAAAACGATGAACAGATCACCTTGAAGGGTGAAATCCAAAAGATGCTACAAGACGCCCCTGTGACCCCAAAGGCAACCACAGGGTATAAAAATCGATATTTTGACTGACTAATCAAGATGTTCAACACATCGAAAATTCCCAATCATGCCTTGGATCACTTTCTTGCTAAATTTATAAGTTAACTTTGGTTTCTTTTTGGTTATGCCTTTGGGTATCCAATAAAGTGCATGTATTATTGTGCAAGGGAAAAGACAGGTATGCGGGTCTTTGGATGCCCATGTTGTGCTCACAATCTGTCAGTGGACTCATCCTTCCCACGCCTCCTTTAATAATCACCGCCCGCCATTAATTCCCTCACCAAAATCCACTGCCACTTTGCCCTTTTAAAAAAAAAAAAAAATTCCTATTTCAATTAATCTGACTACAAATTCTCGGATTCAAATATATGTGATATTAGAATCCAATATGTGCGATTTTGGAGTGTAGATAATTCCAATATTTAACATTTTAGAATCCAAAAATAGTAATATTAGATTCCAATATTAGCTATATTTTTAGCTACTCGACCGGAATAAGTCCAGTTTGGTGAAATAATCTATTATTGAAGCATCCCCATACCAAAAGCCTAATACAAGTATTTAGAGATTCATTTTATTTTATATTAGTTGTTAATATTGGAAGATAAGGATTAGAACACTTGCATACATAGGACTAATTGTTAAATTTTATCGAGCGTTATTTGTGTTTTATCAAATCATAAGAAACATAATAATAAAAAAGAAATAACACATGCCCTAATTAACATCTTAATTATTTTTTTAGGTTTTACAAAGATTCAAACATACATTAATATATCAATAATACCAATATACGAGATCAAATTAACGCACGTTTGTTTTTCAACATTAACTAGAAAAATAGATACAGACTTTTGCATATTAAGGCACCAAAAATGCCTTCACAAAGTCAAATCTACGTCAGCCAAGATAGAACCATTTACATAGCATTCCTACCATTTTTGTCGGTTTTCAGTCTCTTCGAAAAATGGCCCAATCTCCATGAAAAATGTGGGCTCAATTGTTTTAATCCCACAGGCGATGCAGAGAATGGAAAATGCTGCAACTAAGTAGATAATATAATGGCTCTCTATTATTATTTTTGGAGGGATCGCCATGTCCATTATTTGCTAAGCAATCAACGCCACCACCCACCTTTTTCATTATTTTACAAACATGAATTATAATGTTGTGTCACGCTGATTGAAAACTCGAAACTTGACAATGACATACAATATTGATAAATCTACATTTGGAAATTTAGAGACAAATGTTTTGATTATTTTAAGCGTTTGTGGGGGTCCTCTAATGAAATACTTATACTAATAAATTTTTTTATCATTAGTATAGATATCTCCAATATATTAATGATCAGTTTTAAGGTTTTTATCTATAATTTTATTATTTTTTCTTAGAATTTGTTATTGATTGGTGATCAATGATATCAATTTAGTTGTATCATCAATGTTTTGGACTCCCAAAAAAATTATGTTTTAAAATATTACAATTTTTCGATTGATTTCTCAAAGAAAAAATAATAAAGTTGTAAGTGACAATGTTAAATTCAATATCGTTATTAAGTGTTTATCTACAAACATTACATTTCCCTACCACCACCCTTAGTTGCAAGTGTAAAACACCATCAATATAACAATATCACAAAAACCAAAACTTCACAAATGAATTTAGTTTTATATTGAAATATATTTTACCTCACTTTCACAAACGATATAATCTTTCTAAATGCTCTTACACATCAAAATGCATATTAATCTTGTTTAATTCCCTTTTAAATGCATAACAATATCAATTATGCTTTAAAGAATATCTAATAGTAATGTACTTAAGTTGGCCCCGGGTTGGCTCCATCGGCCTTAGCCATCATTTTAGTTGGCCCACTCATGGGTTCATTTCCCGTAGTTAACATGTAGTGCACGTTGAGGGCCTAATGCATACCGACTAGAGGTTATAAGGGGTTCACCCTATGTTAGAACTTTTTCAGCTCTCGAGATGATAAACCAACCTCAATTTCCTCTAATTGCCAAAAATTCAATGCGATAAGAGCTTAACCTATCATATGCATGTGTGTGTGTGTGTGTGCGCGCTGCGCGTGCTCGAACCTAAGGCACACTTATCATTAATATTTACATTCATTAGTTATTGATTAATGTAGGCCAACTTATCTTTAATAAATAGGTGTGGATGAAGGGTTGTGACCCTTCGTAGTTAGGTCTATATATATGGATGAGCATGGCTCTCCCAAATCATCAATTGGTGAATTATATTCTTGTTATATGCTTTTGGGAGGTTTCCCCCTCGAAGTGGCTCATTTATACAATCAATATTCTTCTATTCTTGCTCTTATATTGAAGTAATTTCATTACATAATGTACTTAAGCTTCCATACATGAAATTAATTCAAGTTCTATACCATATGCTCTAGTGAACTCAACATATCTCTCTCATATTTCCATTTGGTGCCTATAATTGTGACCAACACATAATATACCATGATAATTGAGATAAAATCATTAAACATAGAAATTAGTCAAAACAAAATAGCATTGGGTCAAAAATGTAAAGTGATAAACAACATTTACATTTTTTCAAAGAAAGAAGGTTGTGTTAATTTTTGGCAATAACAAGTTGTAAACCCCTACTCCAACCATTTTGTAGATTATGCATAATCAAAATATGACATGCTTAGATTCATATAGAATTAGAAGTTAAGTCTCAATTTTATTTTCATTTCAAGACCCAAAATACCCTATTAACATGTTAAGCAAGATGATAGCAATGATGTAAAAGTGCATACAAGATTTCACAAATCCAACACTCAAAACTAACCCACATTTCCATTCATTTCATATATCAATTAAAACTTCTTGTCCTTTTTTAGTTTGCATTTGAGACCTATAATTACAAAAAGAAAAATACTTAGTTAAATTGTGAAAAAGATTTACAAACTATGAATTGAAGGATGTGGATGGCATTGCAATTGAAATCATGGAAGAACATTACAATTGTTTGGCATATCCAAGGTTTTGGACTACATGAATGTGATGTTTCATTTCCCTATTTAAATTAACATATAATCAATTAAAGGATTTACAAATTATCGATTAAAAGTAATATGGTAATACCAACAAAAATAATATAGCAATTATCAAACAAACATTCATCATTGCATTTAATTAGGTTTTCATGTACATCTCTTAAATTGATCTTAAATGAGTAACCCCTCGAGGTATAATTCAAAGAAACTTCAAGGAAACACCCAAACAAGGAGGAAGTTTCTACTACTATCTAACATCGTTAGTGGGTGGGGGTAGATTGTAGCTTGCCAACACCAACTCTCCCACTACCAAAACCTTTCACCGTGTTTTTGAGACTCATGCAAAGCTCCCATGGCTTGGGAAGGATACATGCCCTTTTGGAATCCTTCACATGTAGGCTCATCCATGGGTAGTAATAACTCCAAGCCCACTCGAAAAACTTGACCTAACAAACCTTTCTACCCATTTTCACTCCTCAAGCAAGCTCTACTACTACTCCATGTCTTGCTCTTAAACCACCATGCAACCAAACCATCATGAGATCATGTAAGAATATTATAAAAATATAATCAAATGTGCAAGAGATTAAATTTGATTAATTTTTTAATCAAATGTAATATGCAATACTTATAGGCATTTAATAGCTCGTTATAGAATTGGTTACAACTCAAGATGAGTTCCCATAATTGTGGGAAATAACTACAACACATTAGTCAAGTGAACTAAACTAAGCTAGTAACAAAACTCACAATATAGATAACAACTAGAAACACCTAATTACACACTACTTGTAACATCACTTGAGAAATTACTTTATTATCCATACAATACTAAATTAATTACTAAAATCATCGAAAATTGACCGAAAAGTTTCCCTTGATCACAAACCCGATATAGGCATTAAATTATTTTCTGAACTTACCCCGCTAAAATCAGCTTAAAGAAATGCAAGAATTGAAACAAACGCACACAAAGGTTGATAATAGAGTTCGACTGTAATGCCTACATCTCTCGAGTTCATCAATAGAACTGATATATTATCTACTTCAACGATTGTAACAAATAATACAATCTAAGCATGATAATACTGAATACAAATGGAACAAGAACCTTTATACCAAGTAGCTCTCCTGGTAAATTCGATCCAACATTCTATCCAAGGATACCTCTATGCCTATGTTGCAAGTGCTAAGTATTCTCCTTCATCAAACAATTCCCTATGGCTCCTTGATCGGTCTTCCAAATGTTATTATGATGCCCTATGGCCCCTGGTTAGTCTTACGACGTACTCTGAAAATTTGTGGCTTAATAAGTCTAGAAGAACAAGAACCTCCTCCACGACCACCAAGTGATAATCCTCAGCTTATGTAGTAGATCTTATCTTCCCTTGCAGAATATCCTATGGCACTAAAGTCTAGGATCCGCAATATGCAATGTGGCTCAAAGGGCCTATTGGGTAGTTTTTGCAATAACTCCCAATTACAATTTTTTGCCTATTAAAATAATAGGTCTTATCTTCATCTTGCCGATAAAAATAATATTGGTCCTTAATGAAGATGATGCCTATATGATATAGGTCTTATCTCTCCATAATACCTATTTTAAAATAGGTCTTCCATCTCCATATCGCCTCCACGTTCTCCTTCGATTTGCATGTCGTCCTTCTCGGCTCGGCTCAAGTATATATTCTCGAGAGAATTCAGAACTTCAAAATATTATTTCACCTATTAAAATAATAGGACTTAAAAATAATAACAATAATGCCTATAATAGGACTTACATTTTTACATGCCTATTATAATAGGCCTTAGCTCTGAAATATACCTATATTAAAATATAGGTCTTTCAAAATAATAATGGCCTATATAAAATAAATATAGGATCCATTACATTCATAATATTCTCCCTTAGCCTCCACAGGCTTAGCTTGGGAGAGACTAAGCTCCACAAATGAGCTTGTATAATGGAGAGGGGGGTCCCTTTTATAGTAGAAAAGGACCCAAAATCTTATTTAAATCCCTTATCACATCATTCATATCCCAACCAACTTGGGGCCTCTCGCTTTGCATGCAAAGGGGAGGTCATGGGTTCCAATCCAGCTCCCCACAACTTTGTCGACTATTTTACCGTGATCGTACCACGATGCTGCAACCATGCTATGTCACCCCGTGACCCACACTTGAGCCCTTTCATGTGTTCATGTGCTCCCCTTGCTCCACTATCGATGTCACCAAACGGTTGGGGGAGTTGTTTTTCTCAATGTCTCTGCCGAGCATGCCCCGTTATCCACGTGCATTGTGGATTATCCCACTTTTATGGGGATTACAATGTGGGAAGGCTTAATATAGCCCGAGACATATTAGATATGTTGTGGGTTAGGCCATAAGCCCCATTTTGTCAGTGGTTATAATTAAAATAGCTCGCCGAGTTATTTAGATACCCAAACTCACCCAATATAAAGCATAGCTCGATTGTAACTCGATGTCAACTCACCATATAGCTTGCAACATAGCTCCATGGCTAAAAATTGACTTGCCATTGCTAACTCGAGCTCGATCCAATGTGGAAATGTGGTGGTAGGCCACGTGGTGGCTTGAGGACCCACCATGTGGCAATTTTTTTGGCAATCGTATACGAAGATGAAGATGACGTCAATGATGAAGACCAGAGGTATAAACCCGAACACACGATCTTGTTTTTGCCACGTTGTGACTTGTTAGTTGACCCGGTCTCACCTAGGGTTGACTTCAACTTTGACTAGCCACCGTTTTCATATACGAACTTTGTTTTTGATGTTCAAATAGCCAACAGAAAGCTCTCAAAGTCAACTTCTACATTGTCTCCGCCTGGAAGCTTAGGGAACATTTGTCCTCCGTATTGACCTCTGGATCATAAAATAAACTTATTCTATCAAAAGATATGTTCACATTTTGTATGCTTGTATGTAGGCTTTTAAAAGTAAAATACAACTAATTTTAATTTAAGATTGTATATTGTGCAAGGGATAATTCTTGGAAGAATGTGAAAATTTGTATAAATTCATAATGAATGTATTTTTATGTTTTATATTCCCTTCCCTTAAAATGATTAGTTATTATGTCATATGCATTTCTATGGGTTGTTATCCATCCCAAAATGATATCCTTCTCCAACATCATTGCATGTGATAATTGTCATCTTATATCATTTACACTACTCGTGTTGTATTCTTGATGGCTTGTATTATCTATGTTTGATTAAGTTGTAATTTCTTGGCATAGGCATGTGATTTCTCATTGGGATTTGATATCGAGTCAATTAACTTGTAAATGTAAGTCCACACCAAAACACCAAATGGGTGCTTGGTAAGGCACTTACAAATTTTTGACTTATTATAGCCTCTCTCAAATAGAGGTTTAAGCTTGATGAAATTATGGTTTACATAATTTTAGTTGTTTGGTTTGTAATCATATAATCTAAAAATGCTCGATTATTCTATCTATGTATCATTGACAAAAGAATGCTCTATATCTAAAAATGCTAGATTATTGAAGTTGTAACTTAAAATACATTTCAACCTCTATTTCTAATCAATTTAATATATTCTATGTTCTAAAAACACTATAAATTGTATAATACATTTTGAGTTCTCTTTGTACCCATTATCTATATAAACAACAAAAAAAAAAATTAGAAAAAAATCTACTAAAAACATAATCTATCCTCTTATGCATTTCTCGAATCAGCTTGTAACATATTACATAACATGTAACCATAACACCTTGTGCAAGTGCGCACACGTGTGTATATTCTACCCTTAGTTGTAATTATTTCATTTTTATAAATATTTAAAACTCATTTCCCATTACTATAATATCAATGAAAAATTGGATTCCTGCAAATGTTTGTGTACAACTATGTGGCAACTACCGGTAAATATTTAGCCGATATGTTATATTAGTGGAGAAAACACGGCTCAAAAGAGCCTCATCATAATATAAATAGTTTCACTTGAGATATAAACATTTTTTTGCTAAAAGTCAAAAGCTGGAAATGGGTTTTGAAATACAAATCACCTCAAACAAGAAAAGGAAAGAAAAATTTACATTTAAAATAATTGTGGCTATGAAATTGTAACGCAGAGATGCGTGCAAATGAATGCATTGAGGCAAAATCATATCCTCAAGTTCACCACCATTTTCCAACTCATGCAAATGTAGGGTGCACAAAACCAACATGGTATTTCCCTTAATCCCTATAGATTTGCATCTCTCTTGTAAGAATGTACCAATATCAAATCAGTAGAGCAACTACATATCCAAGTCATGGTAATTGGACTTCATCGAAATCATTTGTTGGCAACCAAACTCATGATCACTTATGTCAAACACGACTCTCTATAGAATGCATGCCAACTATTTGAAAAAATGTCGAAACGACATGTTCTTTTATGGAATGCAATGATCAAAGGATACACCACCAATGGTATCTCGTGGCAAATCTCTTCAATGAGCTATTATGAAATGAAGAAGACAAATTTATAGGCCAACAAATATATGTTTCCCTCGTGCTTAAGGCATGTGCATCTTTGTCGGATTTACAACAGAGAAAGGAGATCTGTGATGAGATAGGTAGTGCTAGATTAGGATTAGAGGTTTCTGTGGGGACCTATGTTATATCAATGTATGCAAAATGTGGGAAAATCGAAGATGCGCATCATGTGTTTTACAAATTCCCCGAATGAAATGTGGTATCATGGAATGCAATGATTGTCAGTATTTGAAATTATAAATATGAATATAGCAATTTTAAATATGTATCGACAATGATGTTAATAACTATTATTATTCTTTCATGTTTTTGATGAACACATCGCTGGTGTATACGAGTAAGATAACAAAATACAACTCTTGGGGCCACTCCACCAATGCCGCCTTCGACATACATGCTTGGTGATGTGGGCTCAGTGCATCTTGGAATCGCTTCTCACTCTAAAAGTCCGCACTCAATAAATAAAAATCAGTCTCACCTTGATCAACGGACATGGTCCACGGTAATATATTACAATCCTTATGCCAACAGAGGCCAAGCCACACTAGAGGTGACCCTTTTACTACATAATAGTTGATTGTTTGCATGGATACACATGCTTGTTGCCTTGCTACCTAAGTCGAAAATGCCTCTTCAATACATCTTGAAATGGCTTCGACAACTCTACAAACCTTACCTATCTTAGTGGGTAAGTCACAAATATCTCTTTCATATATCTTCACATTGATAATTTGGTTCCATAACTCTATAAATCCTTATATTTTAATGTCGACATAATATAACACCTGCTTTTGATACAAATGCTAGTATTAAAATTAGTGGGATTACGAATATTCAATTGTGGATAAGGATGAGAGTATTTAATATTATAACGCGGTTTCTCTCCGAAAGCAACGTGCATATTATGACGAGGCGATGTAGAGAATGGAAAATGCTGCAACAATTATTAGTTTTGGAGGGATCGCCATGCCCATTATTTGCCAAGCAATCAACGCCACCACCCACCTATTCAATTATTTTACGAACATGAATAATAATGTTGATTTCCTGGAACGTCACTTGACAATGACATGGACGCACAAACATACACTATTGATAGATCTACATTTGGAAATTTAGAGACAAATGTTGTGGTTATTTTAAGCGTTTGTTGGGATCCTTCTAATGACGGTTTAAATTAAATTATTACGTGTAGAGTAGTTTTCAAGATGAGTGTCGAGGAAGATTGTGACCGTCTCCTCCTTTATTGTAACCTTTCTTGTACAATTTAATACAATTTATCTCATTTTGTAAATGACAGAAGAAGGGAAAAAAAGAATTTTTAAGGTCCACGAGAATACCACTGCTACATATCTTTTTGGCATTCGATCACTGTTGGTGAGTTTGATAATCAGCTCCCATGTTTTTTCAGCCATATTCTCGCTAAAAATGCCCTGTAAGGATGTAACAAACACCATACTAGCAAATTGGGCCCTAATGTCATTGTAAGCATTACACTCCAACATGAAATGTTTCTCTGACTCCACTACACCAGACATGCAGAAGACAGAGACTATCTCTTCCCATACCTCTTTAGGTCTTTATCATCTACCTATTTCACATCGAAGATGATGTGAATTAGTCCTCAATTGAGCTATGAAGATCTTTGCTTTCCACGGGATATTAGCCCCTATAAAAGCCTTTTGTTGATGATCACATGTAGAGTTAAATTCCTCCAAATAGTACCTCTTCTTTCTCCCTAATGGCTTTCCCCACATAACTTGGCAGAATTTATCTATAACAAAAGTCTTTATCTTTTGGCTATTATTAGGACATGCATTCAAGTAAATGTTCCATTTTTAAAGCCATTTGTTGTTTTAATTCATCCATGACTTCTTTCTTTTCTCCAAAAATTCGTGAGGACTACCTTAGGCCATCTACTACCATCCATTTTCTCGACCCTTTTTAAATATGTTATGAGATGAACCATAACAATAACTTCTAGAGTTACAACACCCGTTTCAACTAGAAGAATCTCATATGGGACCAAGATCTTTAATTTGAACTTCTAGTAATCATGCTTTTTTGAATCCTCTCAAATTGTTTCCACCTTGAGTTCGAAATGCTGCTAGCCCAAACCTCACATTCGTATTTCACATCACC
The DNA here is from genome assembly GCA_018340775.1 of Taxus wallichiana var. yunnanensis. NCBI lineage: Eukaryota > Viridiplantae > Streptophyta > Pinopsida > Cupressales > Taxaceae > Taxus > Taxus wallichiana. The sequence continues at coordinate 493,130,073 of CM031234.1, forward strand.
GGAGTTACTAAAAGCCAAAATCAAAGCTGTATAGTTTTCCAATCCCATAATTCTCGCATCTTTGCATTTGTCTTAGAAAGAATAAAATACTCTCCACCCCCTTAAGTTCTCTTTTTGCTTTGCAAATCTCTCAACCGAGCTTATTATTAAATTCAAACCCAAGATATTTATTTTCATTACTTCCTCTAAAATGCTTCCATCAAAATAGAAATCATACTTTTGTAGTCCTTGAGCGGACCTAGCAATCAAGTTAAGGTGATCAACATAAAGGAGAAGTCTTACAACATACTCTCCTAGGCAAACACCATCTTCACTCTACAAATTTAGCCATTCCTCAAGTTTGTCGAAATATAGGCCAAATAAAGTAGGTGATAATGGGAATACTTATTTAACCCCATTATCACTCCCGAAATTTTTTAGATATCACTTGCATTCTAATTTTGACTCACACATTTGCATAAAGCTATGAACAACTCGTCTCGTGGTGTCTTTGGGATACCAAGATTCTTCATTCTATTCCATAGCTTCTTGTTAGGAACTATGTCAAAATCCTTGTTGAAGTCAATAAAACAACAAGAAGCTTCCTCTTTATCATTCCAAACTTTTTCAATAATGTGCCTCAAAGTGATACCATAATCTATTGTTGAATACTTAGGCTTGAACCCTAATTTCCCTTTTTCTTCTACCCACTTGCTGATTATGCATTCCACCATGCTACCAAACAACTTTGCAAAAATGGGTTGATCACGATGGTTTTATAATTAGAAGGATTGTTAATACATCCACTCTTAAAAATAGGTATCACAAGACTGGTAGTCCAATCTCCACAAAACATTATTGAATGATGTTGTTGAATTTATCAACAATGTGAGGAGAAAGAAAAATTTTCCCCATTTTATATATTCTATCTCAAAACCCATCCAAGTCTTTGGCATTTTCAACCCCCAATTTCATAATACCCTCCTCAACATCTTACACAGTTAAAAGCTTTGTTGCTGTCTTGACCAAAGGGGGACCTTTAACTTTTAAATCGTTCTCATAAAGTTGTTTTACAAACTCAAACCGCTAATTGGGTGTGATATTGTTGTTTTATGTATGTTTTTTCTTTGATTGAAGTTCCTTACTAAATACTTTTGGGTTATGTTTCCCTAATTATATAAGTTTTTCCCTCCTATGGTCATGAAATCACCTTTTTTATGATTTGCTTTGTACAAATTTGTGTTTAACTTCTCTATGCATGTTTCCGTAATAGCTCTCCTTATCGCTTTACAATCCTCATCAAACGATCTATTTACCAGAACATAAATTATTTGTTTCTTATTTTTTGTTCTTTTGCAACTTATAAGGGCCTTCTTAATTTTGTTTGTTAACTCATAACTTTTAAGGCCTTGTGATCTTGCTTTCCTCTCTTGCATTAAGTGGCTCAACCACTTTGAAGATATCACAATTTTCTTGTGTTACAAGAATCCTTCTTTTTCCGAAGATTTTGCTGAATTTTTTCTTTCCTTATGATTTGATTCTTACTCGTCCAAGCTATCACTATGGAAATTAAATTATGATCCAACTTTAGGTCCCTGATAGAATCATCAATCTCCACTTCTCTTATCCCGTTGATTAAAATTTGCGAGCAAATTGCATAATCAACAACACTTGCCCTATCAGTAAGTTTTACAAGTAAAATTTCCATATTTATGCCACCTTTCCATGCCATTACAGCCAATCAAATCAAACATGCCACAAAAAGTTAATAATATGCTTCCAAAATGATTAATGTCCATGGCGTGTTTTGACCATCATGCCCACTATTGATTATCTTCTTCCATAAGCCATAGCGGATTATGGTTCTCCTTACTACTCCAAGTATTAGCTTACTCATTTACATCGTCGCGTTGAAATCACCTAAAAGAAAAACTTCCCCTTGTTGGGAAAACTCTAAAATATCATTCTTTAGAGCTATATAAGGATCTTTCCCATCTATCCCACCTTTTTGTATGTTTTTGTGACATTTAATTGCAAAGTAATAAGTTGTTATTCTAATGTTACTCCCATTTTACAATATTCTTAACCAAATGAATTGTTTGTTTGTGTCTTCTCTTACTATCTAAATATTTCTACCCTCCACTTCTCTTGCTAAAACCATTATACCCCCACAACCTTTCCCATTCAGAAGATACCTCATTCTAAACAACAAACTTCTTATGTCATTTAAAAGAAATAATATTGTAACCATATTTTTCATGAGTTTTCATGAGGAAAATTACGTCTCTCCCTTCTTATAGGCCCCAACCTAGGTCCCATTCTCCAAGAATAACCTCTACAACTCCAACATGCAATTTTTAAAAATATGTGTGGGAGGGCACTGATTCCTATTTACTTTGGTGTTGATAAATCAAAGCATGGTCCTCCAAATTTGCATCCATGATTGGTTTAACTCATTCCTTGTTGACATCAATTTCATCGTTCTCTCGTTGTCATCATGTTGCAAAAAATACTATGACATTATCTTGCTAATAACAACTTTTCCATTGTCAGACCCATGATCTTTTACCTTTGTATCTTTTTGCTCTTACTTTACTTAAATATTTCCTTCTAGCCTCAAATTGTATTGAAGTTAAATCATCATATAAAAATAAATTTGAACCCCTCAAGAGTCCCTTCTTACTCATAAATTGGAACTTGTCAAGTCTAATCTTCTCATGAAAAATTAGATAGGTCTAGACATTTCTTCATCTACCTTTCAAATTCTCCTTGCTTACATGATTGACCCTTGCCATTATAGTTTGTCTCTTAGAAATTCACTTGTCAAAGATTTTTTTTTCATTTTTTCCATACTCTTTTAACCCTTTGATAATTATATTTTTCATTACGCCCAAATTTGCACCTATCTCATTGTCCTTATTCGATGGTCCCTAAACAACTAGAGACCATGACTTGGTTTCGTTTGCATTGATTTCTTTACCAAATTCCTCAACCAAAAATCCCTAAGAATAGTTTTTACCTTTCTCCTTATGAGTTCTTACTTCTATTTTTTAAAGTCTATTACACACATACCCATCTTTGTCGATGCTAGAATGTCTTGCCAAGTTGTTTTCACATTTTCATTATCATTTGCAGTAGATTTTACCACCAACAACCCAAGGTGCATTGGCACATCACTCAACCTGAACTTAGCACTCACCTAAAGCGCATAAGGGTACCAGGTCCCTCTTTTATGTCAGCTTGTTCAAGGAGTTAGCATGATTAAATAGATATTCTAAATCCATAATAGATAACTAAATATATTGCAGTGCATAAACCAGATCTAGATCTTAACCATATGCAAGATTAATTAAACAAGAACCATAATCAGATTTACCATGCAAGATCCATTCTCAGTTATGTCAAACACCAATATCCAACCACAAAGATCCATTATATTAACTTTTGTAAAACACGAAGCTTCATACATACATAGTACCATCATCATAGTCATGTGCGCTCACAAACTCACAACATAACTCTACCAAAACATAGAACTATCTAAACCATGCAAATCAATACATATTTATAGGGGTGGGGACTTTCCCTTCACCGCCCATGCACCTTTCAAAAATAGGCTACATGCTAATTCTTGATAAATATGACCCTTAATGAAATAGAATCCATAGTTTTATCAAGAATTTCCATAACTATGGCTTCTATTTCATCAAGGGTCATATTTTCACCTTCATTTTCTGCAAGACCCTAAGAACATTGGCCATGCTTGAGACCATTCCCTCCATCATATCCATCCTCCACACGATGAGTTTTCCAATCTCCTTAATTCGTTCCTTGTGTGGGTACAAGGTTGTTGTAAGTGCATTGTGATTTTCCTCTACTAACATAAGCCTTTTCACACATCCAAGTGATTAATTCTTCACGACTTAAAGAACATCATATTCCTTGTCCATAGTCCTTGTCTTGATTATCACATCAAGCAACGCGTAGATATTTAATGCCATATATTCCTTCAAAGTCTACAAAATGGACTCATAACCTGAAAGATTTCTTGTAATTGTGGCCTTGACCTTCACTTTGCCCATTCTACAACATCCTAGGGTTTTGACATGTGTATGTGTCCCTCATCCATTAGTAAGTGAACTATTATGCGTAAATAATTCAAAGTGGATGGAAATTCTTCTGCAACCTTAGCCTCAAAATATGGCCTCTTCTTCATAATCTCATCACTAATTTTCTCAAATGCATGCAAAGTATCGAACACCCCATCACCTCAATTGTTTCTTTCTCTTCTATCAGTGCTTGATTTCATCTTCTCTGTCCTTTTTATCTTCCAACAACAATCAAATTGTTTCCTCTTTATCAATAATTCGACACATAACTTTTGTAGAAACCTTCATCGGGGTGTTACTTACCTTCTCATCGACATCTAGGTGGGCTTCATTGTGACATGGCATGAATGCGGTTCCTTCTTCAATCTACACAATATATACAAATTTTCACAGAAATCAAAGGCAAGCTCATCCATATGAATCAGTATGCTCTAAGATACTTATTTTTTTATTGGATAGTCGTCATGTCTTCATCCATCATCTCCTAGCCATAAATGTTTGTGGCATACAAAGTTCTTTGGAACCTCGCGTGAATAATATTGGTTGGGTTATTAATGTACCCAACTACTAGCATCTCATACATTGATTCCTCCTTTTCCTTTCCCGAGCGCTTACCCTTATGAACCTGTAAGCTTGAATCGCATCGTTCCTTCACTGTCTGTGTGGTACGGGCCGCTCCCGATGGTTTTCCCTTCTCTGTTTCTATTTCCATTACACTAATGTCTATCTCTCTTTCCTTTAACTCCTTCGTATCCTTTATTATTTATTCTTCCTGAGGCTATTATGTATCGTCATTATTCGTGTTCATTGGAATCCTAGGTGCATTGTCACAAGATTTCTCATCTCCTTCATCCTTCCGAGGGAAATACCTACGCCTTCTCTTCTTTTCAGGTTCCACCTTCACGGAGAGATCCTAGGTGACCTCCTAAGGGGTTGTGAAGTCCTCGTGCCTTGAGTCATTTTTATTCTCAATACCCTTCTTAACTATTGATCTTCATATGCCTGTTTAAGGTCTACCGCCATAGTGTCTGTCTCCAACACTTCATCTTCTTCTTTGTAATGGAGGGGTTACCTTGTGCTCTCTTTTCTCTCCAATAGTTGGTTGCTTTCTACCTCGACGCTCCAAGCCACCACTTTCCTCCTGAATTTCTTCTTCTTCTCCTCTTCTTCTTCAGGGGAAGAGTGTCTTCTTCATCTTGCAATGTACCAACTGTATGCTTCCCCTTGGGTGGTCCAGGGAGTTTGAACTCATTTTCCACATATCTCCCATTTTCCAATCTTGGCTTGAGGTGGATATATACAAGGGCTGCCCCCGATTTCCCAATGGCCAAACTCATAGCCTTCATGTTAATGTCATCTAAAATTAACTTTTCAATATATGCAGACTTACTTGGATAAATGTAAGTCTTCTTGAGGGTATGGTAGTCGTAGTCTACCTTGTCTGCATTGAAGAGCAACCGATGCACATCTAAAAACCTATGTATAGATGCTTGGAAGTAGCGCATGGTGAAGGCATAAGGGATCTTACACCAAGGGCTCCACTTCTCATCCTTCATCCCAAAGCGCCCTATGTAAAAGTGTTGATACACTACAAACTATACTTGTTTATCTAATACCGAAGGAAGATCCTTGGGTATTCTCCATTCCTCCTCAAACACGGCATGGAGGCGCTCATACCATAATTCTACCCTTTGTTTAAAGGGTCCACTCATGGTCCCATCACATGTATACTTATAAAATCTCTTTGCAAGATATTTCTTCTCCTCAAGATATTGCCATACTTTATCCTTTGGCCCATCAGCACTCCAATTTCAACAAAAACAAGAGATAATAGGATCGCACGAAACTTATTTTCTCACCTTGGTGCACTTCCTTAATGATGGTTTAAGCAATGAAACTAGCCAAGCGTTAAACTACACCTTCAGTCATTTTCTTTGCTATATGTACAACCACAATGTATTTACCTACAACCATCGCTCTTGGTTATTAAGCTTTGTGAGGAGGTGTGTTGCTTCCTGAACCACTGGATACTTTTGCATCTTGTCAATGTCCATTTTGTACCCTCCCTTGGTGTAACCCAACAATTTCCTTGTCGTAATTATACCCTCTTTGTCATCAAGTCTCTACTAATCTTTGTGCATGAACTCCTCAATCTTGTCGATTCCCATTAGGGAGCGATGATCCTCAATCATCGCCCAAAAAATAGAAGAATTCCTCATGGACTTTGCTCATCAAAAACTGATATAATTTTTCTAGTTTTCCAAAATAGGGAGTTCATATATCTAAAAATATCCCACCTTTGTCAACAATTTATTTCCTGCATCATCATACATGGCCATGTCATCCACTTTATTCTCTTTGTTATCTTCACAACCAACAACTTATCTAGTTCATCCTTATTATCTTTAGTTTTATGATTGTAGTCACTTAATTTGCACTGACGAATGTGTGAGTACCAATCACGACCCATAAAACCCCTTACTGGGTATTGCATCTTCGAGAAAATACTTTCAAGGGTGTCCTCCACTTCAATTTTGACTTCCTTCTGCTTCCTCCTCCTTGTGGCCACTCTAGGTGCTCTTTTTGGTGCCATAGTAACAATAAAGGTGTGATCTTTCAATAGATTTGAGCTCTGCAATTCCAAATCCACGTGCCCTAGCTCAACTCCATGTGCCCTATGTCTAATCTAAACCCTAACAATCGATTTCACCTTCCAAAGTATGCCTTTGTGTCACTCAAACACCTTCTCCAATGGAGCATCAGATAATCCCATGCATAAATATGAAAAATATGATTGGTTCATAGCTCTCTACACTTCACAATTGTTTTTCTAGCTCGCTCAATTCAAATCACTCGAATAATCTCAATCTCAAAGGCAAAAATGATTTTACACCCCCTCTTTATATATATTTTCAAAAAAAATCTACATTTATTTCTCTCCACCTATCATTGTACTTAACATTGATTTGGTGTTTCTTTTTCTTTTTCCGCACCGATAATTCCACGCCACAGCATAGCCTTCTAGCGCACCTTATACTCCTTGGCCACATACCTCCTTTCGTGTGCCTTAATGCATCAAAGTACCTATCTACTATGCATTTCACTAAGTAGTTTCCACTTTGCTGCTGCAACCTACCTCATGGTACACTATGTGTCCATTCATCCACACATGATTTTCAATCACGAACAATCTTTCTCTATCTATACCTTTACTTCAAGCACTTGTAAAAATCACTTTATGCTTATTCATCTTCATATGACATTCAAATATGATCCATATATCCCGAATATACTCGACCCCTCACTAAGGGTATGGACGGTCCTCTACGTGTAATGCCGCTTCAACTACCACTTGAGACCAAGAAACAAACTAGGAAAATTATGGAATAATTTTTTTTTATAAGAAGGGTCTACAAACAAGTAGCAAGACACTAGTTTGAAACTAAATAGGTTCTGGAACAAATTCTGATTAACCAAACACAAGATTTCTATTTTTATCTTATAACAAGTTTACAAGGTTCCAATTTGGAGGTTACAAGTTTTACTAAGGTTCAGGGAGAAATTTATCCCCAGGCCTGCTCTCTATCAAGCCCTGAACTTCAAATATATTTTTAACACACTTAGATTTATCAAAACTTTCCTAAACTAGGTTCATTAGATAGGAAATTTCCTCACCTTTCCAACCATATAAAGAAGTCCTCCTAACTCCTTGTAGAACTCAAGTTATGGCCGGGTGGAGTTTTAGGGGAAAATTTTCCCTTGGAGGTCCGCGGGGTTAGGGAGAAAATTGGGAAAATTTTCCAAATGCCATGTGGCGCTTTGTGATTGGTAGTGGGCCGGCGAGGAAATTTAGATTTTTCACCCAAGGGGATAAAAGGTTAAAATAATTACGTGGACCTGCGCACCCATGGGGACACGTGTCAACACACCATTGGTTGCGGGGATGTGGGTCGACAGAGGAAAAAATGAAATTTTTCCAAAAGCAAAAAATGGTTAAGTTTTTCATTTTGATTCGCAACCCCCTGCGGAGTGTCAGCACATGATTGGTTGGGGGCCGTAGGGTTGCGGGGAAAATTGGGAAAATTTTCCCAGTGCAAAATTCTCAAAAATTTAAGTTTTTATTAAGGGCCGGCCCCTTCAAGGTGCCACATGGCAACTTCTGATAGGATGAGAGGGTGGCGGGGCCGTGGAAATTTTTAGGAAATTTTTCCAAAGTTCAAAATTTAAATTTTTCTAAGGTCGAATTATTTCATTTTTGGTTTGGGATGGCCATTTTGAAGTAAAACTTCAAATGGCCATAACTTTTGATAGGAAGCTCCATTTTAGGAAAACGAGGACTTTCTAGAAAGCTCTCGGAGTCCTCTTTGCACAAAAATCATAAATTTTAGAATTTGGTAAATTTTTGAGGGTCAATTTTAAGAAATTGATCTGTAGGGTTTATAATTTTAAAACTGACAATTTTTCCTACTTGTAAGATTTGTTCAATTTTGATATTTCTTCTTTTCAACATGTAAATTGACCATGGAGGAATGATATTGGGTAGATTTTAGATTATTTTTAAGGTTCAATTTATGGATTGAGTTGTAAATGATATATTTTACGTCCTTTGACGGAAGGTGGTCCAACAAGTTCAAAAATTGATTTTGTGAAGTTCTAAAATGTCTTTCTCTGGTGTTGAGGTCAAATTGAATTCCTTATAACTTATTGCATCTAAATTGCATTGTTTCAATACTTAATTTAAGTTGCAGATCTGAACTACACATTTTTTGATGAAATTCAAATGCCGAATTATAGAAAGAAATAGAGAATTCTTTCTAACGAATTTGGAAACAAAAGTGCAACTTTCAATTGTAGAAAGCATATCAATCTCCTTTCTCAACATTTAATTTATTCATCCAACATTTACATTCAAAATGAAAAGTTGATTTCAATTTTTGAACTCATCTTCAAGAATCAAAATTATGTCCTTTCCTGAGTACGTGTTCTCCTTTCCAAAACAGAATTGGTGAAACATATAACAGTCATTTAAATTTTCAACACTACAATGCAACTCAACTTACAATACAATTCCAATACACATTACTAGATGGAATTAAAAGAATCAATGCTATCTTGTATTGAAGGATCAAATAACTTTACAACTTATCATTTTCCAATTTGATTTCAAGGTACAACTGCAATGCAAGTAACATTTTTTTAATTTCTCTTTAAAGCAAAACAGAGAGATAATTCTTCTCCACATTTCTCAAATCAATTACACTTCCATTTGCAATATAAACACTTTACATTTCAATATCAATACATTCATCCACTCTAAGTGGGAAGGGTACAATGAACTTGCCCAAAGGGAATGACTGTCAAACTGATTTCTCCAAGCTCCAACAACAACAGGTTGATTTCTTCATCTTTTGATCACAACAAGGAAGGGGGAAAGGCAACGCTCTCCACCCAACCAAGACATCCAATGGGAAAAGAGAATCCATCTTTCCCCATTGGCCCCCGAGCCCCAACCATATTGGAATGGAACATGATAAAACAACACATGGCAACATAGCTTCTTTCACATATAACATACATTCACATGCACAAGGAAATGCACAAACAAAAAGATGTAGTTCTCAACTACAACAACAATTTCAATCAAAACAAAGGCTCCTTCTCCAAGCAAGCAAGCCAATCAAGAGCAAGAACTATGGAGGTCTCCTTATGCCTCCCATGTTGAAATTGGGCATCCACCTAAAACAAACCGCCAAAACATAACCATCCCATAAACATTATCCCTCCTCAACCCCTCCTTATCCCTCCTCCAAATTTATCCCTTATACCTCCCCAAAGTAAGAAATGCAAGCATATTCTTTTCCCTAGGTGGATCCCAACCAACACTCCCTCCACAAGACAAGTGCCAATAGTAAATCCCTTATCCCTCCTCTGATAAACGTCATAGTCTTCTCTCCACACCATGCCCTAATAATTCTACCCATCCCTCTAAGAATTGCAAACACAAATACATTCAAAATTCATGCTAAAAGAGGGAAAAACAGCAATTTTAAAAAAGTGAGAGCCTATCTCTCCATAATGGAGACTTGCTTCCAAAACAGCAGTCTTTATTTCACAAAAAACCTGTCCCAAATCAGCAAGGTAAATGTATGCACAAGAAAATCCACTTCTTCCACCAAGCAAGCTCCAAAATGCAAGAGAAATTTGACCCAAGAGTGAAATCTTCAACCTTCAACAACCTCAAAATGAGGAGGAATTCAAATTTTAAAGGAGAGGGTGGAAGAGGATGATGTGGATTCCAAGTGGGATGCCACATCATTTTTCTTCCTTCCCCAAGAGTGCAATCCACATCAACAACAAATCACCATAAAATAAAAATGACAAAATCACTTACACACACAATGTAGCCCATCCCCCAAAAGGAATGCATTTAAAATTAAAAGACAAGTGCAATCAAAACTTGCCCAAATTAATATCAAAATATAATAAAATAGATTGATTTTGACTCCAAAATAATAAACATGGTTGGTGGAGGATTTTGAGAGGTGTGGGACAAGTTTAACTTGTCCCACAAGCCTCCAATTTAGGCTCCCAAGACCAAATCCGAGTTTCAAGGTGGATGGAGTGTTCTATACCCCAAAATTTGATTTAAACAATCCATCATTTCACTTACACAACTCTTACATCCTCTTACACATGCATTAATGTCTCTATGACTCTATTTATTACATGTTTTAACATAAAGATTTATTTATCTATCATATGGTTATGTAAATCACATTTAATTATTAATCAAGACAATATTATTATTTCCTTACATTCCACCTCCCAATTAATTTAATTAAAATTCAACTATATGACTTCACACATTTAACTATCACATTAGAATAATTAAAATAAAGAGGACATTACAAATAAAATACACACAAAAATAATTAAAAGGGAACACATAATCAAAACACATACATGTCCCATGGTCACAATAATGGAAATTCCTAACAAAACACAACATACAACTCAAACAAAGTTGCCATGGTGACCATGTTGATTTCACACTTTGAATTCCAATATGGTTAGTCTCAGGTCCCCAGGACATTGTTGTGATTTTAACCCGCAAAATACAAAATACCACTTTGGCCTCGTGGCCATATCGTAACATCCAAATGATATAAGAAACATACAATTATTAAATCCAAATCACAACATTATCAAGAATTTAACATTTATCATTTAAATTCAATTTGCAAACTATATCATCATCCAATAGATCTCTATGCTAGAGATATTCATAATGTTAATGTCACATGTCTAAAATCAACATCAATAACCTGTCCATGTCAACTAGTATATCATCATCCACATAATAATAATAATGTCTCAATGATCCTTCAACGATAATAACTGAATCCAAAATAATATTAATCCATAGTCTAACATCTAACCATCATACTAAGAAAAACATAATAATGTCCATAGGAATCCATGATCTAGCATATACACATCATACTACATCAAAACATAATTAGTTCTAAAAATATGATCAATAGTGTCAGGATTAGTATCTAAATAGTGTCCAAGGAAAGTGGGCACTACATCCCCCTCCCCTTAGACTCGACTTCCTCCTGGAAGTCACTGGAACAAATGTGGAAACTACACTCATAAAGTAGTAGCATCCTCCCAAGTGGCTGCAATCTCATCATATCTATCCCACTACACTCGTACTTGATCAATCTCTCTGCCTCGAAGGCCCAGGGTCCTGCGATCGATGATACAGATGGGCTCCACCATCACCTCCCCTTGATTACGTACTCCTGTAATGATGTCCAATACAACAGATGAGAAGGATCTGTGATGTATCTCCTAAGAATAGAAACATGAAACACATCATGTATGTGAGACAAGATGGGTGGAAATGCTAGACGGTAAGCCAATGGGCTGATACACTCCAGGATCTCAAAAGGTCCAACGAACCGAGGAGCTAACTTAGAAACTTTTCCTTAATGGATTGGCCTCTTATGTGGTCTAACACGAAGGAATACCTTCATGGCCACATCAAAATTATGCTCGGTCCTATTTTGATTAGTGTACTTCTTCTGCCTATCATGTGCCTCCTGTAATCTCTGCCTAATCAACACTACCTGCTGCTCCATGTCTTGCAAAAGAGCTGGTCCTAGGGATACTCTATCCTCCAATCTGTCCCAGCTAAGGGGTGTCCTGCACTCCCTACCATACAAGGCCTAGAAAGGAGCCATGCCTATAGAACTCTAGAAACTATTATTGTAGGCAAACTCCATAAGATACAGATACTCCTCCCACTTAGACTACTGATCCATCACATACATCCTGAGCATATCCTCCAAAATATGATTCACTCGGTCCGTCTATCTATCTCCAAGTGATAAGTCAGTGTCTGAAGTTAATCTTCGTCCCCGAGGGACATACTTTGGTAGTCCAGAAATGTGAAGTGTACAAGGGATCACGGTCACAAATGATCTTCCGTGGGATTTCGTGCAACCTGACGATCTCATCCAAGTAGACACATGCCACTACACTAGCTTGTATATGTGGTCTTTACCGGTGAAAAGTGAGCTACTTTTGTCAATTTATCAACCATGACCATGATGGCGTCATGGTGATATCTCGACATTGGTAACCCAATAATGAAATCCATGGAAATGGTGTCTCATTTCCACTACGGTATAACATGAGGATAGAGAAGGCTAGTTGGATGCTGATGCTCTGCCTTCACTTTCTGAACTCTAAACAGCGTGACACAAACTGAGCCACATCCCTGTGAAGTCCTCTCCAGTGGTATAACTATCTCAAGGTGGTGTGCATCTTCTTCACCCCATGATGGGCTGAATAGGGTGCACGATGTGCCTCTGTCAAGATGTCCTGCCTCAAGCCTCTATCTCTAAGAACATAAATCCGACCTCTGTGCCTGAGAAGACCATCTACCTCTAGTGAGAAACCATCAAATTTCCCCTCAAGGGGGCTCTGGGACTCAATCTCTACTCAAGCTGCAATGTAAAAACTATCAAGAGGAAGCTGCTGAAGAATCCTGCTCCGTAAATCTATGCTCACTAAAGTAGCCATGCTCAAATGCCTCCGTCTACTGAGGGCGTCTACAACCACATTCTCCTTCCCCTTCACATGCTCTATCTCCATGTCATACTCACAAAGAAACTCCATCCAATGCCTCTAATGAGCGTTTAGATTGGGCTGCATGAAGAGGTGGCGAAGACTCAAATGGTCTATCCTGAGTGTGAATCTTCGTCCAAGAAGAAAATGTCTCCATCTAACCAAAGCATGCACAACCACCACAAGCTCAAGATCATGGGTAGGATAATTAATCTCATGATCCTTGAGTTTGCGAGACTCAAAAGCTACAACCTTGCCATCCTGCATCAACACACCTCTAAGCCCTGCTAAAGAAGCATCTGTGCAAAAAAAGAACTCCCCCTGTGGATCCGGCACTGCAAGAATGGGTCTTTGTAGTGAGATATTCCTTCGTGTCCTAAAGACCTACTCACACCTATGTGACCAAACAAACTTCTTCCTTTCCGCTTTGAAGGGAAGTGATGGGGTGTGTTATCCTACACAAATATCCTGTAGTAACCTATTAACCCCATGAAGCTACACACCTCTGTCACTTTGTAGTGGGTGTTGGCCAATCCATAATGGCTCTAATATTGGAAGGATTGACTGCGATACCTTCACCTGAGATGATATGACCCAAGTATTGAATCTTTGACTGAAAGAAAGCACACTTCTCCAAGTTCCCGTAAAGTTGCTACTCACGAAGACATTGAAGAACCTGACGAAGGTGCCCTCGTGCTCCTCACGCGTATGTGAGTAAATCAAAATGTCATCAAGAAATATGAGCACGAAGCAATCTAAAAGGTCCTAAATACCCCATTCATCAAACTCATAAACACTACGGGGAATTCGTCAAACCAAAAGGCACCACTGTGAACTCATAGTGCCCATACCTCGTACGAAAAGTAGTCTTATGAATGTCTACCTCCGTAATCCTCAACTGATGGTACCTGACTTGAGATCAATCTTAGAGAACACCATAGCCCCTTCATTTGATCAAACAAGTCATCAATACGAGGTAGGGGATAACGATTCTTGATCGTTACCTTATTCAGCTGGCGGTAGTCTATACACAATCGTAAGGATCCATCCTTCTTCTTAACAAATATAACTGATGCACCCCAAGGGGATACACTAGGATGGATAAGGCCTTTCTCTAGAATGCCTTCCAGTGTAACTTGAGCTCACAGAGCTCTGGGGTGGTCATTTGATAAGGAGCTCGTGAGATAGGCTCTGCTCCTGGAACTAGATCAATATGGAAATCAATCTCATGTGGGGTGGCATCCTCGGTAGCTCCCCTGGAAAAACATTTGCATACTCTCTCAAAATGGGATGGTCATTTAACGATGGCCCACAAGACCCATCCTTTGTCCGGTCAACGACTTGACTATGACTCGCATACATCAAAACCCCTGCCGCACACACCGCTTGAGATGCATAGCAGAGATAGTGCAAATAGAAACAGGTCTCCTGACCCCATAAATCACTAACTCAATTCCAAGATTGTCTGCACAAGATATAGTCTTATGATAGCAATCCATCTTGGCCCTGTGTGCAGTCAACCAATCCATGCCTAAAATGACTCCATACGAGCCCAAAGGAAGTATGCGGAGATCTAAAGTGGTGGTGAAAGGTCCCAAGTTAACAACACACTCCTTTACTAAGGAGTCTACAGAGACCTTGGCTCCCAAGCCATCTCGACATCCCAACTATGACCCTGTCTAATAGCCACCAGCCTACATCTCTCTACCAAGGATGGTGCAATAAACGAATCAGAAGAACTAGAATCAAACAATATAGAAGTAGGAACACCTCCAATGCTACCTGTAGTCTCAATGACCGTGCTCTGGTGCTTGGCTTGGCGGTTCTCAACTACTACGTAGATCCTATGACTCCGTCCCATGTCTCCGATTGTAGGCTCTGAGATGGGTGCCTTACCCTTATTAGGGTTCTAGGGGTAGTCTCTCCAAAAGTGTCCCGCTACTCCACACCCAAAGCAACCACCTGAAGTCCTCCAAACTGCAGCACCACTAGAAGGTGCCCTAGAGGTAGGTGTTGTGGACCCTGATGATCCAGCCATAGTCTACTATGGCCTCTGTAGTCAAGCTCCTACTGACTGAGCTCTAGCTCCACCTGTGTCCTGGTGGGACCCCTAGGAGGCCCCATGCTCTGACCTCTATGTGCATCAACTCTCTGAGGAGGCCTAAAAGGTGGGTGGGATTTGCTTCTTTGTCATCTAAAGATGACTATGAAGAATGTTGACCACCATAGGGAGGAGGAGCTGACCCCCTCACTCTACTATCCTGCAACTACTGAATACGGCTCCTGACCCGGTCTCTATCCTGTTGGGTTTTACCCCGAGTCTCCTCTGTAATGTAGGCCTTCTCAATAGCCTCTACTAATGTCTGTGGGTAGTGGATCTGAACTACACCTCCAATGTCTATATTAAGGCCCCGGATGAACCTATGGATCCGCACCTGCTCATCATGCATGTAATCAATGTACTGAAGCAGGTCTAGGAACCTACTCTCATACTCGTCCATTATAAGGGAAGCCTGTCAAAGGTCATGGAACTCATCAATCCTTTGTTGTATGAATCTCCGTGGCAAATATTGTCTCCTGAATCTCTCCTCAAATAGCTCCCAGGTGACTGTCTCTGAGTCTATATGGAGCTTACTCCTCTGTCCTCCACCATACTCCAGCTCCATCCTTCAGTAGATGGATCGCAACACGAGCTTTTGTGTTGCTAGAACAAGGACAAATCTTGAAGCAACCACTCAAGCTAACCAGCCAAGCCTCTACCTAGAATCCCCTATGTCACCTAAATAATGTGATGGCCTAAGCTTCAAGATTTCCCTGATGTGATCTGCAGTGGTCTGATGGCCTCTGGGCCTCTCTATAAGCTCATCCCTAAGCCTAGGGCTCTGAGACCTCTCTCTATGCTCCAGAACTCTGTCACCCTGCCTCCTAGGTGGTGAATCTGCTCTGACTGACTCTGCATGAAAATTCTCTCCTCCATCCTCCTCACTGAGTGGAGGGGGTGCATGTCCCTCTATGGAAATATCTCTATCATGTCTGCCTGAGTGCCCTCCTACTGATCCTCCACATAGGGCAGCATTAACATCCTAGAGGGTCTACAAAATCTATGGTAGGATAGCTGCTAAACCCTGATCCAGTGGTGGTGGTGGTGGTGACTCTAAGTCTCTGTGAATGTTCCTCCTACTCCGTCTGAGCTCCCTACACAGACCAAAGTGGGAGTTAGTTCATTACCTTGAGTTTCCTTCAGTTTTCTAAGTTTACTAACATGTTCAATTTTCAAACGGTTTTGTTTTCTAGATTATCAATTTTCTAGTTTTAGGTTTCAAGTCTCAATGTTTCTAGTGTGCCCAATGGTCCAAGATTTTGAACCACTACTCTGATACCAAGTGTAATGTCAGCTTCAACTACCACTTGAGACCAAGAAACAAACTAGGAAAATTATGGAATAATTTTATTTTTGTAAGAAGGGTCTACAAACAAGTAGCAAGACACTAGTTTGAAACTAAATAGGTTCTGAAATAGATTCTGATTAACCAAACACAAGATTTCTATTTTTATCTTATAACAAGTTTACAAGGTTCCAATTTGGAGGTTACAAGTTTTACTAAGGTTTAGGGAGAAATTTATCCCCAGGCCTGCTCTCTATCAAGCCCTGAACTTCAACTAGATTTTTAACATACTTAGATTTATCAAAACTTTCCTAAACTAGGCTCATTGGATAGGAAATTTCCTCACCTTTCCAACCATATAAAGAAGTCCTCCTAACTCCTTGTAGAACTCAAGTTATGGCCGAGGGCGAGTTTTAGGGGAAAATTTTCCTTGAGGTCTCATGGGGTTAGGGAGAAAATTGGGAAAATTTTCCAAATGCCATGTGGCGCTTTGTGATTGGTCGCAGGCCGGTGGAGGAAATTTGGATTTTTCACCCAAGGGAATAAAAGGTAAAAATAATTGTGCGGACCTACGCACCCATGGGGACATGTGTCAACACCCCCATCAAGATGAGAATGCGGGTTGGCGGAGGAAAAAATGAAATTTTTCCAAAAGCAAAAATGGTTAAGTTTTCCGTTTTGATTTGCGCAACGCCCCCTACCACTGTCAACACATGATTGGTTGGGGGTTGTGGGGTCAATGGGGAAAATTTTCCCAATTTTCCCAAAGTGCAAAATTTTTAAAATTTTAAGTTTTTATTAAGGGCCCACCCCTTCAAGGTGCCACATGGCAACTTTTGATTGGATGAGAGGGTGGTGCGGCCACGGAAATTTTTAGGAAATTTTTCCAAAGTTCAAAATTTAAAGTTTTTCTAAGGTCGAATTATTTCATTTTTGGTTTGGGATGGCCATTTTGAAGTAAAACTTCAAATGGCCATAACTTTTGATAGGAAGCTCCATTTTAGGAAAATGAGAACTTTCTGAAATCTCTCGAGTCCTCTTTGCACAGAAATCATCAATTTTGGAATTTGGTGAAGTTTTAAGGGTCAATTTTAAGAAATCAATCTGCAGGGTTTATAATTTTAAAACTGGCAATTTTTCCTACTTGTAAGATTTGTTCAATTTTGATATTTCTTCTTTTCAACATGTAAATTGACCATGGAGGAATGATATTGGGTAGGTTTTAGATTATTTTTAAGGTTCAATTTATGGATTGAGTTGCAACTGATATATTTTACGTCCTTTGACGGAAGGTGGTCCAAGAGTTCAAAAATTGATTTTGTGAAGTTCTAAAATGTCTTTCTCTGGTGTTGAGGTCAAATTGAATTCCTTATAACTTATTGCATCTAAATTGCATTGTTTCAATACTTAATTTAAGTTTTAGATCTGAACTGCACATTTTTGATGAAATTCAAATGCCAGAATTATAGAAAGAAACAGAGAATTCTTTCTAACGAATTTGGAAACAAAAGTGCAACTTTCAATTGTAGAAAGCATATCAATCTCCTTTCTCAACATTTAATTTATTCATCCAACATTTACATTCAAAATGAAAATTTGATTTCAATTTTGAACTCATCTTCTAAAATAAAAATTACTTTTCTTTCCCGATACGTGTTCTCCTTTCCAAAACAGAATTGGTGAAACATATAACAGTCATTTAAATTTTCAACACTACAATGCAACTCAACTTACAATACAATTCCAGTACACATTACCAGATGGAATTAAAAGAATCAATGCTATCTTGTATTGAAGGATCAAATAACTTTACAACTTATCATTTTCCAATTTGATTTCAAGGTACAATTTGCAATGCAAGTAACATTTTTTTTTTTTTAATTTCTCTTTAAAGCAAAATAGAGAGATAATTCTTCTCCACATTTCTCAAATCAATTACACTTCCATTTGCAATATAAAACTTTACATTTCAATATCAATACATTCATCCACTCTAAGTGGGAAGAGTACAATGAACTTGCCCAAAGGGAATGACTCATCAAACTTATTTCTCCAAGCTCCAACAACAATAGGTTGATTTCTTCATCTTTTGATCACAACAAGGAAGGGGGAAAGGCAATGCTCTCCACCCAACCAAGACATCCAATGGGAAAAAAGAATCCATCTTTCCCCATTGGCCCCCAAGCCCTAACCATATTGGAATGGAACATGATAAAACAACACATGGAAACATAGCTTCTTTCACATATAACATACATTCACATGCACAAAGAAATACACAAACAAAAAGATGTAGTTCTCAAATACAATAACAATTTCAATCAAAACAAAGGCTCCTTCTCCAAGCAATCAAGCCAATCAAGAGCAAGAACTATGGAGGTCTCCTTATGCCTCCCATGTTGAAATTGGGCATCCACCTAAAAAAACCGCCAAAACCTAACCATCCCATAAGCATTATCCCTCCTCAACCCCTCCTTATCCCTCCTCCAAATTTATCCCTTATACCTCCCCAAAGTAAGAAATGCAAGCATATTCTTTTCCCTAGGTGGATCCCAACCAACACTCCCTCCACAAGACAAGTGCCAATGGTAAATCCCTTATCCCTCCTCTGATAAACCTCATAGTCTTCTCTCCACACCATGCCCTAAGCATTCTACCCATCCCTCTAAGAATTGCAAACACAAATACATTCAAAATTCATGCTAAAAGAGGGAAAAACAACAATTTTAAAAAGTGAGAGCCTACCTCTCCATAATGGAGACTTGCTTCCAAAACAACAGTCTTTATTTCATAAAAACCAATCCCAAATCAGCAAGGTAAATGTATGCACAAGAAAATCCACTTCTTCCACCAAGCAAGCTCCAAAATGCAAGAGAAATTTGACCCAAGAGTGAAATCTCCAACCTTCAACAACCTCAAAATGAGGAGGAATTCAAATTTTAAAGGAGAGGGTGGAAGAGGATGATGTGGATTCCAAGTGGGATGCCACATCATTTTTCTTCCTTCCCCAAGAGTGCAATCCACATCAACAACAAATCACCATAAAAGAAAAATGACAAAATCACTTACACACACAATGTAGCCCATACCCCAAAAGGAATGCATTTAAAATTAAAAGACAAGTGCAATCAAAACTTGCCCAAATTAATATCAAAATACAATAAAATAGATTGATTTTGACTCCTAAATAATAAACATGGTTGGTGGAGGTTTTTGAGAGGTGTGGGACAAGTTTAACTTGTCCCACAAGCCTCCAATTTAGGCTCCCAAGACCAAATCCGAGTTTCAAGGTGGATGGAGTGTTCTATACCCCAAAATCTGATTTAAACAATCCATCATTTCACTTACACAACTCTTACATCCTCTTACACATGCATTAATGTCTATGACTCTATTTATTACATGTTTTGACATAAAGATTTATTTATCTATCATATGGTTATATAAATCAAATTTAATTATTAATCAAGACAATATTATTATTTCCTTACATTCCACCTCCCAATTAATTTAATTAAAATTTAACTATATGACTTCACACATTTAACTATCACATTAGAATAATTAAAATAAAGAGCACATTACAAATAAAATACACACAACAATAATTAAAAGGGAACACATAATCAAAATACATACATGTCCCATGGTCACAATAATGGAAATTCCTAACAAAACACAACATACAACTCAAACACAATTGCCATGGTGACCATGTTGATTTCACACTGAATTCCAATATGGTTAGTCTCCAGTCCCCAGACATTGTTGTGATTTTAACCTATAAAATGTAAAATACCCCTTCGGCCTCGTGGCCATATCAGAACATCCAAATGATATAAGCAACATACAATTATTAAATCCAAATCACAACATTATCAAGAATTTAACATTTATCATTTAAATTCAATTTGCAACTATATCATCATCCAATAGATTTCTATACTAGAGCTATTCATAATGTCAATGTCACATGTCTAAAATCAACATCAATAACTTGTCCATGTCAACTAGTATATCATCATCCACATAATAATAATAATGTCTCAATGATCCTTCAAATAATAATGAATCCGAATAATATTAATCCATAGTCTAACATATAACCATCATACTAAGCAAAACATAATAATGTCCATAGGAATCCATGATCTAGCATATACACATCATACTACATGAAAACCTAATTATTTCCAAAAATATGATCAATAGTGTCATGATCAATATCTAAACAGTGTCCAAGGAAAGTGGGCACTACATCCCCCTCCCCTTAGACTTGATTTCCTCCTGGAAGTCATTGGAAAAAATGTGGAAACTACACTTGTAAAGCACTAGCATCCTCCTAAATGGCTACAATCTCATCATATCTATCCCACTACACTCGTACCTTATCAATCTCTCTGCCTCAAAGGCCCAGTGTCCTGTGATCGATGATACGGACGGGCTCCACCATCACCTGCCTTTGATCCTCTACCTGCAATGATGTCCAATAAAGCACATGAGAAGGATATGTGATGTATCTCCTAAGAACAGAAACATGAAACACATCATGCATGCGAGACAAACTGGGTGGCAATGTTATACGGTAAGCCCATGGGCCGATACGCTCCAGGATCTCAAAAGGTCCAACGAGCCGAGGAGCTAACTTAGAACCTTTCCCTTAATGGATTGGCCTCTTATGTGGTCTAACACGAAGCAATACCTTCATGGCCACATCAAAATTACGCTCGGTCCTATGTTGATTAGTGTACTTCTTTTGCCTATCCTGTGCCTCCTGTAATCTCTGCCTGATCAACACTACTTGCTGCTCCATGCCTTGCAAAAGAGCTGGTCCTAGGGATACTCTATTCTCCAATCTTTCCCAGCTAAGGGGTGTCCTGCACTCCCTACCATACAAGGCCTGGAAAGGAGCCATGCCTATAGAACTCTGGAAACTATTATTGTAGGAAAACTCCACAAGATACAAATACTCCTCTCACTTAGACTGCTGATCCATCACGTACATCCTGAGCATATCCTCCAAAATCTTATTCACTCACTTGGTATGTCCATCTATCTCCAAGTGATAAGTGTTGCTGAAGTTAATCTTCGTCCCGAGGACATACTGCATGGTAGTCCAGAAATGTGAAGTGTACAAGGACCATGATCACAAATGATCTTCCACGAGATTCTACGCGTAACTTTGACGATCTCATCCAAGTAGACACATACCACCGCACTAGCTATATACGTGGTTTTTACCATTGAAAAGTGATCCACTTTTGTCAATTTATCAACCATGACCATGATGGTGTCATGGTGATATCTCGACATCGGTAACCCAACAATGAAATCCATGGAAATGGTGTTCCATTTCCACTACGGTATAGCATGAGTATAGAGAAGGCCAGCTGGATGCTAATGCTTGGCCTTCACTTTCTGGAACTCTAAACAATGTGACAAAAACTGAGCCACATCCCTGTGAAGTCCTCTCCAGTGATATAACTGTCTCAAGGTGGCATGCATCTTCTTCACCCCAGGATGGGCTGAATAGGGTGCACGATGTGCCTCTGTCAAGATGTCCTACCTCAAGCCTCCATCTCTAGGAACATAAATCTGACCTCTATGCCTAAGAAGACCATCTACCTCTAGTGAGAAACCATCAAATTTCCCCTCAAGGGGGCTCTGGGACTCAATCTCTGCTTGAGCTGCAATGTAAAAACTATCAAGAGGAAGCTGTTGAAGAATCCTGCTCTGTAAATCTGTGCTCACTAAAGTAGCCATGCTCAAATGCCTCTGTCTACTGAGGGTGTCTATAACCACATTCTCCTTCCCCTTCACATGCTCTATCTCCATGTCATACTCACAAAGCAACTCCATCCAATGCCTTTGATGAGAGTTTAGATTGGGTTGTTTGAAGAGGTGGCGAAGACTCAAATGGTCTGTCCCGAGTGTGAATCTCCTTCCAAAAATAAAATTTCTCCATCTAACCAAAGCATGCACAACCGCCGCAAGCTCAAGATCATGGGTAGGATAATTAAGCTCATGATCCTTGAGTTTGCGAGACTCAAAAGCTATAACCCTGCCATCCTGTATCAACACACCTCTAAGCCCTGCTAAAGAAGCATCTCGTGCAAAAAGAACTCCCCCGTGGATCCAAAGACCTTTGTAAGAATGGGTGTTGTAGTGAGATATTCCTTCGATGTCTCAAGGTTTTCTCACACCTATGTGACCAAAAAAACTTCTTCCCTTTCCGCTGAAGGGAAGTGATGGGGTGTGCTATCCGAGAGAAGTCCTACACAAATATCCTGTAGTAACCTGACTAACCCCATGAAGCTACGCACCTTTGTCACTGTAGTGGGTGTTGGCCAATCCATAATGGCTCTAATATTGGAAGGATCGACTGTGATACCTTCACCTGAGATGATATGACCCAAGTATTGAATCTCTGACTAAAAGAAAGCACACTTCTCCAAGTTCCCGTAAAGTTGCTGCGCTCATGAAGACACTGAAGAACTTGACGAAGGTGCCCTCGTGCTCCTCATGCATACGTGAGTAAATCATAATGTCATCAAGAAAGATGAGCACAAAGCAATCTAAAAGGTCCTGAATACCCCATTCATCAAACTCATAAACACCGTGGGGCATTCGTCAAACCAAAAGGCACCACTGTGAACTCATAGTGCCCATACCTCGTATGAAAAGTAGTCTTATGAATGTCTACCTCCGTAATCCTCAACTGATGGTACCCTGACTTGAGATCAATCTTAGAGAACACCATGGCCCCCTTCATTTGATCAAACAAGTCATCAATGCGAGGCAGGGGATAACGATTCTTGATCATTACCTTATTCAGCTAGCGGTAGTCTATGCATAACCGCAAGGATCCATCCTTCTTCTTAACAAATATAACCGGTGCACCCCAAGGGGATACCCTAATGGAACTTTCCTTTACTCTTCAATAATTCCTCCAATGATGTGGTAATATTGACATATCCTTTGATAAATTTCTGTAATATCATATGTACCCCAAGAATCCACACACCTCACGCTTGTTAATAGGTTCCTCCTAGCCCAAAATGATAGCAACCTTAGCAAGATCTACTAACAAGCCTTCCTTACAAATTATGTGTCACAACAAATTCCCAAAAGGTGTAGCAAAAAATAAATTCTTAATGTTTAAAGAGATGCTCAATTGCCGACATCTATCAAACATAAGCCTTAAATTATCACAGTGATCCTTCAGGATCCCATAGATTGTCCAATCATCCAGATAAACCTACAAGAACTTATGAATAAAGTCCTAAAATTCCTTCCCAACAATGCGTGAGAATATTATAGGCACATTATTCAATCCAAAGGGCATAACCATGTATGCAAAACTTCCCCATTATGTAGTAAAAGTTTTCTTCTCTTGGTCCTCTTTAATTATCCTTACTTGATTATATCTAGAGAATCCATCACTTTGAAGAAGTAGATTCCGTGCCTGCAATGTCTTCCAAGATTTCCTCTGTAAATGGTGTGGGAAAGGGATCTATTACACATGCAACATTCAACTCCCTGTAATCCACACAAATTCTAATTCTACCATCTTTCTTCATACTTGATCACCATAGGGCTAACCCATTCTGACTCCTCGATGGGTTCAATGATTCCAGAATTTAATATCTTGTCAATTTCTTCCTTCACCTTAACAGGAGGTTAGGATTCAACCTATAAGGCCTCTTCCTAACTAGGCGCGCACCTTCCTTTAGGTTGATTCTCATCTCACCCAAAGATTCATGTACCCCTTTCAATTCATGATAGCCCCTAGGGAATGAGTCCTAGAAGTTACGCAACAACTCAATTATCTTAGCAAATTCAGATTCAGACCAATAATCTCCAATGATGGCCTCCTTAGGTTCAACATCATTTACATGTTTAAATTTTTCATTTTCATAGGCTCATGGTAGGAGTGCACCTTCTCATCAACATTGTCTAAGACCTCGTGCATACTCTCTATATGCTCAACATCTAGATTCTCCATTTCTTCATCATCAATGACATAGACCATCTTAACCTTTTATTTCTCTTGGTAGGTGTGCCCAAGTTGTTCTACCTCTGTCTCTTCCTCTTAAAAGTGTGCCTCTAGGTCTGACTCACCTAGTAATTCCTGAATAATTTCTTCACCCTTCGCATTATCCCCTAGAGTCAAGTGCTTCATAACCTGTAATGCCTCATTCACTAGAGGTTTAGTGTAAAAATAGTCAAAGGTCTGAATCATACTTGCAGTCAGTTCTTTCAAATTTCTAGTCTCTCTATTCAACTCTACATAGACATACCATGTGCACACACATCTCGTAATGTGAAGTAGAGTTTGTACACGCACATCAAAGGTGGTAAAGCTTCCTTCCCCTCTATCCAAAGTCTCTCACACTATTAAACGTGGTGCTAAACATGATCCTTACCATGAAATTCATAGATCTAAGTAGGTGCATTTCTCTTGAGAAATATAGCAAAGAAGGTGATTCTCACTTCTCACCACTCCAAAATATTATATGTATGAACTATCTACCAACACAATGCTATCCCGCATAGAGTATAAACTAGCATATTCCTTCTTTCCACTTGATCTATCCACTAAAATTCCATAACGCACAAGAATACTTCAAGATTTCCTTTACCAGTGTACCTTGGTACCTTGTTACTCCAAATTCTTAACACAACACGGCTCGCTTTACGCGCGTAATTACACTTCTTACTTCGTGCCCAACCATTTCATAAGTTTCATGTGCCTAGTTGTCACATGTAACACTTTTAGTATCACTCATGGACTGTGCATCATCCCACTAGAGAACTCCTTCCTTTGATGGCTCAAGTACTTTCGGATCTCTAATGGTGCACACATAGATTTTGTTTAAATCCTCTTCACTTAAGGGCTCTACATAAGGTGCAACATTTCGTCTGTAAAAGGAATGATCACGTGCTCTTCCTTGTTCTTAAAACTTATATATCCCTTGTTAAAGTGCAGGTCAACATTGTTGGCATAACACCAAGGGCACCCAAGCAATGCTGGAAAATTATCTACTTTTGTAAGTGCCAAGACCTCAAAATCCCCAGTAAATTTGGCCCCTTGAATAGTAATACTAACATCCTTCAAAACTCCAATGGGTGTGGCTTTAGTCCTATTTTCCATAAACAACACATTCGAAGATGGCTACAATGGTGGTCTCCCCATCTTAATCCATGTGTCCAAAGTGAGTACATTCACTTCTACACATATATCAATCGAGTGATCTCTTTGTCATAATCCAAACTATGAGGAGGAATGTTAACATGTAAAATCTATCTTTTGCACTCAATTTCAGCGCATGTGGTGTTTGTGTTTAACCATTCCCCCAACAAAGGAATGATGTTTTCTTGTCGTAGAATCTTGCAAACCTCCTTTAAATCATCAACATCCTTCTAATGGATCTTAGCTTCTTTCTCCTGCTCTAACTTCTCGAGACTATTCTTTAAAACATTGTATCTCACCCTATAAATTCCTAATCACCTCCATGGTTTCTTGATAAACCTCCTTCTAATGCATAGGGTTTGGATACTTTTCATGTAGTACCTCCTCCTTTGTAATGACAAGCACGCTTTAGAACTTCCCTAGACGAAATCCTCATCGCGTGTAGTGATCTTCACAAGTACTAACTCACGATCAAGTGCTAACTTTGGCATCCAATGATCTTCCACATTGCCGCACTCTAACCATCCTGTGCCCTTATCCTTCTTGTGATTATTACTCAAGTGTTCATACAAGTCCAAGAATTCTTCATAGTTATGGTTCTTCCCACCGAAAGAATAAGTAATGCTTTAAGGGCATTCGTTCTTGTAATGAGTAGGGGATCTGTAGGTATAACATGTTGCATGAGTAAACTCACTTCTTCTACCACCGCGACCTCAACCTCTAAATCCTCCATGGTAACCTCGATGATGGGTGTCGTTATTCCCTTCATTTGATCAACTTATGGTTGATGTCATATTAAACCAAGGGTGTGTCTAAAGCTATATGCAACAAGTGAAGTCTTAGGTGAACTAGTAATTGATTGTAGTTACTATTTATTTTTATTTTTCTAGGGGTTTTGAAGTGTCTTAAGATTTCTTGGCCAAATCCTTATTAAAGCTAAACTATAAGAAACTAACTGAAATAAACACACATTGCTGAAATGAACAAATCTTGCATAATTGAACACACTACTTGAAATAAACAAACTTTGCAGAATTGAACACACCTTGTAAATGTTATTTAAAATGTTTTTCAAAGAGATAAGAATGTAAACTATAACACCTACAAGGACAATAGATAACTCCACATAACAAAATTTAATTGTTGAATCAAAAGTACCATAGAATTGCCAAATAACAAAATTATAAAAATTACTTGAAAATATAAATACCAATGAAAGAGAATATCCTTTTTCTTGGAGGAGTGGGCCCTTGCTCCACCTTGAATTAGGATTTAACACAATATATTTCTCTCAAAATTAAATGGCTATTAGTGTTATTTAATTATTCATTCTCACAAAACTAACTCGGTGGATCCTCATATCTATCTTGATTATATATATATATATATATATATATATATTTTTTTTTTTTCCATCCAAATATGCCTTTAAAATCATGAGTGGTCCATAGCTATCCTTCCACCTACAGATTCTAGTTAAACCGAATAGTGCCCAGAGTAGATATGAAATTTAGAAAACTAGCTGGATATACAGTTGTTGGTCTTACATATATATATTTGGAGTGTGAAGAACTAGAAAATTGTTGGTCTATTTTTTATTGGAAGGCCCATTCTTTGCTCCATAACCAAATTTTGATAGAGTAAGAAGATCCCCATTGATTCGGAACTTCTCCAAAGTTTTGGAACCAAAGGAAACCTTTCAAAACTAACTACTAAAGTTTCGAAGTTATGTGCTAGAGTTTCGAGCTAAGTCTTTGGAGTTCCGAATCTAAGCCGCATTTTAGCCAACTTCCTCAAAAAGATGTTGGTTACTTCACAATCGCTTATCCTGACCAAATATGACCTATTTATTCCAAAACTGAATTTCCACACAACTTGTTAGAAATTATAGAGTTTTTAGACATTTGAAAAAATATGGACAATTACATCCTAACTTATATCTAGATCAAACAAAAGTTATGAAATGTAGATAACTTGATTAAAAGGGTAGTAAAATGAGAATATTCATTACACATTGATGAGGCATATTTTAGCCTCAACATCAACCTCTACCTTGGCCTCCATCAACACCCTTCATTGTGATCATGATCATGATGCTCTCATTTCTCCTTAAAAATATTTGCAGCACTCATCTAATGTATATGAGTATCAATGATATCATGAATTTGATCAATCAACCTAAAAATTTTAGTATCATGAGTGGTAGACTGCAAATCTTGCAAAGAATGAGGATATAATATTTCTTATCACGCGTTTACAAGAAAAGGGAACCTAATTGAAGCATTATCTAAGTGACACATCTCACATTCTAACAACATGTCACACACTAATTTACAAGAAAAACTATCCTTAGTATGCCCTTCTACTTCACAATATGTGCACCAAATTCCACTGTGCGTCTCATGTGCTGAATTAGCTGACAATTTTTCTAACTGTTTGGCCATAACGTAATCTAGACCTCCTAAATTGGTCTCAATCTTGTGTCGACAATCCCAAGTACCTTAGCGTGTAGGGATTCTTCAAGTTCCTCACACAGATCTATATAATTCTTGTGTGAGAGTTCCCTTCTAAAAGGTGTGATCAGTCTTCCAACAAACCATTGTGCATGATGGCTTGGGTGAATATCATAAGATAACTTTGACAAGAGGGTTTTGAAATGTGCATCATACTCCTGAACACTCTTAGTCGTACCCTACTTGATTTCCTTTAGCACGTTGATGCTCTTCTACTCAAATTCAGGTATATAAAAATATTTTAAGAAAACATCTCGAAGCGGGGTATAATCTACACAAGTCTAGTCCCAATAAAATTTCTGTACTAACTATGTGCATGTCATTGCAGTGTAGTTACAAACTGACTTTCCTTACACTATGGAGTTTTAATTCCCTTCGTACACCATAGTATGTCACACATATGCACATTCTTAGCTACATATTCTATCCCTCTATATTCTAGAAGATGAAGAGACATTTCCATATAAATAATCTTAGGTTGGTGTAGACCGTGCCCACCAAATCCGAACTGTATTTCCTCTACTCCCTGAACAACATATCCACTAGAACCCGAACCACATGATCCTCCTAATCCTCCTCCTGAAGTGGGAAATAGACCAGAGGATGCATTTATTTGTGCTCTAACATTTTTCTAAACTGAACCACCACGGTTTGCGAAGTGGTGCTACTTTCAAGTGTTATCCCAACATTCTATGTGCCCACGTTACGTGCCAATGGTGTACTGGAAAAGATACCTCCAACCGAACCTCCAAATAACATAAATGATGATTATGCCACCATAGATGAATAAGCTACCTGATTAAATCTTGAACTTGACTACAAATCAACTCTATCTATTACTACTCTACTTCCCACACTAGCTTGCTTACTGATAACTATCGTAGAAACTAGAAAACCAAGCACAAGGGCTAGGTCTCCATGAGGGATCAAATGCACACCTGCGGTCCATGTAGTTTCCACTAGCGCGCTCTCATATGAGGTTGAAGAGGGTTCTCTACCATACTTTCCCAAATGGGGAGTTCCATATGCTCGGCTCCACATCCTCTATATGAGCTCCAAATCCTTCATGAGCCATCTCTCTCCACAACGCCATTCATTCCAAAATTTTACGTTCTTTACTCCAAATCCCTCTCACATGCCTCATTAAACTTAATCGCCTTTTCGAATGAAAAATATATGGGATGGGAAACCTAGATATACTACGAAAAGGATACCTAGGCTATTAATGTTAATCTAAAATAGGACTAAAAAGTTTTCTAAATGCGTAAATAACATAAAGTAGATGTAAATAGATATGCTAAGTAAAATGAAACCCTATATGTACAAGAGAGTCGGGAGAAATAGCTTATCTAATTGTTGTAGATGGTCACACAATGTTGCAGTCTCAGAATAAAATCAATAAGTGCAAATGAACACTCAGGGACCCTACAAAGGGAAGATTTGAAGTGACTGGAGCACCTGGGAGTGTACTGGGGCACCCTAGTCTACTGTTTGGGTGCTTTGAACATTGTAAATGCTCAAAACTTACAATTGGTATGGTTGCAAATTGGTTACGAACCTTCCTTTTTTGTGTTGGATCTATTGGATGAGTTGGAAAATGACCTGCAAAACAAAGAGAAGTATCAAACCCTATAAAAATAAAATATGCATATGAATGGGTCGGAATAACCTCATCCACAAAACTAGTGGTCTTATCATTGAGCATTGCACTACATTTTAGACCTAGATGTAGTTCTAGTGTGTGTGTGCATGTCATGCCCTAGGTGCTCTTGTGCTAGTCACACTTTGTGAAGTAGCAAGCAATAGTAACTATAGAAATGTAAGTAACATGTGTGCATGGAATATAATAGAATCCCTCCTCCTATGCAGTGTGTGTGATGTAAATCTCCTATCTTGAATATATGGCACTATTTGGATGCAACCGATATAATGGATGTAACTCTAGATGGAGTGATAGTAGTGATAGGATGCAAAGACATAGGACCCTCATTATGGTCTTATATATTTATATTTATAGGGCTCTCAAGATTAATTTCATAATTAATCCCAACAAGGCCAACTGAGGAAAAGATAAAGATGACCAATAGTTAGAAAGGAACCAAAAATAAGTGAAAGAGGATTTTATTAGATTAGGGTGCCCGGGTGGGACCACGGTACCTCAGGGTGCCCCAATATAGCTGGGGTGCCCTAATTTAGGGCTAGAATGTCAGGGATGTTAGGAAATGGGTTAATAAGTGTTGGAAAACATGTGGGAAAGATGAAATAAAATATAAGAAAAAGATGGCCAAAAGGTGGGATTAATTAGTACTTTATACACTTGAGAATATTCTAAATAATAGTATAAGATTGGGCTAAATATTGTCTAAAATTCATAATTTTTTGTCTACACTTTATTTTCTCTGTCTTTATGCCGCTTAGGTCTACCATATTTCACAACACCCACTCCTAGCCCAGCACATGGTGGGGTTTATTTAGTCATAGGTTTCTCTTCTAAATCTAGGGTCACAATCAAGATTTTAATCACCAAAGGAATGCTACACAAATACAATCCTCTGGGCTCTTGCAAGAAGCTGTGTTGGTATCCAGATTTAATCTCCTTCATAACTTGAACAACATCATGAACTTGCACAAGACACTCAAGGATAGATAGATGGTTTGTATGTCATTTGTAGCTAGGAGCACACCTATCTGCTTGTTTGCATTCAAGATTTGAGGGAGTGGATAGCACCTTCAAAAAGGGTTTTGATCTAACCCTCACTGTTTTAGGTTGTGCCTATCAACCAAGGCAAGAGATCCTATACTGCAGCCCTTCTGTGGTAGAGGAGATGGAGATATCCTTGTGTTTTGCATATGGTATGGAAAGGGCCTTGTGAAAACATAATAAAATATCCATTATCTAAACTCAAAGGATTTGTCACTACTAAATGATGGAAATGCTTTCAAAACAAGGCTAGGACTGCTAAAGACATGATGAAACCCTGATATGCTTTATGCATTTTTGTGGAAGGATTGTATTCTTTTGTTGACACACAATGCAAATGTAGGGGTAGTATAGGTAGGATGAGTTAGTTCAAATGAAATTTTGTGGGAGATGCTTAGACAAGTCTAGCTGGGAATTACCAACTTCTTTGAAAACCTTTGCAGGAAATTTGCAATACCTACACAACAGGGATGCTTCCAAGGGTTTTAAATGCTCATTCAACTAGGATATGTGCACAAATGGAGGCCCAGATCTGCACTCTTCCACACAACCTTTGATAACCTGCCACAAAAGCTTGAAGTAAAATACCAACAAAGTATCCAAGAATCCCTGTTTAATCATGACCTAAGGTGCACCCAAAGGTTTACAAACAGTCTCATTATTCAAGGACAATGAAATGATTTTAAATTTGTTTATCTTTTATCAGATGAAAGCTCTTCTAAATATAAGATTGAAAATTCCATTAAACCATCAACAAGAAATGAGACCTTGTATGATCAAAGAGATCCTAAACACAAGATTGCAACATGAGCAAGAAACACAAATTGAAGACATTCTGAGACATAAGTATATGAAAAATTTGCCAAGAGATAATGCCACATAATCCAAAATCTAATCAAATACATCAATAGGGGAATGTTATAAGAACAATATTAGAGCCTGTTGAAGGCTTTACAACTGAAACCAACTCAACATGATGAAATATGATACAAAATGGAGTTAAAAATGGCTCTCAGGAGGTTTTCTTTAGAGAAATGGATTTCTTCCAGCCTTTTTGCTTGAAAATTCTGAGTACTTTTTCTCTCTTCTGTCTCCTTCCTTTTTAAAAATGCTTCAAAAATACATTTTATATCTCATGCCAGCTTGGATCCTTGTCTCCCAAGAAAAGAATATGCTTAGGGATCAAATTTGTTACAAGAAACTTTACCCATTTCATGAAAATGACATTAAACTGTAAAACAACTCGTAAAATGCCAGGGATGCATAAATAATTTAAAATATTACATGAATTTGGATCCTTATCCATCCCAGGGTCATGTTTTTGGCATTCAGACATGCCAACATGCATTTGCAATCATTTTCCACCTTTTACTTCATCATTTTTCACCTTTGCAACCTTTTATTTTCACTTTTCACGTTTTTTCATGGGTCTAGGAAAAATTTCATCAAAAACATCATAAGCCATCAAATTAGCTCCCAAAAATGGTGCCATTGCACTCAGAAGGCCGAGGGGATGCAAAATCATATAAAATTTCATGCATTTTGATGAAGAAACGTGATTTCCAAGTTTCTTGGAGTTCCTATGGCACCCAAAAACGAAATTACACAGCAACCGTTGATTTAAAAACCAAATTTTAATGTTAGCCCTCCATGTGTCAAACATATTCCCTATTTTCCCCTTTGGACTAGGTGGACATGTGTCTAAACATGATTGGGGTGGGTCCCCATCTTAAAAAACACATTTTCAACCCTTTTATGCCTTTGGAAAATTTTGAAAATTTTCCCCGCTTGCCCCTGGACCCACCACGTGTCCCTAGGTGGGCCCCACAAAACCGCGGGCCCATTTTGATGAATTTTGGCACAATTTTGACAAAAGAAAATTTTTCTCGAAAAACTCCATGGGCCCGAGCACCCATTCTCTCCCCCCTGCCATGTGGCGGTCTCCCATTCACTACGGTGTTGAAATCCAAGTTTACGTTTAACCATTTACGCAAAGCACAAAAACCTTTGTGGGCCCACGCCCCTCTTTCTGACCCTTCAAAAATGCCACGTGTCACCCCCTAATTGGAAGCAGTGGAACACGTCCAATGTTTCCCTGTTGGGGCCATGGAAAACTTTTTGTCTTTGCCAAAATTTGTAAAATTTTCAATATTTTCCCCATGCCCCAAACCTCTACCAAATTTTGGACATGTGTCCTATTTTCATTGGTTGCGGGACCTCGGCCAAAAATTTGAATTTTACCCTTTGAAGTTAAAAAACTTTAAAATTATCACAAACTCCGTGGATCCATTATACCCCTTTTGGACACATGTCACTTCGTGATTTGTGCGGAGATCCGGCTCAAATTTTAACTTTGAAATTTTGCCTCCAAAGGCAAAAATCCAAAAACATGCACAACCCCACTCCTCCCTTGGCTCCATTAGACACGTGTCCACTTCTTATTGGATGTGGGCTTTCGGGCCAAATTTTAACTTTAACATTTTAAAGTAAACAACTTCAAAATTTTCACAAACTCCACCCCTCCATGTTGACTTTCTTGTACACGTGTCCATTTCTTATTGGAGGCGGGCCTTTGGGTTAAAATTTTCCCTTGACATCTTGAGCCGAAAAACAAAAAAAAAAAATTCAAGTCCTCCGCCATCCGCATGCTTCCTGTGCCACGTGTCTCCTTCCCATTCATTGCGGGCCTTCGGGCAAAAAATTGATTTTGAGAAATTTGTAAAAATGAAGGCAAAATTTCTAAGTGCGACCTACCACCCACCAATCCTCCAGCCAACCACGTAGGCACTTCACTGTAGCAATTTGGAGCCACGGACAAAAATTTTCCTTTTTCCAAAAGTCAAAAAGTGACAAGTTATAACATTTTCCCGCACATCCTCGGCCAATAGGAGCCTGCCATGTTAGCAATATGTTGCAAAGATAAATTTGACGGGTAGGTGACACCCGTATACCATAAAAAACGTAAAAATGCTAGAGGATGCCCTGAAATTGGATTTTTTCACAAGGAATGTAGATTTCTTGGTTTTAAATCAAGTGAAGCATGATTTTACATTGTTTTCGACCTAGGGAGTAGGATTTTAACCTCAAATTACTTGGATTTGATCCACTTTGAGTTTTTCACGATTTGGCAAATGGAAAAAATGACACAACCCGTATAAGTGAAAAAATTAGGGCACAAATGGGGGAAACTTGGATTTTGTTTCAACTTAGGGAAAAATAACCACATCATGAGCATCTTGAAGGCACTCAACTGGAAAAAATGAGTTGTAGATCACCCACTCGAAAGCAAATAAAATATTTTTGACAAAAAAATGGATATAGAAAATTAGGGCAAAGTGTGCAAACTTAGAATTTGCACCAACATTGGCTCCTACTTGGGGATGGGCACTCTAGCGAGTGCCACAAGATCACAACATAGACCAAGTGCTAGAAATCCATTGGGCAAGGAGTCAAAAATGCAGAGCAGCCCCAAAAAACCAGAAATTTCACCAAAAATAGGCCAAGAAAACCAGACCAAAAATGGTTGCCAAGGACAAAAGGGCAAACCACGAGCCAACAATAGCAAAAGACAAAACAAAAACAAGGACTATACAAAATGTACAACTTGTGCATACCTCACATGGGGATTTAATCCAAGAAATGTTTTAAATGTCTGCCATTAATAGTAGCGCTCAACAAATCCCCATCTAGATCCTTGAGAAAAAATGTATTTTCTCCAATCCTGATATCAATGGCATAAGGGCCCATCCATAGAGCATCAAACTTTCCATGCTTTCCCTTGTCTTCATGCCTACTATCCCATAGCAAAACCAGATCTCCAACATTGAAGGCTCTAGGAGTGACCTTCTTATCAAACAACTTCTTCAATTTCTCTCTAAATCTGATATGCCTTTGATGAGAAGCTCTTCTTTCTTCATCTAACTCAATGATCTGATTGATCCTTGATTCATATGGGCCATGTTCTTGATCTTCCAACTGTTGGGAAAACTAAAAAGTGGATAATTACAGTGTAAGGAAGAAAAGCTGAGTTCCATATACCAGTTCAAACGGGCTCTTACCAGTTGCTCTTTTAGGAGTTATTCTATCAGCCCAAACTATGAATTTCAATTACTCTCCCCACTTCTTCTTATTGATTTCCGGGTCCTTCTAATGATCTTGAGCAAGTTCTTGTTACTGGACTCAACTTGTTCGTTGCCTTGTGGATTGTAGTTTGAAGAATAAGTCAGATTTATCCCATATTCATTACACATTGCCATCAAAGGCTTGGCTCTAAAACACATGGCATTATCAGATAAAATATTAACTAGAAATCCAAATCTACATATGATATGATTCAACAAGAAATCCATTACCACTTGGTGTGTTGCCTTCCTAGATGGAATTGCCTCAACCCATTTTGTAAATTAATCGATTCTACTGAGGATCCATTTATGACCAACACTAGAAGGATATGAAATCTCACCAATGAATTCCATTCCCCATTGTTTGAAAGGAACTTCAATTGATACACATTGCGAAAGGAAGGGAGCTTGAAGCTTTCAGTCTTCCAGAGAAACGTTGGCAACTATCACATCTTCTAATCAGCGGGGTTGCATCTTTAAAAAGAGTTGGCCACCAATAACCAGCTCTTAAAATCTTATGTGCTGTCACTTTCCCAGCAAAATGTCCTCCACAAACTCCCCCATGGAAGTCAGCAATCATCTTGGGAGCTTCATATTTAGTTATACATTTCAAGAGGACACCTTCAGGGTTCTTCTAAGCCAGCCAAGGTCTGTTATGATATATTTTTGAGAAGCCACTGAGGGATCTTTTCTAATTTTTATTCAAGTGACTAGGACAGCATAGATGTCTGAGGTAGAAAATCACATCTTTGTACCACTCAGACCTCATCAATTTGTCAAGAAGATCTTCCCTTTCTTCCTCTAGCTGATTCACTTCTACATTTTGCAAATTGCTCTCAGCCATGAGCTTGGCAAGACCCAAACCTCTTACCACTTTGTTGTTTGGATATCTATATCATATTCTTGTAATTTTTGACCCATCTACATCTCTTTCTTGATATCTCCATGTCTGATAAGATGTCCTTAACCATGGTGTGGGGAACATAAGCAACAACCTTTGAACTCAAAATGTAAGGCCTAAAAATCTTTGTTGCTTTCACTAATGCAAATGCTTGTTTTTCCATGATTGTATACTTCAACTCAGCTACTTGTAAAGCCTTTCTAAAGAAGGAAATAGGCCTCTCAGCTCCATTCTCATCCTTTTGTAACAAAACTGAAGCAATAGTGAATTCAGAGGCAAAAGAAAAGATTTGGAAAGGCCTCTTATAGTTTGGAGCTGCCAAATAGGTGCATGCTTAAGTGCATCCTTTATTCCTTCAAAATCTTGAATGACAGCCTCCTCCCACTTGATAACTTGATCCTTTCTTAGCATGCTTGTGATTGGAAGAGTTAGCTCAGAAAAATTGGAAACAAACCTTCTAATAAAATTGATTTGGCCAAAGAAAGATTGGATACCTTTCTTGGTTCTTGGGATAGGCACTTTTCTGATTACTTCCACTCTCTCAGGGTCTATCATAACACCTTCTTTGGACACAATATTCCCCAACAACTTGGCCTTTTGCATGCCAAAATGACACTTCTTTGGATTAAGTGAAATGCCATACTCTCTACATCTGATTAGCATCTTCTCTAGGTGTTGCAAATGGTCTCCTCGCTGCCTTGAAAAAACAGTCACATCATCTTGGTAAACTGCAATGAATTCATTGATATAACCAGCAAAGGCAACATCCATTTCCCTTTGAAAAGTAGCATCAACAATCATCAATCCAAA
The DNA here is from genome assembly GCA_018340775.1 of Taxus wallichiana var. yunnanensis. Lineage (NCBI taxonomy): Eukaryota > Viridiplantae > Streptophyta > Pinopsida > Cupressales > Taxaceae > Taxus > Taxus wallichiana. Next base: position 493,166,924 of record CM031234.1, read on the forward strand.
GGGCATCCTTACAAAAACATAAGTTCCCCAAGGCGTAGTGAAGGTTGTCTTAAGTCTTTCTGATTCTTTGACAACCACCTGATTGTATCCAGAGAAACCATCCAAAGTAGAAAGCATCTCTGACCCTATTACAAGCTATAACATATTCTCCACATTTGGAAAGGGGTAGTTTTCCTTCATAGATGCTTTGTTTAGATTCCTAAAATCCACACAAAGTTTGATATCACCATTCTTCTTTCTGACTGGCACAAGGTTTGCAACCCAAGATGAATACCTAGTAGGCTGAATGATACCACCATCTCTCAATTTCTTCAATTCTTCCTACATTTTCATGGAGAGAAGTGGATTAATAGGCCTTTGTCTCTATCTGAATGGCTTAGTTTTGGCTTCAAGAGGAATCTCATGCTGAAATAAATCTTCTCTATATGCCTTTAGCTCTGAATAAGACCAAGCAAGGCAGTCTTGATATTTCTTTAAAAGTTGGGCATAGGACTATTTTTCTTCTTTGCTGAGATTGCTGCCCAACCAAATCTTCCTTGGTTTATCCTTAGTTCCCAAGTTTTTCTCTTCCACATCCCTTGAAGTAGACATCTTTCTATTTATGATGCAATCAACATTGTTAAAATTTGCCTCAAGTGCAATAAGACCTTTAGGAATGGTATTTGTTTTCAATTGGATAATATCCTTTTCAAATAAAGTTTCTCTCCCTTCATTCATGCATACCATTGGCTCCCAATAAATGTTATGACTAGAAAAATCACCTTGGCATTGTAAGAATCTCAATACTTGTGCATCATCATCAAAAATCTACTAATGTTTCACATTATCTGGGACAGCTGGCCTTGTTAACACTTCAATGTCATATTCAAAAAAGGTGAAACAATGCAATTGTCAAATCTAGAACCAAGGATAGCCAGCTTATCTGCAACAACATTGGGACTTCTATCATGGTAAATTTTTTTAAAGAAATCAAACACTTCAATCAAGTAGCAAACAACATGCTTATATTGTTTCATACGTTGATTTTTTGTAGTATACAGTTTTCTTATTTGTTTGACAATCAGCTCTGAGTCTCCTTTGAAAAAAATGTCCTTTAATCCATACTTCCATGAAATTATTAACCCCAACAATAATGCTTCATACTCAGCTATGTTGTTAGTGCATTCAAAATTAAGTTTGAAGGAAAAAGGAAATTCTTCCAAACTAGGAGAAAGCAAAACTACACCAGCACCATTTCCAACTTTGGAGAAAGCTCCATCAAATAGCAAGGTCCAAGGAGAACCTATCATATCAAGGCATTCTGATTTATCCATCTTGTTCTCTTTTCCATCAGCAAAACCAATGAAGTTGTCAACATCCACATCAGCAAACAACACTTCATAAGAAGCATTGTTGGGATCTTCAATCAAGTGTAACATCTTCTTTTCACCATAGAGTTTGACAAGGCTGCCCTCAATGGGAATGGTGGAAAAATACATGTCCATTTGAACACTACCACCAACACTTACAGCCCACTTTCTTGACAAAAGCATACCCCATTTGGCAGGGCAATCAACAATTACAACATCAAGTTTTAAATTCTTACCTGGATAGGCTACAAGTTGCACTACTAAACCCTTCACACAACCAACAACTAGCACTTCCCTTGAATCCATGGCTGTACATTTCCCATATGCTATTATCACTTTGATATCCAACTCATTCATGACTTCTAGAGGCATGACATTACATGATGCACTAGAATCAAACATGCAATTGTGAAGCAACCTATCTTTTATGAGCAAAGTTGTGAAAAATGGATCAACATTCAATTGGGAATCAACCAAGGATGTCCCCAAATATACTTCAGGTGCCTCTCCAAAATCTTCCATTGGTGGTGGTGTTTCAAGGCCAGCAATGCTTTGAAGAGGAGTCTCAACAACATTTACATTTCTGCTTGGGGTAATCTTTTCTTCTTTCAATCCCAAGTACTCAAATGCTCTCTTCTTATGCTCAGGTATTCTAAGCAATTCAATAATTGGAACACTCACTTTAATTTGGCTCAAAACCTGGGCTATATCATATGGAACACTCTTTGGTAAGACAACATTGGAAGGGAAACAAGAAGGTTCATCAGATGGAGAAGTATTCTTGGCAGCCTGGGCATGAAGAGGACTGATATTTTTACATGGGACAACAGGGTTCTTGGAAATTGTTTCTTTTCTAGGATTTTCTTTGGGAATGCTTGTGAGCAAGGGTGTCTTTGGCTTGGCTTGAGGATAAGCTCCTCTAACAACTTTACTTCTAGTATTGTACTCCAAATCTTGTCCAACCGCATGACATTCATTAACAACTGTTTATCTTCCTCGGAAGGAATACCACCATCATAATTCTTGATCATTAAGGCCCTTAGATATTCAAAGTCATTATTAGGAATTTCAAAGGCTTGAACTACATCTACATCATGAGCTTGAGGAAGAGAAATAAATGGTACCCTCTTTATGCAATCCCAAAAGGTTGCAGCAGTCCTTACACTTATCACATCTGTTGATGTTGCTGCTTGTTGTGAGCCTGAAGAGCTGCCCATCATACAAATGTCATCATCCATTTCATCTTCATTATCATCATCAATATCTTGCTGGTCCATTTCACATGGAGGATGAGGAAGAAAACATCTATCACACCAATCCATATCAGCAATTTCTTGAACAACAACAACTCTTGCAGTCAAAGGGTCAGGCACCACTCTATTTTCACGTGCTTGGGGTTGTCTATTTACAGATCCAATAGGCCCTTTACCTCTATCATATTTTATTTGATCACCCCTAGGATGATTTCCAAATCTATCATGGTTTTGAGTTCTTTTCTGTCCTTGTGAACTTTTCCCAATTCCTTTCTCAGCCCGGGCTATTTTGTAAGAAATTTCTTTGTGACCCCTCCCAAATTCGTGACAACATCTTGCTAATAATCACCCTTGCTAGCTTGAGCCTTCTTAGGGTTTACTAGCTTCACACCATTCCTCTTAAGTGGTTTACCAATAGCTTTTATTATTATTTTCAATTTTAAGTGCCATGGTGAAAGCTTGCCTCAAGTTTGTAGGATTTTTGTCTCTCAAGTAATAGGCTGCCTTTTTATCAAATGCATCTACATATTTGATCAAGAAAGATTCATCACAAGGCCTCAAAATGACAGGAAACCTTCTCAATGTTTTATTAAATCTTGTATTGAAGTCATGGACTGTCTCATTCGGGTTCTTCTTGATATTTTCAAATTCAGACAAAAGAAATCTAGGATCAGTCCTGTCACCATATTGCAACCTAAATGCATTTTTCATCTCAGTCCATGAATCAATAGAGTTATCAGGTAGAGCCTTGTACCAATCCCTAGCATCTTCTTCAAGTGTATGGATAAACAACTTGATATACACATCCTCAAATTCTATCTCAAAATCTTCCATCATATTATCAAACAGTTTGAGATGCTTGATCACTAGTAATGGCATTGTTACCTTGGAATTTTGGTAACCTATTTCTCACATCTTGTGGGACAACATTTGGATAACCATCCATTCCTCCAAAATTTATAGGACCAAAGGTGTTAACAACAAATGGAGGTCTAGGCTGAGCCATATTGTTTGGTGGGGGTGATCTTGGAGGTGAAACAATCTAGTGAGGAGTAGTAATGGGTTTGATTGGAATAGATGAGTGATATTTAAAATGACAACCCCCCAAAGGCTCTCTCTCTTGATAAACTTTAGCAAACTTAGAAACCACAGGAGTAGATTTAGGAGCAAGTTTTTAAAAACACAAAAAGATCCCTCACCGATGGAGAATGAAAATCATAAGAAGATTTCTGAATCGGATCTACTTGAAGAAGAATTGTAATCTTCATAATGAGCTACTCTCCTTCAAATTAAACTATGGGGATATCTTTTCTTACAACCAAATCACCAACCACTTTCCACACTCTTCTTCCTTCTAGTTCTGAGCTTCTTGATTCGGTGAGAAACTTCTTAGAAGAGTCCTTGATGAAGAGGGATATCCTTCCCTCCAGCTTGACAGATTTAAAATACAAGTTTCAAATGATAGAAATGTGTAAGACAACTGGTATTTCAAGATCCAAACAACATGGAGTCGCCACTAAGGATTTCCACCTTAGTTGTGCAAGAAAGCACTAAAATATTATGTCAAATGTATGCTATGACTGAAAAACTCCAAAAAATGCAGATCTAAAGTATGAAATGATATCTCAAGAATGTAACAACTCAAATACTTGATCACACAAATGCTCGAACCTTTTAAACACTTCAAAACCACCAAGAAATTCCAAGAAGTCAACAAGAACGGCACCACTCGGTGTTGGTATCCAAATATAATCTCCTTCATAACTTGAACAACATCATGAACTTGCACAAGACACTAAAGGATAGAGAGATGGTTTGTATGTTGTTTGTAGCCGGGAGGAGCACACCTATCTCTTTGTTTACATTCAAGATTTGAGGGAGTGGATAGCACCTTCAAAAAGGGTTTTGATCTAACCCTCACTATTTTATGTTATGCCTATCAACCAAGGCAAGAGAACCTATACTGCAACCCTTCTATGGTAAAAGAGATGGAGATATCCTTGTGTTTTGCATATGGTATGGAAGGGGCCTTGTGAAAACATAATCAAATATCCATTATATAAACTCAAAGGAGTTGTCACTACTAAATGATGGAAATGCTTTCAAAACAAGGCTAGACTGCTAAAGACACGATGAAACCCTGATATGCTTTATGTATTTTTATGGAAGGATTGTATTCTTTTGTTGACACACAATGCAAATGCAGGGGTAGTATAGGTAGGATGAGTTAGTTCGAATGAAATTTTGTAGGAGATGCTTAGATAAGTCTAGCTGGGAGTTACCAACTTCTTTTGAAACCTTTGCAAGAAATTTGCAATACCTACACAACAGGGATGCTTCCAAGGGTTTTAAATGCTCATTCAACTAGGATATGTGCATAAATGGAGGCCTAGATCTACACTCTTCCACAAAACCTTTGATAACCTGCCACAAAAGCTTGAAGCAAAATACCAACAAAGTATCCAGGAATCCCTGTTTAATCATGACCTAAGGTGCACCCAAAGGTTTACAAATAGTCTCATTATTCAAGGACAATGAAATGATTTTAAATTTGTTTATCTTTTATCAGATGAAAGCTCTTCTAAATATAAGATTGAAAATTCCATTAAACCATCAACAAGAAATGAGACCCTGTATGATCAAAGAGATCCTAAACACAAGATTGCAACATGAGCAAGAAACACAAATTGAAAACATTCTGAGACATAAGTATATGAAAAATTTGCCAAGAGATAACACCACATAATAAAAAATCTAATCAAATACATCAATAGGGGAATGTTATAAGAACAATATTAGAGCTGTTGAAGGCTTTACAACTGAAACCAACTCAACATGATGAAATATGATACAAAATGGAGTTAAAAATGGCTCTCGGGAGGGTTTCTTTAGAAATGGATTTCTTCCCTTTTTGCTTGAAAATTCTCGTACTTTTTCTCTCTTCTCTCTCCTTCCTTTTTAAAAAATGCTTCAAAAATACATTTTATATCTCATGCCAGCTTGGATCCTTGTCTCCCAAGAAAAGAATATGCTTAGGGATCAAATTTGTTACAAGAAACTTTACCCATTTCATGAAAATGACATTAAATTGTAAAACAACTCGTAAAATGCTAGGGATGCATAAATAATTTAAAATATTACATGAATTTGGATCCTTATCCATCCCAGGGTCACGTTTTTGGCATTCAGACATGCCAACATGCATTTGCAATCATTTTCCACCTTTTACTTCATCATTTTTCACCTCTGTAACCTTTTATTTTCACTTTTCATGTTTTTTCACGAGTCTAGGAAAAATTTCATCAAAAAACATCATAAGCCATCAAATTAGCTCCCAAAAATGGTGCCATTGCACTCAAAAGGCCGAGGGGATGTGAAATCATATAAAATTTCATGCATTTTGATGAAGAAACGTGATTTCCAAGTTTCTTGGAGTTCCTATGGCACCCAAAAATGAAATTGCACAACAACCGTTGATTTAAAAATCAAATTTTAATGTTATCCCTCCACGTGTCAAATATATTCACCTTTTTCCCCTTTGGACTAGGTGGACACATGTCCAAACATGATTGGGACATTTCCCCATCTTAAAAAACACATTTTCAACCCTTTTATGCCTTTGGAAAATTTTGAAAATTTTCCCCGCTTGCCATGGACACACAATGTGTCCCTAGGTGGGCCCCACAAAAACCACGGGCCCATTTTGATGAATTTTGGCACAATTTTGACAAAATAAAAATTTTCTCGAAAAACTCCGTGGGCCCAAGCACCCACTGCGCCCTTTTATGCGTGGCGGTCTCCCATTCGCCGTGGAGTCTAACTCCAAGTTTTCCTTCAACCATCCACGATAACAAAAAAATTTGCGGGCCCATGCTTGCTTTTCTAACCCTTCGAAAATGCCACATGTTGCCCTCTGATTGGCTGCGGGGGCACACGTCCAATGTTTCCCTATCGGGGCCATGGACAACTTTTTGTCTTTGCCAAAATTTGTAAAATTTTCAATATTTTCCCCCGCACTCCAAACCTCCGCCAATTTTTTGACACGTGTCGTATTTTCATTGGTTGAGGGACCTTGGCCAAAAATTTGATTTTTACCCTTTGAAGTTGAAAAACTCCAAAACTATCACAAACTCCGCGGATCCATTACACCCCTTTTGGACACATGTCACTTTGTGATTTGTGTGGAGATCTAGCTCAAATTTTAACTTTGAAATTTTTCCTCCAAAGGAAAAAATCCAAAAACATGCACAACCCTGCTCCTCCCTTGGCTCCATTAGACATGTGTCCACTTATTATTGGATGTGGGCTTTCGGGCCAAATTTTAATTTTGACATTTTGAAGTAAAAACTTCAAAATTTTCACAAACTCCACCCCTCCATGCTGACTTTCTTGGACACGTGTCCATTTCTTATTGGAGGCTGGCCTTTGGGTTAAAATTTTCCCTTGACACCTTGAGTAAAAAAAAACAATTTTTTTTTTAAGTCCTCCACCATTCACATGTTTCCTATGCCACGTGTCTCCTTCCCATTCGTTACAGGCCTTCGGGCTAAAAAATTGATTTTGAGAAATTTGTAAAAATGAAGGCAAAATTTCCAAGTGCGACCCGCCACCCACCGATCATCCAGCCAATCACATTGTGCCATGTAGGTACTTCACTGTAATAATGCGGAGTCAGGACATAAATTTTCCTTTTGCCAAAAGTCAAAAAGTGACAAGTTATAACATTTTCCCGTACATTCTCAACCACTAAGAGCACTCGCCACATTAGCCATATGTTGTAAAGATAAATTTTTCGGGTAGGTGACACTTGTGTACCCGTCAAAAATGTAAAAATGTAGAGGATGCCCTAGAAATCAGATTTTTTTCACAAGGAATGTAGATTTCTTGGTTTTAAATCAAGTGAAGCATGATTTTACATTGTTTTCGACCTAGGGAGTAGGATTTTAACCTCAAATTACTCGAATTCGATCCACTTCGAGTTTTTCATGATTTGGCAAATGGAAAAAATGACACAACCCGTATAAGTGAAAAAATTAGGGCACAAATGGGGGAAACTTGGATTTTGTTTCAACTTAGGGAAAAATAACCACATCATGAGCATCTTGAAGGCACTCAATTGGAAAAAATCGAGTTGCAGATCACCCACTCGAGAAAATAAAATGTTTTTGACAAAAAATGGATATAGAAAATTAGGGAAAAGTGTGCAAACTCAAAATTTACACCAACAAATTGTAACTCGACAACATCTAGACAAGAGTAAGTAGAAACTATGTACTCCAAAATATAGCTATTCGAACACCACACAAACAATGATCTACAACATGTATCCAAGTTGGATCTACATCATACAAATCCTAGAATTCTCCCTGTGTCCAAATAAGTGTACGAAACCTCTAGTTTCTCTTTAAAGTGTAAGAAACCAACCAGTCATAAAACTCTATAGGAAAGATGGAAAATAACGTATAATAGAACTCATTATCTGATTTTGTTCAACCCACGAGACGTGCATTAAATTCAGGTATAATTCTAAATTTTCAAGCTTACTCTTCCTCGAAACCATCTAACCACTCTTCAATACTTGGTCAAGATCAACCAAGACGTCTTTATCATGCAACATCCTACCAAACAATTGAAAAAGAGGTCCCAAAAATAGAACCAAAATGTAGCCTAGATTTTACCACCAATAGCCCAAGGTGCACTGGCACATCACTCAACCTAAACTAAGTGCTCACCTAAAGTGCGCGAGGATACAGGGTACCTCTTTTATGTCACTTGTTCAAGGAGTTAACATAATTAAACAGATATTATAGATCCATAAAATTTAACTAAATATATTTTAGTGCATAAACCAGATCTAGATCTTAACCATATGCAAGATTAATTAAACAAGAACCATATGTAGACACAAAAATCGAGTCACAACCCCTTTTACTCCCTTTCGACTCATCAATTCAACACATGCACATAGCCATGATCCCCTTCTACACATTGATATTAATTTAATCACCCTTAATTAAATCAATATTCATCCTCACATTATCAATTAATTTAATTACTTTAATTAAGTTGATTTTCACCTCACATAGTCACCTCAATGAAGACTTATTCCTATCTTAGTAATTAACTAAGACTAAGTCCCTACTTATCCCAACTAAATGGGACTTATTAAAGCCCTAACATTTGTTCCCTTTTTCTTCTCTCCTACTTATCTAAGCGTCATTCTCCATTTAGGACTTGAAATGAAGATTCAAATCACACTAAAAATAGCAAATATCGGGCTATTTTTAGCAACTTGGACTTATTCACCTTAACTGACGCCGGTTATCCCTTGGTCGGCACCGGTCACCTAATTTTCATCAGTTAGGTTAAATAAGAGTTTCTAACTCTTTGATCAAGTTCTGAATCTGACTTCTTTGGACTTATGCTTCTTGCATTCGAATGTAAAATCATTCCAGTGACCTTGCGACCTTCCAGAGCCCATCACAACATTTAGACATCATTTGGTTCACCCATAGATTCCTCCAGAGTTCCAGAGTACACACAGGAAGCATCATGTCACCTTGTTTCTGTATTCACTCCGAATCACCACCTTCTGTAATCACCATCATCATTCACCTCTAGGATACATTCAACAAGTAAGTATTGTCTCTCCTTTGTCATTTCTAATAGCTTAATTTGTTTTATTAAGTTATCTACCATTCCCTCTATTTCTACCTTATCCGGATCTACTCTCCAGAGCCTCTGCCTTACCTTCTACCCATTTTACCTTTCATAACATGTCAAAACCCCTATATCAGCATCACCGAGTCTTAATTAAAACCCCACAAACCTATCTCAGCCCCCATTATTCTCTGATCCAATCATAAAGAGCACCCAAACCTCAGTTTTTGACATTTCTACCATATTGTCCCTACCAACACTAGTCACCCAACCGACATCAGATCACTAGCCTATAATGTTGTCGAGTCACCTATCCGACATTGGTATCTGTGGATGATAATATTTATTCTACTACAAAAAGCTCATAACTCCTCCAAAACAACCCAAAACCTTTCCCCTGTCTTACCCATACATCACCTATAACTATTATCATACTAACAAACCCCAACAAGCCAAACAACCATCTGGATTTGATCCCGACCTTGCCTCGCTAAGTTAAATTCACTTATTATATGTTATAAGAGATACTTAAATCTTATCATGTTACGAAATATTGTTCATAGTGTGAACACTTAGGATTGGTTTAGGTTATTTGGTAGTAATAGTTTTTAATATTTATAAAATAATATATGAGTGTGCAAAACAATTGTAATGCACAACTCATAGTTGAGAAATATTTGGCATATTGTGAGGACTTAGACATTAGCCTTGACTCTGTATTTATAGGAGTTCATTGAGCTATTTATATGTAATATCTACATTGGGAATTTGTCTGAATGAATTACAATATCTCTGCTTTTATTATTTTATTGTGCAATGTTTTTTTATTTGATTAAATCATGAATATTTACAAGATTTGGTATCAGAGCAAGTTAGACCGTAATGATAACCTGTAGGAGTTTGTGAGGAATTTAAATCTGGAATGAATTTGTTTCATTAGAATCAAATCTATGACCTGCATGTTTATCTACCAATAGCGGTGATGCTTCACTCGGTGAATTCATACTTGGCTGCGACGTGACTTCTTGCAATATCTCGGATCCGCAGTGACAGAGGTATTGTGTTTCTTTCCTTTTTTGGACGTAGATGAAAAAAATAGAATTGTTTTTGCCAAATTTGGAAAGGGTCTAGGAAGATGTTGGAGTTATAACTTAAAATTGCCATAACTTTCAGCTGGTAACTCAGATTAATGTGCCATTTTAAACAAAAAATGTGTATTTTTTCGATCTCTACACATTGATCCTGTGTTTTCTCATTGTTGGACAATTTTTTTTTCCATTTTTGGAAAATATGTCAGAAAATTTTACTTTCAGTGTTTAAATTTTATTGTAAGGGTGCATTTTTTACTGAGTTTGACACCTATAATGGAAATTCCATTAGATAAATTCAATGGATTAAATTTTCACACATGGAAGGTGAAAATACAAATGCAATTAATGAACAAGAACCTTTGGGGAATTGTGAGTGGAAAAGAACCAGAACCAACAAATGCTGCAAAATTGCTTGAATGGAAAACCAGGGATGACAAAGAAAAATCCATTATTGGGCTTGCTTTATCAGATACTGAGTTGCATTATATAGACTTATAAAAAGTCTAAAGATATATGGGATTTTCTAAGTAAGACATTTGGTGCAAAGGCTATGAATGCTAAATTCTCACTTAAGTTGCAGTTATTCAAGTTGAAAATGAATGAGGGTGTAACTATGTCAAGTCATATTAACGATCTTAGATCTCTTCTAAGACAACTGACAGAAGTAAGTGCTCAGGTAGATGATGAAGATGCAAAAGCTATTTCATTAAATAATTTACCTCCAAATACAGAATGTAGTTTTTACTCTTGGTCAAATGCCTTCTCATTCACTTGAAGGTATGATTTCTGCATTACTAGCTAAAGAAAAAAGAACAAAAGAAGATATTGAGGAAGAAACTTCTCTTTATATTAAAAGGAAGCATACTAATTTTTTCAAAAACAAAGAGGAATTAGAATGCTTTTATTGTAAGAAAAAGGACATAAATATTCTTTCTGTATTACTCATGCCAAGGACATCATAAAAGGAAAGCTGAAAATGGATGAAGCTAATGCAGTTGTTAAAGAAGAGTCAGAGAATGAAGAAGAATATGAACCTGAATAGAAGGAGGATGAAGATGACTACCTATACTAAGTAGTGCTTGATGGAGGATGGAGGCATAGGAGGATGGAGGAAAATTGGCATCTCTTGTTAGTCACCAACAAAGAGATTGCTTCATGGTGTTGGTGACCTTTTATTTTTGTTGTGTGGTGTGTTTACTTTATGTTGTATTAATGAACATAAGTAACATTCCTGTTTAAAGCTCTTACATGAGCATAATTTCTATTTTGTAATCCCTCTAAGTTAGAAACAATGATGTGACCAAAATATTGTACGCTGCTATGTAGTAGTTGGTTCCACTAGAAAATCATTAAAGAGTTGGAGGTTCTCTTTGAAAACCTCATATTTTTTGAGTTGTTGGTACTCATTGAAAACCTTCATTTCTTTGTAGATCATGAGAAGGTACAAGAGATAGATTTCCCCATGTTCACACTAAGGGGGTGACTGTTACAAAAATATTGTTCATAGTGTGAAAACTTAGGATTGGTTTGGGTTATTTGGTAGTAATAGTTTTTAATATTTATAAAATATATATGAGTGCAAAAGCATGTTGTAATGTACAACTCATAGTTGAGAGATATTTGGGATATTGAGAGGACTTAGAGATTAGCCTTGACTCCTTACTTATAGGAGTTCATTGAGCTATTTATATGTAATCTCTCCATTAGGAATTTGTCCTGAATGAATTAAAATATATTTGGTTTTATTATTTTATTATGTAATGTTTTGTTTTTATTTGATTAAATCATGGATATTTACAAGATATCAACTACAGTAGGAATCATTGGTTTATCATTTCTTCTTGCATTAAGTTTTATTAAACAGAGGATTAATAACCATTTGAGGAAGCTTCATGCTTCCTAGATCTAGCTCATTAGGCAGTCCTCTAACTCTTGGTATTTAATACTATTTGGTGGCCTTATTATGTTTTTTATACAATTCGCTCCTCCTAGCCAAAGGGAAGCTCTCTACAATCTGTCTAATTTAATGTCTACAACATGCACAACCTTCTCCCTATAGTCCATAGGTATTCCTCCTACACCCTTTTCCTTCTTATTTTCTTTATCGCAGACTACGAGGTGAAACATTTTGGCATGCCCTATGGGACCCTATCACTTGAGTTATTTTGCATTGTTCATTCTTAGGAATATTTTTGTGTCTATTTCCTTTTGAAAGAGTTCACATTAAACTTACTCCCTGTGAAAATTCTTCTTCTTGTACTTGTCTAAGTGAAATTCGTATTTTGGGTTACAAAGAAAATTTATTTTTATTTTGTATTGCATCAATAAAAGACGACCCTCTACCTATTCATTATTGATCTCATTGAATTTCACTTTCAATTTGGGCTTAAAAATCTCTACATTTCATCCTTGTGTATGTTGCATTTAAATCACCTAAATTTATTTGCAACCTATATGCTAGAGGTCATGACCAACTGATGGTTGGCAGGAATTAAGCATAGCTCACTTCTTACGCACACATCCCGAACTCGATTCACCGAACAAATTACACACTTCTTAAACATCTTCCTTCTTGAAATTACCGTTTTACTAATAATCAAATTAATAGTAGATCTAGCTAGTGTTCTAACTAGTCATCATATCGAGTTGTATGACACATACCGAAAGGTATATCGGGTTACATTAACCAAAATAAGCTCCCTCTTATTTTGGGTTAACTAGCTTCCTTTTGTGCCTCGGTCAAATTTTAACACATTTCAAGCACTCAAAATTTTCTGGTATTGCTTCATCGAGATAGAGAATTATTTCCCTTTCCGTAAAGGTAAAGAAGTCATCCTATGTCCTTGTATTTTTTGAGTTATGGCTCAATAGAGTTTGGAGGGAAAATTTGCCAAAGCGGACTGTGGGAAATTTTTTGGCACTTAGCCTTTTGGTTAAAAAACTCAAGGGAAAATTTTGGCCCAAAATCCCATAGAGGAAAACAAATTGTTTGAGGCCCAAAACTAAGAAAACGATGCCACATGTCAAGGTAAAGCGGTGGGGCGATGACTTTAAATTTTTCGCGTTTGGTCAAAATGCGTTAAAGGAAAAAAATAGAAGCGCGTCCCCATCGAGCAATAAAATGATGCCACATGTCTATTCATCGGTGGGAGTATAGTCATCTAGAGTGCCACAGGACCAGTCCCAGTGGTACGGCCCGATGGCATAGATAGCCATATTGTAATAGTAGTTATAAGCAGAGCCCTAGCCAAGAGAGATGAGGCCCGAGGTTGGTGTGTGACCGCGATATCCAAGCGAGATCAGGCTCGGACCTAGATTGTGATGTTGTTATCGAGTGAGACTAGGCTAAAGCCCGTGCTAGCTCAAGAGGTGATAAAGACCGTGCTCTTCCAGCAGATTCAATAGATGGCCACTCAGATGGCCTAGGTGATAGGTTTACACCAGTAGACACAGGCTCAACTGCAGCCTGTGATACTAGAATGAGATAGGCTCAGGGCAGATTGTGTAGTAGGCACCGACCTAACTCGAGCTACAATAGAGATAACATCATACCGACACATGGAGGGTACCACATGTTGCCTGCCCAGACACATAGAGATTTGGTGAAAGTAGAGGGAAGAGCCTCGTACTACAGGTATTTATATTTTGAGGTAGTTCCTCCTGAGTGATGGCAATCTTATAGTCAACAAAGATAGCAAGGGCACAAAATTTGAGAAGCCTCGGCCTCGGTGGAGCAGCCAACTACTCCTTTAGAGGGCTCAAGTCAGCCCTGATATTTTGCATATCCATGTACGCCTCTTTATGAAGGCTATGAGCAGATTGTGCTCCATGTATATTATTTTGTATTTGTACAACAGTTTTTGACACATGCCTCTGATGAAGGATTTTATTCTATTATAGATGTATCACCTTTGTACACCTCAGATGAAGGCATTTTTGATATAGAGCAGTTTTGATACATGCCTCTAATGAAGGATTTTACTCCTTTGCTACATGTTCCATTATTTTCTATGCCTCAGATGAAGGCTTTTTTTGATGTACTTGCCATGATGTGTATCCATTTTTGATACAGATATACCACACATGTATGATTTGGACATTTTTGACATGACATATGTGTATATGAGATGGACATCTATTATTTCTCATAGATAGATAGATGTGCTTATGATGTTAGATGATTTGATTTGACATGTATATGTATCATGATCTTGTTGATGTATCACATGTGTTTTGATCTCTAGATGATGTGATCTTGTAAAATATATTAAATGTTTTTTTATGTGATGTGCCATACTTAGTGGATTGGATGATATGATGATATGGGTGTGGGGGGGACAGATTTTGATATTTGTGATCCCTCTTGCCCCCATTTGATGATATGATATATGATGATTAGCTTAGCATTCATGTATGATGTATACTTAGATTTTTCTTGATATATGATGTATAGATGATGTTAGATGTGATGATATTATGGTAATGTGATGATGTGATAACAAAACACTTGCACATGCAACAAACACAATCAAATGCTAATCAAAGAACACAATGAATTAACATTATAATGCACCAAGACTCACTAGCATGCAAAAACATACCTCAATATGCATAAGCCAGAATAAATCTAATCTAAGCAAGAAAAGATGAATTCTAACAAAATACACCCAAGCAACCAACAACCTAAAAGAAAAAACATGAAGCAACTATACAAGCAACAAGCAAAGCAAGAAACAAGAAAATGCAAGTAAATGTAAGTAAATGTTTTTATAAGTTTGTTTTCAGAAACAATTTTCTATTGTTTTGGGTTTTTTGAAACAATTTTCTATTATTTTTGTGTTTTGAAACAATTTTCTATTGTTTTTGTGTTTTTGAATATTTTGAGTGTTTTTGCAATTTTTTGAAAGAATTTTCCACTTTTTTTTGCGTTGTTTTTCCAATGGTTTTCTTGATTTATGCATAGGTCACCAATAAAGTGTGGATGCCCACAACGTTAGATGTGGAATATACAAGGGCAAAGACCATGCACTTATGAATAAGAAGGTGAAGTCGTTGGATTTCCCCCAGCAGAAGACGAGGAATAGCGAAAGACCATGTCCCTCACGATGAATAAAAGAAGACAGACGGATCAAGGCTTGATAGGATTGGGCCCACAAGGAATCTCGAAGGTGGAACTAGGGCTAGGCCAAATAAAAGTACCCTCCGGATGCAAGATGCTTGTGAACAATGAATCCTCCCCAGGTGCCGGAAACTAGTTTTCACCCAAGGACTTATCTGAAGTGCCACAATTACATGGTTTTCACTTGTGGATGACCTGTTTTTTCTTTTTCTCTCTTTTTTATTTTTTTGTATTTCGTGCCATGTTTAAGCATAGAACCACTTAAGATGCATGGAATTCATGGGATCATGGAGCTCGTCACCATTGGGGTGAGAAAGTTTGTATGCCCCTATGTCATATTTGGCCACAATAACGTAGGGTCCTAACCAAAGTGGTTCAAATTTTCCTTTCTTTTCTCACTCCACTCTTATGTTGATCCGATTCTCCTTCATGACCAAATCACCAACCTTGAACCGGTGAGTTATGATTCACTTGTTGTAGTTTTGGAGACTCTGCTTACGATATACTTTGAGGTGATTAAGAATGCAAATGTGCTTCTCATCTAGGAGCTCTAATTCATCGATCTTGTAACCCGGTAATCCTCATATTTATCCAAATATTCCCTAAGAGAGATTCTCGGGAAGGAAGTTCAATTTCTAGTGGGATGATGGATTCTATCCCAAATACCTAAGAATATGGATTCACACCGTAGGAGTGAGAATGGAGGTTCTGTAAGCCCAAAGAGCTGTGTGGATTTGTAATTGCCAATTACGACCTATTTTTCTGACCATCTTCTCCATTATTCTCACCAAATTCTTGTTTGTGGCTTGATCCGTCCATTACCTTGGGGGTAATATGGTGTAGACCATTTTAACCTGATTTGGAACTACTAACAAAGACCTTTCACCATCTTGTTCTTAAATGACTTCCCATTATCCGTAATAATGGCTGCAAGAATGCCATATCGACAAATGATATGATTCATGATAAATTTGGAAATCTGAGCTCTTGTTACATAGGTTAAAGGGACAACCTCCACCCACTTTGTAAATTATTTAGTAGCCGTGATGATGTGGGTATGACCATCAAATGAGGTAGGAGTAAGTTTCCCTATCAAGTCAAGTCCCCACTTAGAAAATGGCCATGGGGTAGTGATAGGTTACAATGGTTGTGATGGAGCATGGATGAAGTTTCCATACTTCTGGCAAAGTACACACTTCCTGACATAATTGCAATAATTGGTTTCCATGGTAGGCCAATAGTAGCCTACTCTCAACAATTTCTTGGCCAAAACCATTCCATTTGTATGTGCTCCACACACCCCTTCATGTACTTCCTTGATTTCTTGGATCGACTCTGTCATATCAAGACAATGTAATAGATTCCCACCATAGCCATGATGATAAAACGTACCTCCTAAAAGGGTGTAATGGGCTATTTGGTGAATCAAGCTTTGTTTTTAACGGGAGATATCAAGAGGGAACGTGTTATCCTTGAGATAGGTAAAGATGGGCTCGTACCATGGGGAATTAGGACCAACAACATCACAGGCCAAACAAGATTATAACATGTCATACATAGGCTGGCATACGTTTTCTACAAAGAATGGCATGTCATTATTCCACGGTGGAATATGAAACATAGAACATTTTTTTGCCATAGCATCTACTTGATCATTACTCGCGCTCTTGGAATTTGTTCAAATGTAATGTGCACGAAGTACTCCTTTAGAGTGTCAACTAACTTTGTGTAAGGTATGAGCTTGTCATCCTTAACCTTGTATTCATCATTAACCTATTTGATAATTAATCGAGAATCACCCACAACCTTGTGTAGACACTAAAATTAGGTCACACTCCCCTTTGGTCCCTCGACAAATAAGCACCTTTCATCACATTCACCTAGCCATGGCCCCTTTCACCTCACTAATATTAATTTAATTAAATTAATTCATTATCCTCACTATATTTATTATTTAAATATCTTAATTTAAATAATATCCACACATACACTTCACCTAGACACCTCATCAAGCCAACTCACCCTAAGACCTATTCTTAGTAAGTTTCCATAACTAACTAAGACTTACCCAAACCCTAAAAATCAATGCCTACATTCTCTCTAACCACATTCCCGCATGCTTACAAGAAGCTCCCAGTCTAATCCGTGGGTTAACGACATGAGATCCGAGGAAATCAAGAGGACATCCCTAGTTTATTAAACATAGGAAATCCCACCTTGATGCGAAGCACCCATAACCATCACCATTTAATCCGAACCGTCGTTGGTTACCCTTTTAACCCCAAAACAACCTTATCCTCAAGGTTGGCGTAAGGTTGGAAAAATATTAAAAAAGTTGGTGAACATTAGCACATTCAATAGAGATATCACATCTTCTCAAGGAGAATTTCAGCGATAACATGCATTCAAGGAAGGAGATCAAACATCTTTTCCCGCATAACCATCCCAACAATGATATGATCTAACCAAACAAAGAGGAATGTACATGCAGCCCATACGAAGCTTTCCTTCGATTGGTGATTACCTTCACCTTCAAACCTCTCATCAAGACTGCGTCCCCCACTTCAATGGTATCCAAGACTAGAATCCAAGTAAGTAAATGTTATACTTCTCTAGTTCATTCCATTTCATCATTATATTATCATCTTTTGTTTACCTAGCCACCCATTGACCTCCTCCAACACTCACCCCTCCATATACCCATTAAAACCTCACCAAATCCTACCCAAATCACCCAATACCTCATCCCAACCAACCAAAGTCCTTTGTGTAATCACAAAGGAGACCTAAATCTCATTCTGTGGCATTCCCAAAACTCCACAGTAACTGGCACTAGTTATATCTAACTATCGTCACTCACCCTGAACTAGCATCGGTTACTGTATTTACCCATACAACCCAGAATAGTGACCTATCCACCTAATTCCCTCTCACCCTCATTCACCTGTGATCTACCTGAGACCTCTGTCAGACCTGCAGAGACCCAGAACCAGTTATTTGACCTTTGGATCCTATTCTAACCTAGCATGTTAGATTAGATCTATTTATTATTGTGTTTTAAGTGAGATACCTAAATCATTTCAAATTACAATAGGATTTTCCTTATTTACCACATTAAATTGTTTAAAATAGTGGACTAACAACCATCTAGGAAGTATCACACTTCCGGATCTAGCACACGCTAGGCAGTTCACTGCACATATTGTTTAACTCTTTCTGGTGGTCTTGCTTTCCATTATAGGTAGTTCCTCCTAGCCAAAAGGAAGCTCTCACGACCAACTATGGATTTGGAATTCATACACGCGTAACAACCCATCAACCAACATTTGAAGTGTATTCATCCTACACCGTTACCCTATCGCTTTCATCAATACTTCAAAGAAATGATCTAGAATCGGTGTGAAACACCTTAACATGATGAATGTTCCACTTGATAGCTAGATTCATCCCTACGATAAGTGCCTCATAATCTACAATATTTTTGTGTGCAAGGAAAACCTGGAGAAAAGCCTATGATATAGGGTAGCCGGAAGGAGTAATGAGGACTACCCTTGCACCCTGAACCATGAAAAGTAAAGGACCCGCAAAGAGTATTTGCCACACAATAGATTCTTCAATGTAGAGCAAGGAGGCATCTGGAATATCTAGATTCAAAGGTTCAGTGCCTTGCAAAGGTGCTTCTGCTAGCTAGTCAGTGAGTACTTGTCCTTTAACCGACTTCTGATGCACAAATTCTATGTCAAACTCACTTAGTAATATGATGCAATTAGCCATTCTACCTGTGAGGGCTGGTTTAGATAATAGGTACTTGAGTGGGTCAACTTTGGATATCAACTTGGTTTTGGTATTCAATAGATAATGGTAAATTTTTTGAAAAGTAAAAACAACAGCCAAGTAAGCTTTCTCAATTTGGGGATAGTTGAGCTCATAAGTAATGAGAGTGTGACTGAGATAATACACCACTTTTTCCTTATGACCAAGGTCATATTGGGTGAGTAGTGCACCAATAGAAAATTGCGTAGCAGAGATATAGAGAAAGATTGGCTCCCAGAGTTGGAGGCATGAGGATAGGTGGATTAGCTAAGTATTGTTTAAGAAAAGGCAAGGCTTACTGTTTCTCAGGTCCCCAGATGAAGGTGACATCCTTTTTAAGAAAGTGGGTGAATGAGTGGCATTTATCTACAAGCTGGGAGATGAAGTGGTGAATATCTTGGATTTTCCTTGTAAGCTATGTAGTTTCTTAATATTCTTAGGTGGAGGCATTTTAGTAATAGCAAACACTTTAGTAGGGTCTACCTCAATTCCTCTTTGTGATACGATGAAGCCCAATAGTTTTCCTAATAGTAAGTTGAATACACACTTCTTTGGATTCAACCTGACCTTATGATCTCATAGGCACTCAAAGATACGCCACAAAATGACAGGGTGATCTTCTCTTGTTTTAAACTTTCCGAGGATGTAATCCACATAGTCCTCCATGATATCATGAATCATATCATGAAAAATCACCATCATTTCCCACTGATAAGTAGCTCCTGCATTTTTGAGACCAAATGGCATCACCTGATAATAAAAGGTACCCCAAGGAGTCATGAAAGCTATTTTGTGTTGATCCTCTTCAGCTATCTTGATTTGGTTGTATCCCAAAAATCCATCCATGAGAGATAACATCTCGTATCCCGATATTGAATCCAAAATCATGTCAATATTTGTGAAAAATAATCCTTAGGGCAAGCCTTATTAATGTCTCTAAAATCCATGAAAATTCTGATACCGACAGGATTTTTTGGGAAAGGGAAGATGTTGGATATCCATTCAGAATAATCAATAGGCCGGATGAATCCTGCCGTAAGAAATATTTCTAGTTCCTCTTTAACTAGTAGGGCTACTCATGAGTGCATCTTTCTGAGCTTTTGTTTGATAGGTTTAGCATCTGCATGCACAACTGGGTTATGCACAACTAAAGTTGGGTCTAAGCCTGAGATGTCTTTGTAGGACCATGCAAACACATTTATACACTCTCGTAGTAGCATAGTGAATATCTTATGTTCTCTAGTCGAGAGGAAGCTCCCAACTTTACTATCTTCGGTCCTCTTACGTACCAATATTTACATCAATAGTTTCCTCGACTAGTAATTTGGACAAGTCCCCCATATGCATAGGATCGGGAGGAAGGTTGAGATCTTAATCTAAGGATGTCTCCGTGATATTTTCATCCTTGGTGTTATCACTTTCATTTTCCTTTGACTTTTTTACTTGTTTGTCGGCCCAAAGTGCCTCAAAGAGGTTTTCACTATGTGACTTAGACTTTGATTTTGTCGAGGCTTTACATTGGAACTTTTTCCCTTGCTTTTTCTTAAGTTTTGTTGACCACAAATCTCATCCTCCTCACCGAAGTAGGTGAAGGTATCCAAGTTAATAAAGAAACCCTTCTTGTGCTCTCCAATGGGAATTATATTCTTTATTCCCATGAACTCTATGATAGCCTCGTCATTCTCGAAAAAATCTAGTGACATGTGACGTTGTTGGTCCCATTCAACAAGGGAAGGGTAAACAAGGTCAAGGGTTGGTTCCGTAGGGGTTATGGTTAGGAAAATGTTGTTCATGAATAGGTTTGTGGAGGAAATATCCTCATATTGGCTACAATGGGAATCTGTATCATTGTCTAGATAGTCAAAACTATCCTCGTGTTCAGAAAAAGTAGTGTCTTCGTTATTGGGGTGTGCTCCATAAGGGCGAATCCCAATGCCGTATCTTTCTATTTTAAAATGTGGAAGAGGCACTAGTTCTCTCTGTCCTTGTTTGTTTCTTCCACATCCTAGGCCCTTGTAGCCCATGGAGTACATCATTTTACTAGATTTCTCGTATGCGGGGTTCGATAACAAGATGGCTGAGTATCCTCTAGGACCCAAGTTGTAGGTGGATCCAACAATTTTTCTTCAACTAACAAGCCTCTAGGTAAGAATGACATAATAGTGTGTTCATTTCTAGGTCTTCTGAACTGGTAATTTGGTCGACCTCTAGTCTTGGTTGACAAGGAGAGGTATGAAACCAAGAGAGCTTGCTGTACATTATATTCTCTGCAGCCATATTCAAATATTTCCATCTCCCATGAATCAAAAGGAGAGGTTGATGTTGACGCACCATGGGTGCAAGAACTGAGAGAATCTGAATCTACACAAGATTCCATGGCCTTATATTGGAGAGGGACAACTATATCGACGGAGGGACATGCATATGTGCCCTTATGTGCAAAGCTATTGAGAGCTTTGTAGTGAGCGAATGGATCATAATCTCCTTGAACGTAATGGTGTGTCCCTCATGCTTCAATTTAATGACATGGTTCATGTAAGGGACACACCGTTTATACACGTTTGGAATTAGTGATCCCATCTCCAACCACATTTTTGTTTTTGTTAAAAACTTCAGCTTCTCCATGGGTTTAACATTTTGATTATCTCTAGATTGGGACTTGAGAGTTCCTTTTGTAATGAGAGCTTTCTCTATTTGAACCCCTTTTTTGATGACCTCCTCAAAAATTCAAACACAATGCATTTGGAGGTGGAAAGCTTATCCGGATTGAGGTTGGGTATAAAAATAATAACTAGCTATTTTTCAGGGAAATCACAAGGGAAGCGGCTAGCTATCCCTCTCCACCGTTAGAGGAAGCTGGAAAAAGTCTCATTAGGGTGTTGTTTGGCACCACATAAATCTACCATGGTGACATCACTCTCTATGTTGTACAAGAAGTGACGCACAAACCTTTTTGCCAATTCTTGAAAAGTGAAAATCGATTCTCGAGGTAAACGTGTAAACCATTCCAATGCTTGACCTCCTAGACTCTTGGGAAAAAGTATTATGAGATAATTGTCACTATAGGAAACCTCTTGACATGCCATATAGAAATATTTGACATGATCCCATGGATCCCCTTTCCCTTTATATTTGTCAAATTTTGGCATATCAAATTTCTTAGGAAAGGGTTGAAGGGTCATAGTCTTGTCAAAAGGATAGGGGCATAATTCTTCATATTGATACTTTCTAATACTCCCTATATTGCTCTCTTGAAGGCTTGTGAGTGTTACTTTCATATATTGTACCTCTTGTGTGAGAAATTGTTCTCTAGTGGGAGAAGCGGGAGATATACTCGGTGATACCCCGTATCATCTTCTTCTTGATTTTCTCTATGGCATTCATTGATCTTAACCTTAGGCCTTGACTTTTGAACGTTTTTGCTTTCTTCCTTCGCACATGAGAGGTTAGCAAAGCCAATTGTTAGCTTAGGCTACTAATCTGTTGTTGAATTATGGTTTCTTCTTCTAAAGGTTCCTCCTCTTCCTTGTTTTGTGGGGGTTCTTCACCATTCTCATGTCCCATCGTGTTTTTACGTGGCACTTTGATAAAGGGTATTCTATGTCCCACTATCTTATTGTTTCCTACGTTGGAGGTAGAAGCATGTCCATGCGTCAAAATATCCTCCATGTTGATGAGGGGTCATTCTTCCTCATTAGCGTTATTCGTAGGTGGGATTGTTTCACTTTCAGTGGGCATTTTGGCCCCTAATTCTACGACCCGTGCTAGCACTCTATCCTTATTTTTGAAAATAAATTCATCTAATAAAGTAGGGTCAAAGAAAAATTTTGTGTGTGGGGATTCTAACTCATTACCACTATGATTGACCATATCTTCTATCTCTTTTTCTATAGAAAACAGAGGCCCCATCATGTCCAATAAAGGGGTTTGAGCCTTGTCTATTAGAGGCTTCCCAAGCTTGTGCTTGTTGTTCCTTGTATGTTTTTTTCTTGAGTCCTAATCATGTTTTAAGAGCCATGATTTGTGATATTATCACTAGGGTAAGTTGTAAATGTGTTTAAAACTTTATGACCACACCTAAGTGAAATGTAAGATAAATTGTCAAGAATATGAATGAATAACAATGTGAGAATACCAATGTGATAGAGTGATAAATCACCAAAGGACGCAAATGTTTGGTATCGAAGCCTATAAAATGAAGTACCGATAGACTACATCTATAAAAGTAGTTTAGTGTCACAATATAATTAACAAGATGTTCTCACATATGCCACGTTTAAGAGAATGAACAAGACGTAAGTAAATACAAAAATTTAATGTGACCTCCTAACAAGATATACTAAAAGCGAGTTCAAATTCGATTAAGACCTATATCCCAAAAAGTTCCAGTTACAATTTGTGAGTGACACAACAATATCACCAAGATATGTTAACCAAACTTTGTGAGAAAGTAAGGTATTGATATCAAGATGCTATTGATATAACACGCACAAGCGGTAACACCTAGCACTCTTCAAAATCGAGGTAATAATAGAATCGAACAAAAATCTCAAAGTATAGCTAGGAATAGTTAAAATGTGTGCAGTGTAACCTTACAATATAGATATTTATGTCGAGTTTACAAGAAACAAGACGTAAATAAAAAAATTATAGTGATACGATACAAACAAGGTAACCCTTTTAAGGAATTTCAAGATGATGAACCATGCCTAACTACAATGATGATCTTGACGTGGGTATCAAGATCAAAATGACCACCAATGATATGAACATGTCTCCGCACACTTTAGAAATTTAACTTACCCAGCCACAAACATGGATGGGCGTAAACAAACAAAAAAGTGGCAAAAACAATCGATTGGTAACATAGAGGTAGTCACCCTTATTCTGATCAACAAAGTGTCAAAAGAATGTGGAGGAAGCAACTCAAAATGGGGATGAAAAATGTTTGCCTCACTTTGGTAGAGTTTTGCCTCACCCTAAGGCAAGTAAAAACTAAGCGAAAGTAACGCGTCACACATTTCACAATGAAAATATGGTTCACAACTCAACACTATTTTAGAATGGTCAAAGTGGGCTCCTGCCAAAGTATATTTTCCTAGGTGGTTCTCTTGTCATAGGTGTTACAAAAATTATCCACGAGTAGGATGATTTACCTAAATAGTCCCAACTATCTTGGGAGTATCTTGAATTTTCCCTTTCAAGCACAGTGGGCAGTAAATGCATCCATCGTGTACTTAAAAGGGTCACGTAGGGACAACTTGTAATGCTATCTCACAAAGGAATCGCTAGTCAGATAGGTAGTGCAGAGAACTTCCCATTTCATCCACAACGTTCCCTCTAGCGTGGACTACTTTGGGGCTCCTGGAACCACCCCCATTGTTGTAGATTAAGGTGTTATGCCAAAGGGGTTGAGTTCCGGTTGAGCGGAGAGGGACGTACCATTTTCTGAAACCTGCAATACAATGTTTTGAATATGTTGTTCTTTTTATCTTGTTTAATTAGGTGTGGTTTTCTTGAAACACCTTTTGACAACCTATATAACAACTGTATTAGTAGTTTTTGACTTCATTTTGATTCCTCCTTTCTTTGACAAGTGAGGTGTTTTGGTCTGTATGAAAATTTTTAGTAGTTTTCCATTAAAAGAGTAAACACTGTTTCTGATTCTCTAGATCATCCAAGGATGCAAGAGAAGAGCATACGTGGTGTTTCAAAATCCAAAAAGATACTAAATGGAAAACACTTTAATTTAAACATACCAAGTTAACCAATTCCAATTCAAATATTCCTAACAACCTTAAAGAATAAAAAGGACTTAAGAATCATTTATGATTCCCAAGATCCCCAAGGGATGCAAGGGAAGAGCATACATGATCTTATTCCTAAAACATGTAAAATTTTATCTAATCAAGTAAAAGCACATAAAAACAGCCTACAAAAACAAGTATGTGATTAGATCAAACCTGCAAAAATGTTAGCACCTCAACACATTAATGTCAAGAAAACAAAAGGACACGTACGGCTCTATTTTGGAATTTACGTGTGAGTTAGGGCAAATATGCCACTTTTTGTTTTTCTAATTTATAGTGCACCTGCACCACCCAAGAGGTGTGTGCGCTACCAAAAAGACATGTGCGCTACTATGTGTGGTTTTGGCTTACCGTGTACCTACGCCACTGAGAGGTGTGTGCGCTACCAAAATAATGTATGCGCCACCTTCAATAAAAATAGGTGGAAATTCAGATAGAATGCTTGCACTACCGGAAAAGCATGTGCACCACAAGAAAAGTGTGTGCACCATCGGAAAAGCATGTGTGCCACCGCTTTGTAAAATAGTTTCAGATTCTGACGAACACTCTTGTCACCGTAAATGTTTTTGCGCCACCAAAATGGTGCATGCACTCGGATTAGGGTTTATGTGCTAATCTAATAGGTTTTGAACTATAGTGAAGGTATAGTATGAAAATTAAATATGGGCCCAGGTTAGTGCATCTGTGCGCTAGTTAGGGTATGTGCCTCGGGGTTATGTGTATGCGCCAAGATCGATAAACAGAGAACCAGGTTTTGACAGTGTGCTGCATCACCCAAGAGGTTCTGCACCACCAAAATGTGCTGCGCTCTGAAAGTGTGCTTGTACCATCCCTGTAACCAAATTATGGTAAAAAAACAAGTAAGCTCACAATACTTCAAATTTTGACAAGTTAGTTTAAACATGGAAACAACCCATTAAAATGATGGCTATGAACAAGACCTTACACATATAAAATTAGTAAAAATTCCAAGAAAATGAATATTAATTACTATATGTGCATATCAAAATTTAGCCAAAAAATTAAATTTAAACTAAAATGCCAAGGGACTAGGTCCCACCGGTGTGCCAAATGTGTGCATGTGTTGTTTTTAAACTAATGCTAATACAAGTAAAGACTAACACCTAAATAGCCTTAATTAGCAAAAATTAAACAAACTACTTAGCACCATCATGATAAGAATTAAACAAGGGTTAGATGCTAACATTCATCAATATACAAAACTTTGAAACTAACAATGTTAAGCATCTAAATCCTCTATTCTCTAACAACAAAATAAATGAATGGACCTAAATAGGCTCCATGGCAATAAAAATGGTTGTCTTTAGTATTCCAAGAACCTAGGAATGAGGGCTAGTCAAAGTTGGGCTACAAGACCCTTTTGACACCTCCCATATGACCTAAGCACTTAGGAAAGAGGCTTAACTCTTCAAGATGATGAACTCTCAAGAAAACAAAAGGCAAGCTCTTAGTCTATTTTGTTATATGCTTTGCATTTGTTTTCTCAAGAAGTTTAGGTGTAGGTATAAAGGTAGAAGGAGGGCTCCTTATATAGCCCAATGGATAAAGGAAACACTTCATCCCTTTGCATGTGGGATAAAAGTAAAACATGATTAGGAATGGATAAGGTTGCTTTATAAAAGGTAACCTTACTTTAAAAGGGTTTAATTTATGCTTAGCAAGTCATGGGAGTTGGGGGTGTTTTAATTAATCAAAGGTGATTAACTAATAGGTAGATGTAAGCTTATAGAAGCTACTTAGAAGAATATTAGTATGATTTAGGCTATTAGAAGGGGATTAAATCAATTAAATATTGATTTATTAGTTAAATGGAAGGGAAAGCTAATTAATTAATAATAATTAATTAGTCTAGATAGAAGGGGTGAATAATTAATGGAAGGTCATTAATCAGGATGTTAGTTGGATAGGTGACTTAATTAATTAGTGTATTGTAATTAATTAACAAAAATAAGAGGGAAGATGAGCGCCTTTGACGATATGTCGTCAATTTGCGAGAAAGGAGATAATTAGCACAATTTAAGTATTTAAATTGCTTGGGTGTAATTATGGGTGTCTACATTAACATTGTTCTTGAAAGATGAAACTCTTTGTTAGGTTTATTTGATTGAATCAATTATTTAAGTATTCGGTTTTGTATCTTCTAAGCATGTTTTCTATTTCTTAAAAGAATAGTGGGTTTGTGAAGGGTTTGTACTGATTCTTCCTCTTATCTTATTTATTTTGAATGAGTAATAGAAATCCTTTCCAATGCATAACTCCTTCCTCTTCCATTTTCAGAGGTAAGTTTCTCCTTTTCATTTCTTGAAACTGTAGGGTAGGAAGTTGACTCTCCTTTTCTGAA
Organism: Taxus wallichiana var. yunnanensis; assembly: GCA_018340775.1. NCBI lineage: Eukaryota > Viridiplantae > Streptophyta > Pinopsida > Cupressales > Taxaceae > Taxus > Taxus wallichiana. The sequence continues at coordinate 493,194,381 of CM031234.1, forward strand.
GATGCATATGAGAATTCAGTTTAATTGAATGATAAAAGAAATTGTAAACCGTTTACTTTTCAGCTCGTTCTCCTTTCTTTATACAAAACCTATCATAGGTATAATTGAATCAAATGTATTACTTTATTAAGTAATTGATTAGTAGTTGTTACTAATTACTTCTCTACTTAAATTATATTTAAGGAAATAATAATTGTTTCAGTTAATTGAAATGAAACATTGTTGCTGGGAAATACTTTTCTATTGTTAATAAGAGGCCTAATCTAAGAACTTATGTTATATTTATTTAATCGAGAATTAGGCTGTCACACCTAAATTTTGAATCTATTATTTATTTAAAGTTGAAGGTTGATTCATCTTAAAATGTAACGATGCTGAAATGAACTTGTCTTCACATGTTTTCTGGAACTTGGTAAAGATGACAAGAAGGTCTTGATTCTAAAAGTAACTTTTTTTGTTTATCTATTGAAGTTAAAATTTATATTTCAAATTCAGAATGAATTATGAAATAATTTAATGTTAGGAGCTGTTATTTGATATAAATGAGTAATTGTTTAGGACAATACTTATTTGTTATAAGTCAATAGTTTGCTAATTATATTATGATCTTTTCTTTAAGTAAATTCAAATTGTTATGTGTGCTTATTTTATGGTTGTTATTACTTATGATTTATTTGGATGATTACATTAATTGTTTCATTAAAGCAGAGTTGTTTTAATGGAACAATTAGTGGAATGCACTTTGTTTTAATGCTTAGTGCTTATCATGCTCAGTTCAATGAACTGACCCATGCTAGCAATTTTGTAGATGGAATTTGTAAGTGATAAAAGAAGGAAATAACTTTTATGATGTATTGGCTGATTTAAAGTCGGCTCTTTTAAAGAGAACTCGATTCATTCTTGAGATGTATTGAAAAGGAAAATTTGTATTCTTTAATGATCTTAGTACTTGTTTGACATGCAGTTTGTCTGAGATGCATAGTCTTGTAAATTGTGTATTTTATCATGATGAATTGAAAAGATTGGAGGTTCACTTCAAATTGTTGTGTAATTTCTCTTGTACATTTATGAAGGTAGTTGGAATACTATCTTGTTGATATTTGGCATATCTATTTGTATTCTTATTTTTGTTGTCATTTGATAAGTTGGATGAAGAGAAATAGTTCAATCTCTCTCTTAATTGAAAGCAACTTGTTAAGTTGCATAAGATTACGTTCTTTATCTAAATAATATATAATGATAATGGGATGTGTATTGAATATACAATTAAACTATAGAAAGTGTGAAAGATATAAAAGGTATGATAAACCCTAACACATAACCATGTAGAGAGGAAGACTCTTCCTCTCTAAAAAAATGTAAAGTGAAATAATGGTGTTTATGATCGTTAATCACTCAGACTTCATTTTCTATGAAGTCTTCTCTAGTTGAACTTGAGTGGTTGCTGCACCTTATTTGAACAGTTGAGTTACATTAATTTAACCTTGCAATGTATGTTGTTCTTTTTTGGATAATTGCTCGACATGTCATAGTTACCAAACATAAAAGCAATCATGAGTTAATGAAGTTCTTTAATATTAATTAAATCAAATATGGATGAAGAACTTAAGGGGTGTTGGATTTAGGGTTGGGCAAGGTTTCCGTAATTTGAATCTTAATCCAAAATTAATTAAGTGTTAATGACCTCCTAGGGGTATGTACATCGTGATGAAGTAGTTTTGTCGGATGTTGGCACACGCCAACTACAGAACTGTACCTGTGTGAAGACTAAGGTCTTCACGAGGATACAATGTTGCAGTTGACATGTTGCAACACCCTTCCACATTAGTTCATCTAGATCTACACACATCTGGACTTGAAATTAGTTTCTCTCTAGGCCAAGCTAGCAGTATGAATTAGAATAGGAAGTAGCTTTCTATGACTCAGGGTACCTTGGCACATTCGGTTGACTTAGGTCGGATGAGTATGCCCATATACCCTAAGTCATTGTGAGCATCTCCCTATAAAAAATTATGTCACTAACTCTGGGTTAGAGTCAAACCTTAGGCAAGTGGATTGAAAAAAGTCACTGAAGACCATTCTAGATAATAGAAGAGTGAGGTGAAGGACGTACTCCTATTTGACAAGTTTACCATCTTGGAATAGTAACATGAACACTATGTTGGAAATATTTGGCCAAAGTATCGAAAACTTCTGGTTACATTGTTCGATGTCACCTTGTTTAACGAACATGATTTCAGATGAATATTGGTAACAAATATTCATATAGGTTCTTTAAATAGGTCACTCAATACCTAGATTAGGGTAAGAAAACCAAGTATACGTAAAAGTATTCAATACTTAGAGACAAGCATGAGAGATTGAGTCATGCAATGAGAGATTGGTAATTCACCGAGTCATTTACAGCTGCATATGGTTATCTATTATGAGATTGATTGGCATGGAATGTGTGTTCTAAATTATGTTTTATTTAGAACAGAGAACATTGTGTTAAATTTTTTTCCTTGTTTCTAAAGTCTTAAAATGGGAATGTTACATCTTGGTATCAGAGCTGAAGGTTGCAGCTCTTGGACCTATTGTGTCCATAATCTGATAAAACTTAAATTTTCTTGTTAACAGAAAATGGTTAGAACAAGAGGAAATGTTACAAATAATCCTCCACCTAAGGAAGGAGCAAAATTCCCAAAAACTCGATGATATCCTTACTTCCTTGTTGGACACAAGAGATTGTTTGGTTGTACTTGAACAATAAGTAATGGGAAATGAGGAGGAAGAAGATGTTGGTAATAATAATCAGCCACCTCCTGAGGACAACACCAATTTGGGTGTTGATAATAAAAATGTGAACATGCCTAATCAGCTAGAAAACAAAAAGGCTAGGCTGACAGATGAACTCACTAATGATATAAAAAGGATAAGTCCACCTAAATTTGATGGCACCACATTAGGAGATGGAGCTGAGAATTGGCTTAGTGAAATGGAGAAGTACTTTGCAATAAGGAATTTCTCGGAAGAAACAAAGGCAATTTGGGGAGCATATCAACTTTCCCATGAGGCATCTTCATGGTGGGACAACCATAAGGCTGAGTTGAATATTGATGAAAATAATATCACATGGGATCAATTTAAAGGTTAATTTAGGCAACGTTGGCTGCCAAAACTTTATTATGATCAGAAAATGACTGAATTTCAGAACTTAGCGCAAGGAAAGATAATTGTAACTAAGTATTGGGAGCAGTTTACTAAAATCCTTAAGTATGTACCTTAGTATCAAACTGATGAGAAGTTCAGGATACAAAAATTCATCATGGGATTGAATCCCATTATAGGAGGAGAGGTGGATGTTCACAACCTAACCACTTTGGAAGGGGTTGTTGAAAAATCCATAAGGTAGGAATAGAAATTAAAGGCAATTTCTGCTCATAAGGAGGAAGTGAGGAAGAAAGTTTCCAAATCCTCTTCATCATCTCTTACACCTAAGAAAGGACCATGGAAGAATTTTGGTATGAAAAGTAAGTTTTTAGCTGATAATAATAAGAAAATAAAAACAAATAAGTCTGCTGGAAATCCACAAAACAACTTTTTCAAGAATAATAATAACGGACAAAAAGTCCTATGGAGGCCAGAATGATAACTTTAAGGATGGAAACAAATCTGAGCCTAAAAAGGGACCTGTATGAGGCTGCTATAACTATGGAAAGGATCATTACACAAACCAATGTCCTTTGAAAAAGGATGATCATAATCAATAGCAACACAAGATACACGCTTGTAGTAGCTGACAAATAGGCTAAAAAACAAGTCACGCCCATAGAAGTTCCGGGTAAGTTATTTGGCATACATGTAACTATTCTTTTTGATACAGGAGCTACAAAATGTTTTATTTCTAGTAAATTAACATCGAAACTAAAAAGAAAAGATGGAAAAATGGATAAAACATGGATTGTACATTATGGAAACAATGTTGTTCATATAGTTAGTATGTGTCTTTTTGGGGCAGTCCTTGACTTACCTAGTTTTTCCACTAAATTGATCTTTATGTTGATCCTTTGGAGTCTTATGATGTAATCACAGGTGTTAATTGGTTAGAGCATGAGCATAAAATTATGAATCCGCTGAGGAAAATAATGAATTCATGGAATGATATCCACTGTTACAAAACTACAGTGATGTGTTTCCAGAAGAGTTACTAGGTCTTCCACCCAAAAGAGAATTTGATTTCACAATTGAAATCAAGCTTGGAACCGAGCCTATTTCTAAGGCACCTTACTGAATGACTACTATTGAATTAGTAGAGCTTAAGGAACAGTTCCTAGAACTTTTTTCTAAGGGTTTGATTAGACCGAGTGTTTCACCTTGGGGAGCACTGAAAATATTTGTGGAAAAGAAGGATGGAACACTTAGATTATGCATTCATTACAGAATGTTAAACAAAGCAACAATCAAGAACAGATATCCACTCCCTAGAATTGATGATCTATTTGATCAGATGCATGTGGCATTAGTATATTCTAAGATAGATCTTTGATATGGATATAATCAATTATGGATTAAGGATGAGGACACTCATAAAACAACTTTTAGAACAAGGTATGGACATTATGAGTTCATATTTTTACCCTTTGGATTAACAAATGCACCGCGCAGCTTTTATGAATTTGATGAACAATATTTTCAAGAATGCTTAGACAAATTTGTGCTTGTATTCTTGGATGACATTCTCATATATTCTAAAAGTATTGAGGAACTATTGGTGGTGAATCATAGCACCCCACTGAATGTTTGCAACTCGATGGGTTGAGAATTTCACAAGTGATGCATAACATGGAGCTTTTCCCAAGTGTGGGACCTCGCGAATGGAAAAGCTCTCCGGATGAAGGCCGAGTTCCTATTCCTCTATTCGGATGCAAACGTAAAAAATGTAGAGGTTTACTCAAAACCTAAACTAACTTTCCAAGGAGACAAGGTAAGAAGATGCATAAAGTAAAACCTAAACTACAAAGGTGATGCACCGAGAAATGAATAACACCTGTCTTGCCAATAAACACAAACCATAAAAATGCAATGCAAGATCATGCACAGATAACCAGATTTGGTGAAAGATCAAGAGGATGCAAATGAACATAGAGAGGGTTTAGAATCATCCACAGACATGCATTATTTTTTCCAAATATTGACACAATACACTACAAAATGCCAAGAGGCAAACTTGCATTACAGTTTTAGATGGGAGGTTTGAACTCCACAAATTCACCTGCCAAAGAGAAGAAGGGAGGGGAAAAACAAGAATGTCCAACCTTTAGAAAGAAGCCCCTCCTTAAAATTTATAGGAAGAATGAGAGAGAAAAGAGAGAGGAATTCCAAATCTACCCCAACCACCTCTAGGTTGCATTTAATTCATCTCATTATGGTGGTAGGTGAGAACCCTAGCAAACCCAAAAAGTGGCGAACTATATTTTGCATTTTTAAGAATTTTTCCCACCCAATTAAAGATATCCAATCGTAGTTGGATAGAGGACCTTGTAATCTTTCCGAAAAGTCCAACCTTGCATTAATCCGAGCTCCCTGTGAAAAGTTATGGCCATCTGAATATCTGGGTCAGGGTCTGCTTCCTATCAGCACTCAAAATGTTGCGCCTCTTGAAGGTGCGCCTTGGTGCATCCATCCCTATGTTGACATAATCTTACATGCACCTTTTACCTGTGCTAAGGGTGCATCCATTTTAATGTCGACATCCCTTGTTGTCGCCTCTAACTTTGTGCTTTGGCGCGACTTTTTGCATGTCGACACCTCCTTACCAAGCGCTAAGGGCGCATCCATTTTTATGTCGACATCCCTTGCATGCGCCTCTTACTGCGCCTTTGCGTGACTTTTGCATGTCAAAACCTCCTTACCACATGTGCCAAGGGTGCATCCATTTTCATGTCGACATCCCTTCTTTGTGTGCCTCTTACCTGTGCCTTGGCTCGACTTTTTGCATGTCGACACCTTCTTACCTGCGCCAAGGGCGCATCCATTTTCATGTCGACATCCCTTGCTATGCACCTCTTACCTGCACCTTGGCGTGACTTTTTTCATGTCGACACCCTCTTACCTGTGCCAAGGGCACATCCATTTTCATGTCGACATCCCTTGCTTTGGATGCACCTCTTACCTCGCGCCTTGGTGCAATAAACATCAATTTTTGAATTTCTTTGATTTCCATATTCTTCTACTTGTCTATATCTACAGGGAGATATATACAACAGGAACACCATGAGCATTTGAAGATAGTTTTGGAAATTTTGAGAAAGAGACACTTATATGGTAAGCTATCTAAATGTTCTTTCTATGACACATAAGTGCACTATTTGGGTCATGTTATAAGTAAGAATGGAATTTATAGATCCTTCTAAAATTATAGCTATAACTGAGTGGTCTGCACCATAGAATGTACATGAAGTTAGAAGATTCATGGGTCTTGCTAGTAACTATAGAAAATTTGTAAAATATTTTTCCAAATTTTTGCACCAATAACTTCATTACAGAAAAAGGATAAGAAGTTTGTTTGGAATGAGAAATGTGAATCTGCATTCAGAACTTTAAAGGATCAGTTAACATTAGCACCTATTTTAGCTATACCAGACCCTAATGGAGACTTTAGTGTTGTAACGAGATGCATCAGGGAAGGTCTTGGAGGTATTTGGTTACAAAATGATCATGTCATAGCTTATGAAAGTAGAAAACTAAAGTTACATGAGTTGAATTATGCTCCACGTGATTTAGAACTTGCTTTGCCATTGTTCATGCACTACAAGTTTGGAGGCATTATCTGCTTGGTAAACCTTTTGAATTAAAAATTGATCATCTTGGGCTGAAGCATATTTTCACTCAGCCAAATCTAAATGCAAGACATCGAAGATGGTTAGAGTTTTTGTCTCAATATGATTTTGACATAAATTACATTAAAGGTAAGGAAAATAGAGTAGCTAATGCTCTAAGTTGTAGGAAGCACATTTCTAATCTTATAACATTAAGAAATCAGTTTAAGGATGAAGTAAAAAGTGTTATGGAATCTGATTCTTACTTTCAACAAGTAAAAACAACGCTTGTTGCAGATCCAAATGATGTGAGATATAAAGGTTTTCACTTTGACAATGAAGGAATCTTACAATTTGAAAACAGAGTATACATACCTTCGCTAAATGATTTAAGAAAGAAATTGTCAGCAGAAATTTCACAATTCATATTTCTCTAGACACCTGGTATTACAAAGATGCTTGCTGATATAAAATAACAATATTTCTGGAAAGGGATGAAAAAGGATGTTATTGATTTTGTGACACATTGTTTGGAATGTCAACGTGTTAAAGCTGAACATATGCATCCAACTAGTTTATTATATCCTCACAGCATACCGCAATATAAAATGGCAAGTAATAAGCATGGATTTTGTACAAGGGTTGCCTATGTCAAAAAATAAACATGATGTTATTTTGGTTGTTGTGGATAAACTAACAAAAGTAGCTCATTTTATTGCTGGTAATCTTAAGGATGATTCTCCTATTTTGGCAAAGAGGTTTGTACATGAGATTTTCAGATTACATGGAGTACCTGAACTAATCATATCTGATAGAGATCCTAGAATGACTTCAAGGTTTTGGAAAACCCTTAATGTAGCTCTAGGAACTAAGCTAAATTATGCATATCATCCAGAAATGAATGGACAGACTGAAAGAGTTAATCAAGTTTTAGAGGATATGTTACAAATGTATTGTATGGATCAGCAGTATAAGTGGGAAGAGTACCTTCCATTAGTTGAATTTGCATACAATAATACATATCATGCTTCTCTAAAGATGGCACCTTTCGAAGCATTATATGGAAGAAAATGCAGAACCCCATTAGTTGGGACAACATTGAGGATAGAGAGATAATTGGACCTGAAATCCTTACTGAAATGGAACAACAATTTAAAATGATTTGTGAATACTTGAAAGAGGTAGAAAATAGGAAAAGAGTTATGCTAACTTGAAGTGGGTTGATAGGAAATTTGAACTCGATGAGAAGGTCTTTCTTCGGGTTAAACTGAAAAAGATTTCTATAACTTTTGGCAAGGCTACCAAGTTATCACCTCATTTTGTGGGACCTTTTGAAATAGTTGAAGTAATCAACCATGTAGCTTATCGTTTAGCATTACCTCCTGCTTTGTCACGAATGCATGATGTTTTCCATATTTCTTTGCTTAATAAATACATTTCAGATTTATCACATATGTTAAATTGGAATTCCTTGAAAGTCCAAGACCCGGGATAATCATGGTTAAACCTTGCGAGTGCTTTAGAAAATTGCCATTTGTGCTTACGAAATCATGAAAAAATTCAATGTAAGGTCAATGGGACTAGTTTAATGAAGAAAGTGCAACTTGGGAAAATCTGGAAGATATGAAAACTACTTTTCCATACTTATTTGAACAGAATTGATTCTATTGACTGATATAAATTGTGATTTAATTCTTTTATGACAATAAATCTGCTAGTTTTGGGTAGATATTTATTTATTTTAAATAAACAGCTATGTAAATGCTGATTTCTGGAACTTTAAAATTCTGATGTGTTATGAACACATGAAAAGAAAGTGGATAAACTGATTGTCCTTGATGCAAATTGTTAAAATAAGATAATCATCGAGATAATGATTCTTTTAGGAGGGAAGTATGTAACACCTTTGACAAATTGTTATCTTTCCTCTTTTGCATTGCAAGCATTGACATGTGATTTTATTGATAAGATGTGTTCCCTTGATTGTCGAAATCATGCTTGCCATGGATAAGTCATTTCTGCTCTTGATTTCATTAAGCTGAAATGTAGTAGCTTGCAAAGAATCCCTTTTCACTTCTGATAGATGAGTTGTAATCTAGTAATGATGTTGCAAAATTATCTCGATTTAATTAACACATCCTTGGATCAATTCCATTTATCTAAGATATGTTTTAAATCTTCTTATTTGATCTGAATGGTGAACTGACATTTAGAGGTTGAAGGACATAATGGAATAATTTTTTTATGTTTACAAATTCTTTTATTTTTCTTGTAAGATCGTGACTGCATTCCCTTGTATGTTAAGTGCTTGAGGTCTTCTTGATTGATCTCTTCAGGACACTAATTTCATCAAAGTGGTAGGATACCCTTGAACTTTGGAGAAAAAATAGAAACTAAGTCCTAGGCACTCTGTGAGATCTATCCTAATGGGATTCTAAACTAAGGTTAATGTACCTATATTTTATCTATGCCTATTTCATTCAGTATAGCATCCTGACCTAGGTTGCATGTTCTAATTAGGGTATGAGGGAAATAACCTAAGGTGATGCTAGGTTTATTTCTAACCTATACCTAATACTAAATAGATATGAGCTATGACCTAACCTAAGGTGGCAATTTACCTATAGAAATGTTTTTAAACCTAAGGTAAATACTTCTAAACTATCCTATGGTCATATCCTAAACTAAGGAATCTATCCTAAACTAATGAAATGTGGAAATGGGACCTAAGGGTTGTATTACAATTGGTAAGTGCGCGGAGTTCTAAGCTATTAATGTGATTTGATTTTTAGTATTAAATGACAATGAACTGCCAGTTTAGGTAGAAGCATGAAATTTGGTGGAATCCATGTGGAGTCATCACTAAGGTTTAGTGATGCATGCGAGAAGTTGAATTGGGTCTCGCCAATTTTGGATGGCGGTGGCGAAGAGAGATAGGTGGGAATTTGAGAATTAATGGCATTAATGAGTCTTGTTTTTGGTGAGCAAACCACCTAGGAAACTATGTGGGTGGATTTGTTGGAGGTTGTTTGGTCATTCATGCTCTCTGATTTTTTCTCTGCATGGAGCTATCTAGTTCTTCAAACCAATAGTTCTATTTTCAGTTTATGGCTATTTTTGATTTCCTTGGTCTATTTTCGATTCAAGGAAAGTATATGAGACATTGGGGAAAGAGATTTTTGGTTGTTGATCTTGCTTGGAGAAGAAGAAGAGTTGGAAGCTCAACTGGAAGTATTCTTCGAATTGGCAGAAGCACTATCAGGCATGATAGGCTCTATCCATTAAGATTTCTTGCTTTTCTCTAAATGTTTCATTAAAACAATTTTGCTCTCTTGAGATAAATGTTTTCTGTTTTTTTCTAGTTATTTGCTTTCTGGTTGAAATAATCTCTGTGCTTTTGGTTTTGGAACCCTTGCATGATAATGCATTTTTGGGTGTTTTCTCTGAGTGAGTTAAAATGGTGAAATGCATTTATATCTGTCGAGACTTTTGTGTTTTGATTGGATTAATTACTCTGGACTGTCTTCTCGAAAAGAGTTTGAGTAGCTAGTTTTTGACTTAAGCTTCGAGCTGGAAGTTTCTTTTGAAAGTAGTATGTAAATGGGTACTTTTCTCGATGCATCTCTGAGTTTTAAATTTGTATTACTCCTTTTGCGATCTGTATGGATATATGTTTATTTCATTGTGTGAACATGAACTTGCATGAAAGTGAGGAATGGACATCTTGTTTGTATTTATACTATTAAAACTTGCATTCTTATACTGAATGCCTTTGCTTGTTTTGAAAGGTAGAAGAATACCCTTTTTAAACTGTATCCTATTTTGTTAAGTTTATACTCCTTGTTTAGGACTGTATTTGTATACTTTGTTCTTCAGTATGAACTCAAACTTGCTTAAAAAACAAAGGGTAATGGGTGTTTGAGGTTTATGGAATTGTTGGTGTTCTGTACTTCAACTTGTATAAGGTCTTAGAAGAAATATCATGTTCTTATTTTATTCTGTCTAAATCTCCTCTTCTTTGAATCGTAATTTGATGGGAGTTGGGTAAGTTTTGTTATTTGGAATTACTGTTCAGTTGAACTTGTAGGGAGATAAGAATGAGAGTTGTCTTACTTGGGTTGTTTGTTACTGGAATTCTCTTCTCCTAAAACTCGTAAGGTGATTACTGGTTTATTGAAATTTGGAAGATGAGATGGTTGTCTTGGTTGAAGTTCCTTTTGATATTGTGATACTCGGTAGTCAGCCTTCTCCAAGCCGTTATGGTGATTATCTCTTAGGTCTGTTTGACATTCTTAAGTTCATTTTTCTGTCCTTTTTGGGCTTGGGTGAGGTGATGAAAACTTACTTGCCAGAGTTTGGAAACTTCCTTGTAGTTTGTTAACTCACATGATATGAGTTGATTGTGGTACATTCATGGGAATCGTGAATGTATAATCAACGTCTGGATTATTTCTTTTGTATTTGGAACCATCCAAACTGTTCCGGTTTATGAGCTTTATTGATTTTTGTTATTTCAGTGGAATCGAATGTCTTGCTTATTCATGGTAGTGTGCCACTGAGCCTGACTTGTAGAAAGTAAAACCTTTCCATTTCCTTGACCGATTGTTTTTGTAGTGTCCACAAAATACATGCACAATTACAACATGTGAAATACCAGGAATTTTTTTTTTTGACTTACATTGCTCATTACAAAATGCCACAAGGACTCCAAGTAGAACAACTCAACAACATATACAACACCTACATCAGTCACCAAATCACATAGACACATGACTATGCCATATACCTATTTATACCACACTTTACCAAATGAAAGAGTACTAGAAAAAAACCAACCACGAGACAAAAGACTCAAGGATTGGCGAACCCACAACACATCATTTCTTTAATTGCATCTTAGTTACGATTAACATTCTAAGAACATTATTGTGCAAGGATAGTTTTCTTTCTTTTTTTTTTCTACAAGATCTTAAGCTCATTCCACCTTTAATTTACAATTCGATCAATTTAGGTTGGCTTCCTTTATGCATCGTGGAACTTTCCATAATTTAATTGCTTATTTGGCACAATTCAAATCACATATACATTACTTGATTATCTTGTTCTTATATTAAGAATATGCTTCTCAAACGTTTATTTAATGTTTAAAATTTACCCTTGCTACACAAGTGCAACTAACGTGATGTCAAGATGAAATCTTGGGATTAAGGAAGACATAGATTCGAGATAGCTTTTTCCCCAAGAACATCCATCGATCACGGAATAGTTATCTCGCTACCATGGTTGTTAAAGTTCAATAACTTATGGACTTCTATTTATATTTATATATATTTTGTTTTCTCAAAGTTTGGTCGCACCAAGGCAATTTATATTCTTTGTAACACATGAAGATGTTTAAATTAAGTCATAAGGACTCCCAGTGACATTATTCCTAACCTCAAATTTTGGTTTTACTCTCATATGATTTACTTTTGCGTCGCACTAGGGTCTCATTATTACTATCGTTTTAAACATAAGAGTTAAAAAGTACTTGTCTAACATATTCAAGAAGAACATGGTTAAGCTTAATTCCAGTTTCACCCAAGGCTTTAATCTCTATTATAGGTGTGATTAAGGTTAAAATGTATTTACCCTATAATCCTTTCATGAAAGATCAAGGCACTAAATTTTCACAAGCCCAAGACAAGACATTTATCTACGAGGGACAAAAGGGTTCACTAACGAGAATGCAAAACATAGATCAACTATATCGCGATCTTCAATTAGGTCATTTGGATCCAACAGAGATTTCATTCACTGATGAAGTTAATTTCTAGATCTAATTTCATAAGGCCCAGAAAACCAATAGGATACAAGGGAGTAATATCTCTACCTATTTCATAGATGGGAAGTTTACACTACCTATTCATTCCTTCTAAGAAGGACTCATAAGGTGAATTCCAAGGCGATCTTCACCACTTAGCCTGGTGTTGGACTTGAAGAGAGGAAATTCTTCTCGCGATTACCAAAACTAGAAGGAAACCGCATACTTTGGATAAAGTTGGACCATGTCATTCCTAAAATATGGGTTCATGACAATGTCACTAAACCTAATGACTATGATGGTAACTCCAACTAGGGGTTTTATTTACCTAACCTAGGAGGTCTCATCGAGTGCAAAGTTTAAGGTCGTTCTACGGTTTTAAATTTATTATATGGTAAAAAGGATCACACATGCGGAAAGTTATGCACGAATATTTTATTAAGGTTGAGTGTTTCCATTAAAACTCTTTATTATGTTTGCAAGGTAAGAAGAAAACCCAATAATTAATTTAATCATTTATTGAATACTAAGAAAGTACTACAATATATTAACTTCAATTTCAATTACCATATATATATCAAATATTTTTTTTTACCTTACACAACTAAGAATCAAATTGAATCCAGTGAATTAGATGCACATTTCCTAAGATATCCCTAAAACTAGCATCTCATACATATTAACAAACTTTAGATATAACTTTTCAGTACAAGAGACTACATTATACAGTTATTCATTTTACAATGACCGATAAAATTTTTAATAGTAATAATAAGATCACACATCGCCTTTTTTCGTCGTCATTCTTCCATCCTACAAAACCCATGTGAGCATGATATCAGTGATAAATCGCTGGCATGGCATCCACCCTAAACAATCATAATTATCATTTTTCAGTTTCCCATTTACCTCTGACAATAATTACAATTTGCAATCGAAATAAAAAGGTCTAGAAACATGTATTCATTGCATTTCATTTCACTTCACTTTGTAACCCAGGAGAGAGAAAGAGAAAGGAAGAGAGAGAAAACATCATTTTGTCAAAAGTTATAATACACACAACAAGTTTCATTATAGTGTTTTAAACAGTTATTTACATGTGTTTAAACATTTTCAGGGTGATTTGGCAACCTTACGAGGTCCCACAGCTTTCTATTCTTACATTTTCTCACTAGCTACAAAACATTCAAAATGGGCTCGGAGGCTAAGAAACTACTTCCAAAGGTTATCTTCTGATGAGCACGCACTCCACGATTAAATTTCTACGTGTCCCCAGATATACCAAGAATTCATAGCAACTGACGGAATTGAAAAAGAGTGAATGGTTTGCGTTTGGCGGTTAGTTCTCCGGGGCCACTGGTCGTAGTTCACCTAGTTGTAAACTGACAAAAGTTAGCTTGAGGGCCCAGAAACCGCATCCAAAATGACATTTGATGGAGGAACATGCAACGAGACATCTCCTACTAGTTCCCCTATATGAAGAGAATTCATCAGAGTTGACGGGACTGAGAACTAGAGAACCATTTTTAAACGGCAACAAGTTTTCTGGAGCGACAAGATGAAATTGGACCAGTTTGACCTCATCAAACTGTGACCAGAGGCCTACAAAATGGCTTCACCAAACTATCCTGAAAAGTGCTCTTTCCTATATTGAATGTTCCATGCATTTGTCTAGTATAAATGCTAGAGGTTTGTGAAGACGGGAAGAAATTTCTCCATTTAGGTTTCAAATGGCGGTTCAAAACGAAAGCCAACTTTCTAGATTTAACAGCTTTCTACTGCTGTAAACCAGTGTAACAGGGTTCCTATAAGAGCATCAAAAGGATGTCATATGTTTGTTTCGGGTCAAACCAAAGGTCAAGGTGACTCCTCATATACCAAGGTACATGAATGGAACTTCACATCTCGTTTCTAGGGTTGCGAAGGGTACTTAGTGAGTCTCCAAAAATTGCAAAATTTAACTATTTAAAACAAGGAGAAGGTCAACTTTATCGATGGGGAGTCAAATTCGTCTGGTCGATAAAATGATATTGGAGCGATCAAGAAGGGTGAGAGTTTTCTAAATCATCTCAAAGTGAGGGTGATAGTTCATGGTTTAAAGTAGATGAGTTATAAAGACTTCGAGAGTTGCGACATGACACTTTATTGTTTTGCAAAGAGTTGAAGGGACATTTAACTATATTGAAAATCCTGATAATTTAAAATTCTATTTAGTTGCAAAAGAGAACTAAAACATGAGAATTATGAGAGGTAAGGAAATAAGAACCATGCACGGAGAATGAAGTCATTCGAATCCAGGGCTTCAGATTCAACATCTTGCTTGGGCACTTCACAACCAGTTCACGAGCATCCTCAACTCTACTAATTTGCATACACGTCTACCGTGAAGTTGCATTGCAAACCAAAACATCTTGTTTTCTATGCCTTGATGGTTTTTCCAATAGAGTAAGTAGTTTCTTGAGCGTTTCTAAAACCTTTTGAACAGATCCATTATGTGCCTATCTTGCAATCCTGGCATTCCATGAGGCAACATTTCTTTGAGGCATTTTGTCAAACAATTGACATTTTTGTATACATATCTGCCATAACACTTTCCGCAACTATAGCATATGAAAAATGTCCTAAGACTGATCGAAGCCCTTGAGATCACGTTTTTATTTTACTCAAACCAAGCAAAAACATCCTCACAACCGCCACAGGTTGATGGTTAGGGTAGGTTCCATAAGACCACATCTCTTTGAGGCATTCTGACAACCAGTCCAATGCCTTTTAACAGACCCATTTTTTTTTACATATCCTGCTATCATTGCAGTCTAGAGACCACATATCTTTCAGGTATTTTGTCAAACAGTTCACATGCGTTGTGTATGCCTTCACATTTTGCATACAAGCTGATCTGGGTACCTGACAAGACATTAAAGGATATTATCTCCCCATGATGCTTTGATGGATGTCCATGCGCAGTTCTAAAGCTCCCATTTTGACAGCAGCTGGGAGGTTATCAACAAAGGTTGTGGGGTGTGGCTTCCAACCTGCCAACCATATTTTGCTTGGAAAAGTTCCAATGCAGTTTCAACAAAACCATTTTGTGCATATCCCAAAATCATTGCAGTCCATGGAACCACATTTCTTCCATGCATTTAGTCGAACAGGTCGCATGCTTCCACATTTTACATATGCATCGACTAGGGCACTTGGATGTGGAACATCGACAAAGTTCCTCTCGCCCATTTGCTTTGTGATGGAGCCCACACAGGTCTAGGCACGGGCTGGAAGGATGCTGGCAATGTTACAAATCAAATAGACAGAAATCCTCCTCCATTTTGCTTTATTTTCCCACGCAGGTATGTGGCGTGGCCTAGGAGGAAGCTAAAAATGGCTATGGAGTCTGGCTTTACCCGAATCAAATGCATTTTCTTGCAAGCTTCCAAGGCCTCTTCAACAATACTCATTCTGAGCAGATCCCTGTGCCCCCAAACCAGCCACCCCATGCCCAAAACTAATGCATTCCAAAAGCCAAAAAGACAAAACCCTAACTACATTTTTTTTTATTTCCTCCACTTTTCCCTAATCCCTTTTACGAGGATTTCATTTATTTATTTTTAATTCCTTTTATATTTATTTATCTATTTCTTTTTTTGTTTTAATCTAAAATGTCATAAAACCCTAAAACGAAGTAGACAAATAAATAAAATATAACTTAAAGTCAATCCATTACCAGAGGTGAAATTTCGACACAAAAGCAACTGATCGAAGTCGGCGATATGAGTTATAATAGTATTATAAACATTATTTTAATAATTTTACAGCTTAATAATGATAATAATTATTAATCCTATTAATGTCGACGACCCGACAAACTTGAAGAGCCGAGAACCAAATTTTCCTTTAACCGGATAACCATCCATGACGCTACGGGGTCCACAGTTTGGGGTGTCGACAATGACCCGAAAGGCAAGAAGGAGAGGGAAGGTGAAAAATCTTCACTGCAACCTAGACACGGTCAACAACGGTCAATGAAAACACACACACACTAGTCTCCCAGGCTTAGCAACAAGGTCGTCATGCCAGGGACTTGGGAACATCAAACGGGGCATTACATCCTCCTCCCCTTAAGAAAGCATCATCCTCGATGCGACATACAATGAAGAAGGAGAAATGGTAAACAACAAGGAACGAATAAGGTGAAGGCACGTGCTAAGGTTAAGATTTCAGACACAAAAGCACGGTCACGGGGTGGCCCTAGGAACAATAGGTAGAAATTTCAACTTTCAAGGTTCTGTGAAGATTGACAGTTCTCTCTTATTCGTTATTTCATTAATCTCTTTCCATTAACATTATTCTTAATTCAAGTCCTTTAAAATTTCATTTTTTCAAATTTTAGTTTATTCATTCCTGTGGGTTCCCATCATGAACTACAGTCATAACACCCTACCAGGGTCATACACAACACCAAATTTTCACAACATACTTTTACATACTTTCACGACCGTACCACATCACAAGGGTTTCACCAAACCATGGAATGACAACGAGTAGACCACATAACAATTAATTTCCAACAGTTACATCCTAGACATAGATCTAGTACACACATATGACTAACAAACAGAATCAACACGCTAATACATATACAACGGGTATCACATGACTCACAAAAATCCATGACTATAATGACATAGTTCCAATCCAATATCCAATAGTCCATACCAACCAAGGGGAGAGTCACGCCACCAATCATAACAAAGTCTAACTAGACTCACAAGAGGACACATAACTCACTATACCAACTCCACACATAACAAGACATCACGAAACAAACCCCAGATATCTCCAAAAGTACCAGGTAAAACTCCATATATCTCCTAAAGTATCATAAAGAAACTCCATATACTCCCCAAAGCATCACCAGATAATCTCCATATACCTCCCAAGAGGAAGAAACATAGTGCCAGAACCAAGTCGGGTCACTCAACCATAGAGCCCCATCAAAAGTCTCGGTCACTCAACCATAAAGTTTCATATAGAATTAATAGGTCACTCAACCATAGAGGCTCGTCTCCTTTCACCTTTTAATGAGGCCGTGTCACCCTATGTCCTTAGGCACATAGAGCCCCGTCACCCCCAACCCAAGTGACATAATAACTCGTGGTTCAACAACCCGCTAGTTATCTATAAATCCTTGTGGCGTACCCGCATACATAACGAAGTGGGTCCATAGGTTCAACCACTCCATGGTTAATCCCATGACCCTATTCTAGCACATTACGGCATTAGAACCAAAGATAACAATCTAATCAAACGCCAAGTGGAAAAATCAAAATCCTTGGGCTAGGCTACAAAAATTTCAAATATGAAAAGAAAGTTTTAAAACCAAGAAAAACAAATGACTAATTATTCTTGGTTAGTGCAAAATCCAAATGTTAATGCAACAATTAAATAAATGCCCAAAATATAAGAACATATCAATAAAAAAATGGCTGGTTCTAGCTAAAAGAGATAATGATCAATTTACGAATAAAATACGTAATGAGAAAATAGCATAGCACAATCACTATGTGGCCTCATACCGCCACCAAAGGGGTACTCATCGAGTTCTTTGGCACTCGGACATCGAGCCTTAGCTCATGAAAATATACATGTAACTGAGAATGAGTATATCAAATAATGTATCTTGCGCCATCTCTCGCACGATTCATAACTCCAAACTCCCACAAGGATCAACATAGTCAAAATCACATAGGATTATTCAATGAACAATCCAATAGGAAAGAGGAGGGGACACAAGGTCAGTGCATAAGTTGAGCCTAAGGTGGTCTCGCACCACAATATACCGAGAAAGCTCAAGTATACTAAATAGATAGAAGTGGGTTTTTAGTCTATATAAGATCATTATCCAAATTCACCCCCAGGGTTGAATTGATAACATACATCAGAATTCTCAAGTCCTAGGTAAATTGATTGATCCAGGGCAAAAAATCATATTTCCAGGGTTCCCTCATATTTATCCTAACTCTCCTATCCAGGTTGAAAAGAGCAAGTTCTGAGAAAAGGTGAAAAAGCTGCAAAAACAAGCTTGGGCGAGAAAGAATTGTGAAAACTAGCTAAGTCCTAGTCCTCGCAATAGTAGGGACGTGAGGGACATCGAGACGTGGATCAGACGAAAAGCCTCCAGGCGGCCCACAAAGAAAAGGGACATCTGGGACAGAAGGACGTGCAGGGCGCGAGAAGCGATCGGCCAAAGGAGGAAGCAAAATTGACTAGCATTGAGCAAAACAGATCTGGGAAATCTGGGCCGTGAGTGCATGGAGGACGCGAACCAGCCGGTTCACCCGAAACAGAGAAATTTCGTATTGGGACAGTTGGGACAAAGGGACGCGTGGGATGCAGATAGCCGAAAAGTCGAGAGCCAATCAGATTGTGCCACGTGTCATCGGTAGATAAGGGACAAGGAAGCCCATTTCGGGTGGATCGGAGGATTCTGTCCCAAACAACACTAGGACATCCGGGACAAAAAGACGCGAAGGGCGCGAAAAGCCGGCAGACCCGCGGACCAATCAAATCGTGACACGTGTCACAAGGGAGAAAGTCCAAAAGTCAAAGGGCGAGGTTTCAAGCACTGACCCGAGCCAATCAAAAGAGGACACGTGTCCAATGAAGTAGGAAAACCCATGGGATAGAGAGGAGAGAGAATTACATATCCAATCAGCGCGTGCCACGTGTCATCTAGGTGGCAGAGCGCGGGAAAATTTTCAAAACGCATTTTCACCTGTTTTGTGCCCTAAATCTTCAGATCGACATATCTTTCGATCCAGAGCTTGGATTTGCACGTTCTTTATATCAACGGAAAGCTTGTGAAATTATCTACATGATTTTGGGGTTAATCTTGAGTTTTGGTGTAGTCTGAGAGAGAAAATTGAGAAACGGATCTGACGCATGTTCATGGCCAGAAGTGACATTCCAGCTGACCAGATTTAATGCAGAATGGGTCGCATTCTCCTGTAATCCGGTCAAAATGATAGGGTATGGGTTTGTAAGGTCCCCCATGCCATTTTAATGCACCTGTAGTCAAGAAGGGATGGGCTCTCATGTTTTTGTACGTTTCTGTCCCCTGGGCTCGACCCATGCAATGTAAAAGCCAGATTTGGCTCATTTCGAAGGGGGAATATTTTTTGGGCATAGCAACTTCTTCTTTCAGCTCCAGCAAGTGACTGAAGCAAGGATCAGACCTCTCCAAAGATTGTAACAGTTTTCTTTTACCTCTCTGAGGGTGTAATGCGTGTTTTTGACACTGAAAAGATAATGCAAGCTCTGTGAATGGGTTTCAGTCCTCTGTTTGTATTATTTGCTTCATTTCAGATCCTAAATTATACCTTATCAGTCTGTGTATGTTTTATGTTGTGAACTTTGGTCTGTGTTTATTTGCATGACAAATATGTTTCACCACTCCTTTTGGTGCATCACCATCTTTAGTTAGTTTCAATTTTTGCACTTCTACCCCTATCTCCTTGCAAGTTAGAGTAGGATTAGGATCTAAACCTCTGTAGTTTTGCAAAATATAGATCTAAATCAGAGGAGTTTGAGGAACCAGCCTCTAATCTAGAGATTCCTCTCTCAGTTTTACAAGTCCCCACACTTGGAGAGAGGTTTCCATGTTGTGCAATCACACTGGATGCTAGAGTGATCAACCTAGAAGCCTGATCTACATCCAGGGGTGTTGTGAGTCTGCAACAACAGTTTTGGCACACCCAGGTGGGACACTGAGGTTAGATTATTTCATCTTTTAGAGGTGTCTCATTATCAACAACAAAATTTAAGCCATCGTGCGCCTGCAATAATAGTTTTGGCACGCCCGGTGGGACTAGAGGTCTCATTTTTATTGTAGTAGGGTTGATGTGCATCTGCTGCATTTTTCTTGCTTAAAAGAGCTATTATTTGCATATCTGGTGACTCCAAGGGGAAGAATCAACTGGTTCTAAGCTCAGGCCTGAAAACTCATGAGAAGAATCACCACAAGGTCAAGAGTTGGAGAAGAAGAAGTGCTGTTTGAATACCTGTAGTTATCTCCAAGAAGAAGGCAAAGAGGAAGAAGGATTCAAAGGTCTCCATCTCCACCAAACAGAACTCTCTCAACTCCTCCACCTGACAGGCCTTTCATTCAGTCAACAAGGGTTTTAAGACCAATCAGAATGGCTCAAAACAACCCCTACGTCTACTTCACAGGCAGCAGCCCACTTGCTCTCAATGCACAACATCCAGTTCCTATTGTAACCTTGAAGAACATTCCCTACTTCACTGGAGAAAATCAGACTACTCCAAGTGATCATGTTAAAGATATTGCTAACCTTTGTGCAATTCATGAAATCAATGAAATGCAAGTGGCCATTCAAGTTACTGGCATCTTCATTCAAGGGTAAAGCATTGCAATGGTTTAGGAGCCTTGAGCTGGTTCTATCACAAATCGAATCACCGTGTATTGCACTTCACGAGCAATTTGGAGAGAAGGGAGACAACTTGTCTCTTTTGGAGCAGCTAACAACCATCAAGAGAGCTCCCAATGAGTAGCTGACTAACTTCAACTTCAGATTTCAAAGGTCTTGGGATAGGATTCCAGTGGCAGTCAGGCCAACAGCAGAAGGTGCTTTTCTATATTACCTTAAAGCTTTGAATTTTGATATTTCTATGTTAATTCAATCTATGGGAGGCATAACCTTACCTGCTGCTTATAGCATTTCCATTAGAGCCGAAAACCTGCCTTATTCAAGCCGGTAAACTGGCTCCTAGGCCTCCCATGCCCTTGTATCCAAACTTAGAAAATCCAAGCACTAGTCAAGCACCCACTTTGGCTCCTGTTCCCACCCCTAGAAATCAAAGTTCAAGTGAAACTTCTACTTCATCCTCTAGTGCTTCAAATGAACTCCAAGAGGTCATGAAACAGTTGCAAAATTTGGGAAATGAGCTGGTTACTATCAAAAGACAGCAAGCTCAAAGTGCTAGACCATATCAGCCTCAAGTGCAATACCAGGCTAGGCCCCCATACCAACAAAATAGGTCACCAAATCAGGCTGCAAATCAAAATCAAAGCCAAGTAAGGCCTCCCGCTAATAGACCATTTCAGCCCTATAACCCCAATGTCGTATCTGCTTCTAAAGCATTAGTGCCAGTCCAAAATAACATGGCCCAAGAATATGATTGGTGCTTTCCATGCAACGAGCCTCATAACCAATCCATGTGTTTCAATGGTGCTCTCAATCAAGCATTGATGGTGACAACTACTGGTGTGGAGGGTGAGGGTAGTCAAGGAAACAGTCAACAACAAGAAACATTCCAACAGCAATCAGCCCCAAATGACACCACATTGGTGAACTGGCAAGCAGAAGATTTCTGTGGCATGAATCAAGCAGTTTCTCAAGGTGTTGCAGCCAACACAAGGTCAAAAAGGAGGAATTTGGGTGAAGAACAGCCATTAGCCCCAGCCAATCCACAACCTCCCATGGTTCCACAAGTGGTTGGCAAGCAAAATCCAAGTTCAAATGCACAAGGGCAGCCAAGAACAGCCCCTAGGCCAACTCAAATGCCAGCTGTTGCTGCCCACGTGCAAGGAGTAAATGTGCAAACCAAGGGACAACAGAGAGATCCTTCATCACCATTCAGTATCATTGATCAGATGAAGAAGACAAACGTCAACATATCAATGTGGGAATCCCTATCCATCCTAGGACAAAGAGATCTTGCAAGCTTCCATGAAGGACTGGCCAATTTCAAATCAGTGGGTTCAGATGCAAGACAAAGTGCTTACAAACGCTGCCCAGCCTAAGGGAAATCATGGAGGACAACAAGGTAAAATGTTGAAGCCCCCTCCATTTTATGTTTCATTGATCATAGAGACAAGTTGGTACATAATTGCATGATTGAATGCTGGGAAAGTAGTTCAGTAATGCCCAAGCAAATAGCTGATCAGCTAGGGCTTCAATATGAAGTCATCTCCAAGGGTGTAGTGCAATTAGACGGGACAGCAGTGACAACGGTTGGAGTAATCAAAGGTTTGAGCCTCACACTGCACGCATGTCCCAACGTAATAGTGTTACAAGATGTGTCAGTCATAGACCTTCCACCACTCTTTGCCCTATGTTTGTCAAGGGACTTCACGGCCAAGATTGGAGGGTATTTGTCTGCTGATTGGTCACACATGCTATTCAGAACAAGATATGGAACTAAGGCCACAATCAGATCCGAACCTATTGCAAACTTCCATATTGAGCCTTACACTCCAAGTCAGATTAATGCCAATTGCTCAGCATTTGATCAAGAAGATCACCCTAGCACTGATGAAGCTGACACTAAGGTTGGAAGCATCCCGGATCTAACTCTTGATGAATGGGCAAACAAGATACATGCTTTTGATCCCTATCAAGAAGTAGAAGAATCTGAGCTAGGAGTCTATTGTATACATGAAGAAAATCAACCTATTCCTAGCATCACCAAGCCAGATCATAAGGACAAGAATGAAGTATGGAAATTGTTCTTTGATGGATCAAGGAGTAGACAAGGTGCAGGAGGAGGAGCTATGCTCATTTCACCGCAAGGTATAAAGTATTACTCAGCCTTCCGTTTTCAGTTTTCTTGCTCAAACAACACAGCTGAGTATGAAGCCTTAATTCATGGACTGCACTGGGCAATGAAGAAAGGCATCAGGAATTTACAAGTATTTGGTGATAGTGAGCTGGTTGTAAACCATGTCAAAGGAAAAAATGCTGCCAAAAATGATCTCGCTTAAGTGCTACAAAATCGGGTATGGGATCTTATTGAATATTTTGAAGCTTTTAGCATCGGTTCCATCCCAGGAAAAAAGAATGAAGCCGCTGACAGACTTGCAGCAATTGGGGCTGTATTTGATGTTGCAGAGAGTATCAAAAGTGAGAAATCTCAGCCTCATATCAAATTGGTTGTGAGACCAACTGCTCTAGATAACAACACAAGTTGGCAAATCTTTGAGAATGATCAACAAATTGTTAATTTCCTACAAGAAGAAGCTGAGTTCTCTGCCAGAAATCAAGACAAGCTGGAGCAGTAATATGGTGATTAGGTAGTACAGCTGAGAACTAACAAATTACCAAAAGGTCTCATAACCTTGGAGTCAATCTTCAACCCGAATGATCAGTTCCGGAAGGAGAAAGAAAACATTCAAGTGAAGGGTGAAGATTCAGAGCCTATTTTAGTGGAAGAAGGTAAAACATTGCAGATTGGCAAAGTAAGTACCTCACAAGAGAAATCTGATTTTGTTCAGCTTTGTCAAGAGTTCCCAGATATCTTTGCTTGGACTTACAAAGATCTAAGAGGTTTCAACCCAAAGCTGGCACAACATACTATTGAGCTGGATCTAGAATCCAAGCCCGTTAGGCAAAAGCAAAGGCCAAAGAATCCCATATTGAACCTATCATGAGAAAAGAGTTAAGAAAGCTTATTGAGGCCAGTATCATCTTCCCCATCAAACACTCAAGTTGGGTTGCAAACTTAGTCCCGACTGTAGAAGAATGGAGAGATCAGGTTGTGTGTCGACTTCAGAGATTTGAATAGAGCCTCTCTCAAGGATCATTATCCACTCCCTTCCATGGAGCAAATATTGCAGGTGGTAGCTGGTTCAGAAAGGTTTTCACTACTTGATGGCTACTCAGGCTATAATCAGATTATGGTGAAGGGAGAAGACCAATTCAAGACAGCCTTCACAACTAAATGGGGCACATATGCTTACAAGAAGATGCCATTTGGGCTGTCCAACACTGGTGCTACCTTTCAAAGGGCAATGGACATGGCATTCAAAGGCTTGATCAACAAGATAGTGCTGGTATACCTAGATGATATCACTGTCTTCTCAAAGAATGCAGCAGACCATCTCTTTCACCTCAGGCAAGTGTTTCAGAGGTGTAGAAAGTTTGGGGTATCTTTGAATCCCAAAAAATGCATATTCCTGGCTCATGAGGGGAAACTTCTAGGCCATATTGTCTTGAAAGAGGGACTGGCAATTGATCCAGAGAGAGTTGAAGCCATAAGAGCACTACCATTTCCAAGTCACAAGAAGGCTCTTCAAAGCTTCTTGGGAAGGATCAATTTTTTCCGTAGGTTTCTCCCAGATTTTGCAGCCCTTGTCAAGCCCATCACCAAAATGTTAAAGAAGAGCATGACTTTTAAGTGGACAGAGAAGCCAAGGAGAGCTTCAAGTAATCAAAGAAGCTATCTCTCAAGCACCAACTCTCATCAACCTGCACTTCTCCAAGGATTTCATCCTCTATGCATTTGGAGGTGATGACACTATTTCTGCCATTCTAGTACAAAGAAAACAAAGATAATGATGAGCAGCTGGTTTCCTTCTTCACCAGAGCCTAGATGACTATGAGGTGAGGTACTCTTTTATCGAGAAGCATGTTCTTGCGAAGAATCGAAGCTTGAAGAAATTCAAGCATTTAATCTCAAACAACAAAGTCCAGCTTGCTGGTCTCACATGCTTGGAGTTAAGGACTTCCTCCTCAACAAGGATTTGAATGAGAAAAGGGCTGGTTGGATCACCCATGTCATGGAGTATGACATTGAGATCAAGGTCACCAAGCTGGTAAGAGGGAAAGGACTATGTGAGTAGCTGGTTTTGGGGAAGCAAAAGGAAGTATGCAACAAAGAAGAAACTGTTTTGACAGTCCAAGACAGCCATGAGCCGAGTGGCAGGCAAGAAGAAGACAATGCTGCCCCGACTCCTTGCTGGACCCAAGGTATTATGCACTTCCTAGGCACAGGCCTATGCCCTCCAGAGATGAACAAGACCCAAAGGAGACACTTCAGATTGCAGGCTGTCCCGTATGCCATTGTTGATGGAGTTTTGTTCAAGAAATATGTGAATGGAGTGCTGATGAGATGCATTAGCACAAATCAGATTCAAAGGGTGTTGGAAGAGTTTCATGGTGGAGCAGCTGGTGGCCATTTTTCACCAAGAGTGACAACTCTAAAAATCATGAAGGCTGGTTATTATTGGCCTAAAATCTTCAAAGTGATTGTTATGCATGGATCAAGAGGTGTAAGAATTGTGCATTATTCATAGGAAAAGAGAGACTTGCTGCCCTCCCATTGCATCCAATCTCGCCGACCAACCATTCATGCAATGGGGTTTGGAATTCATCGAGTCATTAATCCTAATTCAAGCCAAGGGCACAAATGGATTTTGACAAATGCCACAACTACTTCACCAAATGGACAAGACGTGTGAGCACTCAAAGAGGTGAATGAGTCTAAGCATCTTAGACTTTTATGAGGGAATAACAACCAGATTTGGTGTACCTCGCTTATGATAATCTCGATAATGCATTGGCCTTCATTGGATCTAAGGTGACTAAGTGGGCTGTCAAGAACGGTATTTACCTAAGCACTTCATCGAACTATTACCCTCGTGGTAATGGCCAGCCGAGTCTACAAACAAGAACTTTTGAGGATCATTAGGAGGAATCTTGATGAGAATCGAGGTCTTCGCATACCAAAACTCGAAATCAGCCTTATGGGCTGATAGGATAACTCCCAAAAGATCCACAGCAACTCTCCATTCAGGCTTGTCATGGAAGAGAGGCAATCTTGCCCATGTCACTTGAGTTGCCAACATTGGAACTCATGAAGCAAATGAGGAGTTGCTTGAATTTGAACCCATGGAAGTGAGGTATGTTGAGCTGATGGAGCTGCAAGAGATCGTAAATCGTGCATCCCAAGCAATGGAAAAGGATCAAGCTTTGATCAAGAAGACCTTTGATAGAAGGCCAAAGATAGATCTTTTCAAGTCGAGATCTAGTGTTGAAATGGGATGTGGATAGAGAAAACCGGAAGGCATTCAAAATTTGATGCCATTTGGAGTGGCCCATACATGGTCACAAAGTGCAAGAACAACAATGCTTTTCAATTGGCCTCATTGGATGGTGAAGAACCGCAGATTCCACTCAATGGAATTTATCTCAAGCGTTGCTTCAGAGGGAAGTTCACTACCTTTGTAAATATTAGATTAGATTTTCTTTCCTCCAAGTGCTTGTGCACATTGTTTTGCTGTAGGTTAGTCTTGTTTTCCCTAAGTGCTTTGGCACAGCTTGCTGTCCATGGAGATGTTTAGCAATCCTTGCTTTCATCAGGTAACATTCCATCTTCCTCCTTGCACATTCTGAGTCAGTTAGGGTCCTAAATAGAATATTTGATGACTCCATGCCCAATGGACTGCTTCAGGCAACTGGTATCTTCTACCTAGCAGGCAGGTATCCCCGCTGAGTCACCAAATTGTTATCCAAATTCACCCCCAGGGTTGAATTGATAACATACATCAGAATTCTCAAGTCCCAGGAAAATTGATTGATCCAGGGAAAAATCATGTTTCCAGGGTCCCCTCATATTTATCCTAACTCTCCTGTCCAGGTTGAAAAGAGCAAGTTCTGAGAAAAGGTGAAAAAGCTGCAAAAACAAGCTTGGGCCAGAAAGAATTGTGAAAATTGGCTAAGTCCTAGTCCTCGCAATAGTAGGGACGTGAGGGACATCGAGACGTGGATCGCCGAAAAGCCTCCAGCAGCCCACGAAGCAAAGGGACATCTGGGACAGAAGGACGATACGCAGGGCGCGAGAAGCCGATCCGGCCGAAGGAGGAAGCAAAATTGACTAACTGCCGAGCAAAATAGTCCTGGGACATCTAGGCCATGAGTGCACGGAGGACGCGAACCGGCCGGTTCGCCTAAAACAGAAATTTCGTATTGGGACAGTTGGGACAAAGGGACGCGTGGGACGCGGATAGCCAAAAATCCTAGAGCTAATCATATTACGCCATGTGTCATTAGCAGATAAGGGACAAGGAAGCCCATTTCGAATGGATCAGAGGATTCTGTCCCAAACAGCACTGGGACATCCGGGACAAAAAGACGTGAAGGGCGCGAAAAGCCGGCAAACCCGCGGACCAATCAAATCACGACACGTGTCACAAGGAGAAAAGTCCAAAAGTCAAAGGGCGAGGTTTCAAGCACTGACTGAGCCAATCAAAAGAGGACATGTGTCCAATGAAGTAGGAAAACCTGCAGGATAGAGAGGAGAGAGAATTACATATCCAATCAGCGCGTGCCACGTGTCATCCAGGTGGCAGAGCGCGGGAAAATTTTCAAAACACATTTTCACCTGTTTTGTGCCCTAAATCTTCAGATCGACATATCTTTCGATCCAGAGCTCGGATTTGCACGTTCTTTATATCAACAGAAAAGCTTGTGAAATTATCTACATGATTTTGGGGTTAATCTTGAGTTTTGGTGTAGTCTGGAGAGAGAAAATTGAGAAACAGCTCTGACACATGTTCATGGCCTGAAGTGACATTCCAACGACCAGATTTAATGCAGAATGGGTCGCATTCTCCTGTAATCTCGCCAAAATGACAGGTATGGGTTTGTAAGGTCCCCCATGCCATTTTAATGCACTTGTAGTCAATAAGGGATGGGCTCTCATGTTTTTGTATGTTTTTGTCCCCCGGCTCGACTCCATGCAATGTAAAAGCCAGATTTGGCTCATTTCAAGGGGGAATATTTTCCGGGCATAAGAACTTCTTCTTTCAGCTCCGTAAAGTGACTCAAGCAAGGATCAGACCTCTCCAAATATTGTAATAGTTTTCTTTACCTCTCTGAGGGTGTAATGCGTGTTTTTGACACTCAAAAGATAATGCAAGCTCTGTGAATGGGTTTCACTCTCTGCTTGTATTATTTGCTTCATTTAAGATCCTCAATTATACCTTATCACTGCATGTATGTTTTATGTTGTGAACTTTGGTCTCAGTGTTTATTTGCATGAAAATATGTTTCACCACTCCTTTTGGTGCATCACCATCTTTAGTTAGTTTCACTTTGCACTTCTACCCCTATCTCCTCAGTAAGTTAGAGTAGGATTAGGATCTAAACCTCTCGTAGTTTTGCAAAATATATATCTAAATCGTAGGAGTTTGAGGAACCAGCCTCTAACTGAGATTCCTCTCTCGCTTTACAAGTCCCCACAGGTGGAGAGAGGTTTCCATGTTGTGCAATCACACCGGATGCTAGAGTGATCAACCTGTGAAGCCCGATCCGCATCTAGGGGTGCCGTGAGTCTACAACAACAAAGACTCCACTTCCTCACTCGTACTCGGCTCAAGATTATGAAAACCTGGTCCACGCCTCCTCTCTCCACACATACACTCTTGACAGTTTATCCCCTTAGGGTCATCTAGTGTAGGGTCCACGACATACACATAACTACGTCACTAACACAATGGTAATTCACACACAACAACCATAACGTATTACACATGGTTTATATATACAAGGTATAACACAATCACTACTTTCATGGGTTACGATACATCACATTATCACATCCTGCACCCAAAGTGCAATCACTATACACTAGGGATCATACACACCATATGCCCCTAAATCATGACATGAACCATCACATATTACATGAATTATACGTATGAGGAAAACAATGTCTAACATTACGACATATAATCCCTTTGCGATACAACACAGTGATACACACGACTCATAACAACATGGTGACGACATCACAATATGATTCAATTCACTCTACACTAATTTTTTCATGCAATACACTAATTTTTTTCACAAAGACATAAGGTCAAAATGCTTCAACACCCACGTAACTCACAATATCATTCCTTTCACACAAAACAAGGTAGTACATCACACATGGATTCCTCATTGAATCCACGAAAATGAGAGTCGACACTCTCATCACAAGCACATCAACATGACAAAAATACGCACTAAGTGACATGCACCACATGTGCTTCCATAAGGTCACAATCACGACATAGTTTCACATAACAACATATATCACATTACTCTTCCATTATCCACCACCATCATGTAGAATCATCACAACTCCAATCTATCCTAGAGGTTTGAGAGCATGAACCTCTCGCTCTGATACCATATGTAGTGCCCACAAAATACACACACAATTACAACATGTGAAATACCAGGATTTTTTTTTTTGACTTGCATTGCTCATTGCAAAATGCCACAAGGACTCCAAGTAGAATAACACAACAACATATGCGACACCTACATCAGTTACCAAATCAAATAGACACATGACTATGCCATATACCTGTTTATACCACACTTTACCAAATGAAAGAGTACTAGCAAAAAAAAACAACCACAAGACAAAAGACTCAAGGATTGGCGAACCCACAACACATCATTTCTTTAATTGCATCTTAGTTACGATTAACATTCTAAGAACATTATTGTGCAAGGATAAAATTTTTTTTTGCTACAAGATCTTAATCTCATTCCACCTTTAATTTACAGTTCGATCAATTTAGGTTGGATTCCTTTATGCATTGTGGAACTTTCCATAATTTAATTACTTATTTGGCACAATTCAAATCACATATACATTACTTGATTATCTTGTTCTTATATTAAGAATATGCTTCTCAAACATTTATTTAATGTTTAAAATTTACCCTTGCTACACAAGTGCAACTAACGTGATGTCAAGATGAAATATTGGGATTAAGGAAGACATAGATTCGAGATAGTTTTTTCCCCAAGAACATCCATCGATCACAGAATAGTTATCTCACTACCATGGTTGTTAAAGTTCAATAACTTATGGACTTCTATTTATATTTATATATCTTTTGTTTTCTCAAAGTTTGGTCACACCAAGGTAATTTATATTCTTTGTAACACATGAAGATGTTTAAACTTAGTCATAAGGACTCCCAGTGACATTATTCCTAACCTCAAATTTTGGTTTTAATCTCATATGATTTACTTTTGCGTCGCACTAGGGTCTCATTATTACTATTGTTTTAAACATAAGAGTTACAAAAGTACTTGTCTAACATATTAAAGAAGCCCATGGTTAATCTTAATTCTAGTTTCACCCAGGGCTTTAATCTCTATTATAGGTGTGATTAAGGTTAAAATGTATTTACCCTATAATCCTTTCGTGAAAGATCAAGGCACTAAATTTTCACAAGCCCAAGACATGACATTTATCTACAAGGGAAAAAAGGGTTCACTAACGAGAATGCAAGACATAGATCAACTATATCGCGATCTTCATTTAGATCGTTTGGATCCAACAGATATTTCATTCACTGATGAAGTTAATTTCTAGATCTAATTTCGTAAGGCCCAGAAAACCAATAGGATAAAAGGGAGTAATATCTCTACCTATTCCACATATGGGAAGGTTACACCGCTTAGTCATTCCTTCTAACAAGGACTCATAAGGTGACTTCTAGGTGGTCTTCACCACTCACCGGTGTCGGACCAAGAGAGGACATTCTTCTCAAGATTAACAAAACTAGAAGGAAATTGCATACTCTGGATAAAGTTGACCATGTCATTCCTAAAATATCGGTTCACGACAATGTCACTAAACCTAATGACTATGATAGTAACTCCAACTAGGGGTTTTTTTACCTAACCTAGGAGGTCTCATCAAGTGCAAAGTTTAAGGTTGTTCTACGGTTTTAAATTTCTTATATGGTAAAAAAGATCACACATGCAAAAAGCTATGCACTAATATTTTATTAAGGTTGAGTGTTTCCATTAAAACTCTTTATTATGTTTGTAAGGTAAGAAGAAAACCCAAGAATTAATTTAATCGCTTATCGACTCACCGAGAAGTACTACAATATCTTAACTTTAATTTCAATTACTATATAAATATCAAATT
This sequence comes from Taxus wallichiana var. yunnanensis, assembly GCA_018340775.1. Classification (NCBI taxonomy): domain Eukaryota; kingdom Viridiplantae; phylum Streptophyta; class Pinopsida; order Cupressales; family Taxaceae; genus Taxus; species Taxus wallichiana. Next base: position 493,225,725 of record CM031234.1, read on the forward strand.
TTTTTTTACCTTACACAACTAAGAATCAAATTGAATCCGTGAATTAGATGCACATTTCCTAAGATATCCCTGGTCACAGCTTCACCTGGTGTAAACCGACAAAAGTTAGCTAGAGGGCCCAGGAAACCACGTCCAAAATGATGTTCAATGGAGGAACACGCAATGAGACATCTCCTACTAGTTCCCCTATAGGAATAGAATTCATCAGAGTCGATGGGACTGAGAACTAGAGAACCATTTTTAAATGGCAACAAGTTTTCTGGAGTGACAAGATGAAATTGGACCAGCTTGACCTCACAACCGTGACCGTGAGGTTTACAAAATGGCTTCGCCAAACTATCCTGAAAAGTGCTTTTTCCTATACTTGAATGTTCCATGCATTTGTCTAGTATAAACGCTAGAGGTTTGTGAAGATGGGACGAAATTTTTCCATTTAGGTTTCAAAAGGCTGTTCAAAATGAAAGCCAACTTTCTAGATTTAACTTTTCTGCAGCTGTAAACCAATGTAACAGGGTTCCTATAACAACGTCAAAAGGATGTCATATGTTCATTTTGGGTCAAACCAAAGGTCAAGGTGACTCCTCGTATACCAAGGTACATGAATGAAACTTCACATCTCATTTCTAGAGTTGTGAGGGGTACTTATTGAGTCTCCAAAAATTGCAAAATTTAACTATTTAAAACAAGGAGAAGGTCAACTTTATCGATGGGGAGTCAAATTCATCTGGTCGATAAAATGATATTGGAGCAATCAAGAAGGGTGAGAATTTTTTAAATCATCTTGAAGCGAGGGTGATAGTTCGTGGTTTAAAGTAGACGAGTTATAAAGACTTTGAGAGTTGCAACATAACACTTTATTGTTTCGCAAAGAGTCAAGGGACATTTAATTGTATTGAAAATCCTAATAATTTAAAATTCTATTTAGTTGCAAAAGAGAACTAAAACAAGAGAATTATGAGAGGTAAGGAAAGAAGAACCATGCCTAGAGAATGAAGTCACCGAATCCACAAGCTTTGGTTCAAGATCTTACTTGGGCACTTCACAACTACCACGAGAGCATCCTCAACTCCACCATTTTGCATACACGTCTACCAGGGAAGTTGCATTGCAAACGAAAACATCTTGTTTTCTATGCCTTGATGGTTTTTCCAACAGAGTAAGTAGTTGCTTGAGCATTTCTAAAACCTTTTGAACAGATCCATTATGTGCCTATCTTGCAATCCTGGCATTCCATGAGGCAACATTTCTTTGAGGCGTTTTGTCAAACAGTTGACATTTCTGTATACATATCTACCATAACACCTACAACTACAGCATCTGCCAAATGTCCCAGCCCTGACTGAAGCCCTTGAGATCACATTTTTATTTTACTTGAACCAAGCAAAAACATCCTCACAACCGCCACAGGTTGATGGTCAGGGTAGGTTCCATAAGACCACATCTCTTTGAGGCATTCTGATAACCAGTCCAATGCCTTTTAACGCACTCCATTTTTTTAATATCCTCGCTATCATTGCAGAAAGACAGAGACCACATATCTTTCAGGTATTTTGTCAAACAGTTCACATGTGTTGTGTATGCTTTCACATTTTGCATACAAGCTGATCTGGGTACCTGACAAGACATTAAAGGATATTATCTCCCCATGATGCTTTGATGGATGTCCATGCTAGCTTCTAAAGCTCCCATTTTGACAGAGAATTGGGAGGTTATCAACAAAGGTTGTGGGGTGTGGCTTCCAACTTGCCAACCATATTTTTCTTGGAAAAGTTCCAATGTAATTTCAACAAAACCATTTTGTGCATATCCCAAAATCATTGCAGTCCATGGAACCACATTTCTTCCACACATTTAGTCGAATAGGTCGCATGCTTCCACATTTTACATACGCATCGACTAGGGCACTTGTGACTGCAACATCTGACAAAGTTCCTCTACCCTTTTTCTGTGATGGGAGCCCACACAGGTCTAGGCACAGCCGGAAGGATGCTGGCAATGTTACAAATCAAACAGACTTAAATCCTCCTCCATTTTGCTTTATTTTCCCACGCAGGTATGTGGCGCGGCCTGGGAGGAAGCTGAAAATAGTTGTGGAGTCTGGCTTTACCCAAATCAAATGCATTTTCTTGCAATCTTCCAAGGTCTCTTCAACAATACTCATTCTGAGCAGATCCCTGCGCCCCCAATCCAGCCACCCCATGCCCAAAACTAACACATTCCAAAATCCAAAAAGACAAAACCCTAACTACATTTTTTTATTTCCTCCACTTTGCCCTAATCCGCCCCTTTTATGGGCTTTCATTTGTTTATTTTTAATTCCTTTTATATTTATTTATCTATTTATTTTGTTTGTTTTAATCTAAAAACGTCATAAAACCCTAAAACGAAGTAGACAAATAATTAAAATATAACTTAAAGTCAATCCATTACCAGAGGTGAAATTTTGATACAAAAGTGACTGATCGAAGTCGGCAATATGAGTTATAATAGTATTATAAACATTATTTTAATAATTTTACGGCTTAATAATGATAATAATTATGAACCCTATTAATGTCCATGACCCGACAAACTCAAAGAGCCGAGAACCAAATTTTCCTTTAACCGAGATAACCGTCCTTGACGCTATGGGGTCCACAGTTTGGGGTGTTGACAACGACCCAAAAGGAAATAAGGAGAGGGAAAGTGAAAATTCTTCACTGTAACCTGGACACAGTCAACAACGGTCAACGAAAACACATGCACACCAATATCCCAGGCTTAGTAACAAGGTCGTCATGCCAGGGACTAGGGGAACATCAAACAGGGCATTACAATTTTCAATGGTTGAGTCATGTTAATCTTTCGAGGTACCATTATGAAATTGTTTACGTATGGTTTTGGATCGACCAAAATCTTCAAGGATGAAGAATAAAATAGTTAGGTTGAAGTGAATTGATAACTGTTAACTTATACTTGTTTAATGTATCCTTATTGAATGGATTAAGAATTCTATTAATAATTGTTGTTCTTGAAAGAGGAAACTCTTTGTTAGGTTTATTTGATTGAATCAGTTATTTAAGTATTCGGTTTTGTATCTTCTAAGCCTATTTTCTATTTCTTAAAAGAATAGTGGGTTTGTGAAGGGTCTATACTGATTCTTCCTCTTACCTTATTTCTTTTGAATGAGTAATAGAAATCCTTTCCAATGCATAACTCCTTCCTCTTCCATTTTCATGAGGTAAGTTTCTCCTTTGTCATTTTTGGAAACTGTAGGGTAGGAAGTTGACTCTCCTTTTCGAAGTTGCATATGTGAATTAAGTTTAATTGACGATAAAAAAGTTGTAAACCATTTACTTTTCAGCTTGTTCTCCTTTCTTTATACAAAACCCATCATAGGTATAATAGAATCGAATGTATTATTTTAGTAATTAATTAATTAGTAGTTGTTCTTGTTAGTGCAAAATCACAAAGACCGGACTCACATCGGCTTCTAGGTTGATGTTCGGGCATCCAGTGTGATTGCACAACATGGAAACCTCTCTCCAAGTGTGGGGACTTGTAAAACCGAGAGAGGAATCTCCAGAGAAGGCTGGTTCCTGCTCCTAAACTACCTGCCACAAGCTATTCCAGTGCAGGCAAGCTAATCTAATCCTAATCTAACAATGCCAAGGAGACAGAGAGAGAGAGAGAGAGAGAGAGAGAGAGAGAGAGAAAGGAAAAGAACAAAAGCCTACACTAAAACGGTGATACACCAGAGAAGGAGGATGTTGAACATCTATCAAAACTGCCATGGGACAAAGAGAGGTGAGCAATGGGAAGGATGGACAGAAGCATCACAAACCCAAGGATAGATTTCACACAGAAAATGTCCCAAAACTCCATGAACACAGCTCCAAACCTGCAATGAACATTCAAACATGCACAAATACCTGCAATGAAGAGAGGCAAGAAGAGAACAAGCAAAAACGAGGAAGGATGGACAGATGCATCACAAAACACGTTTTGTTGCTCCAGAAGTTTGCACAGAACATCATTCCATTAGTAAAAGGCAAAAACGCCATTACAGAGCAAGGGAGGAGGTTCGAACTCCATTTTCAACCCTAGAGAAGAAAAGAAGGGAGGGCAGAGCAGAAAGAATGAACAACCTCTTTTTAAAATGAGCCAAATCTGGCTTTTACATTGCATGGGTCGAGCCCAGGGACAGGAAACGTGGGAAAACATGCAAGCCCATTCCTCATTGACTGCAGATGCATTAAATCAGCATGGAGGATCTTACCAACCCATACCCTGTCACTTTGAGCGATTTTGGAGGAGAATGCGACCCATTTGTATTAATTTGGCCGCTAAAATGTCACTTAAATCAATGTCAGCAAGAAGAATGCGACCCATTAGCATTAAAACGGGTTGTTGAAAGGTCGCTTCGCCATTACCACACGCCGTCAGAGCCGTTTCTCGATTTTCTCTCTTTAGACTACACCAAAACTCGAGATTGATCCCGAGAATCATGTAGAGCATCTCAACAGATTGCTTGATATAAAGAACGTGGAAATCGAGCTCTGGATCAAAAGATATGGCGATCGAAGATTTAGGGCACTAATGCATCAAAACGAATTTTAAAATGTTTTCCCGCTCTTCGCCATCTGGACGACACATGGCACGTGCTGATTGGACGAGCAATTCTCTCTCCTCCATCTTTCGTGGGCTTTCCTTTTGAAATTGCTTGTGGGCCCCTTAAACTTGGACACGTGGCGCCATTTCATTGGTTCGGTTCAGCGCTCGATAACTCGTCCCTTTGACCTTTTGACTTTTTCTCCTGTGAGGACACGTGGCAGTTTCTGATTGGTCTTCGGCTCCTTCGGCTCCTTCGCGTACTTCACTTCCATTTGTCCCGGATGTCCCATTTGATTTTGGGCCCTTTGTGCTCATTTCGGCCGGTTCGGGCATTTCGCGTCCATTTGTCCCAGATGTCCCATTTGATTTTGGACCCTCTGGACTCATTTCGGCCGATTCGGCCGGTTCGGGCATTTTTGGCCCGCTTGTCCCACTTTGCTTCGGACTGACTTGACTCTTTTCGGCCGGTTCGGCCGGTTCGCGCCTTTTTGGCCCGATTGTCCCATTTGATTTTGGACTGTCTGGCCCTTTTTCGCCCGGTTCGGCCGGTTCGCGCCTTTTTGGCCCGATTGTCCCATTTGCGTCCCTCTCAGCAGTTAGCCAATTTTTTCTCGGTCGAACCGGCATTTCGCGCCCGCCGCGTACTTTTGTCCCAGATGTCCCCGTTGCTTTGCGGGCTGTTTGTGCTTACTTCGGCCGAGCCGGCCGGTTCGGGCCTTTTTGTCCCAAATGTCCCGACTGCCCCTAGGACTAGGACTTAGTCATTTTTACGATTTTTTCCTGGATCAACCTACTTGCCTTCTGCAACCTTTTTTGCATTTTCTCAGAGCTTGCTCTTTTCCTCTCAGACAGGGAACTTAGAAAATATTTGAGGGGACTCTAGCAACATGATTTTTGGCCCCGAATCAATCAATTTTCCTGGGACTTGAATATTCTGATGCATGTTATCAAAATTACCCAGGGGGGTGAAATTTTGACAACAGCATTACTAATTACTTCTCTACTTAAATTATATTTAAGGAAATAATAATTGTTTCAGTTAATTGAAATGAAACATTGTTGCTGGGAAATACTTTTCTATTGTTAATAAGAGGCCTAATCTAAGAACTTAGGTTATATTTATTTGACCGAGAATTAGGCTGTCACACCTGAATTGTGAATCTCTTATTTATTTAAAGTTGATGGTTGATTCATCTTAAAACTTAACAATGCTGAAATGAACTTGTCTTCACATGTTTTCTGGAAACTTGGTAAAGATGACAAGAAGGTCTTGATTATGAAAGTAACTCTTTTTGTTTATCTATTGAAGTTAAAATTTATATTTCAAATTCAGAAAGAATTATGAAATAATTTAATGTTAGGAGCTATTATTTGATATAAATGAGTAATTGTTTAGGAAAATACTTATCTGTTATAAGGTAGTAGTTTTCTGATTATATTATGATCTTTTCTTTAAGTAAATTCAGATTGTTATTTGTGCTTCTTTTATGGTTGTTATTACTTATGATTTATTTGGATGATTACATTAATTGTTTCATTAAATCGAGTTGTTTTAATGGAACAATTAGTGGAATGCACTTTGTTTTAATGCTTAGTGCTTATCATGCTCGATTGAATGGCCCGACCCGTCTTGCTAACAATTTTGTAGATGAACTTCGTAAGTGATAAAAGAGGCAATAAATTTTATGATGTATTGGATAATTTAAATTTTGGCTCTTTTAAAGAGAATTTCGATTCATTCTTCGATGTATTGAAAAGGAAAAGTTGTATTATTTAATGATCTTAGTATTGTTTGACATGCACTTTGTCTGAGATGCATAGTCTTGTAAATTATGTATTTTATCATGATGAATTGAAAATATTGGAGGTTCACTTCAAATTGTTGTGTAATTTCTCTTGTACATTTATGAAGGTAGTTGGAATACTATCTTGTTGATATTTGGCATATCTGTTTGTATTCTTATTTCTATTGTCATTTGATAAGTTGGATGAAGAGAAATAGTTCAATCTCTCTCTTAATTGAAAGAAACTTGTTAAGTTGCATAAGATTACATTCTTTATCTAAATAATATATAATGATAATGGGATGTGTATTGAATATACAATTAAACTATAGAAAGTGTGAAAGATATAAAAGGTATGATAAACCCTAACACATAACCATGTAGAGAGGAAGACTCTTCCTCTCTCAAAAAAATGTAAAGTGAAATAATGGTGTTTATGATCGTTAATCACTCAGACTTCATTTTCTATGAAGTCTGCTCTAGTTGAACCTGAGTGGTTGTGCACCTTATTTGAACAGTTGAGTTACATTAATTTAACCTTGTGATGTATGTTGTTCTATTTTTGGATAATTGCTTGACATGTCATAGTTACCAAACATAAAAGCAATCATGAGTTAATGAAGTTCTTTAATATTAATTAAATCAAATAGGCATGAATAAATTAACGCATGTTGGATTTAGGGTTGGGAAAGGTTTCCATAATTTTAATCTTAATCCAAAATTAATTAAGTGTTAATGACCTCCTAGGGGTATGTACATTGTGATGAAGTAGTTCTCACGTGGATGTATACGTAGTATACGTAAAAGTATTCAATACGTAGTATACGTAAAACTATTCAATACTTAAAGACAAGCATGAGAGATCGATTAGAGACCGAGTCATGTAATGAGTGATCAATAATTCACCGAGTGATTTATAGTTGCATATGATTATCTATTATGAGATTGATTGGTATGGAATGTGTGTTCTAAATTATGTTTTTTAGAATAGAGAACATTGTGTTAAAAAAATAAAAATTACCTTGTTTCTAAAGTCTTAAAATGGGAATGTTACGGTGGTGGCGTGGAGAGTTAGGTAGGAGAGTTGGATGTCCTTGCATTTATGAACCTCGGTCATGGTGAAGAAACTACCTTGGAAGACATGCAAGCGGATTTTGGAGGGGTTGTTTGGTCATTTTCTCTTTGCAATTTTTTCCTATCCTTCATTATTTTTGGCACCTCCGAGCTATTTTGGATCCAATGGAATTATAAAAGGCATTAGGAAGTTTGGAATTGTTGACGTCATTTGGAAAAAGGAAAAGATTGTGGAGGCTCGGCTGGAAATCTTCTACAAATCGATAGGAAGCTCTATCAGGCATGATAGGCTCTATTCATTAAGTTGTTTTGCTTTTTCCTAAATGTCTTCATTAAAACAACTTTGCTCTTGGAAAAAAATGGGTTTTTATATATGATGTGTACTTTGATTTATGCTTGTATTTTTGTCACTATTTATACCTTCCCACAGTTATTGCTTGACGAGATATGATGTGGGTTTGTTTCTTGTTGGAAGAATATTAGATGAGTGACATCTTTTGTAGTTATTTGAAGTTGTTTTCGATTCTTGTTACTCTTGTTTGATACTTGATGTTATGGTGGTTAGGAATATTTGTTTTTAGGATTTAACCTTGTTGGAAATAACAGTAAACAAGTTTACTTTGTCTAAGATTTTGTGTTTGAGTTTGTGACCCTCTGTTGAACTATGTGGATGTGGTTACTCGATTTCACGTTTGGGATTTTGTTCTTTCTTGGAAATAATAGTGAACAAGTTTACTTCTTCTAAGCTTTAAACATTTTGAATTTGAGAACCTTGTTGGATTGTTAAGAGAGGATCTCATTTGTGATTTGCTCTCCCTTGCTTGAAATTTAATAAAACATGATTTAGATTTTTTTGGAAGTTTTTTGATGACATGATTATTGCTCACACCTACATGTTATGAAATGGTTCTTAAAGGATTTTCTGTTTGATAAAAAGCATGATAAGTACCTACCATCATGATTTTGGAAAGGCTTACTAGTTGTTTTATGTATCCTTTCTGAGGTGGGCGTTTTTGCTTCAAGAGTTACACTTATCACATCTGTTTCAATTTACTAGTTTCTTACATTCTAGATGATGTTCATAGGATAATGATGTGTTGGGATATGTAAGAGGAACTATGAAATAGTTCATTTTGGGTAATTTTAAGAAGTTGGGATGGAATGTTACATTTTTTCTCTTCTCTTCTGAGCTTGTCTTTGAACTTATGAGTTGGATTCATGCCATTTTGTTATTTCTCTTGTGAACGAACCTGAGTTGGGTTTTATCCTTATTGACTGTCACTTGTACCATTGATTCTTGGAGTTAGAAATATGGTTTGGCTTGACCGTAGATAGTAGCTGTTCAATCTTGAATTCAATTTCTTCTTTTAAACCATAAAGGGTTGGGTAGGTTTTAGGTACATTGACACCCAGAAAAGAAATTGTGGTTGTATAAGAATAAATTATCTTCGCTCTTCCTTCGGAAAATTGAGGAAATATAGGGACTCAATTTGTTAATGTAGGATGAATTACATTGTTCTATTGTTGTTGCTACTTTGTGTATAATTGCTAACTGAAATCATCTAGATAACTCTTTTAGTCGTAGTTTCCGTACTAATGTGGAAATTCTAGTTGTATCTTGAGGGATCCTTATCTTGTTCTCTGACTTGCAGTTGTAGTTGTATATCTTGCATTCTTACTACACAGTTCTATGTTTTCAATGTTGGATAGAGTTGAAAGATCCCTTAATCATATCTGTCTCAGTTCTTTATTTAGATATGTATTTCATTCCTTAGAAAAGGATAATGAGATCTTATTTCATCCTTGATTGATAACACCTCTCTCTCTTTTTGAGTTAAGGTATTCATCACTATTTTCTTTGAAATCCAAAGGAAATTATATTATGTTCTCTCTCTTCTTTGAGTTATGGAATGCAATGTTTTTTCTTCTCAAACTCTGAGGGAAGTTCTGAGTTGTTTCTCTCTCTCTCTCTGTTCATATTCTTTCCTCATATGTATTACTCTTTTATAAGGAACTAACTGGTTCAGTTGTACTACTTAATAGGATTGAAGAGTGAGTAGTTGGGAGATAATCCTTTAATTATTCTTGTTGACTTGTGTTAATTGGAATATAGTTTTGGTAATGTGTGACCAATTCCTAGAGCAAGTAAATGAATAAATATTTATCCTATTCTAACCTATTGAGACTTAACCTAAAACTTAGGCTATAGTTTGGGCTTGGAGTTTGGATGTAGTACCTTAAATAGAAATCTATCCTTAAAAAAAGATGTTAATGACTCATTATAAAATATTTCATGAAGTTTGACTTAGCTTGGATAGATGTTTTATGATGGAACATGTTAATGCTAAGTATGATTGATCTTTGCTTCTTAAAAATAACTCTTTTTTTGGGGGAATATTAGAGTTAGTGTCTTCCTTTGGAAATAGATTGAATGAAGCAAGAAATAAACTATAAATACCTATATAGTGAGATTGAAATAAGTAATTAGGATGAAATATTACTTATCTAATATAATTTCTTATGAAATCAATGGCTGAAGAATGTTAGTTATATCACAATATTTACTAAATGTTAATGTGGTTGATCATTTTGTTCTTTCATTTATGATTGTTATTTTATGATGTATCTCTATATATATTGCCTTACTATTTCATAAAAGTAAAGTTTTTAATGAAACAGTTAGTTGAAAGCACATCATTTTAATGCTTAGCGCTTATCATGATCATTTCAATGAATTGACTCGTCATAGCAATTTTGCGAGATAGACTTCGTAAGTGATAAAAGAAGACAATTTATTTATGATGCTTCTTATGTTTACCTAAAGACTGGATCCTTTATGAGGAACTATGATTCACTATTGAAATGTATTTGTAAGAGAAAAAGTTGTATTTGAAATGATTGGACTTGTAAAATGTGTATTTCACTTGATGAATGGAAAAATATTTAGAGTTACTTATACTCTATGTGTTATTCTCCTTGCACATTATGTGAAGGGAATTTGTAATCTTATCTTTATTTTCTCATATTCTTATCTGTATGGAATCCTTTTCAGTTTGACTTAAATAAGTTAGATGGAAGGGAATTAGATGCACTATCCCTTTATTGAAATGCAACTTATTAAGTTGGCATGCATAGATGTTCTTTTAACTAAGTCACCTTGGTTTATTAAAAGATGTTAAGGAAAGTGCAAATTATTATGATGTGTTATATAATGTAAAAGGGTATAAGAACCTAATTCATAACAGAAAGAGGAAGGTGAACTTTCTCTTGACCAATACCTTCATAGGTATATAAAAATGAAAGGTAAATATGAACATTTATTAATTAGACTTCATCTCAATGAAGTCTAATATAATAAATTGTTTTGGAACTTAAACAGGCTAAGAATGATAGGGTATAATAAGTGAATATTATTATATTTTTTTGTTTCTGTTTTAATTAACTAAACCCTAAAGTAAGAATTTGGTGATTAAAAAGCATTCATGATGTTTCTGAAAAACATTAACAACCCAACTACAGATGTCAACCTTTAAGGTTAAATAATTTAGGGTTCAACAGGGTTGCTATAATTAAATCTTAATTAAGAAAAATAATTGAGTAAATCACCTCTTGATTGGGTATGTACATCGAGATGGGTGATTCAATTAGATGCTGACACATGCCAACTATATAATTGCACCCTCATGAAGAATAGGCTCTTCATGAGGATACAATGTTGTAGTTGACATGTTGTAACACCTGTTATCCATATTTTTCCCCTAGAAAAATTGGATCACCCACAACCCCGTGAAGAAAGAAATAAAAAAATGGTTTTTGTCGAACGAGCCCATGCTTCAAATCCAATAGACAATTAAGGAGGAACCTAGGAAGGCTCTAAAAAGGAATAAAAGGGTTAGGGAAGGAAGTCGAGAAGTGTCAAAGAACCAGAGGCTCAAAGGAAAATAAATGGTGAAGATTCAAAGTCTTTGGGCTTCAAAAATGACTATGGAGAAAACAACGAAGCTGCCAAGTGTCCAAATGGCACACCTCCAAAGATTAAATCCAAAGGGTAGACCCAAATGAGTGCCAAGCTTCCACGTGTCTAGAGCCCTAAAAAGTTACACTGGCCATTGAAAATTCTTTGACTCAGTGGAGGGTGCCAAGTGTCTTAACGACGCACATTCAAAAGTGGGATCTAGGCCGAGAGACTCAAACTTGCGCTAGCCCTCCACATAGAAAATGGTCAACAGAGGTCAAAAAGGAGAGCAAGCCCAAAATGAATAAGTATAGAGTGCAGTGGAAGACGCCACGTGTATTAACGATGCTCCTTTAAAGGTAAAATCCTGAGTGGGTTTTCAAATGAGCGCGGGCCTTCCACGTGTCTCAGAGTCCAAAAAGAGATAGAGTCAAGGGTTAAATAGTCAAGGAAGAGGCAGGCTAGTAAAGGGAGCCAAGTGTTAACATGACGCTATTTCATAGGTAAAATTTGGGGTGGGTTTCCAAACAAGCGCTAGGCCACCACGTGTCCAGGGTTAGACTTTTGGCCCCGCCAAGCAAAGAGACTCAAGAAAAATACAAAGAAGCCCAAGGAGCTCGCGGAAGCCACCACGTGTTAGTCCAATGTGATTTAAAAAGTGAAAGGTAGGGGCCAAATCTCCAAGGTGCACGAGGCTGCCAAGTGGACCCGGTACGGAAATTGTTTTAAAATATTGCGCGCCCACGACCCAAATATTCAAATGGCCATATCTTTTGACTGAAGACTCAGATTTGGGTGGGAGAAGAATTTTTGGAAATGTCTCAACACCCTCTATGCCATGGAAACATAAAATATCATTCTTAATAGGATTTGGTGGGTGAAAATGGGAAAACATCTTCTAGGCCATTAATATAGAGCCCAATTTCTCCAACTACCAGATCTGATTTGATTTGATCCATCGAGGAACCAGACATGAAAAATTTGGGGTAGATTTAAGAAAGGAATTGATTGATAGTGGTTTAGATTTTAAAGTAGGATTTAATGTGTATCTCTAGGTGGTTGAAGCAGGATTCAAAATTTTCCATCCTCTCTCTCTTATTCTTGCTATATATTGTAATAGAAGGGAATATTCAAAGGGTTGCTCATTTTTTCTCCTCTTCCCCCTCTCTCTTTCTTCCTTAGAGTAGAATGTGGAGTCTAAGCCTCCTTTCTCAGCTCTGTAATGGAATTCTCTTGCCTCTTTCCCACAAACGATGTACTATGTGAACTTTTGGAGCAATAAAATCTATTTTGTGATGCATATGTCCATCCTTTGCTTATTTTATTATCTCTCCTTGCCTCTCATCATTGAATGGTATACTTCACATATTTTGATATTTATTGCAGGTCCCGCGAGCCAATTTTAATGGGTTTTCAAGTGGTGTTTTGTGTGAAATATATCTCTAGACCATGGTGCATTCTCGTCCACCCTCTCTTGTGCTCGCCTCTCTCACTTCAAGAGGTCGGATCTATGATTTAACCACTTCCTTTTCTAGTGTATCACCACTTAGTGTAGGATCTTTCACCCCCTCTTTCTCTCTCTTTGTCCCCTTGGAATGGTTAGATTAGGATAGAATAGGTTCTTCCTGCACTAGATTAGCTTGTGGCACGTATATTAGGAAGCAAGAACCAGATTTCTCTGGAGGTCCATCTCAAGTTTTGCAAGTCCCACAACTTGAGAGATGGTCCCATGTTGTGAAATCACATTGAATGTCTCACTCCACACTCGGGCCATTTAGGGTGCTTTGTGATTCGCATTAACAACACTCAACATAATTAGACCAAATATATCTACATAAAATTGGACTTAATCTTAGTTATACTCAAGGACAAGATAGGAGCATGATTTAGTATAGGGGGTAACTCATGAAGACTTAGGATAACTAGACACACACAAATGACTTAGGTTGATTGAGTATGTCTAAGTACCCTTAGTCAACGTGAGTGGTTCTCTATACCAAACTATGTTGCTAACTTGGGTTAGGGATAAACCTTGAACAAGTGGACTGACAGGAGTCAGTGAAGACCATTGTAGATAACAAATAAAGTGTAGTGAATGACGTATTTTGTTAGATGAGTATGCCATCTAGGAACATAAACATAAATAATATGTGGAAATATTTGGCCAAAGTATTGCAAGTGTTGGTTGCGCTATCTTGTGTCACCTAGTTTAAGAAATGAGATTTGGATGAATACCGGCAAAGAAATATTCATACGGTCTCTTAAATAGAATAATTCAATACCTAGAATAGAGTAAGAGAACCAATTATACATAGTATACAATACATTGAGTTAACATGAGAGATCAATTAGAAACCGAGTCATGAAATGAGAGATCGGTAGTTCATCAAGACATTTACAATCGCATATGGTTATCTCGATATGAGATTGATTGGCATGGAATGTGTGTTCTAAATTATGATTATCTAGAACATAGAACATTATATATATATATATATATATATATATATATATATATATATATATATATATATATATATATTTTTTGTTTCTAAAGTCTTAAAATGGGAATGTTACATCTTGTTATTAGAGTTGAAGGTTGCAACTCATAGACCTATGTGTCCATAATCGATAAAAATTAAATTTTCTTGTTAATGTAAAATGGCTAGAAGAAGAGGAAATTATGCAAACAACCCACCACCTGGTGGAGAAGTAACTACGCCCCAAAATTGATGAGATCCTTGCTACCCTGTTGGACACAAGAGATCATTTGGTTGTACTTGAACAACAAGTAATGGGAAATGAGGAGGAGGAAGAAGATGCTGGTAATAACAATCAGCCACCTCATGTGGATAATGCTAATATTGGAAATTTAGGTGTTGATAACAATAATACAGCTAATGCACCTGATCAACCTGAAAATAAAAAGGCAAGGCTAGAAGCTAAACTCACTAATGATATAAAAAGGCTAAGTGCACCTAAGTTTGATGACACCGCATTAGGAGATGGAGTTGAGAATTGGATCAATGAATTGGAAAAGTACTTTGCAATAAGGAACTTCTCATAGGAAACTAAGGAAATATGGGGAGCATATTAGCTTTCCCATGAAGCATCCTCATGGTGGGACAACCGTAAGGATGAGTTAAACATTGATGAAACAAATATTACTTGGGATCAATTCAACATTTATTTTAGGAAATGATGACTACCGCAACTTTATTATGATCACAAAATGACTGAATTTCATAACTTATCTCAGGGAAAATTAACTGTAATAAAGTATTGGGAGAATTTTACTAAACTCCTTAAGCATGTACCTCAATATCAAACTGACGAGAAGTTCATGATACAAAAATTTATCATGGGGTTAAATCCCATTATAGGTGGTGAGGTGGATGTTCATAACTCAACCACTATGGAAGGGGTAGTTGAAAAATCCATAAGGCAGAACAAAAATTGAAAAAATCTCTGCCCATAAGGAGGAAATTAGAAAGAAAATTCCAAACTCTTCATCATCTCTTGCACCTAAGAAGGGACCATGGAAGAAGTTTGGTATGAAAAATAAGTTTGTAACAGATAAAAACAAGAAAATAACAACAAATAAACCTTCTATTAATCTATGAAATAAATTTGTCAAGAACAATAATAACGTATAGAAGTCCTATGGAGGTCAGAATGATAACTTTAAGGCTGAAAATAAATTTAAGCCTAAAAAGGGACCTGTAGGAGGTTACAATTGTGGCAAGGATCATTATGCAAATCAATTTCCTTTGAAGAAGGATGACCATAATCAGCAACACAAGATACATGCTGCAGTGGTTGACAAGCAATCTAAAAATAATCACACTCATAGAGGTTCCACGTAAGTTATTTGACATACACCCAGTAACTATTATTTTTTGATACTAGAGCTACTGAATGATTTATTTCTACTAAATTAGCATCAAAATTAAAAATAAAAGATGGAAAAATGGATAAATCATGGGCTGTACATTATGGGAATAATGTTGTCCACATAGTTAGTATGTGTCTTTTTGGAGCAGTCCTTGACTTGCCTAGTCTTTCCACTGAGGTTGATCTTTATGTTGCTACTTTAGGATCTTATGATGTGATCATAGGTGTTAATTGGCTAGCGAAGCATAAGGAAAAGGTTGAATTTTTGAAAAATATATTAGTTATTTGGATTATCTGTAAAAAACAACAAACATTTCGGGTGTTAAACGTGATATTTTAGTTAGGAAATTGTCACTATACAACTTAAAAAGGCAAAAACAAAGGTTGCACCTTGTATGCAGTAAAAATTTTTGAAACAATAGAAGAAAGTAGTGACTTCATGGAAATATATATGTTGTTACGAAAACTTTAGTGATGTGTTTTTGGAAGAGTTACTAGGTAGTCCACCCAAACGGGAGTTTGAATTCACTATTGAGATCAAACCGGGAACCGAGCCTATTTCCAAGGCACCTTATAGAATGACTACTATTGAGTTGATAGAGCTTAAGGCATAGTTACAATAAATTTTGTCTAAAGGTTTGATTAGACTGAGTGTCTCACCTTGGGGAGCACTGGTAATCTTTGTGAAAAGAAAGATTGAACACTTAAACTATGTATCAATTATAGGATGTTAAACAAGGCAACAATTAAGAACATATATTTACTTCTTAGAATTGATTATTTATTTGATCAGATGCATGGTGCATCAAGTGTATTCTAAAATAGATCTTCGATCTCGATATCATCAACTACAAATAAAAGATGAAGAAATTCATAAAACAACTTTTAGAACCCGGTATGAGAATTATGAATTCACGATCTTACCATTTAGATTAAAAAATACACTGCATATTTTTATGAATTTTATGAATAATATTTTTCAAGAACACTTGGAAAATTTTGTGCTCATATTCTTGGATGATATTCTCATATACTCTAAAAGCATTGAAGAACACCATGGACATTTGAACATAGTTTTGGAAATCTTGAGAAAGAGATGGTTGTGTGGGTAAGTTTTCTAAATATTCTTTCTATGACACGGAAGTGCACTATTTGGGTCATGTTATAATAAAGAATGGAATAGTTGTAGATCCCTCCAAGATTGTAGCTATAACTGAGTGGCCCACACATACGAATGTACATGAAGTTAGAAGCTTCATGGGTCTTCTTTGGTTACTATAGGAAGTTTGTTAAAGACTTCTCCAAATTTTTGCACCAATAACTTCATTACGTAAGAAAGACAAAAAAATTTTTGGAATGCAAAATGTGAATTTTCTTGTAAGACTATAAAAGATCAGTTAACTTTAGTACCTATTTTGGCTATACCTGATCCTAATGGAGACTTTACTGTTGTAACAGATGCATCTGGGGAAGGTCTCGAGAGGTATCCTGTTGCAAAATGATCATGTCATAGCTTATGAAAGTAGAAAAATCAAGTTACATGAACTAAATTATGCTCCACATGACCTAGAGCTTGCTGCCATTGTTCATGCACTCCAAGTATGGAGGCATTATCTTCTTGGTAGACCTTTTGAACTAAAAACTGATCATCTTGGGTTGAAGTATATTTTTACTTAGCCAAATCTGAATGCAAGACAATGAAGATGGTTAGAATTTCTATCTTAATATGATTTTGACATAAGTTATATTAAAAGAAAATAAAATAGAGTATCAGATGCTCTAAATCATAGGCAGCACATTTCTACTCTTATAATGTTGAGAACTTAGTTTAAAGATGAGGTGAAAAGTGTTATGGAATCTTATTCTTATTTTCAAAGCAAGTAAAAATAGCAATTGTTGCAGATCCAAATGATGTGAGATATAAAGGTTTTCACTTTGACAATGAAGGAATCTTGCAATTTGAAAACATGATATACATACCTTTGTTAAACGATTTAATAAAGAAATTATTAGCTAAATTTAACAATTCACCTTTTTTTGGACACCCTGGCATTACAAAAATGATTGCTGATATAAAACAACAATATTTTTGGAAAGGGATGAAAAAGGATGTGATTGAGTTTTTGACACATTGTTTAGAATGCCAACATGTTAAAGCAGAGCATATGCATCCAATTGGTTTATTGTATCCGCACAATATACCACAGTATAAATGGCAAGTGATAAGCATGATTTTTTTTCAAGGTTTCCTATGTCAAGAAGTAAACATGATGTTATTCTTTTGGTTGTTGATAAAATAACAAAGGTAGCTCATTTTATTGCTTGGTAATCTTAAGGATGATTCACCTGTTTTAGCAAAAATATTCGTGCATGAAATTTTCAGATTACATGGAGTACTTAAGTTGATCATATCTGATAGAGACCCAAGGATGACATCTAGATTTTGGAAAAACTTAATGTAGCTCTACTAACTAAGTTGAATTTCAGTTTTGCATATCATCTAGAAACGGATCGACAGACTGAAAGAGTTAATCAAGTTTTAGAGGATATGTTACGAATGTATTGCATGGATCAATAGTATAAATGGGAAGAGTACCTTCCATTAGTTGAGTTTGCATATAATAACACATATCACGCCTCTCTAAAAATGGCACCTTTCGAAGCATTATACGGAAGGAAATGTAGAACCCCTGTTAGTTGGGATAACATTGAGGATAGAGAGGTAATTGGACCTAAAATCCTTATGGAAATGGAACATCAAGTTAAAATGATTTGTGAACACTTGAAATAATATGTAGATAGACAAAAGAGTTATGCTGACTTAAAGCGGGTTGATAAGAAATTTGAACTTGGTGAGAAGGTATTTTTACGGTTTAAACCAAAAAGAGTTCTATAACTTTTGAAAAGGCTTATGAGTTATCACCTTGTTATGTGGGACCCTTTGAAATTGTTGAAGCAATCAAACTTATAGCTTATCATTTAGCTTTACCTCCCGCTTTATCACAAATGCATGATGTTTTCCATATTTCTCTACTTAAGAAATATGTTTCAAATTTATCACATGTGTTAAATTGGAATTACTTGCATGTTCTAAGACCCAAGAATAATCATGGTTAAACCCATATAAGTGTTGGAAGCTCACTAGTTGTACTTAAGAAACCATGAAATAAGCCAATGTAAGGTCCAATGGGACCACTAATTAATGAAGAGAGTGCAACTCTGGAAAATCTTGAAGATATGAAAATTGTTTTTCCATACTTGTTTGAACATAATTGATTATGTTGATTGATAAAATTTTAATATTTTATTCATGATATGTCAATAAATCTTCCAGTTTTGGGTAGACATTACATTAATTAAAAATGGACAACTACTTTAATGTTGATTATGGAATTTTAAAATCTAGTTTTGTTTTGAACATATGAATGGAAGTATAATAATTTGATTTTTCCTTGATGCAATTTTTTTGACTAAGTTAATCATCGGGACAATGATTCTTTTTAGGAGGGAAGTATGTAACATCTTTGACAAACTATTACTTTGATTCCATTTCCTCTTGACATTGCAAACATTGACATGTGATTTTTCTTAGGAAGGTGTATTCTTTTGACTGTTGGAAATCATGTTTACAATGGATAAATTATTACTTGTATAGGATTAATTTTGCTGTGATTTTGTTTACTTGAAATTGAAGTCATTCTTCTCTATGTTCTAAAATGTTGTGAACCTATATTGTTGTTTTCATACTTATCTTATGTTAATAGAAAAACCTTGGATCAATTCCATTGATCCAAGGTATGCTTCAGTTCTTCTTTATTAAACATCTTGATAAACTGGCATTATGAAATAGAAGTTAATGTGGGTCCTTCTTTTGGTACCCTTGCTTTGCAACTTGCTATAAATAATGAGCTTGGACCTTCTTGTTAAATATTTTTGTAAGACATTGAAAAATGTAAGTGGATTAAAGGCCTATTATGGGACTATTAAGGTGAATACCTTAACCTTAGTTGTAATGTTCTATCCTACATGGATTCTAATCTAAGGTAATTTGGGTCTACCTAATACCTATTACTGAACTACTAAGGTTTATGTCTTAACCTATGTTGACATGTTTTAATTATGGAAAAGTTTGGAATAACCTAAGGTAAATACTATTTACCTAGACTAAGGTTGAATCCTAATCTAATGTCAATCTAACCTAAACTAATACTAAGCTAAAGGGGAACCTAAGGGTTGCATGGAAAATGGTGAGTCGGTGGTGACGGTTTCTAAGGCATTAATGTGATTTGATTTTGAATTTAATGAACTCTGAGCTGCCAGTTTTGGCAGGCATGGGAAGCTAGAAGGATGCTTAGCTGGCATCATCTCTAAATTTGTAATGCATGCAAAAATTGAATTAGAGTTTGCCAATTTTGGATGGCGGTGGCGTGGAGAGTTAGGCGGGAGATTTGGATGTCCTTGCATTTATGAACCTTGGTCATGGTGAAGAAACCTCCTTGGAAGACATGCAAGCAGATTTTGGAGGGGTTGTTTGGTCATTTGCTCTTTGTGATTTTTTCTCTACATGGAGGTTATGGGTTCTTCGAACCAACAATTCTATTTCCTATCCTTCATTATTTTTGGCACCTCTGAGCTATTTTTGATCTAGTGGAAGTATAAGAGGCATTAGGAAGTTTGGAATTGTTGACGTCGTTTGGAAAAAGGAAAAGATTGTGGAGGCTCACTGAAATCTTATACAAATTGATAGAAGCTCTATCAGGCATGATAGGCTCTATCCATTAAGTTTTTCTTCTTTTTCCTAAATGTCTTCATTAAAAAAACTTTTCTCTTGGAAACAAATGGGTTTTTATATATGATGCATATTTTGATTTATGCTTGTATTTTTTGTCACTGTTTATACCTACCTGGTTACTGTTTGAGGAGATATGATGTGGGTTTGTTTCTTGTCGGAAGAATGTAAGATGAGTGACATCTTTTGTAGTTATTCAAATTTTTTTTCAATTCTTGTTACTCTTTTTGATACTTGATGTTATGGTTGTTAGGAATCTTTGTTTTGAGGATTCAATCTTGTTGGAAATAATAGTAAATGAGTTTACTTCTTCTGAGCTTTTACGTTTGAGTTTGTGAACCTCTGTTGAACTATGTGGAAGTGGTTACTCTTGATTTCACGTTTCAGGGATTTTTTTCTTGCTTGGAAATAATAGTGAACAAGTTTACTTCTTCTGAGCTTTAAACGTTTTGAATCTGAGAACCTTGTTGGATTACTAAGAGAGGATCTTGTTTCTGATTTGCTCTCCCTTGCTCGAAATTTAATAAAACATGATTTAGATTCTTCTAGAACTTTTGTGATGACATGATTATTGCTCACACCTACATGTTATGAAATGGTTGTTAATGGATTTTCTGTTTGATAAAAAGGATGATAAGTACCTACCGTCATTGATTTTGGAAAGGCTTACTATTTGTTTTATGTATCCTTTTTGAGGTGGGGGTTTTTGCTTCAAGAGTTACCCTTATCGGTTCATCTATTTGGATTTACTGGTTTCTTGCATTCTAGATGATGTTCACAGGATACTTGATGTGTTGGGATATCTAAGAGGAACTACGAAATAGTTTAGTTTAGGTTATTTTAAGGATTTGGGACATAATGTTACAGTTTTTCTCTTCTCTTCTGAGCTGTATTTGAACTTATGAGTTGGAGTCATGCCATTTTTTTGTTTCTCTTGTGGACGAACCTGGGTTGGGTTTTGTCCTTCTTGACCTGTAGCTTGTACCATTGATTCTTGGAGTTAGAAATATGGGTTGGCTTGACTATAGATAGTGGTTGTTAAATATTGAATTTGATTTCTTATTTTAAACCATCAAGGGTTGGGTAGGTTTTGGGTACATTGACACCTGAAAATAAATTGTGGTTGTATAAGAATAAATTATCTTCTCTCTTTCTTGGGAAAATTGAGGAAATATAGGGACTAAAGTTGTTAACGTGGGATGAATTACATTGTTCTATTGTTGTTTCTTCTTTATGTATAGTTGCTAACTGAAATCATCTCATATAACTCTTTTAGTCATAGTTTCCACTACTATGGAAATTCTAGTTGTATCTTGAGGGAACCTTATCTTGATCTCTGACTTGCATGTTGCAGTCGTATATCTCGAATCCTTACTTCAGTTTTATGTTTTCAATGTTGGATAGAGTTGAAAGATCCCTTAATCATATCTATCTTTTTCTTTATTCAGATATGTATTTCATTTCTTAGAAAAGGATAATGAGATCTTCTTTCATCCTTGATTGATAACACCTCTCTCTCTCTCTTTTCTGAGTTAAGGTATTCATCGATGTTTTATTTGAAATCTGAAGGAAATTATATTATGTTCTCTCTCTCTCTTTGAGTTTTGGAATGCAATGTTGTTTCCCCTCGAACTCTGAGGGAATTTCTGAGTTGTTTCTCTCTTTGTTTGTCTTCTTTCCTCATTTGTATTACTCTTGTCTAAGGAACTGACCAGTTTAGTTGTACTACTTAATAGGATTATAGAGTGAGTAGTTGGGAGATAATCCTTTAATTCTTCTCCTTGACTTGTGTTGATTGGAATCTAGTTTTGGTAATGTGTGACCAATGCCTGGAGCAAGTAAATGAATAAATATTTATCCTATTCTAACCTGTTGAGGCTTAACCTAAAACTTAGGCTATAGTTTGGGCTTGGAGTTTGGATGTAGTACCTTAAATAGGAATCTCTTCTTAAAAAAAAGATGTTAATGGCTCATCCTAAAATCTTTCATGAAGTTTGAATTAGCTTGGCAGTAGATGTTTTATGATGGAACATGTTAATGTTGAGTATGATGGATCTTTTCTGCTTCTTAAAAATAACTCTATTTTTGGGAAATATTAGAGTTAGTGTCTTCCTTTGGAAATAGATTGAATGAAGCAAGAAATAAACTATAAATACCTATAGTAAGAATGAGATAAGTAATTAGGATGAAATATTACTTATCTAATATAATTTCTTATGAAATCAATGGCTGAAGAATGTTGATTATATCATGATATTTACTAAATGTTAATGTGGTTGATCATTTTGTTCTTTCATTTATGATTTTTATTTTATGATGTATCTATCTGTATTGCCTTACTATTTCATAAAAGAATATTTCTTTTTATGACACAGTTAGTTGAAAGAACATTTTTTAATGCTTAGCGCTTATCAAGCTCGACCTCAATGAACTAACCCATGCTAGCATTTTTTGCAGATGGACTTCGTAAGTGATAAAAGAAGACACATTATTTACTATGCTTCTTATGTTTACCTAAAGACTGGATCATTTATGAGGAACTATGATTCACTATTGAAATGTATTTATAGAAGGAAAAGTTGTATTTCTTAATGAGGCTTATTCATGCGGTTTGACCTGAAAGATGACTAAAATGATTGGACTTGTAAAATGTGTATTTAACTTTATGAATGGAAAAAGATTTAGATTTACTTGTACTTGATGTGTCATTCTCCTTGTGCATTATGTGAAGGAAATTTGTAATCTTATCTCTATTTTCTCATATTCTTATCTATATGGAATCCTTTTCAATTTGAGTTAAATAAATTAGATGGAAGGGAATTAGATACACTATCCCTTTATTGAAATGTAAATTATTAAGTTGGCATGCATAGATGATCTTTTAACTAAGTCACCATGGTTTATTAAAAGATGTTAATGAAAGTGAAAATTATTATGATGTCTTGTATAATGTAAAAGGGTACAAGAACCCTAATTCATAACAAGAAAGAGGAAGGTGAACTTCCTCTTGACCAATACCTTCATAGGTATAAAACAAATGAAAGGTAAATATGAACATTTATTAATTAGACTTCATCTTAATGAAGTCTAATATAATGGAACCTATTTTGGAACTTAAACAGGCTAAGAATGATAGGGTATAATAAGTGAATCTTATTATAGTTTTATGTTTCTGTTTTAATTAACTGAACCCTAAAGTAAGAAGTTGGTGATTAAAAAGCATTCATGATGTTTCTGTAAAACATTAACAACTCAACTCATGGATGTCAACCTTTAAGGTTAAAGAATTTAGGGTTCAACAGGGTTGTTGTAATTAAATCTTAATTAAGAAAAATAATTGAGTAAATCACTTCTTGCTTGGGTATGTACATCGAGATGGGTGATTCAGTTGGATGTTGACACACGCCAACTACAGAATTGTACCTTCGTGAAGACTAGGGTCTTCATGAGGATACAATGTTGTAGTTGACATGTTGTAACACCCAATAAAATTAGACCAACTAGATCTACATAAACTTGGACTTGATCTTAGTTATACTCTAGGATAAGGTAGGAGCATGATTTAGTATAGGGGGTAACTCATGATGACTTAGGATAACTAGACACACACAAACGACTTAGGTTGATTGAGTATGTCTAAGTACCCTTAGTCACCGTGAGTGGTTCTCTATACCAAAATATGTTGCTAACTTGGGTTAGGGATAAACCTTGAACAAGTGGATTGACAGGAGTTAGTGAAGACCATTCTAGATAACAAATGAAGTGGGGTGAAGGACGTATTCTATTAGACTAGTATGCCATCTAGGAATATAAACATAAACAATATGTGGAAATATTTGGCCAAAGTATCGCAAGCTACTGGTTGCGTTGTCCTGTGTCACCTAGTTTAAGAAATGGGATTTCAGATGAATATTGGTAACAAATATTCAGATACGTCTCTTAAACATAATACTTCAATACCGAGAATAGGGTAAGAGAACCAAGTATATTTATTATACAATACATTTAGTTAACATGAGAGATCGGTAGTTCACTGAGACATTTACAACTACATATGGTTATCTGATATGAGATTCATTGGCATGGAATATGTTTTCTAAATTATGATTATTTATAACAGAGAACATTATATATATATATATATATTAAAAAAAAATCCTTGTTTCTAAAGTCTTAAAATGGGAATGTTACAAAAATCATGTCTCTTTGGGTGATGATACATCATACGTGTTGAAGGAATTGGTTCCATTTCACTACCACTTAAGCATCATAATTGTAAAATTACGGATGTTATTTTTGTGCCAGTTTAACAAAAAAATTATCGTGAGTCAATTGTTAGATCACAATCTCAAAATTTAATTTGATTGTAAACGCAGTAAAAAGATGTGCCTAATTCGAGATAAGTCATGAAGCTCCAAAATTTTTACAAAAGCTTCGAATGTGGGAAGAATGTTTTAGTTGGATTTTATTCAACGAAATGATCAAGCACTTGTATCCAAGGATACATCATTAGCTCAACTATGACATCGAAGACTTGGACATGTGAGTTTTGGCTATCTTGACACACTTCATCGATACGACATGGTTAGGGGTTCACCACCTCTAAAAAATGGTATAGATAAATGTCAACATTGTTTGGCAGGAAAACAAAATAGAGAACCATTAAAACATAGGGCATTTTGGGCTAAGGAAAAACTTGACTTGGTGCATATTGATTTGTGCAGACCAATGCGCGACCTAGCCTCTCTGGGTTTCAATATTTCATGCTCTTTGTTGATTATTTTTAAGGAAGTTGTGGATATATTGTCTTTCTACAAAAGACCAATCTTTTGAAAATTTCAAGAAGTTTAAATCCCTTGTTGAAACAGAGTTTGGTAGGAAAATAAAAACACTCCACTCAGATCAAGGGGGAGAATACACCAGTAATGAGTTCAATTATTTTTTGAAAACACATGACATTCGTCGTTAAATGGATCCTCCTCACACACTGCAAAAAAATGGTGTTGTTGAAAGGAAAATCGTACTATCATGGATATGGTGCAATGTATGATTGATGATGCAGGTTTATCAAAAACATTTTGGGCTAAAGTAGCTAAAACAATAGTGTATTTACTAAACAGAGTTCCCACTACAGACTCTTGATGGAGTAACACCACAGGAAGCATGGTTAGGGCATAAGCCATCTATTTCACACCTTATATTTTTTGGATGTAAAGCAAGTATGCACATTCCTAAGAAACAAATAACTAAGCTTGATATGAAATTATAAAAACTTATCTTCTTGGGATACAGTGATGAAGCACTTGGCTACAAACTTATGGATCCAAAAATAAGGAGGGTATACACTAGTTGGGATGTTGATTTCTTTGAGAAGAAATAAGCAGATGCTCCTTCCATATACTCACATGATGAAAAAATCATCCCTACAATGAAAACAGAGGATGGTAATCACTTTGATGATGATAGTGATGATGGGGAAGATAATGAAATTCAACCTCCCATAGGAACCACAAAAAGTATGCCTAAATGGTATACAAGTATGATTAGAGATGAAAAATTGGATAGTGTCCCTGACACATCTACCATTGGAATGAGGACTCGCAGTATGGCTCGAAATGAGGTCAATTTGGCCTTAATGGGTAAATTTGTTGAAACTATTGAGCCATCCTCAGTTTTAGAAGCCCTACAGTCTAAACCTTGGAAAGATGCTATGGATGCAAAATATAAGTCACTTATGAAAAATAATACATGGCAACTTACAGATCTTCCACTAGGGAAAAAGTCGATTGGATGTAGATGGATCTTCAAAATGAAGTACAAAGCGAAAAAAAATTTGATAAACACAAGGCTACACTAGGTGCTAACGGATATGCTCAAACAGAAGGCATTGATTATGAGGAGAATTTTTATCCCACAACTAAGATAAACACTTTATGGTTAATATTTGCTCTAGTTGCAAAATTTGGTTGGAAAATACACCAAATGGATGTGAAAAGTTCCTTTCTTAATGGTGATTTACAAGAAGAAGTTTACATGACTCAACCAGAAGGTTTTGTCATACCAAGTAAAGAGGAAAAGGTATGTAAACTCATAAAATCACTATATGGTCTAAAGCAATCTCTGAGGGCATGGTACATAAAAATTGATGAGCATCTCATTCAACATGGATTCAATAGAGTCCATACAATCCTAATATCTATCTCAAAATCAAGGGGGGAGATAGTGATCGTTGTAGTATATGTTGATGATCTAGTCATCACTAGAGGATCAGTGAGGATGATTGAGTCAACAAAGAAAGATCTAACATGATCATTTGACATGACCGATCTTAGGATTCTAGCATTATTTTCTTGGACTTGAAGTTTGGAAAAGATAAAATCATATATTTGTGTCACAATTGAAATACGCCAAGACAACACTCAAGAAGTTCAATATGATGGATTGTAAGCCATTTTCCACACCTATGGAGACAAGACTTCAACTGTCTCGAACAAATCCATCACCACAAGTAAATGCAACTCTCTATCGGTAGTTGATCGGGAGTCTCATCTACTTGAATTACACTAGGCCGATATCAACTATGCAGTCAACTATCTTTCATGATTCATGCAAGAACCAAGGGTTTCTCACTGGAAAGAAGCAAAGTAGATACTGAGGTACATTAGAGGAACTATGGACTATGGCCTAGAATACAAGAAGAATAATAAATTCTTCTTGACAGGATATTTAGATTTAGATCATGCAGAAACATAGATAGGAAATCCACTTCAAGGTTTTATTCTTTTTGGGATCTGGACCGATATCATGGGGGAGTAAGAAGTAGACTTTTGTTTCAAGGTCCTCCACAAAATTAGAATATCATGCAGTAGGTGGAGCTATCTGTGAAGTGATATGGCTCCAACGTATACTTGAAGGATTGGGAATACCACATAAAGATCTAACTATCCTACATGTTGATAACGAAGGAGTAGTAAAACTTGTTCAAAATCTAGTTTTTCATGAGTGCACCAAACACATTGAGGTGCAGGTACATTTCATTCATGAACATGTTTAGAACAATAACATATAACTCTAATATTACCCAATAGATATGCAACGTGTAGATGTCTTCACAAATTCACTTACTCGAGGTAAATTTGAGGGTTTTAGATAATTTCTCTCCTATTCACTTGAGACCATTGTGAATTAAGGGGGAATGTTAGGAATAAAAATAGCTTAATTCATCATTAGTTGATATTTGAATAAATGTAATAAGTTAAAGTATTTAATTTAAATAATTTAAAATTATGTCAATAGGTATTAGTTATCCTTAGTTGTTAGTTAACTAAGTGATAGTGTTCTCATCCCAATGTTTTTAGGATCATGTTCTATCTTGCATATTTTTTTCCCGTATGATTTCTATGAGGGCCAATAGGGCGATTAGGGGTAATATGCTATTTCGTATATTTTCTCGAGATTAGATGATTTGTTTCCATATATTGTGGATGAGATAAAATTTGTCCAATATCTATAAATATTATAGCTCTCTCATTTATTTGTAATGTTTGATTTTGATATTAATAAAATACACAAGCACTATATAGTTTATGAGAAAATCTTATGTGTCAATTTTTTTCAAGTATTCATTGTCAAGAACCCTATCTTTGGTATACTCATAATGGTTTTGCCACTTATGGAGTCTTTTCATTTCTTATAATGTTTTCCCATTTGCTTACTTATTGATTCTTCTACATAGGACAAGACCTTCGACATTTAGTTTCTAGGATTTCTTCTCCTTTCACCTACATTTACATTCGTCATCTACTTCAATCAACTAATCTGACACAACCATGCCTAATCAACCTAGACTCAACCATGCCTAATCAACCTAGACACAACCATGCCTAAATTACCTTTCCCATTTACCCATACCTAAACTCACCAACCTACTCACCTACCTCATCTTATTCTTCCCTATTCTATGGGAAAACTACATTATCCCGAGGCTCCTTTTGTAAGGGCTATGTAGGCAACACTCTTATGGTATAGGGCCATTTGAGGTTAGTCCGGCCACTCTTTTACCCCATCATCATTTTCCCATCAAACAAACACTTATTTAGTTCCCATAAAAACACTAATTTGGGAAGTTAACTCAAACCAAAACCATACATCCATTATATATCTCATCTGCATCAAAACAAAACAACACAAACTTAACCATGCCTATGATCTAATTTCCA
Source organism: Taxus wallichiana var. yunnanensis (assembly GCA_018340775.1). NCBI lineage: Eukaryota > Viridiplantae > Streptophyta > Pinopsida > Cupressales > Taxaceae > Taxus > Taxus wallichiana. The sequence goes on from CM031234.1 coordinate 493,254,033, forward strand.
TATCATCAATACATTGGAAATTAAACTATTTAGCATACTATCGGTTCATTTCACAACATCAACTAGGTCATACTACAATCACATTATACATCAATGATTGCATCATGCCAAAATCATCCGATTTCCATAAAAATGATAAGTTGGAAATTTTCAAACTCAAACATGCCTACACTTGACTCCACCATGCCTATACCAAACTCCGTCATTCCTACATCTGACCTTAACCTTGCTTAAAACTCTAAGTTTCCATAACATCAATATACATAACATCATCAAAACATACATCATCAATCAAATCAAGTTTCCATGAAAGAAATATAATGGAAATATACTCTCACATATCATCTCATCATCAACTATATAAATGGAAGGTCTGTGTGTCAATACATGTATACACAGATATAAATAATACAAGTATCTCAAAACCTCTCATGTACAATCTCGCATCTTCGGCACGTAGGATGGTACATATAAAAAAATCAAAATACAATGGCATATAGCATCTTTGTCTCACCCATGTGAGGGCTCGATGATAAGGCCAAAATATGCCTCATCAATGTGCAATAAATGATCTCATTTTACTCTCCTTTTAGTCAAGTTTGAATACATTTTGTGGCTTTTGTTTGGTCTTGTATAAGTTAGGATGTAATTTTCTATCTTTTGTTTGATTTATTTCTAACGTCTAAAAAATTTGTAATTCCTAATAAATTGTGTGAAAATTCAGTTTTTAGAATAAAATAGGTCACATTCGGTCGATAAAAAAGCATGAAGGAACCAGTACCTTTTTAATAATATTGGCATGATAATGCGGCTTAGCTCTGAAACCTTCAGGATTAGTTCCAGAACTCCATCACTCATTTAAGGAACTCTATCACTTAGTTTTGGAACCTTCAGACTTAGTTCCAGAACTCCAACACTTAGTTCTGGAACTCTTGTGCTTAGCTCTAGAACTTTTGCAGTTAGTTCCGGAATGTTTCCCTTTGGTTTTGGAACTTCTCCAAAGTTTTGGAATCAATGGGAATCTATTTATTTTGAAAAAATATGGTGATATAGAAATTAATGGGCCCTCCAATCAAGAATAGATCAACAAATTGTTGATTCTTCATACTCCAAAAATACTTATGTAGGACCAAATAGCTATATGTCCAACAAGGTTTCTAAATTTCACATCTACTTTGAGCACTATTTTGTTTCACTAGAACCTATAGATGGATGGACAACTATTGAGCACTTATGATTGTAAATGCATCTTTGGATGATAATATATATACAAAGACCAAGATAGATTAGATATATAGATAATATATATGATATAGATATACAATGAAGTTTTGTAAGACAAAACATTTCAGTAATAAGATAGCCATTTCATTTTGAGAGAATCATACTTTTTCAACTCCTAATTCAAGGTGGAGCAAGGGCCCACTCCTCCAAGAAACATGATCCTTTATTTTATTGGTATTTATATTTTTAAGAAATTCATGTAAATCTGTTAAGTATTAATTCTGTAAGTGTTTTTGATTCTTCAGTTGAAATTTGTTACGTAGTTGTCCCTGCAGTGTTGTAGATTAAACTCTTATTTCCTTGCAAGCATTTTCAATAACATTTTCAAACGTGTGTTTATTTCCAAGAAGTGTGTTTACTTCTACAACGTGTGTTTATTTCGATTTTTTTCCATTTTACAAAGAGTGTTTATTTCCACAATTTGTTTCATTCTACAAAGTGTTTTTATTTCTAGCAGCTTCATTCAATTTTGAAAGATTTATTTATTTTAGAAATGAGTGTTTATTTTAGAAAGTTTCTTATAGTTTAGCTTTAATAAGGCTTGGCTAAGAAATTCTTAAAGACACTTTAAAAACCCCTAGAAAATGAAAATAATAAATACCTACAATTAATTACTAGATCACTAATATTCTTCTTGTTGCATATAGCTTATGCCACACCCATAGTTTGAATATGACATCAACCAAGAGTTGATTAAATGAAGGAATAACAACATCCATCATTTTTGTGCCATTTCTGGGGATCCACTAGTTAGAATTATCTAATTAGGTGTTAACAAGAGCAACAATCATATATCTAGTAATTGAAAAATCCTCCCTATGTTATCATAAAATTTATGAGTAGACTAAGAGACTCAAAGGGTAGATTTTTCCAAAAATATCTCAACAAGAATAATCAGCATCCTCTGGTTTAAATAAGGAAGTTGAGAAGGAATTATAAGCACCATTGTCCCCTATTAGATAAAAAGAAGAACTTTTACCTTTGGGATTTTGGATCAAACACTAGAAGGAAGTGGAACTTTTAGGAGAAGGATTATATCCCAAGACCCACTTAGAGAAAGTTTTGATTCTCAATTGAGTATTCAACCTCCTACTCCTAAATTTTCACCTTCACCAAAGTGGATCACATACCACATTGATTGGGAAAAATATCTAGAAGATATTGTAGATATGGCACGAGAAGCTGAAAGAGAACCTGATAGGACCTTTACCTATCCAATTCAGTTGGAGGATGATGATACACCTATGAAGAATATTTCACTTGCACACTTTCCTACATTTAGAGGGATGTCATCTAAGGACCCTGACCAATTTGTTTTTGAATTTAAATTATTGTGTCAGACCTATGACTAGAAAGCAAAAATCAAAACTCAAATTGTTCCCATCTACTCTGAAAGATGTAGCAATGAGGTGGTTTATGGGATTAACATCCAATTATATTACCACTTGGGCACAAATGGAAACTTCCTTCCTAGAAAAATACCAAGAATAATGTCAAGGGAGAAACATAAAGGAAGAATTTTTTAGGATCAATCAAGAAAAGGATGAAAATATGGAAGATTATTTAAATAGATTCCTCTTTGTAAGTAAAAGGTGTTTATTTGTACTTCAAGAAGAGATAAGAAAACCATTATTCTTAAAGGTCTATATGATGAATCTAGGGAATCCCTTAACTTAATTGGAGGTGGAAACATCAATCAATTAAGAATGATTGATATTAAAGACCTTTATAGAAATTATTCAAGAACAAGGGGTTGACCTAGGAAAGGAAAAACTATGAAAACTACAAATCAAGACATGAAAAAACTTATGGATGAACTAGTAAACTTTAAAATAGATATCCTAGTTCAATTAACTTCCACCATGGATGGATTGAAAGCCAAAGAAAATGCTAATACTGAAACATTATCTATGTACTTTCCTAGATGCATAAAGAAGCATGCAATAAGAGATTGTCCATTGGATAAAAAAAAATGTGTCTTATTTGTGAATCTAGGGAAAATGAAGATAATGTTTTTTCTCTTCTTCCATTCATTAAAAAAATCTTAAACAAACCATCACTTCATCCACTACAAAAGAAGTAAAATTTGTCTAGAGCTAACCTAGGTAGGAGCAGGTTCATACCCATATTTGTTCCTAATCCTTGGATGATGGCATAGGTAACTCATACAAGTACAAAAATATTGAGGAAAACCACCTTGGACCCTTCAACCAATATGGAATGCCCAAGATTGGGCAAGATAATCTTGGTATGCTCAGGGACACAAACAACCATGGTTTGGTCAAAGTAACCCTTATACTTGGTCACAACCTAGGTGGAACCCTAATAAATACACTCAAGAAAAAACATATCCCAACCAACATCAACAAGCCATAATGGGTTCTCCAGCACAAGGTTCACAAACTGAAAATGTGGTTCAAACAAAAATACCAACACAACTAGTGGCTAATCCCAAAAACAAACAAACAACCCTTGTCTATGGAACAAAGCAAGAAAAACTAGTTGATCTTAATGCCATGGACTGTAAGGATATTCAAACAAGATTTGGAAAAATAATTAATAGTCCACCTGTTATAATTACTGAGATGATAGAAGAAACGAAACCCCTAGTTCAGTTATTCCTAAGGAGGATGAAAAATAAAAAGAGAAGCAACCAGATAACAAATCTATGAAACTCCATTTCCGAAAGATTTAAGGAAGTTATTGAGACCAAGGAATCTAAATTAGTACATCACTTAAGGAAAATAAATATTGAAATACCATTGTTGTAAGCAATGAAGCACATTCTAGGATTAAACAAATTAACAAAAATGTTGTGTTTGAAAAGATGTGGAAGGAAGAAGCGTACCTAGGACTATTAAGGTAGATGGGACACTTGCAAATTTATTGCGAGAAAACTCCTACTTCCCAAATATGGGGATCTTAGAAGCCCTTTTATTTCTATCTCTATAGGAAATAAACATATACATAATGTTTGGGTTGATTTGGGAGTAGTTATAAATGTGATGAAAGTAGACACTTTGAAAACATTACCATTGACATATATACAACCTACTAACAACATATTGCAGATGGAAGTTTAGTCGGTAGCAAAACTAGAAGGGATCATTGAAGATGTGGTAGTTATGGTGGAGTCATGGGAGTATCCAATGGACTTTCTTATATTACGACCAAAAGGTAAAACACTTGGTTATCCCATTATTGTAGGCAGATCATGGTTAGCTATAGTTTCTACCTTAATTGATTACAAATTAGGTGATATGAATATCTCAAATGGTAAGAATTCTAAGAAAATTTCCTTATATCCTTCTACATGACCTTTTATTGATAATCAAGAACAATTATGGGTTGATGATCCTAATACTAATAAATAAAATTTTTCTTCTTTGGCTATGATAACATTGCATGATCATGTACGAGAGGTGGAGAATATGATTAATCATCTATTAAATGATAACCAATTATCCTCGGAACAATCGGGGATAGTTCTGAAAACTTCAGACTTAGTTCCGGAATATTCATACTTATCTCTGGAACCACAAAAATTCCATGTAGATGTAAATACTTTCACTGACGGAGGAACAAGATTTCTCTTCAAGAGGGGTAGAAATAGCTACAGAATTAGTAGCTTTAGTCTCAAAGATATCAAGGAATAGTGAGGAATGTTTGGGAAACATCAGTGATGAGGAGTTTTACCTACGGTGATATAAGTATCATAACTCTACCTACTGTCTTTTGTCTAGTATTCTTTCTCAAGGGAACTTTAGAGACATTTCTATATATTATATGTTGTTACCACATTAATGTCCACTAAAAACTCTAATATAACATTTTCACCAAATAGTTTCATCACACACTAAAATAAAACAATTTGAGATTCAACCAAGTAAAATTTTGAACATTAACAATTGGTTAGAAAATGATCAAGAAGTTAAATTGTTTTATTTCTTGGAAGGTCATACTAGAGCTTTTTCTTGGGATTATAAAGACATGAAAGGAATCAATCCAAGAATTTGTACCCATAACATTTATACTAAAAATGTTAAAAAGTTAGGCAACCTCGAGAGAAGGATCAACCCATCCGTGAGGGACTTAGTAAAGCAGAAATTTAAAAGCTATTGCAAGTAGGCTTTTTAAACGCTATCTCGAGATAGTCATTGGGTGTCTCCTCTTGTGATTGTGCCTAAGAAGAATGAAAAATGGAGAATTTGTTTTGATTATAGGGAATTGAACAAAGCTACACTTAGAGACTATTTTCCCTTACCATTCATAGATCAAGTTTTAGACAACCTTTCGAGTAAACAATACTTTTCCTTCTTAGATGGATTTAGTGGATATAATCAAATCGGGGTGGCTACTGAGGATCGGGACAAAACTAATTTTACTTTTCCATGGGGTACCTTTGCCTACAGGGTATTTCCATTTGGATTATGTATTGCTCCAACAACCTTCCAAAGGGTTGTACTAGCAATTTTTATAGATCTAAACAATGATTATGTGGAAGTATAAATGGATGATTTTACTGTGCATGGAGAAACATTGGATGATGTCTTAAAATTTTGGACAACATTAATATTATGTGAGTAAAACCATTTTTCTCTTAGTCATGAAAAATGCTTGATGATGGTTGATGAGGGAATTGTACCAGACACCACATTTCAAGAATTCAAGTTAACCAAAACCAAATCAAGATTATTTCATACGTACATGTTCCTTAAACCTCCATGGATGTCAAGTCATTCTTAGGACATGCTAGATATCGTATTCATTTTATCAAATATTTTAGTAAAATTGTTGCTCCCATGTTTTGCTTACTTACAAAGGATTGTGAATTTCATTCGGATGAAAAGTTTTAACATGATTTTGAAGAGATTAAAGAAAAATTAATCATTTCCCCAATATTAAGAGGACCTAATTAGAAGAAACCTTTTCACATCCAAATAGATGCCTCAAATAACTCAATTGGTAGATTTTTGGGACAGAAAGATGAAGAAGGGAAAATTTATACTATTTACTATCTTAGTAACAATCTTACTCCCACTAAAAGAAATTACACCACCAATGAAAAAGAATTTCTTCCTGTAATTTATGCAATTAATAAGTTCGACATTCTATTACAAGTTACAAAATATTTTTACATATAGATCACTCAACAATTAGATATCTTGAATGAACAAACCAATGGTTAGAGGTAGGATAATTAGATGGTTATTACTTTTACAAAAATTGATATTACCATTGTGGATAATCCAAGAAAATATAATTTGGTATCTGATTTCTTGTCAAGATAATCCACTATAGGGGAGCAAGATCCAGTTAAGTACAAATTTCCAAATGAACAATTATTTGCTATTTCAGCTGATAACCCATGGTTTGCTGATATGGAAAATTATCTTGTAACAAGTTTCCCCCTTATTTTACTCAGAAAAAAATGAAAATATTAATCAAAACTAGTGCACAAATTAAATGGTTAAATGAAATTTTATTTAAATGTGGTCTTGATTTGGTTTTATGCGTGTGTGAGAGAAGATGAAATATTTGACATACTCAAGGCATGTCATGATGAACCAAGTGGAGGACACTTTTCAATGAAAAAATAGCCCACAAAATACTTGGCACTAGCTATTATTGGCCATATCTATATAAATGTGTGAAGAAATACATCAAGTTGTGTGATCCCTATCAAAAATGAAACTTTCACTAGTGAAATGCCTCTGCAACCTCAAGTAGTGATTGAACCATTTGAAAGGTGGGGGCTAGATTTTGTTGGCCCTTTTAGTCCTACTTCACAAGCAAAAGAACAAATTCTTGTATGTATTTATTATTTAACAAAGTGGAAAGAGGTGCAGCTTTAAAAATGCTAATGAAGATGAAGTTGTTGATTTCCTTTGCACAAAATTATGATGAAGTTTGGTGCACCAAGAAGTATAGTTTCAGACCAAGGTCCACTGTTCATGTCCAATATGATCCGTGCCTTCAAAATGTACTATCATATCAATCATAGGAATTCATATCCCTATCACCCATAATCAAATGGACAAGAAGAAGTGAAAAACAGGGAATTGGAAAACATTCTCACCAAAACAAATTGAAGCAAGTAGAAGAGACTAGATGAAGAGGCTACTTGAGGTTGTATGGGCTTATAACACAACTTGGAAGACTACAACAAGGTTCTCATCATATGAGTTAGTCTATAGGAAAAATCCCTTATTAGCCATTGAATTTGAACTACAAACATTGAGGACAACAACTAAATTGGGTATTGAATTGGATGCAACACAAAAGGAGAGAATTCTAAAACTCAATAAATTGGATGAGCTAAGATTGGAAGAACTTCAACAAAAAAATTAATCCAAGAATAAAGGAAGTAGTTTCATGATACACATATCAATGAAAGAAAATCCAAGGTAGGAGATTGGGCATTATTGTTTGATTCCAAGTACCAAAGAATTGAAAGGAAAATTGAGAACCGTGGTGGTTAGAGCGTTATCGATTGAGAAAATATATGAAAATGGTTCTATTCGAGATACTTCTTAGTGATGGTAGCAAAAGGAAACTTTTGGTCAATGAAAACAAGCTAAAAATTTATAGAAATCCTCATACCAAGGATGAATTCTTGAAGTAGATTGAAGCAGACAAGGAATTTGATAATATGGAAGAACCTAGTTCTTCCAAAATGATCAAGTAATCGAGATGCAAGGATCCAAATAATAGGAAGGGAATGAAAACCAGCAAATGGAATTATCCCCCAAAAAAAAAAAAAAGGGGAAGGGAATGAAAACTAGTAAATGGCATTCCCTTCTCCAAAAACGCTTTCTCAAAGACCAATTGAAAACTAAAAATGGTGGTTGGTCTACTTAATAAATGACTAATTCAAATAAAAGGAAATTCTTTGGAATTCCACTATCTTTTCTAACCATTTTTCTTTTTCACTTTTTTTTAGGAATGATAAGTCATCAAGGTAGAGGGATTATATCGGCAAGGACGGTAATTATTTCTTGATCTTATTAAGGGTTAAATTAAGAGTTCACTTGTGTGATTAGACTTGATTTAAGTAGATGGTATGATGAGTCATTTCTAATACATTATGGTTAAAAGAAAGTAATCATGAAGGTGATGTCAACTTAACAAGTAAAGTGGAGGTGTATTAATAATGAGCTATCATTTGGGAAGAATAAATTAAAAATTGAGAGTAGTTGCAGAAAAATTCAAGGAAGAAACAATAGAATTATATTAGAATTCCATGCACTAAATCTGGTGGTTCCGTAGCCAAATCTAATAGTTCCGCAACCAAATCCAAGATTAGCCCAACTATCTTTTGACATAGTAAGAATTTGAAAGAAGAAATAATTTGAATCATCTTCTTTTACATGGGTATTAAAAAGAAGTCGATCCAAAATATGATACACAACTTCTTGTATATGGAGAAGTAGCAACCAATTTTGAACAAGTAGGTTGGTGAGAGTTTTCTAAAAAAAGTCTCAAAGTACAATGACGAACTGGTAAGGGAATTTGTTGTAAATTTAGAGAATTCCAAAACTAAGGTTAAAAGCATTGTAATTCCCTTTACTCTAAATACAATGAACAATGTATTTGGGGTGACAATTGTACATGTTCCAAATGTTGTAAAGGGGACCCTAAAAGAACTGGTGGAAAGCTTAAGACAAGAGAATAAATCTGAACCCCAATATATTTATAATACTAAAAAAATCATCAAGGGGGTCAAAAGAGCTAGCCTATGCAAACCCTTTAACAGAGTAGCATTTTTGGTAGTTAAGTACCTAAATTATGATGTCCAATATGGAATAGTGGGAAGGAGGGCCTTAAGATGCTGATATATCTTAGGTATAGGGCTGTAAAATAAGAGTATATAGTAAACCTTCCTGGTTTCCTCTTTGAATCCATCCAGATAATGGCTCAGAGGTATTCTTGGGGAGTTGGGACAATTAGACACCATGGATTAGTCCATCTGGTATGTCAACACCATTTTCTCTCAAATAAAAATGGAGAAGAAGCATGGGAAAAATTTCTTAACAAGTTCAAGTAAAAGCCCTAATATTATCAGTAGGGAATACCAACCCCTTTCTCTCCTAAAAGTAACTTGGAGATTGATCCCCTTAAGAGAAAAAGAAGGAAATAAGTGGGGTTAAAGTTCCAAAGAGGAGGAGATCTGAAAGGATGATCAAAGTTGCAAAACCTACCATGTCTTCAAAAGAAACTCCTTCCTCTGCAATAATACCAGAAAAACTAATACCTTTCTTTGATAGTGATAGTTCACCTAAGTTGGACCGTGAAGTAAAAATTAGAATAAGCTCAAGGAGAAAGCCCACTTTAGGACATTTTGAAGCTCCTCAAAGAAAAAAAGTTCATAAGAAGTCTAGGGAAACTCCAGTGGATATTGAAGTACATAATGGTTTAGAGAAAGAATCTACTAATATTCAGGCGCAGTATGGCAATGTCTCCTCCTCTACCAAGTCAAACTGAGGAATTGGAGAAAGAAGATGAAAGATTTGAAGAGAAGGATTTTCAGGAGATGGGTGACTCAACAATGTTGTCACATGAGGAAGAGGAATTGGCATCTTGGAAACAAAAAGGGAAATCCCCTTTGGTGGAAGAGAAATGCTCATTCCCTAAGGAAATTCCAGAAAAAGAGGAGAAACAACAAGTTAGGCAGGCTTTGTTCTTGTCTAGAGAAGAACTTATCATTAGGGAGAAGGATGAGGAATTAAACTTCCTCAAAAAAATTGGAGCATAGGGAAATGCTCATTGAACAATTGAAAACTCATCTCACAGATAGGAATGAAGAATTGACATTAGTCAAACAAAAATGGTGGAAAAATAAAAAGAATATCAATTGGCTAGTAAACAAAGTGCTGTGACAAAGATATCTTCAATGAATCAAATTGTACAAACTGAGCTAAATTATGGCCACTTAAGCAGTTGTGGGATGATACTTGTAGAAAGATTAATGAATTCAAAATATCAAATCAGGAACTAAGAAGAAATATGGAAGAGGAGAAGAAGGAAAGGAAAGAGTGGGAAGAAAAATTCTACAAAATGGAGGAAGAGAAATTTAAATGTCTGGTAAAGATATAAATGGTCTGTATAATGAGTGAAATATTACTCACATGTAGGAGACCTTCTCCTGCATACATTGTCTTTCTGGAAGAGAAATTTATTCTTTAACAAATATCAAGGATTGCATGTGGCCTTCCACATGAAATAAAGGATGAATCAGAATTCATGACAGCTTATTCCTTAGCCAGTGTAAAGTAGAAAAATATTCTCTGAAATTTTATCTTTGCAAATTTTTATTAGAAAAGAATACATGCTTCAGGATTAATTTGTATGTAGGGAAAATCTAAATGAATGCATTTTTTTCAATACTCGAAAATCGAGATAGATTGGAAAGAGAGGGATATTAAACACTTATTAAAGGCTATTTCATCTATCCTCTGCATGAGAGCTCACTATGGAAAACCATCTTCCTTTTCTATACATTTCATATCCCATGCCTTTGACATTCGATTCAAGACACATTATATTGCTAGTCTACAGAAAATTATTAATGCCTTCACCTCTTATGAGGAGAAAAACTTTGAAGATATTTATGATGGATGCCTGAAGAGATGGGAGTTTATCACTATTGCATTAAGAAGAAGATAAGTGATATCTCCCATGAACTTAATATGGAATATGGAAAGAGCTAGAGCTTTGTGTACACTAATCCCTCAAGTCGGTGAAAAATGTAGGGGCATGTGGATGGGAATGAGAACAAGGCCTCCTCTCCTTCTCACTCTCATGTCTCCATGGAAAAATAGAGAGCCTCGGGATCCCATGAACTTTAAGGAGTGACAAAGAAAGATAGAGGAGGGATTAGGATATAGTACTTTTGAATCAAGCACTTGGATATTCAGGTTTTAACCATTTGACGTTAGTAGTCATTTGGAATGCATAATTCAAAATCCCGCATTTAAAGAGTATATTTTTAAGAGGACTTACAAACAAGTAAGTGTGGGGAGATGATAAGGAAAAATATGCCTCATCAATGTGCAATAAATGATCTTATTTTACTCTCCTTTTAATCAAGTTTGACTACATTTTGTGGCTTTTGTTTAATCTAGTATAAGTTAGGATGTAATTTTCCATCTTTTTTTGATTTAGTTCTAATGTCTAAAAACTTTGTAATTCCTAAAAAAGTGTGTGGAAATTCAGTTTTGGAATAAAACAGTCACATTCGGTCAAATAAGCAAATTATGAAGCAACCAACACCTTTTTGAGAACATTGGCTTCAATGTGGCTTAGCTCCAGAACCTTCAAGCTTAGTTCTGGAACTCCATCACTCAACACCTAACTCTATTGATTAGTTCGGAACTCCTGTCTTAGCTTAGCTCGAGAAGTTTCACAGCTTAGTTTCGTAATGTTTCCCTTTGGTTTGAACTTCTCCAAAGTTCTGGAATCAATGGGAATCTATTTATTTTGAAAAATCCGATGATAGAGAAATTAATGGGCCCTCTAATCAGGAACATATCAACGAATTGTTGATTCTTCATACTCTAGAAATACTTATGTAGGACCAAACAACTGTATGTCCAACAAGGTTTCTAAATTTCACATCTACTTTGAGCACTATTTTGTTTCACTAGAACCTATAGATGGATGGACAACTATTGAGCACTTATGATTGTAAATGCATCTTCGGATGATGAAATATATATAAATACCTAAAGATAGATTAGATATATAGATGATATATATGATATAGATATACAGTGAAGTTTTGTAAGACAAAACATTTCAGTAATAAGATAGCCATTTCATTTTGAGAGAATCATACTTTGTCAACTCCTAATTCAAGGTGGAGCAAGGGCCCACTCCTCCAAGAAACAATATCCTTTATTTTTTGGTATATATATTTTTAAGCAATTCATGTAAATCTTTTAAGTATTAATTATGTAAGTGTTTTTTTAGTTGAAATTTGTTACGTAGTTGTCCCTGCAGGTGTTGTAGATTAGAATCTTATTTCCTTTCAAGATTTTTAAAAGAAAAATTCAAACATGTGCTTATTTACAAGAAAGTATGTTTACTTAACGTTTTTTATTTCCAACAATTTGTTTCATTTTGCAAAGAGTGTTTATTTCCAACAATTTGTTTCATTCTGCAAAGAGTGTTTATTTCCAGCATTCGTTCAATTATGAAAGATTTATTTATTTCAGAAATGAGTGTTTATTTCAAAAAAATCTCATAGTTTATCTTTAATAAGGCTTGGCCAAGAAATTATTAAAGACACTTAAAAAACCCCCCAGAAAATGAAAATAATAAAAACCTACAATCAATTACTGGATCACTAAGATTTTTCTTGTTGCATATAGCTTCAGACACACCTTTAGTTTAAATATTACATCAACCCAGAGTTGATTAAATGAAGGAAATAACGAAACCCATCATTTTTTATGTCATTTTTGGGGATCTACTAGTTAGAATTATCTAATTAGGTGTCAATAAGAGCAACAATCATACATCTAGTAATTCAAAAATATTCCCTACATTATCAAAAAAAATTATGAGTAGACCAAGAGACTCAAAGGGTAGATTTCTCCCAAAAATATCTCAACAAGAATAATCAACATCCTCTGGTTCAAATAAGGAATTTTAAAAAGAATTATAAGTACCATTGTTCCCTTTGTTGTCATGCAAATGTGTAACAGGGAAATTGGAAGTTTCCAAACATGACAACTATACCCTCGTGTCAAATTTTTCATGTTTATCATTCCTAAGCACCCCAGGTCAAATCCGTTAGTCTGGTTACCCCTTATTTAATTTCAAATTGGTCCCCTAGGTTATTTAGGAAAGTCTATTCATTCCCCCTAGGTGATTTTAGGGAGTTATGAAAGATGTTATCTTTTGGCAGTATTGGGAAGGGCTATCATTGGCCTTCCCAAGATTGGATCAAACCCCTGGAGTGGAATGGAAGGTGAATTGAAGATATTATAACATCATGGAAATGATTTTGGAAGGTTTGGGAAGATTTGAAAGACTTGGAGTAGTCTGAATAAAAATAGGGTTCACAATCCTAGGTAGTACATAGGCCTAAAATAGTTGTCGGGCTTTAGAAGAAGATTCTAGGAGCTTCGGATGGAGTTAGAAGTAAAAAAACATCTATGGAAAGAGGATTCTAAGACCTACATGATGGTGAAACAATATTTTTCACAAAACCTTAGCACGCCGATTTGTAGAAAGTTTTTATTAGATATAAGTGGAGTATCAAATCAAAAATCCACTTTATCAGGGATTAGATGGATGAATCAAGACATGAGACCCCCATTAGATTCAAAATTTCATTTCCAGTCAAGATCATATAAAATTTCACCAATAAATTCCATCGGGAGCTCAAGTTATCTTCTTTCTAATTTTCCCTCTCAAAGACAGATTCAGACTTAGTCGAGTTTTGGGATGACAAGTGTCAACTCCGGGAGCTTGGTGGGATTTCATGTCCATGATGTCCCTGAGGTTAGTTATAAAAACCATTTAAAAATTCACCTAGACCCCATGTGACCTCTTGGACCCTCATATGACCTCTAGACTTGACAGTTCAACCCCTAGGTGCATTTTTGGAGCATCCATTCCCTGTCGTCGGATCAAGCACCACGTGTCAGCTCCAGACCACCATGGAAAATGATGTCCCTTATGTCCCTGAGGTGAGGGACATCATACCTTGAAAAATCATCCCCCTATGGGGATCCTTTTGGACATCCATGTGACCTGCTTTCAGCTCTAGTGCTTTAAAGCAACTTTTCTCACCTTCATTCCCTGTCGTCGGATCGCCGCCATGTGTCGTCCTCTTGACCACCATGGAATTTGATGTCCCTCACGTCCCTAAGGTCAAGGAAATCAAGCATGGAAAAATTTTCCCAAGCTTCTCCTCTCATAATTTCAAAAATTCAAAAATCTAACTACCGCTCAGTGCTTCTCAGTGATTCCAGTTGCTTCCACTCTTATGCACAGACAAACTTCATCCTTCCTCTACAAATTGCTTCCATCACTCCAACATTCTAAAAAATCAAACCAGATCTGCTATAAAGGTACTCCCCTTCTACACCATGAAAGCACATAGGTATCATAAGGAATTATCATCAAGCTAAGAAGGAGAAATGAAGAACAACGAAGAAAAGAACAGTAAAATCTCCATAGCCAAAAAATGGAAATCTAAACAAAGCTTGCAAACCAGTGCATGAATCAATGAACCATTTGTTGATGTTTATTACTCTATCCAATACCATCAAAAACATAATCTCAAACTCTCCCCTTGTGTAACAAAGCATCCACAATGAAGAAAACTCCTCTCCAACTCAACGAAGAAGAAAGAAGTGGGATTTATCGTCAAACCGATTGTCGGATTGAAGTATAATTACACGTGAAGCATTAGAAGAGAAAACCCACATAAAAATATAATTTTATTTGTAAATGGAAGAGAAAAGCAAACATGTAATTTTGAGGTCCATTAATGGTTGTCGCATCCAGAAGCATTTCCAGGTCTGAAAATGTAAACTTTAAAATCTCCTCAACTATTAAGCGGACATGCCTGAAATTTCAGAGGGGTGATATTGGGAAAAAATACCGTATCAAAAACTTATTTACATATAATTCTGACCTCTAGAAGTGAAATTTCTAAAAATATTAGGTCTACTACATATGGACTGCTATTTTGGGAAAGCCATCAATAGAAGGACCGATGAAGGAGGTGAAGACATTGGGGCTGCACTACAGCTAAGAATTCACCAGAATGAGAATTTTTGGAACTTACTAAAAATAGAAAGTGGGCCCATGAGAACCTTCTAAAAATAGAAATTTGATTCGAAGGAATGAGGAACACAGGGAGAAAGAGGAATCAAGGTCACAACACTCAGTAGAAGTTCCAGGGACTTGATTTTTCACACTTACTAAAAATAGTAAGTTGCTTTTTCTAAGGGAGACATGAAGCTGAAGTGGATGGGTCAGAAGCCGACATAGCCCTTCGCCTGTGAGTATGATGTGGAAGACAATGATATATTGTACATGGACCTGAACGACCTTAAGATTCACATGGCCCCTAAGGATCGGAGGACAATTGAAGACCATATATTCACAAGTGGATTGTTCGCCGCTACAGGACACCTAGTATTTGTGCAGAGTCTCGAGCTAGTCCTAGCCTACTCTTTCCACTACGAGCCTAAGACACAAACCATCCAAGCTAACAATGGTACAACAATGGTGGTCATCAGCCCTAGGACCATTTCAATCTCTCTATAGATATTGACATCCCCCAACATGGTCATCATCTCAAAGGAAAGAGTCGTGCATGATTGGGAAACAATGGATTCATATGTCTAAGGAGTAGTACTCAGCTCATGGTTAAAAATGGGAAGAAATCCTTCTAGGATGCCCAAGAATCTACCAAGGTGTGAGTTCCGAGAAGGGTATTCCAATGTCATCACTCTCCTCAATAGAGTTATGGGAGAAGCAAGCACAAGATATTTCTAAGATTGGATGGGCCTTTTCATCCTGACATTGACAGAAGGGAAGCAAAGAATTGACTAGGGGCAGATCATCAGTGATAATATCCATCTGTAACTACTCCAAGTGCCCATGACAAAGAAGTTCCACATGAATTCTTACCTATTTTATCTCCTCACAAGCTCGAGATCATTCAAGGGATTGGCTCTCACACAGAACATTACTTCTAAGGTACCTACATTTGAGAAACTTCCACAGTTGGTAATGGAGGAGAGCAATAGGCATTTCACCCATGTGAACGATGTGTTCACCATGTATGTGGTCCAAATCTTAGAAGGGGATCTTGAAGCTAGGATGTCACCAAAAGTGGCATCCCTGATTAAGGAATATGGCTTGTACTTCATATAATTCTCAACATTCTCCTACATACAAGTCACTGGCTTTGACCAAGCTCTGTTGAAACTACCTAAGTACCTCAGTGACCAGATTTTATTGTTTGAGCTCTGTAGGAAGATCACTCAGGTAAATAAAAAGCTCAGAAGTAGGAGAAAGAAACTAATTTCATTCCCTATATCTCTAGGGGAGTTCACGTGTAAAAGATCAAATGATGCATCTAACCTAGAGGCCGTTTTCGCACACACTTACTGAATCTATGTTCCTACATCATCAGCCCACTTTATAATCTAAGAAGATCTTGATTCATTCTATGTCCCAAAATTATAACATGAGCCATAAGTCGAGGACTACTAGGAAAACTGTATTGATGAGTTTGAAGTACATGAAAAGGACCACATGAGGATGAAAATCGGTGAGATGAGGAAATTCAAGTTCTCTTGGTACAAAGACATCTTGCATGATGATGGGAAAAAGATGTATGATCCTAAGTACGCAGTAGTCAAGATGTCCCCAATGCCCCAAATCAATTGGCATGTTCGTGAATTAGGAGATATATTGGAGTAGAATAAAAACATGGTGAGGAGAACGAGGAATTGGTTTTAGAAGAAGAGGACTATGATCATTCAGTCACGAGGAATTTATCCAATCCAAAAAAAGATTCACATCATTCATCTTCAAAATTAGTAGAGGTGACTTCTAGATCTAAACACTCTAGAGTGAGCTCAAAAAGGAAGGTCATGGAATCAAAAGCTTCTCCCTACGAGAAGACACCCAAGAAAGTCAGGGAAGGAGAAGGTTCATTGGCATCGCCGCAGGAGGAAGACGTGATCTCAGTGATGCAAATAGAAAATCCAGTAGAAAATGCACAGGTGAATGATGAATACATGGTTCATGATCCAGTCTTTCAAACCATTGCAAGAGGTCTCACCTCTTGTTGACACCAATGCCCCTCTCATTCAAGACTTTCCCCCTCCTTCAGAACAAATAATGGTTGGTGTACCCATCATCGAGCCTGAATCTAACAAGATGTTTTCATGGATGCGGGAAATGGTCACCCCGACACTCGCACTGTGCAAAGTAACAAGTAGCAGCCCCTGATCTATCAGTGATTATCTCATTAGCTAAAGGAAAAAGGTCAAGAAAGATTGCACATACAACATCATGATTCTATAGTGGGGATACTGGTAATCAGTACATCGAAGTAGCTTGGCCAAAAGTAATCAAGCCACTAGATGAGATGACACCATTCGACTATGAGATGAGCACAATCCAATTGGGACCAGCTACTCATGAGGGAGACTTGCACATATATCAACAATCTTCTGCTCACATGGTGGCAAGGAACAAAGAATATAAAGATAATATTGAGGTACTAGAGGAACAAGTACAAACTATTTCATCTTATGTGCAACACATGGTGGAACCAAGCACTACAACACTTCCTATTAAGAAAGTGGCACCCATCAGTAGCTTCGATCCAGAATCCATCAGAAGAACATAGGAGCTCACGATGCAGGGGTGAGAGAATAATGAATGGATCAACTCAATCTCTAAAAAGGGAAGCTAGCACTCCAAGAGGCAGTCAATATCTTTGTGTACATGTGCACCATGACCAACATAACACAAGCACTCAAAGAGGATGTGGGGAAAGAAAGAGATTACTGGGAACCTTTGGGACCAGTAGTGAGTGAGATGAGCAACACCCATCACTAGGAGTTGATCAATAAGAAGGTATTTGAAACTCTTGTAGATGACTTGACACGTGTATGAGTGAGGGCCTTAGAAATCAGATTTGAAGCAATCAATCGCACCTTTATAAAGCTATAGGAGAAAGAAGAACAAGCATACAAGTTGTAGGATAGTATAAATCGGAAATTTCATAAACTTGGAGTACCTACAATGAGAAAACATACAAATGCTGATGATTTGATCATCCCTTTCGAAGAATATGTCAAGAAAGGGGTGGGAAACCCATTGTCCTTCACTAAGGATACTCTCAACTTCTTCTCAAAGATATGATCCTACATTGCACTTATTCCAAAAACATTCATCATGGTTCGGGAAGTGCAAGGACATCAACAATGTGACCGATGGATGGACTGAAACCTTGAGCTGCATTCGCATCCCTCATGCCAACAAAGTAGAACCAATAGTAGCTCATTTCAAATAAGATCTTGGAAAGATAGAAGCCTTCTCAGGATCACAAAGTGGAGAGCAGTTAGAGAGTAGAGCCAAGTCCACCACAAAGACTCCCCCTTCAAAGCATAATTCTTCTTTTTCTTCTTCTTCTACATATTCTTTATCTCTCTCTCCTCAATGTTATATTTTTGCATTGAGGGTTGCAATTTTTAATATGACTTAAGTGACTTTAGAAATATAATGTAAATTTAAGTAACCTTGCGATTATTAAAGGGGCATAAATATTTAAAGTTGAATATGAACAGTCTTAAGTCATATTAGGGTATTCAAAAAGTCACCTGGGAAGATGAATAGTTGCCTCTTCTTCTATAAATTGTAGCAAGCTCCTCATTTGAGGGGATTCTGAATTTTGTCTTCTAAATATTCTTAGATGTTAGATATATATTTTTTTAATTCAAGAGAGATATATCCTTGTGAAGAGAGCTGAAGATAGCATTTTTCTTCCATTTCACCCACTAAAAATGTCTTCTACTTCCCATACTATGTATAAATTCTACTTGAGCTTAAATAAAGGAAGAAGAAATTTTAGCATCTTTGATTGAAGAGTTTATTGGTTCTTTGTTTTCATTAAGCTCTATTTGGTCTTTTTGTTATTTTATAGATTTATTTTATTTTGAAAGACAAGTGCATGTTTTCAAACTTCTGGCTAGTGTGTACAAGTCTCTAATTTTCTAGTTGCAGCATTAGTTTCTCCTTTCTAAATATTCTCACTCCCCTTTATCACCTTCAAAGCAAATTATTCCCTTACAGATAATTGTAAGAATTTTTTGCAGGGGTCATGGAGTTCCCCTAGTGAATCCTTGGCCAAGAGGCCACCAAGAAAAAATTCACAATTTACTCACACATGCATGTATGGTAGTTTCACCGATTAAGTAGAGTACTTAGACTCCCGAGCATTGGCAAGATAACTACCAATTTATCCCCAACATATTTTCTCACCAACACCGTCTTAGAAAAGAAGTAGAACTTCCACCTTTGGAATTTTTGGATCAATCACCAGAAGGAAGTGGAACTTTTAGGAGAATGATTGTATCCCAAGATCCGCTCGAGAAAGTTTTGATTCTCAATTGAGTAGTCAAACTCCTACTCCTAGCTTTTCACCTTCACCAAAGTGGATCACATACCACATTGATTGGGAAAAATATCTAGAAGATACTATAAATATGGCACAAGAATCTGAAAGAGAACTTGATAGGACATTTATCTATCAATTTCCATTGGAGGATGATGATACACCTATGAAGATTATTTCAATTACGCACTTTCCTAAATTTATAGGGATGTCATCTCAGGACCTTAACCAATTTTTGTTTGAATTTAAAGTATTGTGTCAGACCTATGACTACAAAGTAGAAAATCAAAAACTCAAATTGTTCCCATCTACTCTAAAATATGTAGCAAGGATGTGGTTAATGGGATTAACATCCAATTCTATTACCACTTGGGCACAAATGAAAACTTCCTTCCTAGAAAAATACCAAGACTACATCGTCAAGGAGAAACATAAAGGAAGAATTTTTAGGATCAATCAAGAAGAGGATGAAAATATGGAAGATTATTTAGATAGATTCCTTTTTGTAAGTAAAAGGTGTTGATTTTTACTTCAAGAATAGCTAAGAAAAACCATTTTTCTTACAGGTCTAGATGATGAATCTAAGGAAGCCCTTAACTTAATGGGAGTTCAAAACATCAATTGGTTAAGAATGAATGATATTAAAGACCTTTGTAGAAGTTATTCAAGAACAAGGGGTGGACCTAGGAAAGGAAAAAATGTGAAAACTACAAATCAAGACATGAAAAAACTTATGGATGAACTAGCAAACTTTAAAATAGATATCCTAGTTCAATTAACTTCCACCATGGATGGATTGCAAGCCAAAGAAAATGCTAATACTAAACCATTAGCTATGTATTGTCCTAGATGCAGAAAGAAGCATGCAATAAGAGATTGTCCTTTGGATAAAATAGAAATGTGTCTTATTTGTGAATCTAGGGAACATGAAGATAATGTTTGTTTTGTTCTTCCATTCATAAAAAATCATATTAAACAAACCAACACTTCATCCACTACAGAAGAAGTAAACTTTTTCAAGATATAACCTAGCTAGGGGTAGTTCATACCAAGATTTGTTCCTAATCCCTAGATGATGCCATGGGAAACTTTGAAAGTACCAAAAATTTAAGGAAAACTACCTTGGACCCCTATACAACCATGGAATCCCCAAGATTGGGTAGGAAAAGCTTGGTATGCTTAGGGACAACAAAAACCATGGTCTGTCGAGTAACCCTTATACTTGGTCACAACCTAGGTGGAACTCTAATAACTACACTTAAGGAAAAATATATCCCAACCAACAATTACATGCCATAATGGGTTCTCTAGTACAAGGTTCAAAAATTAAAAAATGTGGTTCAAACAAAAATACCAGCACAACCAATGGCTAATCCAAAAAAAAAGAATCCTTTTCTATGGAATAAATCCGAAAAATAGTTGATCTTAATGCCATAGATCGTAAGGATATTCAAAAAAGATATGGAAAAATAATTAATAGTCCACTTGTTATAATTACTACAATGACGAAGAAATTGAAACCCCTAGTTCAGTTAATCCTAAGGAGGATGGAAAAGTAAAAGAGAAGTAGTTAGATAACAAATCTACTGAAACTCCATTTCTAGAAAGATTTAAGGAAGTTATTGAAACCAAGGAATTTGGATTAGTGCAGAATTAAGGAAACTAAATACTAAAATACCATTGTTGCAATAAATCAAGGACATTTCTGAATAAAAATAATTAATAATAAAATTTTATGTTTGAAAATACCTAGAAGGAAGAAGCGTACCCTAGGACTATTAAGGTAGATGGGAAACTTGCTGATTTATTGGCAGAAAGCCCTTACTTCCCAAGTATGGGGATCCTGGAAGCCATGTTATTTCTATCTCTATAGGAAATAAACATATACATAATGTTTTGGTTGATTTGGGAGAAGCTATAAATGTGATGACAATAGACACTTTGAAAACATCACCATTGACAAGTATAAATCCTACTAGCACCATATTGCGAGATAATAGATCGATTGGTAGCAAAACCGAAGGGATCATTGAAGATTTGGTAGTTATGGTGGAGTTATGGGAGTATCTAGTGGACTTCCTTATATTAGATACTAAATGAAAAAACCTATGGTTGGAGGTAGGATAATTATATGGTTATTACTTTAACAAGAATTGGATATTACCATTGTGGATAATCTAGGAAAATCTAATGTGGTAGCTGATTTCTTGTTAAGATTAACCACTATAGGGAAAAAGATATAGTTAAGGAAAAATTTCCAAATGAACAATTATTTATTATTTCAGTTGATACACCATGGTTTGCTGATATGGAAAATTATCTTGCAACAGGAAGTTTTCCCCTTCTTTCACAAGGAAATAAATGAAAAGATTAATCAAAACCATGCACTCTAGAATGCTATCGCGATGGGTCACCCACCAACATGTTGTGATTCCGAGCAAGGTATAAATGAGCATCCTTCTCCTCTTGGTCTCAATTCTCCACTTGGTCTCCATTTCTTGTAAGATAACATCGTGGTTGGCCCCTTTTGAATAACTTGGCAACCTCTTTCCTCCCGTGTGCTTGATCGAGCACACATTTTCTACCCTTATCACAAATCCTCTTAACTACCTTCCCACCAACTCATATGTCCCATGCACCCAATTTTCACATGTCACACTAGTTTTATCACTTATAGATTGTTCATCCTCCCATTGAATAACTCCCTCCTTTTTGGTTGCGCATAACTTTAGGGTCTTGGATAGTGCACATGTACATTTTTTCTAGGTTCTCTTCTCCTAATGGCTCAATATATGGCATTGACTTCACAACTCATCAAAGGAATGATAGCCCGTTCCTCTTTGTTCTCAAATCTTATGTACCCATTATTAAAATTCAAGTCATCATTGTTCTTATAGCACCAGGGGAACCCAAGTAATGCTATAAATTTTTCCACCTCAAGCAAATGTAAGACTTTGATTTCCCTAGTTAATTTTACCCCTTGGATAGTGATAACATCTTATAAAACAACAAAGGTCATCACCTTTGTCTTGTTGGCCATATAAAACACATTTTAATATAGCTGTAATGGGGCCTTCCAATTTGATTCTAGGAATCCAGGGTGAGAACATTGACTTCCACACCCATGTCAATCGAAATGTTGCTCAAGAGCCATCCATCAACAACTGCATTCAAGGTAATATCCTTATCATAGTTGATGCTATGGGGAGGAGTTAGCATGTAGAACCTACCTCTCGTGTTTTTCTCTAGCACATGGTATATTATTCCTCAACCATTCTCCTAATAGAGGAATGGTATTTTTTTGCGTCAACATTTTTCATACCTAATTAACATTATCTAGATCCTTCAGTGGAGTCGCAGCGCTCTTCTTCTTCTCTCCAACTTTTGGGATTTCTCATTCGGACATTTAATTTCCCCTTGAGGATTCTTGATTACATCCATGGTATCTTGATAGGCTTCCTTCGATGGGTAAGGTTCGATACTTTCCATACACCACCTCTTCCCTTGTAATCAATGATATTTGTCTTGGTATCTCCTGCCCATGCAGCCTCACTCGCGTGGTCATAGTACATGTTATAATTCTTACTCGCGTGCCACCCTTGGCATCCATTTCAAGTCATCATTATTTACGCTTACCATTCCTATGCCTTTGTCTTTCTGTTGTTGGTGGATCATGTGTTCAAACAACTCTAGGCACTTTTCATATTTGTGCTTATTTCCACACAAAGAGATCATTATATGAGACTGTGGGCATTTGATCTTACAATGCTCCATAGATCCATAGTTGTAACAAGTTCCATGTGGGAATTCACTTTTTCCACCTCCATGGTTACCTTGACCTCAAAAATCCTCCATGGAAGATTCTTCTGTAGGCTCCTCCATCCGCACGCCCTTCATAGTGATGACCATCATCCTTGGAATTTTCGCAATGCCGCCTCGCATGCACCAAGATGTCAATGGCATCATGTATCTAGTTAATCAATATACAATCCTTAGTGTCATGAGTAGTAGAGGTGTAAATATTGTAGTAGAAAGAAATATTCTTATGGATCACGTGCTGCAATAGTAGACACCTACTTTCATAATGATCTTTGTGGACAAACTCACGAGTCTACTATTATGGCACGTACCGATCTTCGAGGAAAACTATCCTTTATATGCCTCTCTACCTCACAATACATGCACCATAGGCCACTACAAGTCTCATGCACTGAGTTCATAGATACCTTCTCCATTTTTTTTTCCATTATAACAATTTGGGATTCAACAAAAGGGCTAACACTGGTATCCACACTTCCAATGGTCTCAAAGCACTCTAGGGAAGCCTCCAAGGCGATGTGCACGTCTACGAAAGTCTTATGTAAAAGTGATCTCCTAAAAGGTGTTATCAACCCTCCAACAAACCATTGAGAATGCTAAGAAGGATGAATATCATAAGATAATTTTGATAAGAGAGTCTTAAAATGCACGTCATATTCCCACACACTCTTTGCCATACCTTGTTGAATCTCCTTCAATGTGCTAATGCTCTTTTGTTCAAACTCAGGAATATGAAATTCAACTAAGAAGGAATTAGACAATGCATTGTAATCTACCACTCTCTTGTGGGGGTCATAATTCACCAACTATGAACACATCCTTGTAACGTTGTTGCAAATTGACTTTTCTATAATTCCGGGTAGTGATCCCTTTGCAAACCATAGCATCTCATGCTTATGTACATGCTCTTCAACATTCTCAACACCTTTTTAGTCTAGTAGGCACAAATTAATTTCAAAAATACTTTCTAAAGTGGTTTGAGGCCCTTGTTCACTTGATCGGGAACCTTGATTTCCTCCGGTGTTACTTCTACCACCGATCCACTTGATCCACTAGCACCCCTCCCTCCTGATCCACCAGATCCTCCAGATCAACTAGGTCCACCAAATCCACCTCCCGTAGCCGAGAAGGGTCCCGAGGTGGTCATGCCCTGTGTCCCCACTGTTATCCTCAACTGCGCACCAACAGTATTTGATATTGCACCACTTCCAGATATGTGTCACATAATAATTTCAAATGTGATACCCAAGGTTTGTGTACCTATAATTTTCCCAAGTGTCATTCCTGAAATATACCTCCAAACATAGGAAATTATTGTGTAGCCATAGATGTGCCAAATGAAAAGTTATACCTCCTTGGTGTTTATCGATCACTTCCACCAATACCAACTAGGTGGACAATACTTATCTCTAGATTTGGAAAAATAAGTGTCGGGGGTGGTCACTGGTGGATTCATATGTGCGCCGATGTATCTCCTTTCTCTAAGTGACGAGATCTCATAAGAAGTAAAAGGGGTCTCTCTTCCACGCTTCCCATGATGGGGTAGCACAGATTGCTCATGATCCACATCCTCTCTGTGAACCTCAATTCCTTCTAGAAATGTCTACCTCCATAAATCCATCATTCATGCAACTTCATGTTGTCTATCTAAATCCCTCTCACGAGATTCATTATACTTGAGTTGTCTCTCTTCAATATCATTTTCATCCATAAGGTCCACCATATTTTTCAACCCTCGCTTCCTCTCCCAAAGGCTCGGAAAGAAGCTTAGTCATCTGTGGGAAATGTTTCTAAACTCGAAAGTGTAATGATCGGGATCTTTACAACTAAAGGGATAGAATGAAAGAATGATCCTCTTGGATCTCTCAAGAATTTGAACTCAACAATCTTAGGACAAGAATACATAGAAATTACATACTCCAGGGTGTAACTCGTCAACCCTCTACTCTACCAATGGTCAACACTACATGTCCAAGTCGATCAAAATCATGCACCTCTCATAGTCATCTTGGGTCCATATGCAAGGTTTATAGTACCAACTTGATATAGATGCATACGCTGAAAGCCATTCATACAACTCCACTAGGAAGCAACAAAATAAGGTCTCATACAACTCATGATACTGATGCTCTTTTACCCATTTGTGTGCATCAAACTCAGGTATAGTACTAAATCTCTGAGCAAACTCATCCTCCATGAATTTAAGCCATGCTTTGACACTTTCCAAGGTCAATCACTCTGTCATCACGTACCATTCTCACAATAGCTTCAAAAAGAGGTCCCAAAAATGGAACCAAGATGTAGTCATTTATTTACCCTTAATAAATTTTCTAACCCCAAGCACGTCGACCTATCACCCCGTGAGCATTGGCTGCTCACCCGAGGCATGCATAGGTGCTAAGCCCCTCCTTTATGTGATATTTTTGAGAAGGTTTTGTCATTAATGGAGGATGATTTATAGAATAATATGTACATTCACTTATTTAAATAGGTAGAAAATACAACTAGTAAATCTAACATTAGTGCATCACAAAAGCTAAAGAACATTGCAAGAAGCATAATAAATTGGATCTAAGCCATGATAAGTCAAATGACACAAGGGTTTACACCCTTAAGAAAAATATACATATTGAACCCAAAGATATAATGATTTACCATAGTTTAGGTAGTCACAATATAGTCAAAAGGGTCATCTCAAACTATATACATTAAATGACAAGGACTTATCTTTTGCAAGTCCTTCCCAATATGAGAACCTAACTATAATTTTCCCATTTCAACCCTTATCACAAATCCTAGTTCCATACAAATTTTTATGGCATCCCTTATAACATTTAGCACTACATGTTCTAAACCCTAACATTACTCGTAGCACATTGTTATTCTCCTTCTTATTCTTTATGCGTTCCCTCTATCTCTTGTCATCTCTTGCATTCTATATTTTTCTATCTCTTCATCCCTCTTCTATCTTCTCCTCTATCATTCTCTCTATGTCTCCCACTATCTTTAGCCCAGGAAATCTCTCTTTATAGGATCAAAACCCACTTTCATGCCTTATCTCCTGGAAAAATTGTGTGCCAAGTGTCAATGTGGTCCTCCATTGGTGAATGCTTATCTATTTGTAAACCCTCCACTCTCGAAATGATGTATTATGGGAGCATTCCTTATGTGGAATATCCTTTTCTTAACCTCTAAGATTCTAGGCTAGCACCTTATCCATTCATCACGCATAGTTGGGTCTTCTTGTATTTTCTAACATGCCTCTACCAAATATGGCTAAGTATTTTAAACTCGTGTTTTTCTTTCCGCAAGCACGCCCTGGTTTCACTTAAACCCCTTTATCTTGTGTACTTTCCCCTGAGTGCCCTTCTTCTCATTGGTCCTACATGTGTGCACCCTTAGGTACTTAGCCAATATTTCAAGGCCCAACGTAGATCCCGACGATGAGAATCGAGGTTTGAATCAAGTCATACAAAGACATCTTAAATGGGGACTAGTGAAGTTGTTTGATCATTGAATGATGTATAACCCTAGAAGAAGTAGGTAGTGCCAACCCAAGGATGGTTATCTTGGGAGGAGGTCTAAGTGTAATGGTAGGTGAAGGTGAACTAGAAGGTTTACTAAAAATTTTCTTTCTTTTTTCTTTCGCGTGTTGTGACCAAGTGACTACACACACCATGTAAATTTGAAAGATAGGAGGAAAATAAGTTTTTTTAGACTTACTTGTATCCTTAGGTGGATGTGAAGGAAAAGATTGTAGAATGGGTTTAGGACTAGGTTTTGTGGAAACAATGAATAAAGAGTGGAATCCTCCTCCAATGATCATCTTCTTCAAAGATACCATTAGAATTCCAAAGCTAAAGGAGAATGTTTTTAAGGGCCTTCCAACTCTCATCATCATGCCCTGGTGAGCGATGATAGGCACAAATTTTTGTGTCATCAAACTCCTGACTAGTTTAGGTTTGAGAGGATCATAAGGCTTGATAGGAGGAAGTGATATACAAAATGTATCTAACAATCGAGCAAGGATGTTAGAGTAGGTGTTTCACCTGATTCTTAGAGCCTTTATTTGAATATTGATGAAACAGATAAGGGTAAATGGGCTAGAGGAATACCCATTAAAGCTGGTTGAAGGTTATTACATGCGTATGAATCTTTGATCCACATATGATCATGAGAGCTTCCTTTTGGCTAAGAGAAAATACCTGAAATAAAAAACAAGACCACAAAATAGAAGTTAAATAGTATATGTAGTGGACTGCCTAGCATATGCTAGATCCGGGAAGTATGATACTCCCTAGAAGGTTGTCAATCCACTATTTAAAACAATTCAATGTTAATAATAAATAAAACCATATTGCAATTAAAATGATTTAGGTATCTCATTCGACTACAGTAAGCATATTTGTTCACAACAGGCTAGGCTATGATTAAATCTAAAGGTCAAGGTCTCTGTCAAGGTATTAGTACTGGTCAGGGTCTGATTTTGGGCTATTTTGGGTATTTGGTGGAGATTTTAGGATTTTTTCTTGGTCTGAGAGTAAAACATAGATACCGACGTCGGTTTAATTGAGCGGCATCGGTTGTGGGTAACCAGATCGGTATGGTCGGGGTGGAGGAAACTTAATGAAATATTGGTGTGGTGATAGATATGAGGCTAAATGGAAATGGAGAAGGTAATGGAAAGGTATGTGTAGGTCTTAGGTGTGGTCAGGGGTAGTTATCAGTAGGATATGGAAAATTTAATGGTGTGGGTAAAGGAATGATCAATTTTTATGAAGGAAAATGATGGGTGCATGGGAATACAAGTAGAATTGATAACAAAAGTAAAAGAGTTTGTTAAAACAAAAATGGATGAATGCTGGTTAATAAAACACTTACTGTTATATGAACTTGATGATTGGATGCCAATGGAAATTGATCAGATGGATGGAGTTTGATGTGGTGATGGTGCTTCCTCAGATGCTCTCGTGAATGCAAATGACTCGTGATTTCTTCTAATGCTTGATTGTGGATGCTCTGATGTGTGTATGAATGTTGGTTCTACTTACATATAACTCTAGATTTGTTGCTTTCTATCACAAAATGTGCCAACCTTAAAATAAGGTTGTTTTGGGGTATAAATGGTAACTGACGATGGTTTTAGTTTGACTGGCGGTGGTTTAGGGTAACCGACATCGGTTAGGGTGGGATTTCCTAGGTTTACTAAAATGGGCAGATCCCCTTGATTTTCTTAGATCTCGTTCATCTTTCTCCATGGATTAGAATAGAATCTTCCCTTCTAATGGGTGGGAATGTGGTTAGAGGGAATGTAGGCTTTGATTTTTAGGGTTTAGGTAGGTCTTAGTTAGTTATGGCAACATACTAAGAATAGGTCTTAGGCGAGGTGGCTAGATGAGGTGTATAGGTGAAGTGGTGGTGTGGGCATTATCCCAATTAGTATATTTAAATAATAGATATTATGAGATCATGAATTAACTTAGTTAAATTAATTAAACTAATATTAGAGTGGGATGAAAGGGGCCATGGTTAGGTGAGTGTGTTTGCATTGGTTATTTGTCTAGGGACCAAGGGGAGTGTGACCTAATTTTGGTGTCTACATTTTGCCCCTTTTATTACGTAGCTTGTATTGGTGTAAGCGACACTAACAAAAATAGGATGTGGTTTCCCCATGTGTGGGTGAATATGATCCCCCTCAAACCATGAACTGATGAGGAAGAAAGTAGAATCAATGAGTGGGTTGATAAAAGGTGAATTTGATAAATAGGAAGGTGGGAAACATTAGTAAATTGAGGTAAAGGTCTAATCAGTAATCTAGGTAATGGGTCGGGGTTAAAGGTAGGAACAATCAAACACACACACACACATATAAAATGTAACATGGTACTAGGTTAAAGAGCAGGAAAAATCTACATCGCATAAGGTCGATAGGTTTATCCAAACAAGGTTGAGGTGATTCTGGTATCCAAGGTATAGGATATGGTCAAGAAACACATCGCAGGTCAGGTGCAGGAACATTTAGGTATGTTCCGGTACACCAAAGGCTGGGTCAAGATAAATGGTCATAGTAGGAGGAAAGGTAAGGTTAGTATGCCAATCAATACGGGTAATGTGAGCTTCCACAAGGTATAGCAAGCACATGAGATCACAAGTCACTAGCATATGTTCCAGTCCATGTAACTAGGTCACGACATGGGTAGGGTCGAGGTATGGGTAAAATAATGAGTCCCCAAATGAGGACGAGGTGAGGAGGATAAAATGGAGGGTCCAAGTCAGGTATGGGTGAGGTAAAAAGGATGTAGGTCACCAAATTAGGGGTAGGGAGGAGGAAAAGGAATAAGCAGGATAACCGATGATGGTTTGAAGGAACCGATGTCGGTCATGATGGACCAACCATGGTAAGCTAGGGCATGGGACCGATGTTGGTCAAGGTAAAACCATCACCGGTCAAGTTGGGTAGGTTATAAAAAAGGAAATTTCTGATTTTTTCGAATCATTTGTCACTTGCCAAATAGGAGAAAATGACAGGTGAGAGAGAGAAAGGTGGAAAGCGTCCATGCAAAACAGAGAGATGAGTTGGTGAATGATGTAGCGAGTGATTGGAAGTTGATAGGTGGGTCCACGAGATCAGATTGATTGATTTAGTTGGTTGGAGGTGAGTAGGTTGATTAGGTGATGGAAGAGGTAGGAGAGGGATTAGGTGGACCCACCCCACAGTGCAAAGGCCGATGTGCCACCATGATGATGGTAGTGTGATGAGGTAAGAGGTAATCCCTTTCTTTGTTTTATGAGTTAGATTGGTTTAGAGGTTGGGTGGGGAAAAATAGGTTTTGGGGGAAAAATGAATTTTAAATTTGTGGGAGGGTAAATCGGGTAAAAATAGGAATGGGGAGGAAGGTGGTTGGGTGAATGAGGGGTGGGGAGAGGTGGAGGTGAGAGTTAGGTAGGATTGGGTGGGTAGAAGGGAGAGAAAGGAAGTTTTTAGGAAGAGGGTGTTAGGTTAATTATGCACAATATATTTATTTAATTAATTTTATTAATTAAATAATAATGGTTATAATATAAACCATATTTTTGTTATGTATTGTTATATGGTTTCTAAACCATATTTGTTTCTCATGGATGTTGTTATTGTTTTAACAGTATATTTGTATTTATTCATTTGTGCTTCCCGGATGTTATTGGAAGCTAATGTAATTGGGAATATAGTTACACATGTGCAACTTAGTCTCCTGTTTGTATTTGGCTGTGCAATATCTATAAATATTATAGCCCATTCTCTGTAACGTTGGTTGATTAAGTTTAATAAAATTTAATCAGGCTTCCGCCTGCTTATGAATCAACATTTGGTACTAGAGTAAGAATCTGGACCTGTGAAGGAGTGGAAAGAGAGTGCAAGAGATAGAGAAGATTGGAGAAGAGTATGTAGCAATAGAGAGCTTGTGCAGCCTCCTACAACCTCCCAGCCTCATCCTTGCCTCCCCACATCCCCCAGTTCATTCCAAGTGTTTGGAACGTAATTTTTTTTTGCACTGGTGCACCCAGCACTAGGAAAAATTTGCTGCAGTATTGAAAATATATAAACAAAAATTATTATTTTTCTCCCCATTTGGGGTTTTATCTCTAATATTAGAGATATTTTTAGTCTCTGCTTTCTTTTTATCAGACCTCTACATTTAGAGGTATATTTGGTTATTATGTCATGGTTTTTTGCGTGTGGCG
Organism: Taxus wallichiana var. yunnanensis; assembly: GCA_018340775.1. NCBI lineage: Eukaryota > Viridiplantae > Streptophyta > Pinopsida > Cupressales > Taxaceae > Taxus > Taxus wallichiana. The sequence continues at coordinate 493,285,018 of CM031234.1, forward strand.
TGATCAACGTCGATTGAGGATTAGCCGACATCGGTGGTATCGAACCGGTATCGGTCACAAAAAGGTGACCGATGCCGGTTTATGGGGACCTAGGTCCGTTAGAGATAACCAGGACCGATCACGATTTGGTGAAAAAAGGGACCAAAAGTGCCCTAAGGTGGGTAGGTGAGATAGGTAGGGGTAAGAGAAGATGTTGTGGGGAAAATTAGAACTTAGGTAAAGGGGGAAAATAGGTAAGGGTGAATGATAGTGGGTTAGGTTTGAGGTGGGTAGATAGAAGATGGGATATGAAGGTAAGGAGGCTTAGGGAAAGAGATGTAGGGTGCTAAGAATAGGTGAGGTGTCAAGAGTGATTGTGGGTATGATTAAGGTGTATTAATGTGATGTTTTGTTGGATGCGATTAATGAGATAAGTTAAGGATGTGAGACAGGGTGACACCCTTGCTTGTAATAGTTCATGAGGGTCATGACATTCAAGGAGTGGAGGCATATCATAGATGTGGGCCTCGAGTGAGGTCGATCTTTACTGAAATTTAGTCCGAAGCTGAGCTTGATGGTCACCCTCATCGATAGATGGGATTCGGTGACCAACACGTTCCACTTACCAACTTGCGAGATGACAGTCACCCTGGAGGACATGTACATGATCCTACGGTTACTTATATTGGGGACGTAGGTATACTTGGTCTCCTCAAAGGCATCTAAGGAGTTGATCCTAATAGTATTTGGTGAGGGACTGGAGGATATGAAATTTCATAGTGCCAGCTTGAGTTATGGAGAGATGTACCTAGCCCATCTAGAGGAGATGAGGCTAATAGTGTTATTGATGGAGGCGATCATTGTTTTACACTACTAGATGCAAAGGGTGGGATATTATCATGATATGGAGATGGAAAAGATCTACTTTTCCTAGGCACCAAAATTCTGGTGTAGTTGTATGGAGAGCTATGGGCATATGGGCGGCTCCACGGAGTTCAAATTTATGCTTTGCACATTTATTCTTCACTGTTGGGCCTATGAGCACATTATGTGTGTTCATCTGATTGGTGTGCCCTAAAGCAGATGCATTTGAGTTGGGTTTGGTTCAAGTAGGCTATAGGTGATGGGTACATGTGATTGGAGAGAATTTCTTAGATAGGGTTACTCATGATGTAGCCTATTACAAGTGGCTACTAGAGGGATTTTTCGGCATGGACATTATTTGGAGATTGTATGTGGGTTATCCCTCATATAAACAGATGTTTGATGAGCTAGAAAACTTATAGCTACTCAGGTGGATTGAGGGGCATCATCCAAGGGAGTACAAGATGATCTCAATTGATAGGGTCAGACGATAGTTTGGGATGCCGTAGGACATACCTTCACCCTTCCCATAGTATCAAAGAGATGATGTAGAGAGACCACTACCACTACCACAGCTGAAAGTACCTACAGGAAGGAGGAGTAGATAAGAGACTAGTGGATTGATGATACTAGCGTGATGGACCAATATAGACGGTGGTGGGTAACTCATTTATGAGCAGGTACCACCCGAGCCAAGTCTGACTAGATTTAGCCACCATCACTGTGCAGAGAGACACCCTACAGGGGCAGGTGGTGACCCTGATTACATTTGGGGATGGTATAGGGGAATTTGGTAGGTTTAGAGGTAGAGGTGGCCAGGTCTGAGCCCGGATGGCCCAGTTAGAGATGGAGATGGTGATGATGAGAAAGTGGCCGCCTTACAAGAACGGGTTATAGGTTTGTAGGGCTAGTTGGCCACTGCACAAGCACAAATTGTGGCATTACTGGGACTAGTTATAGGCACGGTGGTGTGAGGCCGATGACACCACCACATATGCTTTGGGATAGGTTCCTAGTTCACGGGTAGAGTGGGACAGGGTCTCACGGATAGGTACGAGGTTAGAGGTGATGGATTCACCACGAGACAGTGCACCGTATCTAGATTACGAGATGCCCTAGGTGAGGTCGGGTATTATCGGGATAAGTTGATGGTGACAGGATAGATTTTCTATCCTATGGAGAGTATTGGGCACAACATGCCTCGAGTGAGAGGATTAGATCCCATACCCATAGTGTGGAGAGAACAGGGGGCCATCTAACCCCGAGACAGATCGGGTGAGGCCACTAGTTCACGGAGGCTAGCCCCAGGTGATGTACCATCATGGACCTAACCATGACCCATGGTGGGTGGTGAGATGTTATCGGGTTGCCATATAGGAACCGAGGGGAGGAGGAGATGGGAGATACCAATATGGAAGATATCTCGACAGGATGATGCCTGATGCATGTCCCTCCATTTTGATGTATTTATTCATTTTTGATATATATCAGCCTATGTGCCAAAGAGAGTGAGGATGTATACAAGATTTTGTGCATTTTTGATCATATACTGGCCTACGTGCCGAAGATGGTGAGGTGTATATGAGAGTTTTGTGTATTTTTGATCATATACCGGCCTATGTATCAAATATGGTGATGTTGTATATGAGAGGTTTTGTATTTTTATCATATACCAGCCTGCATACCAAATATGGTGAGGTTGTATATGATATTTTTGTGTATTTTGGATCATATGCCGACCTACATGCCAAAGATGGTGAGGCTGTATATGAGAGTTTTTGTATGATGTATATTATTTGGTATCAGTGTATATTGTATGGATACTGATTTATATGATGAGATGGATGATTTGGTATGATGTATACATGGTTGAGGTTATCTTTCTATTTTGATTTATATATGTGATGGAAACTAAGTAGTGTAGGCATGGTAGAGCTAGGTCATAGGCATGGATCGAGTCAAGTTTTTGGTTTAGGCATGGATGGAGTCAGGTTATAGGCATGGATTGAGTCATGTTTAGGCATGGATGGAGTCAGGTTATAGGCATGGATTGAGTTAGGTTTAGGCATGGATGGAGTTAGGTTATAGGCATGGATTGAGTAAGGTTTAGGCATGGATGGAGTCAAGTTTTAGGCATGGTGGAGTCAGGTTTTTGGTTGAGTTTGTAATTCCTTAATTTGTGCAATTAATGATGATATGATTCATGTTAATATGTTTTATAGTAACATACATGATAATGGTAAAGAAATGGTAGACATAATGAATGTATGAATGATGATGATAAAGATGTGAAGCAATTTGTTGTTTGTTTGGTTTAATTTCCAATTATTGATAAAAAAAGGAAACTAACTAAGGTAGAATGTGACTTAGGAAAAGGGAAGGGGAATTGGTTAGGGTAGAGAGTGGCCGAGCTAACCTCCAAGGGCCCCATTCCCTCATAGTGCTACCTACATAGTCCCAGCGAAAAGGGACCTCAGGCTGATGTAGTTCTCCCATAATCTAGGGAAGAATGTGACGAGGTATGAGAATGAGTTGGTAGGTTATAGGCATGATTGATTCTAGGTATTTTAGGTATGGATGATGTTGAGTTGATTGTAGCGAAGAAGAAAATTACCCAAAGATAAGCATCGAGGATCTAGTCCTGGATAAGATGATCAAGATGTAATGAAGAAGGTGAAAAGATAAGAGGAAGAAAGAAAGCCACCTGATTGGTGAGGATCATAACGGGTGGGTCATAACTTAGATAGGCTAATGAACATAAGATCCTAAAGACATTACATGATTGATTATTCTAAAGGTGAAGAATAGTCACATGATCATCAAATGTCACAGTTCCAGTAGGTCCCTTGAGGCGGTAGGAAATGAAGGTGCAAATGGTGAGAGAGTGAAAAGTGGTTAGTTTATATGGTATGAGGTAGCATTCCTTTTTGGTAAGATATCCAAGATCACAATGAGAAAGTCCATGATGAAAAAGGTTTTATATTTTTGACGTGTATTTGAGATAGATTGATCGATGCGGGAAGTCTATATGGGATGAGGAAATTAACTCCTTGAGGTCTTCGCGAAGCTTATCGATTCGGAAGCTTTATATTCTCTTCTTCTCTATTTTTTTAGCAAGCTTTACATAGCTATCCTTTGAGGGAGAAGTCTATTTACAACAGTGATGTAGAGAGAAAGATGTCCTTTTTGAGAGAGTCATATTTTTATTGGAAGTTTGACTCAAGGAGTTAAATCCCGTGTGAGGGATTTTAATTCATGGACAAGACTAAGGTGAAGAATTAGATTATTGCTCAAAAATCAAGGTGGAACGACCATGGGATCTCATCTAAAAGTAGGCAAAAAGTATCCATGGGAATCATGCCATGTGCAGTGCCATGGTACACATATTTAAGAGAAGATAAAAGAGTGGTGGGTACACACATGATTATTGTTTAATCATTGTATATGGCATAAAGAAAGGAGGGAAGTGAATGGCACTCAAGTTATGAGCATGAAAATAGGCAAAAGGTGAGGTAGGACTAAAGGTCAATAGTATAATGGTCAAAGATGCAAGGAATTAAGGGGCTCAAGTTTGGGTTTACCGTCTAGTGAAGATAAATGATAAGCACCTGATCCATAAGTATGATTCACGATGTATGGTCCAAGCCAATTAGGAGAAAATTTTCCCGTTTACTTTTTTATGCTTTGGTTACATGTTGATTTTCTTTTAGGACAAGGTCACCGACTTGGAAGGTTCGTTCATGGACACATTTGTCATAGGCATGTTTGATACATTTTTGGTAAACTTGAAGATGGTCAAGAGCATTAAGACAATGTTCATCTAATAACTCAAGTTGTGCTAAATGGTCCTAGTGAAATTCATCATCATTGAGCATGTCATGGAGAGAAATGCAGAGTGAGGGAATATGGACTTCAAGAGGCAAAACAACCTCTGTACCATAGACCAGAGAAAAAGGTGTGGCCACAGTGGAATTGTGAATACTAGTACGGTACACCCACAAAGTGAAAGGAAAGTTCGTATGCCAGTCCTTCCCAATATTGTTAACCACTTTCATGAGAATTTTATTCAGGGTTTTATTAGTGGATTCAGCTTGGCCATTGGTTTGTGGGTAATAAGGTGATGAGAAACTTAGTTGAATACCAAAGGCATCACAAAGTTTCCGCAAGGTTTTATTTTTGAATTGTTTTCCATTATCAGTGATGAGGCGATGTGGAACAAAAAAGTGAAAAATGATGTGATGATTGATGAACTCATATATTTTCTCAACTTTTGTGGAGATGAGAGGTATGGCTTCAACAAATTTAGTGTAATATTTGGTAGTAGTGATTATCCATTGATGTCGCTGGGAATAATGGGGATTGATCTCTCCGATAAGATCCAAACCCCATTGAGAGAAGGGCCAAAGGTCACAGGTGACCTGTAAGGCATGACTAGGTGTATAATGAAGGTTGGAATGTTGTTGAAATTTTACACAATGCTTAACATAATCGCAACAATCATGGTTAAGGGTTGGCGATAATAGCCTAGGTGATGAATACACTTGGCAACACTAAGGCCACCGAAATGACCTCCACATATGCCATCATGAACTTCCTTAACGGTATAAGAAATTTCAGAACTTGTAAGGTACCGTAAGAGAATACCATCAAAGTTGTGCTTATAGAGGAACCCACCCATGATGACGTAATGAGAGACCCTTTTAATAAAGGCACGTTTTCCATTATGATTAAGGTCGGTAGGTAAGATGGAGAGGAAATATAGTCTGAGTATTTTTATACTAAAAATCACTCAAGTTGGGAGTGGCAGATTCGATAGAGTAAATTTCACGAGGTAAATAAGAGGGTGGTTTGAGTCTTTATATGGTGATAAAGATTTCAAATCCACGAGCAGTAAAGCGGGTATTTGAGATGCCAAGCAAGCCATGGTATCTAAAAATTTATTAGTAGAACATGGGATGGTTTGAAGGGTGTAATGGTCAAAGGTGGTAAAAATTATATCAACATGATGCTTATAATTTTGATGGATCTCATTATGACACGGTATATACCATTGATTTGGTTTATGGCCAATTGAGAATCACCAAAGATGTTGATCGACTTAACATATAAGGCATATACATCCCGAGACCCAATATGAGTGCTTCACATTCAAAAATATTATTTGTACAATCAAAATCAAGTTTGAAAGACAAATTCATGGGTTCACCATCAAGCGAATGAGGATAAAACCAGCCCCACCCCACGCCGACACTTGAACCATCAAAGAAGAGTGTCATTTGGTATGCTGGTTCGTCCAAGGAAATGTTAGCAATAAAATCATCTAGAAATTCAAAGTTAGAGGGTTGGTCCCCTGAAATAGGTGTGTCAGCCAATTGGTCAGCAATAGCCTAGCCCTTGATGGAATTTTGATGGGTGAATTTGAGGTCAAGGTCAACCAAGAAGCATAAGCCGAATGCGCAGCTCACTAATTTTGGTAAGGATTGACATACATGAACTGTAAGGGGTTGGTGTTGATCACAACATAGGTTTTATGATTAAGTAGGTAATGGTGGAGTTTGGTGGAAGCAAAAACTAAGGATAAATTTTTTTGTGGCATGGGTATATCGGGTTTCGCAGTCCAAAAGGGTACCGCTTATGTAATAAACCACCTTCTCCCTGTGTTGTTCATCACAATGAGTGAGCATGGCCCCTAAGGAATGATTGGTAGCTGAGATGTATAGGTAGAAGGGTTGATTGTTTTTAGGTGGAATGAGTACGGGTGGTTTGAGAAGGTATTTTTTAAGGCTTCAAAATCTTTATGACATCCCCATCCTAATTAAAGGAGACATCCTTTTTTCCCCTTTTTCCCTCTTTCCTTGGCCTCTTGACCTTGATGTGGCAAACCGCCACCCTGCGGGCGGCGGTCTCGTGACCGCCGCCACTGATAGCAGGCGGCGGTCTATAACCGCCCACCCTTCTCGGCGGCGGTCTGTCTGTGCGCGTTTTCGAAACTCTTTTGACGCGACTCGCGTGAAATATCACGATTCACCAGCTTTTCTTTGCCGACTTGAGCATGCATTTATGTTTTTGGTCCCCTGGAATAGTGTTTTTCCTTTGTTTATTGTTTAGGAGTTCAATTTGGTTTTGGTTTTTGAGTGTTGGAATTCCTATAAATGCATAGCTTGTGCTGAGGCAAATGGCCACCATTTTTGTTAGAGTCTTCTGATTTTCAGTGGTTTGGTCTGTTAGCTTGCTTAGGATTGATAGCATAGTTCATTTCATACTTGGTTAGTATTGTTCAGTTGTTGGTAAGCCACAGACCCATCTTGTGCAGGCAGTGCTGTTATCTCATCCCAATCCAGTTAGAAGCTTGCCTCTGAATTTCTCTTTGCTGTAGATTTGTTTTTATTGTGTCTTGGAGTTCTTAGTTCAATCCATTATATGCCCAGTTAGCTTTATTCAGCTGTTGGTAAGCCACATATCCAACTTGTGCAAGCAGTGTCTTTATTTTATCTAATCCATTGGAACAGAATAGCTTAGGAAGCCATTAAAGTTGCAGGTTTTGCTCTTCGTATAGGATAGTTACAGGTTCTGGTCGCTTCATGTTGCATGACTCGCAGTAAAATCCCGCTAGGAATCGCATAAGCCAAGCTCTGTACTCTTGCGCTATCCCTCTCCTACTCGCATTCTCGAGTGCATTACAAGCTTGTCCTTGTCCCAAAATCTACTCTTATCGGTGCTAGCATTACACGCTTTTACGGATCCACGTGAACACGAAAGAATGAGGAGATCATGCTTGAGGGGCGAGATCACATACACCATCGGATTCGCCAGCATTACTGCGGAATCCGGGTTTTAAATTTCAAAGTTCTAGTCGATTCATATCAAATAGAGTAGTTAATCGCTTTATTTCATTTCATTCTATTCTCGATATTGCCGGGGAAGCTGTGGGGATTGATAGTTTCTGAGAAACTATGATTCACTCCTCACTTCTGAGGTAGGATCGAGAATCTTGCCAGTAGATTAGACAAACTGTTTTATTTAGAATAATTCTACAAATCACACAGGCAAATAACTACACTCGGTTATCTTGTCTATTTCAAATTATTGTTTAGTTATTATTTCTAGATATGCTTAAAATAGTTTGCTTTCCTTAAAATTATTAAAAGTTTTCTTAGAAGAATAAAAGTTATACAGTTAGATTTATTTCACATAGTTAGAATTTGCTTCGTTATAGTTAGATTTGCATTTTGTTTCGTATGACAATCACGGGACCTCAAGAGCCCAGGGAATATATATTTGAGCCAATCGTGCCTCAACCAAACCTAGTCACAACGATAGTTGACATAGACCAAAATCTCAGGATACAAGTATTCCGAACAACCACAGATTTACAACTGATCAGTTCTCAGTTAAGAGGATTAAACATAGAAGACGACCAAGCACATGCGTTTTGGTCAAGTCAGCCAAACTACAGATTACCCTAGAAAACATCCACATGACTGTAGAAGGGCTCGAAAGAGAACAAACATTCGGGTGTGATCCTCTAGTTCCACAGCCAGATGCTGGAGACACCCTCGTAGATATAGATACCAGCTTAAGAATCCAGGTTGCGAGAACACCTGTAAGGTATTCTGAGAAGATTGCACAACTATTGGTTCTAAACATAGAAGCTGAGAAAGCATACGATTACTGGATACTAGGGATTAGAACTTGATCCCGCATATGACCATAACAGGACCGCAACAACCAAGAGTCTATGGTTGTGATCCACAGATCCCACAGCCCAACGAATCCACAAGTCAGTTAGACATAGACACTAGCCTACGCATCTTGGTATTCAGGTCCACTCCACTTCCACCTATCATCATCGAACAACTGTCCTTACTAGATATAGCGGCTAACGAAGCTAGGGAATTCTGGACTAGGCCAGAAAATCATCCATAGAGTCAATTATATTCATCATCCACTATATGACCTTATCAGGAGATATACACGAAACAATCCCGAGTCATTTTCCACGTATTCCATGACCCATAGATCGAATCACGCGAGCTCGATATTGATTGGAGCCTTCGAGCAGTCATCCTTGCTGATCGATCTATCACACCAGTCCAAGTTAGAAGGGCCTTCTTTGCCTTAGATTCACAAATTCCACTAGTGCGTGTCGAAGACATTAGACTGCCTAACTAGTTTGTCTGCATATTCTACCCCCACCGGCTGTCTCGGCACGACCTCGGGAGGTCGGGTACGCGGAAGAGTTACTTGTTGATTCTCACGCTCGCCTGTCGCTTTTCCGATGTACAAAATTGGTGAACCCGACGTGAAACAAACAATTGTTTCACCTTCTCTTTGAGAAGTTTCATCTTCTCTCATTCACCTTCGCTCCTTCCCATTATTCTGCGGGTATTCATATACCCCCCGAATATGTCGGGATTCGATGCATATGGCAGACCCCTCTTGGGTCTTGAGGCATACTACGCCCAACAAAATAGGCAATCATCACCCTCGCTCTCAGTATGGGGTGACAACTATTCAACTAATCAGTTGTCAACACAAACCCCAAGAATCAGATATAGTTCGTCTTTTCAAGCTGAGGAGTTAGATCAACCCCCTCGAACCCAACAAATAGAGCCTTCAGGTTCAAACAATATGACGTTTACCGGAGAATCTGGTTCGTCTCCTCAAATGCTACTCAGACCACAAGTTAGTAGGCAATCGGATCCATACCTGGTCTTAGATGATGGACAATCAATACGTTATCCTAGGAGTGAACAACGCTCCCGGGGAATGTACCCACCTATAGGAGGTTTACAAATACAACCCGAAATCTCTTTTCAAGAAAATACCTCTATGCCACTGCATACAGGAAATATTCTTGGAGAAACTTGGCAAGATAGCGATCAGTTTATGACAGGATATCACGTACCTTTACAACACCAAGGTATACAACAAACGCCGCTTAGGCAAAGTACCGTGACTTCACCAAATGAAGTCATTTCAACGTTAGTAGAAAGAGTGAGAGGGTTAGAACTGGCTCAAGCAAGTCACAATTCTCCGTTCATACAAACAGGAAGTTCCAATCCTCCATACCACTCTGGCCAGGTAGATCTCCTTACGGGAGTAGGCACGTTAGGCATGCCTCCTCAATATCCACAACAAACGCCAACAAGGCCTATCATCTCTAACACAATTCCTCCCGGTCTAGTGTCGAACAGTCCATTCCTTGACAATACCCCGTCCTACTTAAACATATACTCTAAATCACCACAAGGAGATATGTTCTCCTCTCCCGGCATGTTTGCTCAAACACAGGGACCTCCCTATGCCCCTGCCAACACATACGCTGCACCGTATCAACAACCTATCCCACCACCACTCCCTCGTAAACACCATCAATGGTCGAAAGCTATGCGATAGGGACTTATTCAGAATACCTAAAGGAACCCTTAGATTTCACCATACGAAGCGTCATGCTTCCAAGACCTCTCCCTGATTTGCCCAAGTTCAAGGGTGAGGGAGATCCAAATGCACATATCAAAGCTTACGCTACAGCCATTCGAGAATTACTCCCATGGGATGGGGTTGTTCTTTAAATATTCCCAAAACGCTTGGAAGGCATTGCTCTCGATTGGTATTACAGAATACCTGAGGCTTCCATACATTCATTCAAACAACTTGTGTCTGAGTTCATCAAGGCCTTCGACATGAACAAACTATTAAGAACAGGAATCAGGGAGTTCTTACACATCAAACAAGAGCATAACGAGTCATCACCCACTTCATCCAAGGTGGCGTACCATCCTTTATTCATCAGCAAGTGCTCCAAACATGGATCAAGATGGAACTATGTGATTTATTCCTTCATTCTCTCAGTAGAGAGTGAAGGAAGAAGTCAGAAAGTTCCCACTAAGAACTTACGATGAAGTACTTGAGAGCGCTCTGCGAATAGATCAAGCGGCGATAGATAGTGGTCGTAAGACATATGGAACAAATGGGAGGTTAATCACCTCCACTCAAAACACTACAACTACCACAAATGTCAATCAAGGACCCAAAATCCTTAACAAAAATCATGGGGTAACAACGGATGGGGTAACCGACCAGCCCCGAGAGGGTAAATGTTGTTAATGCTCCGTTCTGAACAAACAACCAACGAAACAACAACTTTACCCCACAATCAATACGGTGGATTTTAACCATCCACAACAACAACAACAACAACGGTGAAATCCCATACAAGGGCCAAGCCAAAACTCATTTGGTTACCAAAACCAAAGTCAAAACCAGAAACAACAATTCCAAAACTTTGGTCCTAATAGGCAACAGTTTGATCGGAATTTTAGGCCACAATACACACCAAACCAACAAAGCGGAATTCTGACCCCAATTCTTATTGTGGTTTCCATAAAATTGGGTCACGATACTAGAACGTGCCGTGACTACTGATAAATTTATGCAACGCTTGCGAGAAAGAACAAAGACAGTTCTTCACGAGACACTTTTTTGGCGGATCCGTCTCATCATCACCAAATACTCTCGCGAGGCGCGAGTTTCTCCTCGAATGCTCCCCTCAAGATCTTTAATGATCCGCTCCCAAATCATGATAGCAATAGGCTGAATCCAACCGGAACAAACAAAGGTGCGGTGACGGGAAACAATGATCATGAAGCCTCGACTTCATTAAATCCGTCGATTGCGCCACGGTTGGGAGCTCAGCCGAGACCTAAGATAGTCGGTTTGGTAGAATTAGACGCTTGAACTACCTATCGAAGCTATAACAAGAACACGAGTATTTCTCTCAACCGAGCCCAAGTCATCTGCCGAGGCAGGATAAGAGTCATCAAATAGTTGAAAAACCCATCGGTGCCTATGATTTAATTAGTGACCTAACAAAGACCTTCTCACACATTTCATTTTTGGACTTACTAAAGAACTCTCCCCCTCACAGAGCTGCTCTTTTAGAAGCATTAGGTCTAGGCCATCTAATTAACATCACTCCACCTCCCGAAACACAAGTAAATCACGTAGATTTTGATATCCACCCTCCGGGGCAGCCGGACAAGGATGTCGAATTCATTTTCGAAATAAGTAAAATGCCCACAGATGCTGAGATCGCACGCCGAGGTGACCCAGCCTTACACTTGCAAGTGTGGGTTTATAATAACTATGTAAAATGCGGCAATGGTTGTGATGGGGCCGCAGTTAACATAGTCCCTTTCTCTTTCCTCCAAAAACTTGGATATGGAGAAACAAATTGTTCCACTACACGAAATACCTTGAGAGGCTATGATAGCCTTAAAGCCACTTCGATAGGAACTATAATACTGCCGGTCACCTTAGGGCCCAAAACCATCTTGGTGAGTTTTATATTATAGATCGGGAAACTAACTATAATATGATCCTCGGCCGACCTTGGATACATCGAATGAAGGCAATCCCTTCCACTTTATTTCAAGAAGTAAGATTCTTGCATCTAGGAAAGGTATTTGTAGCCAAAGGCGATCCAAAACCTTTTGATTTGCACCTAGCTGATTTAAAGAAAAGACCAGGGGTGCACTCAGAATTTGAACTTCCAACAAACCAACTTAATAAACCCTCTGACCCAAAGCCAGAGGAAAAGTTGGTACCTACGACGGATCTTGAAACTACCAGTGTAGCCAAAACAATTCCAACCCCTAAAGATAAAACTAAAGAAACAGTATCATTAGGGACTACTGCGAAAATCGTTGAGTTGATAGAACAAGATTCACCAATGTTCTTACCATTCGATTCAGTAGGCATAGGATTTTCCCTAGGTGTTGGTTCCTTGCCAACAGAAGATCTCTGTATGGTAGAAGTAGAGTGCGCAAATGCAACAGATGCCCCAACATCTATACTCCCGGCTAAGTATTGGACTCTCCATTTCGATGGAGCTAAATGTCGTTATGGAGCGGGGCAGGTATAATTCTTACTTCGCAGGAGAAAGTCCTCCCATTCACTTTTAAATTAAACTTTGAATGTACAAACAACGGCGCTGAGTACGAAGCCCTCCTCCTTGGCCTTACCTTAGCCAAAAGAATTGGTATTGATAACATCAGAGTCCTGGGAGACTCACAATTAGTGACAAACCAAGTTTCTGAAGTATATGAAACTAAAGCCGAACATTTACAACTCTACAAAAATGTTGTATTAAATTTAAGCAAGGCGTTTAACTTTATATCCATTGAAGCAATCCCTCGAGAGAAAAATCTTCTCGCCGATTCAATAGCAACCTCAGCATCGCGTTTTACTCCAAGCAATGAGTTAAAAGATACCCAGTTCACAGTGTCCATTCGTGATGAACCATTGATAAAAATAATGACAAATCCTCTTTCAAGCGGAAGTGAATCTACCATCCTAGACCATGTTGGAAATGATGCGGCTACTTTGGATTACTTAAATGCCTATGCAGCACTACATCTCTCCTATCACATGCTAGATTTATCCCTGATTCCACATTCGTCTTCCTACTTCGGAAATCCCGTAACGGATCTTCCCTCACAAATGGAACCTAGCATATACGCAATAGAAAATGGGGATGATCTAGATTTACCTCCAGCACCACCTGAGTTCGAAGAGGGTAACGCCTCTTTGATCGAAGAAACAATCGATGTCAACATCGGGACAGAAGATGAACCAAGAATATTGAAACTAGGTTCTTCGTTAACCCCAGAAGAAGTGGAAATACATACTCGAGATCCTCGAAAGAACATCGAAGGCATTTGCATTTAATTACAAGGAGATGACGGGAGTCGCACCCCACATTGCGGTGCACACCTCGTCACTAGATCGAGATCTGAAAGCCAATTAAACAAAAATCAAGACCCATGAAGCCCAAAGTAGCTCTCATGGTAAAGAGAAAGTAATAAAACTCCTTGGTAGGATTCATCAAGCCGATTGACTACTCCCAATGGGTATCTAACATCGTTCCCGTTCTCGAAGAAGAATGGAAAGATACGCATTGCATAGATTTCGAGACATCAACAAAGCATGTCCTAAGGATGATTTCCCATTACCATCCATAGACGTTATCGTTGATGCAACAGCTGGTTTTGAACTCTTGTCTCTCATGGATGGATTCTCTGGATACAACCAAATCAGAATATCTGAGCAAGATCAAGCTAAAACCACGTTTATAACTCCTTGGGGAACCTATTGCTATGCTGTTATGCCATTCGGCCTCAAGAATGCCGGTGCTACCTACCAGCAAGCTATGACATACATATTTCACGATCTAATTCATAAAATCATGGAATCTTACGTAGATGACTTATTGGCTAAAGCTAAGAAGCGTTGTGACCATCCCAAAGTACTCCGCGTCATTCTTTCACGTTTAATAGAATACGGAGTCACGCTAAATCCAGAGAAATGCGTCTTTGGTGTAACAGGAGGAAAACTCCTAGGTTATATCATATCATCACGGGGAATAGATGTTGACCCAACCAAAATTCGGGCTGTCTCGAAATGGTTCCACCTTCAGACGAATCTGGAATCAGGTCATTTCTCGGAAAGCTAGGTGCAATCCGAAGATTTATCCGGACTTAAGCTTCGCCATTCATCCAATCAACAATTTACTCAAGAAAGACTATAGCATTGATTGGACCGAAGATTGCAATGAAGCTTTTGATGCAGTTAAGCGTTTCTTGTTATCACCACCTACGCTAATGCCACCTAAGCTGGATCACCCGTTAATCCTATATTCGCGAGCTACCAATGTCTCGTTGGCTTGCATGTTGGCCCAAGAAGACGATAACAAAAGAGAACGTGCGATTTATTTCATTAGCGAACAACTTGCTCGACTATGAAACACGCTATATACAGGCGAAACGAGAATGCCTTGCCATAGTCTTTGCTACTAAACGCCTAAGACATTATATGCTGAATCAAGAAACGAAGGTCATGGTAAAAACGGACCATTTACGAACTTTTCTCACACAAGGTTCCTTGTCTAAAAAGGCTGGACGTTTTATAACCTTAATGGGAGAGTTCGAATTAACATTTGTAAACCAGAAGTCGGTTAAAGGACAAATCATCACGGATTGGTTAGCTGACAACCCATTAGACGGAGGTGATTTAGTAGATTTAGACTTTCCAGATGAATGCGTATACTACATTGAAACACGACCCGCTATCTCTGAATGTCCTTGGTACACTGACATCGTTAATTATATCATGGACCATACGTACCCGGAGGCAGTTACACCGCAGCAAAGAAGGCGGTTGCGCATAATTGTAGCCAAATATGTCATTATAGAGCAGGTGCTCTATCGAAAAGCATTCGATGGAATGCTCTTAAGGTGTGTCGACACGAGAAGAGTCGAGAGGATTCTCCATGAATCCCACAGGGTATATGTGGAGGCCACTTCGGTGGCCATGCCACCACTCGAAAAAAAATACATCGAATGGGCTATTTACGGCCCACTCTAGAACATGACGTGATAGAGTTTGCACGCGAGTGTCATAAGTGCCAAGAATTCTCCCACGAGATCCACATGCCGGCCTGAAGCTCTGCTGACCAATCGCAACTCCATGGCCCTTTTCTACATGGGGTCTAGACTTAATAGGAAATTCTCTCCCTCATCCACAGAGGCGGCCATAATTTTATAATCACGGCCCTTTGAATATTTTACCAAATGGGTGGAGGCCATGCCTCTTACTCTTGTACACAGTTACTGTGATCGCCAAGTTCATTTTGAACCAAATCATTTGCAGTACGGTATCCCATGAAATCATTATCTCCGATAATGGAACTTCTTTAAAAATGAAGAAGGTTCGTGAGTTATGCGATAAATTTAAGATAAGCCATCATACGGCTTCCTTGTATTATCCCCAAGCCAACGGACAGTGAAGCGACAAACAAAACAAAAGCCATTCTCCTTAAAATGGTGAAAAGAAAACAAGCGAGATTGGCATTTGAAGTTATATCCGGCCTTGTGGGCCCACCGAACCTCAATAAGAACACCAGCGGAGGAACTCCTTTCTCTTTGCTAGTATTTGGGGCGACGTTCTCCCACTTGAGGTCGAAATACCCGAGTCTCCGCATTTCACTACAAGGATTACGGATGAAGACGCTTACGAGAGAAGCACGTCTTTCCCAACTAGAAAGCCTAGATGAAACTAGGTTAGATCTTTGAGCAGTGATGACATAGAGCTTATCTTGACCGAATGTGCGCGGTATACAACAAGAAGGTCTATGAACGCGACATATACGAAGGTGATCTAGTTCTAAGACTAGACAGCCGGATCGATAAGAAGACCGGCGAAGGAAGGAAATTCCGGCCCAAATGGTTGGGCCCATACCGAGTCATGAAGGACTATGGAAATGGTGCATACCTCTTATGTACGTTAGAAGGTGAGGAGTTTGGCGAAACAGTCAATTCCTGCACCTCAAACGTTTCTACGCATAAGCAGCTAACGCTACCTATATAGCTATCTACATTGCATTTTCATATAAATTAGGATCATTTTGTCCATTCGTTTCTTACACAAATTGTGATCAAGGAGTCTATTCTCAAAAGCAATTCATTACAAACTCATGATGTTGTTGGCACAAAACTTTCTAATCATATCTCTCCATTTTCACGATATCATCAATCACTTCAGAATCTTTTATCAAATAAAATCAAACATGACGAAGTCTTAACGGTAACCATACCAAGATCTGCAAGTTTGTTCTCGCTTTGATTTCTTCTTAGGATAGGTGTCTTGCCTATAGTGCATTACTAGAAGCTTCATGGTGTCACATCTATCCCATATATACATCTCTTTGGAAATAAGCATATCTTGACATCTTACTCAAAAAGACAAGTCAAAAGTGATTAAACAGAAAAATTTTATTTTTACATTTCCTTGCCCCACCAACCTTCGGTGATGAGCTTGCGTCTCTTACTAGTGACGTAGGGTTGGGAAAGGATGGAAATGCCCTTACTCGCCTATGCCTTGCCCACGGTGATAAACCCACGCTTCTTACTAGTAGCATGGGGCAAAGTGTAGGGGGTCCTCTTGACAAAGCAAACGTTAAAAGGTCATAAACAAACTATTCAAACTTTGAGTCAAAAACAAATGAATCAGATATTCAAAATTCCAAAAAGAGTTAAAAATCCTAAAAACCCCAGATTTTGTCTACTATGTGGCCATCTACGGGTCTAAGTCTGGATAAACCGCAAAGCAAGTTGCATCCAAAACTATGAAGTCATTCAGGTAGAGTAAGCTTGTAGTTTTCAATTTGGTTCCACCAAAGCTTCGTCTGTCTTTCATCACTATCATTTCACCATATTTCATAACTTGCGCCCTTCTTGGCTCTTGGTGATGAGCCCTCGCATCTTACTAGTTGCGTGGAGTTAGGAGTGGGGCAAGTTAATCTGTTCATCATACTGGTTATTTTCATCACTTTGCCAAAACAAACATGAGGTATCCAAATTGCTCACAGAAGCTAAGATTTAAGATCACAATATATCTACAATATCATGTATCAGCATCATGAAACACAAAAAAAAAGCAAGCATTTGCATCATCTGTTCTCCATTG
The DNA here is from genome assembly GCA_018340775.1 of Taxus wallichiana var. yunnanensis. Taxonomy (NCBI): domain Eukaryota; kingdom Viridiplantae; phylum Streptophyta; class Pinopsida; order Cupressales; family Taxaceae; genus Taxus; species Taxus wallichiana. The sequence continues at coordinate 493,302,388 of CM031234.1, forward strand.
CATACATATAAAAAAAAAAGCATATAAAACATACATCGTAGTATACACAAAGAAGTTGGAAATAGAAAGGAAAACACCAGTGACAAGTTTTGATCCAAAAACGAATGCATATATATAAATAATCAATGTTTATATACAATGCCATCATGCTCTAGGCATGGTCAAAATGCTCAAAGAGCCCGTGATATACAAAAGAATCTATAGTACAAAATACATAGGAGCCAAGTAGTCTCTCAACCCCTGCGCGACCCCTCTGAAGGTGCGCGCCCTCGCCTAGGGCTCCGGCTATGCCGGCGCTCTGAATGCACGGAGGGCTCAGGGTCCCGAGGGGCAGCCGCGGTCTCGCCACGAGAATGGCTCCTCATAAGACGCTCGGCTGTCCTATAGCCTGCCAACTCTGTACGGAGAGTCGACACCATCACGGCCACGTGCCAAATGGGAGCGAAGACGTCAGTATGCCTACCCAGCTGCTTGAGGGCTCCCGGCAGGCATCTACAGATAGCTCCGCATGGGTCCTATCCATGGGGATCATCAGGGAATCAGTGCATACCCTGCGGATCAGATCCCGCCACTCATCGACAGTCTCTGCAAACAAAGGAGAAAAATGAATTAGAAACTAGACAAGAGGCTAAAAGATACAATATCAAAACACAAGGAGAAATAGCAATTAAAACAAATCCTAAACTAAACAAGCATTGAAAGGAAGAAAGGATAACTTACTCGGATCACGGGCCTCCAGATGGGTCGCTAGGGCCGGCGCACCCGCCGCGAGATGCCGCTGCCGGCCGAGGGCTGCTCTGTAGTAGGAGCAACATGACACCCCGCAACGGACTCATCCTCTCCACCATGGCCCTGGGAGAGTGGCTCCTCTGAAACTAGAGTCTCTCTCTCTGCACTCTGCTCGGCCCTCTCTGCCTGCATGATGTCCTGAGTGTCATACCACTCAGGATCACTGTCATCCATCTGCTCCTCCGATCCTCCCTCTGTAAACTCCTCAGAATCGGAGTCAATATCTATGGGGTCATCGCTGTTGTGAGCGGGACCCGCGGCAATCTGAAGCAAAGGTGCCGGCGCACCACCTCTCCCTCTAGCCCGAACTATCCTCCTGGCTGCATGGGAGTGCCGGGAGTAATCCTTGTCCAACCACGGCCTCTAGGCCCCCCTCTAGCCTCGCGGACTGATCTATAGGCTGGCGCCATTGGAGGAAGCATGCCCGTATATGGTAGGCCAAACTGCTGAGGAACCTGTGAAAAAGGATGTACCTCCACTCGTCCCACGCGGTCAATAAGCTGCCCTGTGGTGGAGCAAGAAATCAATGTAAGAGTCTCCTCTCCCCATATACCGGCCATAAGCTGGTACGGTGTCGCCTCCATGTCTGCTGTAGTAAGAGAGGCAACTGGCTGGTGAGGTGCTCTAAGCACCGACATATCTGTCCATCTGGCTGCCCTCACAGCCCCGGGATCTGCCACCTCCACGCCTCTGCCATAGGGGATAAAACGCTCATACACCCAACTCATGACTAGAGTAGGGTGGCTCAAAGACTGTCCCTGTAGACGGACCACCCTGTATAAATCATGGTAGGTGGTCCCCAGAATATCTGCGCCCCAGGCGTATATCCGGCCATGCCCCTCTATCTGTGCAATGATGGGGGCCCAGCAGTATAGTAAAGTATCCCCTCCCTTGTCCCCGATCAGCCTCGAGGCAAGGATCCCCATGATAGCTTGTCGAAATACGGGGATGGGCAAAGAAGGAATGGATCGAACTCTCACTCCCTTCTTGACCCCATCGAGATGGCTGCATCTCCCATGTAGCACGCTTGCCCACTGTGCAATCTGTGCTCGGGACCTGCCGTCTCGGTGTGAGTCTCCTCCCGATGATCGGGACCCCGAGGATACGGTAGGCATCCTCCAAAGTGATGGTCCACTCACCACGGACCCACAGGCGATCGGAAAGTGTTCGATCTGTCCCAATATGAAAATAAGTCACAAAGTATGTGATTTGGATGGTGTGACATGGGGCACGCGTGATATACGCAATATGCTTGGCCCTCTGTAATGTATCCTCCTCATCTGAGAAAGGGCATCAATACCCCAAAGCCAATCACACTCTCTCTCTCGGCTCCATCTGATATACTCCTCCCTCACCTGCATACACCCAAAAACACACAAAATAGGGCAAGTTAGTATCTGAATAATACCAAGAGAATCATAAAAACGCATAGAAGTGCAAGAAAATACAAGTGCAATCTCCAAAATAAGTTCTTTTGCATTCTGTGCAAAACCGCCGCCCTGAGCAGGGAGGCGGTTTTGTAACCGCCGCCTTGAAGGCGGCGGTCGTGTAACCGCCGCCCTGATCAGGGCGGCGGTCGTGTAACCGCCGCCCTGGCCAGGGCGGCGGTCGCGGTCCGAAAACCCGCGCGGGTTGTTAACCCCAAAAAGCCCAAAATGAGCAAAAATAGACCATTTAAACTAAAAATGGAGCCTACCCAGTAGGCGCCCCCCCTAGGTGGACCTTTTGAACCTAACATTTTCAAAAATAACCCCCCCATTATGATGAATTTAACATTTCAATTTTAAAGGGGAAAAACACAAAATGGAAGAAAACCAACTTTGTGATCGGCGAGGTCGGTGTTCGCTCGTGGAGGCATGATCACGATCTCGCTGTGAATGTTTCGACTCTACTCGCGTGAGAAACCGTCACCGTGGGTCCCAGAGCTCAAAATCAATCAAATCGACTCGCGTAAATGAATAGGAAAATGGGCCCACTTTCATATATATATCGTTCTATTTCATTTTAAAATGACTTTTTCGCAGGTTTGGAGCGCTGATGGAGGTAAGTTTCTATCCCCACATGAATGGTACGTTCTCCTTCCCTATTATTTTAGCGTTTATCTTCCAAGTTATTGTATCTATCTGCACTTGAGTTCTCTTTTCATTTTGCAGGTAGCGGGAATTTCGGATGGCGTCATTTCGACACACGGACGAGTAAGGTATAGCTTCTAACTCCCCATTTCGGGACTGCCATACTCGGACCCAACGTTTTATGCCTCTTCATGGCTAAAACGCTTCTCCGAGGGGGCAATATGTACGTACCCAAAATTGTAAGTCTTGTATCTTGCCCGAGCAGTGTAACAAGTGCCCGATGATGATACGAGTCTCCTCATGAGGTGTTCGGGATCGAAAAAGCCCTCGGAGTATGCGTTAACATCCCGCATGCCCCACTTAGCCCCGTGCCCTTTGTTTTCCCCTTTTTCCCTCTTTCCTTGGCCTCTTGACCTTGATGGCAAAACCGCCGCCTGCCAGGGCGGCGGCGGTCTCGTGACCGCCGCCAACAGGGGGCGGTCTATAACCGCCGCCACCACTGAGCGGCGGTCTGTGCATTTTCGAGAACTCTCTTTTGACGTGACTCGCGTGAAATATCATGATTCACCAGCTTTTCTTTTTGCCGACTTGAGCATGCATTTATGTTTTGGTCCCTGGAATAGTGTTTTCCTTTGTTTATTGTTTAGGAGTTCAATTTGGTTTTGGTTTTGAGTGTTGGAATTCCTATAAATGCATAGCTTGTCTTTGAGGCAAATGGCCACCATTTTTGTTAGAGTCTTCGATTTTCGGTGGTTTGGTCATTAGCTTGCTTAGGATTGATAGCATAGTTCATTTCATACTTGGTTAGTATTATTCAGCTGTTGGTAAGCCACAGACCCATCTTGTGCAGGCAGTGCTGTTATCTCATCCCAATCCAGTTAGAAGCTTGCCTCTGAATTTCTCTTTGCTGTAGATTTGTTTTTATTGTGTCTTGGAGTTCTTAGTTCAATCCATTATATGCCTGGTTAGCTTTATTCAGTTGTTGGTAAGCCACATATCCAACTTGTGCAAGCAGTGTCTTTATTTTATCCAATCCATTGGAACAGAATAGCTTAGGAAGCCATTAAAGTTGCAGGTTTTGCTCTTCGTATAGGATAGTTACAAGTTCTGGTCACTTCATGTTGCATGACTCGCAGTAAAATCCCGCTAGGAATCGCATAAGCCAAGCTCTGTACTCTTGCGCTATCCCTCTCCTACTCGCATTCTCGATGCTGCATTACAGAGCTTGTCCTTGTCCCAAAATCTACTCTTATCGGTGCTTTAGCATTACACGCTTTTACGGATCACGTGAACACGAAAGAATGAGGAGATCATCTTGAGGGGATGAGATCACATACACCATCGGATTCGCCAGCTTTGTTCTGCGGAGTCCGGTTTTAAATTTCAAAGTTCTAGTCGATTCATATCAAATAGAGTAGTTAATCACTTTATTTCATTTCATTTCTATTCTCGATATTGCCGGGGAAGGCGTGGGGATTGATAGTTTACGAAAACTATGATTCACTCCTCACTTCGAGGTAGGATCGAGAATCTTGCTTAGATAGATTAGACAAACTGTTTTATTTAGAATAATTCTACAAATCACACGGGCAAATAACTACACTCGGTTATCTTATGCATTTCAATTATTGTTTAGTTATTATTTCTAGATATGCTTAAAATAGTTTGCTTTCCTTAAAATTATTAAAAGTTTTCTTAGAAGAATAAAAGTTATACAGTTAGATTTATTTCACATAGTTAGAATTTGCTTCGTTACAGTTAGATTTGCATTTTGTTTCGTATGACAATCACGGGACCTCAAGAGCCCAGGGAATATATATTTGAGCCAATCGTGCCTCAACCAAACCTAGTCACAGCAATAGTTGACATAGACCAAAATCTCAGGATACAAGTATTCCGAACAACCACAGATTTACAACTGATCAGTTCTCAGTTAAGAGGATTAAACATAGAAGACGACCAAGCACATGCGTTTTGGTCAAGTCAGCCAAACTACAGATTACCCTAGAAAACATCCACATGACTGTAGAAGGGCTCGAAAGAGAACAAACATTCGGGTGTGATCCTCTAGTTCCACATGACCAGATTGGAGACACCCTCGTAGATATAGATACCAGACTTAAGAATCCGAGGTTGCGAGAACACTGTAAGGTATTACGAGAAGATTGCACAACTATTGGTTCTAAACATAGAAGGCGAGAAGCATACGATTCTTTGGATACTAGGGATTAGAACTTGATCCCACGTATGACCATAACAGGACCGCAACAACCAAGAGTCTATGGTTGTGATCCGCAGATCCCACAGCCCAACGAATCCACAAGTCAGTTAGACATAGACACTAGCCTACGCATCTTGGTATTCAGGTCCACTCCACTTCCACCTATCATCATCGAACAACTATCCTTACTAGATATAGCGGCTAACGAAGCTAGGGAATTCTGGACTAGGCCAGAAAATCATCCATAGAGTCAATTATATTCATCATCCACTATATGACCTTATCGGGAGATATACACGAAACAATCCCAGGTCATTTTCCACGTATTCCACAACCCATAGATCGAATCACGCCAGAGCTCGATATTGATTGGAGCCTTCAAGCAGTCATCCTTGCTGATCGATCTATCACACCAGTCCAAGTTAGAAGGGCCTTCTTTGCCTTAGATTCGCAAATTCCACTAGTGCGTGTCGAAGACATTAGACTGCCTAACTAGTTTGTCTGCATATTCTACCCCCACCGGCTGTCTCGGCACGACCTCGGGAGGTCGGGTACGTGGAAGAGTTACTTGTTGATTCTAGGTCACGAAATGCATGCAAATGTAGACTCCCCTATCACCATAGTGACAGGGAAAATGTTAGAAATCCATCAAGGATAATCAATGGGTAAGATTAAGGAAACAAAAGTAGGCACTTTGAAGTTCTTCTTTGACCAAAAGAGCAATGCGAGGGTGCATTTTCCTCAAATTTTGTTTTATGGGTTTAGCATCGGGAATGGTTATGATATTGTGGACCACTATGGTGGGGTCAATACTGGGAATGTCTATGTAAGACCAAGAAAAATCATGGTTATGATCTTTGAGAAAATAAGTGATGGCTTCCTGTTCAACAATATCTAAAGATTGGCCAATCTTTAGAATGTGTGGGTCATCCTGAGTATGGATGTTGATTTCGATAGTCGATTCATTCAACATGGTTTGCATCTCAGATGGTAATGACTGATGAACGTATGAGTATTATGTGCTAAGGTAGGTGAGTATAGATTCATCATCCTGACATTGAATGACATTGATGGATGGTGTATCGTTATCGATCATTTCAGGATACAAGAAGGGAAGAGAAGAGGGAGCCTCGCCCTCACGTTGATAGGTTAGAGGCCCCAAGGAGATGGTGTTTATGAAAAAAATTTAGGAGGAATGGATCCTAGATCCATCAACTATGTTGGTGAAGGTAATGAAGAAGATGGAGTGGGTAAAGAAGGTGGAGAAGGGCTGATGTCCTCAATGAGTTCAAAGCAGCCTTCTTGCTAGGTGGTTCAAGAAAGCCGATACCACTATATTCGTTATGTTCGTGAGTATTACATGGAATAACCATGTGACAAACTTTCTCATAAAATCCAAAACCAAAGCCCTTCCACATACAACCTCGTGCAGAAGGTGTGTGTGAAGCAAGATTGGTGAGTGACTTGAGGTCGAGAAAATGGGCGGGTTTGTGATGGTGGTTTAGGTGTATAAGTGGTACTATTAAGTCCCCATGGTGAGGTTGGTGTGAAGGTGAGGAGGAAAATAAAGGAGACGCTCTCTATATGGTGATCATAAAGAGGGTGTTGGTGAAGAATTCCATATTCTTGTGGCATAAGGAATGTGTTTACACTATATAGGTGGTACTCCCCCAAAGTGATGCATTGAAAAATGCCTTCCAAGGAATCGGTGATCGATATGTGGGTAGCTAGGATAGACAATGTGTATGAGGTTGGATCAGAGGTGGAACCAACTGATAAGGAGGCAGACGGGTTGGCTATGGAGGTCGTAGTAGTATTAGGAATGGAGGATATATGCACGGTTGAGGTAGCGGCGGCACTTGGGTGGAGGTGTAGGTGAAGAGGAAGTAGTCCTAGATGAAGATGCTTTAATGGGTATGAGCATGTCATTAGGTTGATAAAGCATGTTATAGGTTTTGAAAGGTGATGGGTCATCGGAATGGTATAGGTGTGTCCTTCATGCTCAAACTTTACACAATGGTGCAAAGTGGAAGGAACGTAACCCATGACATGAATCTAGGGTCTACCAAGTAATAGGTTATATTGAAATTCCCCCTCCAAGATGTAAAATAACTCTAGAATACAGTGTGGGGGCCCATGCAAACATGGAGGATGATGGTGCCAAGTGTAGAGGTGATAGCATCATTAAATGAATGCAACATGATAGGATGTTTATGCATGTAATTGTCGGGTATGCGCATTTGGTTGAATGCATGGGAGGAGATGATATTAATGCTAGTGCCCCCATCGATCATAACACATCATACATGTATATCATCGATGTGGATGGAGATGAAAAGAGCTGGATCTAGGTCATCGGTTTGGTGCATGGTGCGATCTCTTCGTTTGAGAAGCTAAGGGTGGCTACTTGGTGAGTAGGTGGAGGTGTAGGAGAAGATGGTAATTTGGTAAGAGAGGCTACATGATGAGGTGTGATGATGGAGGCTATGGGTGTAGGATCATTGGGTAAAACCTCAATAGACTGAAGAACCTCCATGAGAGCTTGGTGATGGGATTCAGAGGTTTGGATGAGGTCATAGAGGGACATCTTGAGAGAGGATTGGTGTAATTTTTAGCATCACGTGATTTGTAACCCCATTAGAAATAGGATATGTGGGGTTGCGAGATAGACTTTAGGTGTGGGTGCGAGATGGTATGTTGGGTATCGGTTAGTTCGTGGACACTTGCTTTCTCCTTGCCCTTATCTTTCTAAGCATGGGTGGCAATGTTGACCATGTTAATTTGAGGGAAGAAGGTAAATGGAGAAGGTGTAGGATGAGTGGTATAACGACATGATGGGTAGAAACCTACTGGGGGAGAAAAGCCTTGTGAAGTGAGTTGGGTGCAATGGCATTTCAATGGTTATTTGGCTAACTCTCTTATATGAACCATGTTAATTTAAAATCTTGGGGATGGATCAAAGATTTGTGGGGGTGGAGGTTTTGGTTGTTGGGTCGGTAATGGAGGAAGAACATTGGAAAATGGTGTTGGCGAAATGGGGTCCTCATCGAGAAGGTCATCATTGTCAAAGTTTTCTTCAACATGGCATAACTGGATAAGAACGGTTTTTGAAGCCTTATAGTTATTTACTTAGTGTCCTGGCACACGATGGTAGGCAAAAATTTTGGTATCGTCAAACCCTTTGGTTTGGGTTTGAGTGGGTCATAAGGTCTAAGAGGGGGTAATGTAATGATAAAAGTTTCAAGGAGGTTGGTTAAAATTTTGGCATAGGATCCCGCCAATGGATCACAATGGGAAGTGAATGTGGGTTTGGGTGCAGGTGCGCCTTGACTATATAGGAAGGGTCTTTGTAAGAGGGGGAGTGGGTCGAGCTATAGTTTTAGGTGTTGGTGTGGTCTTAGGTGTTGGTCGTGTCTGCTTGGGTAGGGGCATGGTAGATGAACTAGCAATAGAGTGTGTAGTTGGTTTGACTACCTTATTGGATGATAACATTTTTTTCCTTTAGCTTGCACCTTCTTGGGTAAAGGTGATATAGGCACTCGAGATCTAGAGGGAAAAGCGGATGGTGGAAGAGGGTGAGTTACACGTGGGGATAACCTAGGTGCTTGTGAAGGTAGATGACGCGGATCATGAAGGAGGTGTGAGGGAAAGATACTGAAGTGTCGTTGGTAGTGAAGAAGTCATTGATGGTATAGGAGGTATGGGTGGTAAAAATGCTGCAAGTGTAGGTAGAATTTGTGTCAGGTGTTTGGGTATGTTAGAGGTTCATGAGGGAGGAATGGGCTGCCATTTTTAGTTTACTGATGGGTGGAGGTTTCTTAACTAGGTTAGAAGGGCTAGGTCCTAAGATGGATGGAAGGGGTGAAGGTGATGAAGGTGTGATCGGTGAGGTTGGGGTATGAGATCTAGGGGATTGGTTCTTCTGTTTGGGGGCTAGATTAAGTTTGGTGTTAGTTTTGGAGGATGTAGCTAAATCTAATTTGATGGGTGGATGAGTAAGGTTGGCCATTGGGATGACCCCTAAGGTAGTAATAGGTTTAGGAAAGGAAGATGATGTAGGTGTAGGTTTGGATGTAGAAGCATGTCAAGTTATGGGTAAAGGTGTGAGTTGAGCCATGAGTGGGGAAATTGTGAAAGTTGTGGTTGTGTTTGGTTTGATCAACCAAAATATTTTTGATAGATAGTGGAAGTGTCAGCGAGTGACATCTGCATTTGTGTTGAGACAGAAGTAGAAGATGCCCCCAAAGTAAGGCTCTATCCACATAATCCAAGTGGTCTACTAAGTGTGAGAATGACACTACAATGGGTGGGATTGATGTGGATCCAATGGTGATTCCCGTAAAATGTGTCTTAGAAATGGGGAATTCACTAGCCTCAGCCTCTGTGGGTAAGAGAGTTGAAAGTAAGTCCGTAGGATCTTGGGTAGCTGATGGAGAATGGTCACCTAGAGGAAACAACATTTCTACTGGATCTTTGATAAGCAGAGGAGATGATGGGTGCTCCTCTGTGGGTGAAGGAGGTAAAAAAGTGTCTCCCATTGGTCGAGAGGTATTACGGTGACAGCTCTCTAGGTGGAGAAGCCAAAGGTGAAGTGGTCTCGATGTTAATAGAAGGCTCCTTCACAGGTGAGGGGGAGACAAAGGGTGTTCCTCTATGGGTGGAGGAATAGGTGAAGTGGGTTCACGTGTAGGTGGAGGACTTCAGGATAGGATTTCCTCTATGGAAGGAATATGAGGTAATTGGGAAGAAACTGGTGTGTCACTGAAAAATAGCATGGACCTCACGCTTATGGCTATCATTATTTGAGGTCTCTCTAGTTTGATCAGAAGAAGGGGCATGATTAGGAAATGGTTTCTTGAAGATGTACAGTGTTTTGATTGGCAAGTGCGTTAGGATTATCCAAGACTAACTTGCCATTTTTGAGCATTTCCTAGACAATGTTCTTGAAAGTGATGCAATTTTCATCACTATGACCTTTTACCCGATGATAGTTGTAGAAGTCGTGCTCTTTGTACCATGCAAGTGTGGGGTGAGTAGGATCGAAACCAGTGTGTGGTTTTACAGGAGGAAGGGTGATGGAACCGACTTTAATGAGATTTTCCAAGATAAAGAATAAGGCTCCCCAATTGGGGTGTATTTCCATTGTTCTCGTCTAAATTGAAAGGTATGGACAGGAGAAAGATTAGATGAGGGGTTAGCCTAATTTGATGGATGGGTTGGGCCGGCATTGAGTACCATTGCGTTAGTAGTTCCCTTGGATTTTGAATAATTATTTTGTGGTTTTGAAGAATAAGAGTTATCATTTGACTTAAATGACGTGTTCTTATTGCGTAGTTGGATTTTATTTTCTTCGATGGCCTGAATCTCTAGTTTTCATGCCATGGTGAATGCCTCATCAAAGGTTCAAAAAGTTTGCACTTGCAGGTTGTGAGATAAGTCTAAAGACAAGCCCTAATGAAGAGATCTATGAGCTCGGTTTTGGTAATTGGAATGTGAGTTAAATGATTAGGCTATGCTAATGAGTGACAAAATCCATGATAGACTCGTTGTATCATACTTGATGCATAGAGTAGAGGTCACCATCGTAACCTTCTTAACAATGTTGATGGAGAAGTGATCCAAGAAGGCTTGGGCTACCTGATTAAATGAGAAGATAGAATGTCTAGGTAACCCACTATACCAATCTAATGCAGGCCTGGTCAGAGACATGGGAAAGGTCCTCAAAAGCAAAGTGTCATCATGGGTGATCAGATAACAACCATGTTTGAAAGACCGTAAAGTCTGTTATTGCAGTCCTATTTGCTATCAAGCAATTAAATTTAGGAATTTCCTAATGTATAGGATATGGATGAATAGGAATGGATGGGTGGATGGGCTCATTACAAATCTCATCGTAGGTGAGGGAGTTGCGTGTGCCAGAAACCGATGCCTCTAGTGTCTGCATCTTGTCCATCATTAACTTGATTAGGTCATCGGTAGGTTGGGATGGATGGGTACCTCCTATAGCGTAAGGAGGTTGGTGTTGGACATATGATGGAGGTGGCATTCCAGTATATGGTGATGCTGTATAGGTAGATTGAGAAGGAGGGAGTGAGATAGGGGGTACGTACCTAGCATGACTGATAGATGAAACGGGAGGTTGCTGATAATATGTATATGGAGGTGGAAGGGTCGAGGTGGATCTAGTAGCAATGGGGGATAAAGACTATGGAATAGAAAGGATAATGTTATGAAAATGGGTAGTGGTCATCGACACTGGGGGTGGTTGTGTAGCTATGGGTATATGTGAGAGAATCCCATAGATGAGGTTACGTTCTGGGTGGTGGACGAAGGTATAGTGGATGCTTGCGGTGCAATGGACGTAGCAGATGCGACGATCATAGTAGGTATAGGGCCTATCTGAGAAATGAATAGAGGTAAGGTAGATGCGGGTAGTGTGGAGCTAGTGGAGGCTGGTGTAGAAGTAGGAGTGAGTGTTGGGGGATAGATACGGATATACCGTATATCAACTGACCCGAGGCATCTCGAGTAGATGAGTGGGAAAGATACAATTATAATGTGACAGGGTTACGGTCAAGGAGTCGTGTGAACTCCTCCTCCCCGTGCGGCGATAATGATAGGTTGGGTAGGATCCATGGGTGAAAAAATAGAAGGTGGTGAAGGACTAGGTTGGAGTGGTTGACAATTAGTGTGAAATATGAGGGCATTTGCTTGGCTATGCGTTAGCACCACGTGAACAAGTACTGACGTGGTAGGACTGCTTTCTATAAATGACACAAAAATACAACAAATATAGGAAAAATAGGTGGTGGTAGGTAGATTAGGTATGAAATGTCATCCAAAAATTTAAATAGGCTAACCGATGCCAGTTAGGGTAAACCAACACCGGTCACAGGTAACCGCGGTCGATCACTGTGAAAAATGGACAATTTGTCAAAACAAGGCAGAAGGCTAATAATCTACCAAGTAGATAAGATGTTGATGGATTTATCAGGATAGAGAAGATGATGAGAGCTTTAGAGACTCTAAAAGTAAAGAAAGTGAATCAGGTGTCCTTTTGGGCTAGGTTAACCAAAAGAACATTAAACCGACGCTGGTCGGGTAAAATTGATGAGAGTCTAGGGTAACCAATGATGATGTGATCATTGGACCAACATCGGTTATTATGAAATTGAAACAGAGATGAAGAACAGGTGGTTGTGAGTTAAAATCAAATGTGGAATCAAACCCAAAATTCTAAGAATGATGAAAATGGGGTCTAGGCACACTCAGATGAAGCTGGAATACACCAACTATGATGAGGAGCGTGCAAGGAGAAATGAAAAAAATGAAGAACGTGTCCTCTCACCTCAAAACGCAAGCCAAGCAAAAACACTAAGAAAAATACAATCCTAAGAGTGCTTTTTCTATTATGTTTGTTCAGCTTATGCTATTAAGGACTGACTCATGAACTGTAGAATAGATTTTTGGTGAGGAAGGCTTCCTACGAAGAAGGAGATCTACAAGGAGAGGTTTCAGGTATGTTATGGTGAGGGTGGGTTGTCTTCTGAGATAATGACTCGATAGAAGTAATGAGCTGGGTGCCCACTATGTCATGATCATGTGATCACCTACAACTTCTTCTGGGTGAGATGTTGTTTAATAATGCGTGTATTTTTGAATATGTGTAGTTTGATAAGACTTAGAGAGAGAGAGAGAAATGTGATTTCTACATTCGTTTATCAACCATCACCGGGCATGACTTCCAGCATATAGGTTTCCCTCATTTAATGTGAGCTAATGCAGTAAAGCAAAATGAAATGCAGTTAATTTTAAGCCCAAATTGAAATGTTGAATTCGATGACACAAAGAGGTGAACAGGAGAAGGGATGCTCTTTCACTAATGTGATACTAATGAAAGGAAAGAAATGTTCTTTTTATAGCACCAAAACATGATTGCTTTGAGACAAATAGAAAGAAGAGAAGATTCCAAGGGAGAAATTTTAGTGTGAGAACCTTTTAGAAAGGAAACAAACATGCAAATTTTCACCTAGGAATGACGAAATGCAAGGAACCCCGAATGGGTCCCACCAGGCATGCCAAAATGTTTCACCTGATTCTTAGAGCATTTCTTTGAATATTGATGAAACAGATAAGGGTAAATGGGCTAGGAGGAATACCTGTTAAAGCTTGTTGAAGGTTTTGTGTGCATATGAATCTTTGATCCACAAATGATCGTGAGAGATTCCTTTTGGCTAGGAGGAACTACCTGAAATAGAAAATAAGACCACCAAATAGAATTTAAATAAAGTATATGCAAAGTGGACTGCTAGTGTATGCTAGATCTCAGGAAGTATGATACTCCTAGAAGGTCACAATCCACCGTTTTAAAACAATTCAATGTTAATAATAAATAAAACCATACTGTAATTAAAATGATTTAGGTATCTCATTCGACTACAGTAAGAAGATTTGTTCACAACAAGCTAGGCTATGATTAAATCTAAAGGTCAAGATCTCTGTCACAAGGTACTAATCTTGTCTAGTGTGGTTTGATTACTCGGGCTGTTTTGGGTATTTAGTGGAGATTTTAGGCTCTTTACTTGGTATGAGAGTAAAACACATGAGATCGACGTCGATTTGATTAAACCAGCACCGGTTGTCATGAACCGGTGTCGATATGGTTGGGGTGGAGGAAACTTAATGAAATATTGGTGTGGTGATAGATATGAGGCTAAATGGAAATGGAGAGGGAAATGGTAAGGTCTGTGTAGGTCTTAGGTGTGCTCAGGGGTAGTTATCAGTAGGATATGGGAAATTTAATGGTGTGGGTGAAGGAATGATCAAGTTTGTATGAAGGCAAATGATGGGTGCATGGGAATACAAGTAGAACTGATAACAAAAGTAAAAGAGTCTGTTAAAATGAAAATGGATGAATGTTGGTTAATAAAACACTTACTATTATACAAGCTTGATGGCTGGATGGAAATGGAAGTTGATCAAATGGATGGAGTTTGATGTGGTGATGGTGCTTCCTCGGATGCTCCCGTGAATACAAATTACTTTGTGATTGCTTTTGATGCTTTAGCATTGGATGCTCTAATACGTGTACGAATTCTAGTTCCTTACATATAGCTTTGGATTCATCACTTGCTCTTAGAAAATGTGCCAACCTCAAAATAAGGTTGTTTTGGGGTATAAATGGTAACCGACGATGGTTCCGGTTTGATTGGCGGTGGTTTAGGGTAACCGGTGTTGGTTAGGGTGGGATTTCCTAGGTTTACTAAAATGGGTAGATCCCCTTGATTTTCTTGGATCTCATTCATCTTTCTCTACGGATTAGAATAGAAGCTTCCCTTCTAACGAGCAGGAATGTGGTTAGAGGGAATGTAGGATTTGATTTTTAGGTTTTAGGTAGGTCTTAGTTAGTTATGGAAACATACTAAGAATAGGTCTTAGGGTGAGGTGGCTAGATGAGGTGTATAGGTGAGGTGGTGGTGTGGGCATTATCCCAATTAGGATATTTAAATAATAGATATTATGAGATCATAAATTAATTTAATTAAATTAATATTAGAGTGGGATGAAAGGGGCCATGGTTAGGTGAGTGTGTTCACGTTGGTTATTTGTGGAAGGACCAAGGGAGTGTGACCCAATTTTTGTGTCTACGGTAGGATCCTACCAAAGGGTCACAATGAGAGTCAAGGTTTCCTTAGGAAAAGGGGTAGGTGACCTTTGTGAGGAGGGTGAGGTGAGAGATCATGTTGGTGTAACTACTTTTTGGTAAGTAGTGAAGGTTTTTCTTTAGGCTATACCTTCTTGGGTAAATGTGTAGGAACATCACAATAGGAAAAGGATAATCGGAAGGTATAGGTATTCAAGTAAGCTAAGGAGAAAGTGTGGGTGTTGGAAAAAGTGAGGGTAAAGGTAATGAATAAGGTGTGGTTAGAATGGGAGGTGAAGGAAATGATATAGGTTGTCGTACTTTGGTTTTCCTTATTAAATGGGTAGGTTAACAAAGGTTAAAGAATGTGGGCCCAATATTGATGGCAGGTGAAGGTTAGTGGGAAAGTGTATAGGATACCGGGGTGCAATCCCTAAGAGGTTAGGTCCTTCCATGAGGTGCCAAAATAGATTTTTTGATTGGTTGTTGATAAGTTGATAAGTCTAGCTTTACAAATATTTGGTATAGGTAAAACCGCTAAGGTGGTAGTAGGTTTTTGAGCTGAATAAGGCTTGAGTGGAAGGGGTACTAATGAAGAAAGGGGTAATAACACTGGTTCAAGCATAATAGCTTTAGGTGTTTTGAATATCTTTGGATATGTGGTAGAGGTATCAGGGGAGGACATTTACATTTGTGTCGAAATGGGGATTCTAAGGTGTCCCTAGAGGGTAGTGTAATCAATGAAATCCAAGTGGTAAAATGAATGAGAGAAGGGTTTTGGAGTAGATGAAGAGGATGATGACTTAGTTCTAAATCCTGTGAAGAGCTCTGAGGCCTGCGAGATAGGGAAGGTCTTAGCCTCTAACTCGGTGGGTAAGAGTGAGGTAAGGAGAGTGATGGGATATTTGAAGGCCTTTAGAGAAGTATCACCAATAGGAAGAGTAGATATAATTGGCTCCTTTATGGGTTGAGGAGAAGGAAAATTGGGTGATGTAGACTCCTCTATGGGTAGAGAGGATGATAAGGTGGGTTCCTCTATAGGTAGAAGAATAGGTAAGGTGGGTTCCTCTATGGATAAAGGAACATGTAAGGTGGGTTCCTCTATGGGTGAAGGAACATGTGAGGTGGGATCCTCTCATGCGGGTAAAGGGGCAAGTAAGGTAGGTTTCTCTATGGGTAAAGGAACAAGCAAGGTGGGATCCTTTATGGGTAAAGGATTTTACGTGATTATTTCCTCAATATATGTTATAGGATGAGACTAGATAGAAGGATTAGACGCTCTATTAAATGTTGTATGAACCACATGTACATTTGTTTCTTATTTAGACATCTCACCAGCATGAGTTGATGAAGGGGAATGGTTAGGAAAAGGTTTTCTAAAAACCTCCAAGTTTACATTAGAAGGCGTGTCGGGGTTGTCAAGGATGAGATCATGATTATATAACATTTCTTGCACAATGTGTTTAAAGGTTTTGTAATTTGTGTCACTATGTCCTCTTATCTTGTGATAATTGTTAGGATAATCAACGGAAAGAAGCAATGTCCAATTTGCAAAAGAGGACATGACTTAAAAGATTGTTGGTATAACACTTATAAGAAAGGTTCATCAAGTAACTCTAGACCAAAATAACAACAATCTTACAAGGGACATTCTAACAACTATAACAGGCAGAAAAAGGGGAACTGGAAAAGAAGACCCCACCAAAGCAGGTAATATTGCTGAGCAACAAGAACAGATCAAACAATGAAGACTTTTTGTTCATTGCTCGATCAAGTGAACCATCCACGTCATCTAGTGATGTCTGCTATGTTGATTCAGAAGCCACTCGACACATGACCGGCCACAGAGACTAGTTTATTTCAATGAAGGACACGCCATTAAAAAATCATGTTTCATTGGGATATGATTCTTCATATATAGTTCAGGGGATTGGGAACATCTCTCTACCCCTTGGTTCACGTAAATGCAGACTATCAAATGTCTTATATTTCCTTGGGTTGACAAAGAATCTTCTTTCAGTTATTCAACTCCTAGATCACAACCTAAAAATTGACTTTGATAGTCAATCCGGCAAGAAAACGTGTTTGATTCGAGATAAATCAAGAGGCTCAAAAATAATTGCAAAAGCCTCCAATGTGGGACGCATGTTCCAACTTGATTTTTTATAGAGATGATCAAGCACTTGTGGCTAAAAATTCCACCTCAGTGCAGTTGTGGCATCAAAGATTTGGTCATGTTAGTTTCAAATATCTCAAAACACTTCGCTGGCGTAATATGGTACATGGGCTACCTTCTCTTCAGAAGGATACAGATAAGTGTCCTCACCGCCACTGGCAGGAAAACAACACGGGCTTCATACCAAAAGAGTATGTTGTATATATTTACCCCACGGGTAAATATAAAATAGACATCAAAGAAGCATGTCGGAGGGGTTAGAAAACCCGACACAAAAGAAAGCATGTCGGAGGGGTTAGAAAACCTGACACATAAGAAATCATGTCGAAGGGGTTAGAAAACCCGACATCAAAGAAGCATGTCGGAGGGGTTAGAAAACTGACACAAAAGAAAGCATGTCGGAGGGGTTAGAAAACTGACACAAAAAGAAAGCATGTCGGAGGGTTAGAAAACCCGACACAAAAGAAAGCATGTCGGAGGGTTAGAAAACTGATACAAAAGAAAACATGTCGGAGGGGTTAGAAAATCGACATCAAAGAAGATTTGGGTTTCGAAACATGAAGCATGTAGATCGCAAAGGATGTCCCGATGCGTGAGATTTCCACAAACCCGAAACAATCGCCAGGCCAATCGGGTCTTGGAGTCGGAGAACACGTCCGGGAAGCATGGGGTGGAAACATGTCGAGCCATCCTCTGAACTCGATGCAAATGCGAGGGAGAACCCCAAACCCTACGAGGCGAAGCCCCGACGTGAGAAAAATACAGTTCGCCATATTTTGAGTTTGTTGGGGATCTCACCTACCGCCATGATGAGATGAGTTAGGTGCAGTCTTGGAGGTGGTTGGGGCAGAATTCGAATCATTCTCTTCTCCCTCATTTTTCTCATATAAATTGTAAGGAGAGGCTCTTTAAAAAGGTTGGACAATTTTGTTTTGCATCCTCCCTTCTTCCCTTGCTTGCAAGAGAATTTGTGGAGCTTTCAAACCTCCCATATGGGTTGTAATACTAGTTCTTTTGCCTCTTGGCCACTGCAATGTACTGTATCGACTCTTGAGCAAATATATATATATATATATATATATATATATATATGTGTGTGTGTGTGTGTGTGTGTGTGTGTTTGTGATTGTTTCTCAACCCTCTCATGTATTCATTGTTGTCATTTTGATCTCTTATTGTAGTTTGGTTACCTATGCATGGTGTTTGTATTGCATCTCTGTGGTCTATGTTAAATTTGCAAAACGAGTGTCCAACATTCCTCGGTGCATCACCTTTGTAGTTTAGGTTTTATTCTATGCATCTTCTTACCCTGTCTCCTTGGCAAGTTAGATTAGGTTTTAGTGAACCCTCTGCATTTTATTCGTGCATTTGAACAGAGGAATAGGAACCGGCCTTCATCCGGAGAGCTTTTCAGTTTTCGCAAGGTCCCACACTTGGGAAAAGCTCCATGTTGTGCAATCGCACTGAGAGTCTCAACCCATCGTGTTGCGGACATTGAAGTGCTGTAATTCGTCATCAACAGTTTTGGCATGCCCGGTGGGACCAAGACGTCATTCCACAAGATTTGAAAGAGTTTTTGTGAAATTCAGATAAAAATTGCAAGTTTTAAAATTTCAAATTTTACACCACCAAGGCTGAACTCCGAAATCAATTTTCAAGGGCTTAACTTGCTCAAACAAGTCAAAATTTCACCAGTTGGTAGGGTAATCTTCAAAAGGGTATCTTTAGTTTTTTGAGATTTTGAATTTCAAAATTTCATGTTTTTTAGGTTTCAGGTTTTCAAGGTCCGAGAACATCAAAGCACTCCAATGAGTCAGTCATTTCGGGTTTTAGGGGATGCATTGCATGGTCCTATTCCCGACAACCAGATCATTTCGGGTTTTGGGGGATGTTGAGCATGTTCCAAGTTTTGCACTGTACCTTTCGGGATCCGCAGCTGCACAACAAGGCCCGAATTCCGAATTGAAGATTGTCTCCTCTGGGTCCTTCAAAGTTTAAATTATATTTTCAATATTGTCAAGTTTGGTGTGTAACTTGGCAAAATCTAGTCTTTTAGAGGCTCGTTCTCTAACACATCTGGCGACTCCGAAGGGATAGAATTCAGCGGTGTAGCAGCACAAGTTGCCCAGGCACATGAGAAGAATTCGAACCAGGTCTAATACTCGAGAAGAGGGGCTATTTTTCCACTTGCAACTATCACCAGGCGAGGGAGGGAGAGGAAGAAGACCACAAAGATCACCATCTCCACCTAACAGGACTTTGTCTACACCTCCACCTGGTAGACCTTTTCTCGCATCAACCAGGGTTCTTAGGCCAATCATAACGGTGCATCTACCACCGAATCCCTTTATCAATTTCACGGCGGTAGTCCACTTTCCTAAATGCTCAGAATCAAATTCCGGTTGCAGCGCTAAAGAATATACCCTATTTCACAGGAGAAAATCATACTACTCCTATTGATCACATCCAGGATATTGCTAATGCATGTGCAATCCACGAAATAAATGAAATGGATGTTACAGTCAAGTTGTTGGCTTCATCTTTCAAAGGTAAGGCCTTACAATGGTTTAGGAGCCTAGCAGTAGGGTCTATTACGAATTGGAACCAACTTTGTTCAGCTCTTTACTGAAATCTTGATTCGAGAGAGAGGGCAGACAATTTGTCCTTATTGGAACAATTGACAACAATCAAAAGGGCTCCTAACGAACAAATGACATATTTCAACTTCAGATTCCAATGGACATGGGATAGGATTCCAATAGCCGTTAGACCAACCGCCGAAGGAGCATTCCTTTATTTCTTAAAGGCTATAAATTCAGACATAGCCATGATGATCCAATCAATGGGAGGGACAACGCTGCCAGGGGCCTACGACACAACTATCAGAGTAGAGAACTATTTGATCCAAGCTGGAAAGCTTGCGCCAAGGCCACCAATGCCTCTCTATCCGGATATGGGAAATCCTACAACCAGTCAAGCACCAGAGTTGAATCCCATTCCAACTCCTAGAAATCAAAGCAATAATGAGGCATCGACTTCTTCAAATACTTCAAAGGAATTGCAGGAGGTTATGAAATAGCTACAGAACCTTGGAAATGAGCTAGTGACTATCAAAAGACAGCAAGCTCAAAGTTCTAGACCATATCAGCCTCAAGCACAGTACCAAGCTAGGCCCTCATACCAACAGAATAGACCACCAGCTCAGGCTACAAATCAAAACCAAAACCAGGACAACCCCAAGCTGTCAGGCCATTTTGACCGTATGATCCAAATGCAACGACATCCTCAAGAGCCTTGGTTCCAACACAAAACAACATGGCACAAGAGTACAACTGGTGTTACCCTTGCAATCTACCACCCAATCAGTCAGCATGTTTCAATGGCGCACTAAATCAAGCCCTAATGGTACAAACCATTGGTGTGCCTCAAGAACCAAGTCAGGAAGAGAATCAACAGCAAGAAATGCAACAAGAGGGACCTCCAACAGAAACCACATTGGCCAATTGGCAAACGGAAGACTTCTGTGGAATTAACCAACAGCCTTTTTAAGGTGTGGCTACCAACACACGGTCAAAGAAGAGAAGCATAGAAGAGGGACAACCGTCTAATCCAGATGTTTCTCAACCCACTCTTACATAACAAGGGGTCAGTAGACCAAAAATAACTCCAAATGTGCAAAATCAGCCTAAGGTACCTGTTGTAGCAACACATGCACCTGTTCAAGCTCCAGAAAAGTTTGCACCAAGTAAGGGACAACAAAAGGACAATTCATCCCCTTGCAACATCATCGATCAAATGAAGAAGACACATGTGAACATTTCCATGTGGGAATCACTTTGCGATCCCGGGAAGCGAGATTTATTACAAGCTGCAATGGCTAATTGGTCTGCCTCAAATGTATCAAACCGGGGACATGAGAAAGTTCTCACTAATGCAGTGCAACAGATGGGTGCCAGACAAGCAAGAATTTGAAGCCTCCACCATTCTATGTGTCATTGGTTGTTGGAAACCACTTGGTACACAACTGCATGATAGATTCAGGGGCAAGTAGTTCAGTGATGCCGAAGCAAATAGCGGATCAACTGGGTCTGAAGTATGAACCAGTGTTGAAAGGAGTAGTACAGCTAGATGGAACGCAGCCCGGATAGGAGCAGTTGGGATCATCGAGGGTTAAGCCTAACACTACATTCATGTCTTAATGTTACGATTACGCAAGATGTATGCATGATTGACCTTAGCCACTTTTTGCGTTGTGTCTATCAAGAGACTTCACCGCAAAAATCGGTGGATATTTATCGTAGATTGGTCACACATGATTTTAGGAAAAGGTATGGAGCTAAAGAAATAATCGAAGTCGAACCAATTGCCAATTTCCATATTGAGCCTCATGTACCAAGTCCTATCAATGCAAATTGCTCAGCTTTTGATCAAGAGGAGTGTTCAAGTGATCTAGAAGTAGGTACTAAGGTCGAGGGAATTCCTGATTTAACTTTGGATGAATGGGCAAACAAGAGTCATGAATTTGACCCATATAAGGAAATTGAAGAATCTGAATTTGCCGTGTATTGTGTACATGAAGAAAATGCACCCATTCCCGACATCATTCAGCCTGAACAAAAGGATGAAAGCAAAGTTTGGAAATTATTTTTCGATGGTTCGAGAAGCAGACAAGGTGCTGAAGGTGGTGCAATGTTGATTTCACCACAAGACATCAAATATTTTTCATCTTTTCGTTTCCAGTTTTCCTGTTCAAACAACACGGCTGAATACGAGGCATTGATTCATGGAATTCATTGGGCCAGGAAAAGGGGCATAAAGAACTTACAAGTGTTTGGAGATAGTGAGCTAATCATCAACCAAGTTAGGGGACAACACGATACAAAGAATGACTTGCTGAAGAGCTACAAGAATAGGGTATGGGACCTCATTGAGGATTTCAAAGCTTTCAACATTGTGTCCATACCCAGGAAGAAAAATCAAGCCACAGATAGGCTCGCAGCAGTTGGAGCAACATTTGATGTGGTTGACAACATCAAAGGAACAAACACACCACATATCCATGTGATTGTGAGGCCAGCGATTCAGAGATAATAACACAAGGCGGGCGGTGTTTGAGAACGATCAACGAGATCATCAATTTCTTACAAGAAGAAGCTGAATTCTCGGTTAGAAATCGGGATAGGCTAGAGCAAAGATATGGGGATCAAGTAGTGTAGCTGCAGACAAACAAGCTTCCCAAGGGTTTAGTAACGTTGAGTCTATCTTTAACCCTAATGACCGATTTCGTAAGGAAAAGGCTAATATACGAGTCAAGAGAGAATATTCGAGCCAATTACATTTGGGGAAGGCAAAACACTTCAAATTGGTAAAGTGGCCACTTTGAGCGGAGAAATCAGATTTCACACAGCTTTGCCAAGAATTTCCAGATGTCTTCGCTTGGAGCTATGAAGACTTAAGAGGTATCAATCGAAGTTGGTACAACATACCATAGAATTGGATCTAGATGCTAAGCCCATCGGGCAAAGCGACGAGACACACTGTTAACCCTCACATTGAGCCTCTAATGAAGAAAGAGCTTAACAAGATAATAGAGGCAAGCATTATATTCCCGATCAAGCACTCAAGATGGGTTGCAAATTTGGTTCTGTTAGGAAGAAGAGCGGAGAAATCAGGTTATGTGTGGACTTCCGAGACCTCAATAGGGCATCTCTCAAAGACCATTACCCACTTCCTTCAATGGAGCAAATATTGCAAGTAGTATCTGGTTTAGAGATATTCTCTCTCCTAGATGGCTACTCAGGGTATAATCAGGTGATGGTGAAAGAAGATGACCAGTTCAAGACGCCTTTCACCACCAAATGGGGCACATATGCTTACAAGAAGATGCCATTTGGGCTATCAAATGTTGGGGCCACTTTTCAAAGGGAAATGGATATGGCATTCAAGGGGTTGATCAATAAAATAGTTCTAATATATCTTGACGACATCACTATATTCTCAAAAAATGCAGTGGATCACCTCTTACATTTGAGGCAGGTATTTCAGAGATGTAGGAGATTTGGGGTATCATTGAATCCCAAAAAGTGCATATTTTTGGCTCACGAGGGAAAACTTATAGGCCATATTGTTTCAAAGGAAGGGTTGACGATTGACCCATAAAGGGTTGAAGCAATTCAACCATTGCCATTGCAAGTCACAAGAAGGCTCTTCAAAGCTTCTTGGGAAGGATCAATTTTGTCCGCAGTTTGTTCCAAACTTTGTAGATCTCGTAAAGCCAATAACGCTAATGTTAAAGAAGAGCATGGCATTTAAGTGGACATCTAAAGGCAAGGTAAGTTTTGAGGAAATAAAATAGGCTATATCTCAAGCTCCGACTCTCGTCAATCCGAGACTTCTCCAGGACTTCGTGCTATATGCCTTCGGTGGTGGAGACACAATTTCTACAATCTGATGCAACAAAACAAAGGAGGATTAGAACAACCATTGCTTTCTTGATCAAGGCTTGGAGGAATACAAAACTAGATACTCTTTCATTGAAAAGCATGTCCTTGCGTGTCGGGAGCTTAAGGAAATTCAAGCACCTAGTCTCAAACAACAAGATCCAGTTATTGGTCTCTCATGCGGGAGTCAAGGACTTCCTTCTAAACAAGGATCTGAATGAGAAACATGCAGGATGGATCACTCGTGTCATGGAATATGACATTGAGATCAAGGTCACTAAACTAGTACGTGGAAAGGGACTAGGTGAACAGCTAGCCTTGAGTCAACAAGTTGAAGCATGTGATGAAAAAGAGATTGTCTTGGTATTGCAGGGTGGTCAAGAACAAGAAAATGATGATGTAGCCTTTCCTTGTCGGACTCAGGATATGATACACTTCCTACAGACAGGACTATGCCCTCCAAAAATGAGCAAAGCAAAGAGGAGATAGTTTAGATTACAAGCCATTCCATATGTGCTTGTTGATGGTGTTTTGTTCAAGAAAGACATCAATGGAGCTCTATTGAGGTGCATTGGGACAGGTCAAATTGAGAGGGTGTTACGATATTTTCACGATGGAGATTACGCGGACATTTTTCCCCACGAGTAATAGCTCTCAAGATAATGAAGGCAAGGTATTATTGGCCCACAGTGTTCAGTGACTGTTACACATGGATAAGAAAGTGCAAGAAATGTGCACTCTTCACAAGCAAAGAAAGACTAGCGGCACTTCCATTGCACCCAATTTTGGTTGACCAACCATTTATGCAATGGGGATTGGACTTCATCGGGGTCATCAATCCAAACTCAAGCCAAGGCCACAAGTGGATTCTCATGGCAACGGACTACTTCACCAAGTGGACTGAAGCAGTAGCGCTCAAAGAGGCAAACGAGTCTAATATACTAGAATTTTATGAAGGAATAGTGACCAGGTTCGGTGTGCCGGCCACTATCATATCAGATAATGCATTGGCATTCATAGGTTCCAAGATTATAGAATGGGCTGTCAAGAATGGAATCTATTTGAGCACCTCTTCAAACTATTACCCGCAGGGGAATGGACAAGCAGAGTCCATGAACAAGAATTTGCTAAGAATCATCGGAGGACTCTAGATGAAAACCAAAGAACATGGCATACCAAGCTCAAATCAGCATTATGGGCTGATAGAATAACACCAAAGAGGTCTACAGGTAATTCCCCTTACAAGTTGGTCTATGGGAAAGAGGCAGTATTTCCTATATCATTAGAACTACCTGCATTAGAGTTCATGAAGCAGTTGGAGTTGGCTGAGTTCAAACCAATGGAGGCCAGGTATGCAGAGTTGATGGAATTGGAAGAAATTAGAGAACATGCAGTTCAAACAATTGAGAAAGATTAGGCCTTAGTGAAAAGATGGTTTGATAAGAAAGCAAGAGCAAGGACCTTCCAGGAAGGGGACCTAGTTCTGAAATGGGATGCAGATCGGGCAAAACCAGGAAGGCATTCCAAGTTTGATGCCATTTGGAGTGGCCCCTACATGGTCACGGGATGTAAGAATAGCAATGCCTTCCAATTGTCTACATTGGATGGAGAAGAACTCCCGATTCTGGTTAACGGAATCTATCTTAAACATTGCTACTGAAAAGAAAAGGATTTACCCTTGTAAATATTAGCCTAGATTTCAATTCCTCTAAGTGCGTATGCACATTGTCTTGTTGTAGTTAGGTTTCAGTTTCCCTAAGTGCTTTGGCACAGTTTTGTTGCTCCTGGGTTGGATTTCTACAGTTCAAGCATGTTCTCGGAGAAGGATTTGCGATATCGAGGCTCGGGATCGAGATATCGAGTTGGTTTCGTGTTATTGCTTATGAATCCATGCCCAATGGATTGCTAAAAGGCCACCGATCTTCTACCTAGCAGGGCGAGTAACCTGTTGAGTCGCAAAATTGTTGTATATATTTACCCCTGGGTAAATATAAAATAGACATCAAAGAAGCATGTCGAGGGTTAGAAAACCCGACATCAAAGAAGCATGTCGGAGGGGTTAGAAAACCCGACACAAAAGAAAGCATGTCGGAGGGGTTAGAAAACCCGACACAAAAGAAAGCATGTCGGAGGGGTTAGAAAACCCGACATCAAAGAAGCATGTCAGAGGGGTTAGAAAACCTGACACAAAAGAAAGCATGTCGGAGGGGTTAGAAAACCCAACACAAAAGAAAGCATGTCGGAGGGGTTAGAAAACCCGACACAAAAGAAAGCATGTCGGAGGGGTTAGAAAACCTGATACAAAAAAGCATGTCGGAGGGGTTAGAAAACCCGACATCAAAGAAGATTCAGGTTTCGGGTTTCAGAAACATGAAACATGAAGCATGCAAATCGCAAAGGATGTCCCGATGCGTGAGAGTTCCACAAACCCGAAACACTGCCTAGGCCAATCGGGTCTTGGAGTCGGGAGAACACGTCGGGGAAGCATGGGGTGGAAACATGTCGAGCCATCCTCTCGAACCTGATGTAAATGCGGGGGAGAACCACTCGAACTTTGACAGTGGCGAAGCCCACACGCAAGAAAAATACAATTCGCCATGTTTTGAGTTTGTTGGGGATCTCACCTACTGCCATGATGAGATAAGTCAGGTGCAGTCTTGGAGGTGGTTGGGGAAAAATTTGAATCATTCTCTTCTCCCTCATTTTTTCTCATATAAATTGAAAGGAGAGGCTCTTTAAAAAGGTTGGAAAATTTTTTTTTGCATCCTCCCTTCTTCCCTTGCTTGCAAGAGAATTTGTGGAGCTTTCAAACCTCCCATACGGGTTGTAATGCCAGTTCTTTTGCCTCTTGGCCACTGCAATGTATTGTATCGACTCTTGAGAAAATATATATATGTTTGTGATTGATTCTCAACCCTCTCATGTATTCATTGTTGTCATTTTGATCTCTTATTGCAGTTTGGTTACCTGTGCATGGTGTTTGTATTGCATCTTTGTGGTCTATGTTAAATTTGCAAAACGAGTGTCTAACATTCCTCGGTGCATCACCTTTGTAGTTTAGGTTTTATTCTATGCATTTTCTTACCCTGTCTCCTTGGCAAGTTAGATTAGGTTTTAGTAAACCCTCTGCATTTTATTTGTGCATCTGAACAGAGGAATAGGAACCGGCCTTCATCCGGAGAGCTTTTCCGTTTTTACAAGGTCCCACACTTGGGAAAAGCTCCATGTTTTGCAATCGCCTGACCGAGAGTCTCAACCCATCGTGTTGCGGACATTCGAAGTGCTTGTGATTCGTTATCAACAAGTACTTTTTGAGCTCATGGTAAACTTGACTGGTTCATACCAATCTTTGTGGTCCGATCTGCAACCAAGTCATTACAGGGTTCCATTACTTCATGCTTTGTGTTGGCATTTACTATTCACAAAAAAATGTGGATTTTTTGTCTTTGCAAGAAAAGTGAAGCATTTGAAACCTTCAAAAAGTTCAAAGTAGTAGTTGAGAAAGAAACTGGTCATCACATAAGAACTCTCTACTCATATCAAGGGGGGAATTCACCGGTGATGAGTTCAGAGACTACCTACAAACTCATGGGATTCATCGACAAATGCCTCCTCTACACACACCACAGAAAAATGGTGTTGTTGAGAGAAGAAATCGTACCATCATGGAAATGGTGCGATGCATGATCGATGATTCTGGACTTACAAAAACTTTTTGGGCGAATAAAGAAAGTCAACAGTGTATCTGTTGAACAGAGCACCCACAACTATTCTTGATGGAATTACACCACAAGAAGCATGGTAAAAAAGGAAACCATCCATTGCACACCTCAGAGTATTCGGGTGGAAAGCAATCATGCACATACCCAAACAGAACAGAAATAAATTGGACATGAAGTCACAAAAACTTATCTTCATTGGGTACAATGAAGAGACTCTTGGGTATAGATTGATGGATCCTAAGACTAGAAAAGTCTACACCAGTAGAGATGTTGATTTTTTTGAGAAGAAGGAAGTAGAGACTCCTCCTCTAGACTCACATGATGTATATTTTTCACCAGTTGTAAAAATTGAAGCTAATGTTCCCTCAGAAGATGAAAGTGATGATGGGGATGATGGTGTTGATCAGATAGAACCAAGACCCATGGGAACAGTTCAGAGTATTCCTAAATGGTGTACAAGTACATTACGAGATGCAAGATTGGATGCTCCACCAGATACATCCACCCCTGGACCACGGACTCGCAGTAAAGCAAGAGAAGAAGTTAACTTTGCTTTGATGAGTAGAGATATTGAATCAAATGAGCCCTCTACAGTCCAGGAAGCCCTACAGTCAAAAGCTTGGAAAGATGTCATGGATTCTGAATATCAATCAATGATGAAGAATAACACTTGGCAGCTTGTTGATCTTCCACCAGGGAAGAAACCCATTGGATGCAAATGGATATTCAAAACTAAGTACAAAGCAAATGGGATAGTGGACAAGTACAAAGCAAGACTTGTAGCAAAGGGGTACGCACAAAAAGAAGGCATTGACTATGAGGATACATTTGCTCCCACAGCTAAGATCAAAATGATCAAGATGATCTTTGCTCTAGCTGCTCAATTTGGATGGAAAGTTCACCAAATGGACGTAAAAAGTGCCTTCCTAAATGGAGATTTACAAGAAGAAGTCTACATGACTCAACCTGAGGGATATGTTATACCTGGTCAAGAAAAAAGGTATGCAGACTCAGGAAATCTCTGTATGGCCTCAAACAGGCACCTCGGGCATGGTACATCAAGATTGATGAGCATCTCGTACAACATGTATTTTTAGAAATCCATATGATCCCAATCTCTACCTCAAAAATCAAGGGGGAGATGGTGATTGTTGTTGTCTATGTCGATGATCTAGTCATCACTGGTAGTTCAGTGAGGATGATCGATGCAACGAAGAAATATCTTAATCGATTATTCAACATGACCGATCTCAGGTGGATTCACTATTGTCTTGGATTAGAAGTGTGGCAGAAAGAGAATCATATTTTTGTTTCTCAGATGAAATATACCAAGACTACACTCAAGAAGTTTAGGATGATGGATTTCACACCAATTGTTACACCTATGGAGAACAGATTATAGTTATCTCGTTCAGATCCATCTCCTGAGGTAAGTGCCACTCTCTATCGGCAGTTGATTGGGAGTCTCATTTACCTTACCTACACTAGACCAGATATCAGCTTTGCAGTAAGTTATCTATCCAAGTTCATGCAGGAACCCAAAGTTTTTCATTGGAAAGCAGAAAAGCACATTTTGAGATATCTCAAAGGATTAGTGGATCTTGGTCTAGAATACAAGAAGAACAACAACTTCTTCTTGTCTGGATATTTGGATTCGAGAGACCATGAGCTCTAACCCTCTTAATATTTTTATTTCTTAGGTACAATGGAGAAGAAACTTGAAGCAATCCCGAAATTTTTGGGATGACCTCCAGCTCAAGAAATGAAAAGTTTCTCCTCCCTTTTATCATGCAGAAACATTGATGATAGAAAATCCACTTCTAGGATTTGTGTTCTTTATGGGATCTGGACCAATATCATGGGGAAGTAAGAAACAACACTTTGTTTCTCGCTCTTCCATAGAAGCCGAGTATCGTTCTACAGGAGAATTTGTCTGTGAAGTGATTTGGCTACATCGCATACTGGAAGGACTTGGAATACCACAGGACAAACCGACCACCATGTATGTTGACAATGAAGGTGTTCTCAAACTTGTTCGAAATCTAGTTTTTCATGAGAGAACAAAGCACATTGAGGTTCATGTTCATTTCATATGCTAACATGTATTGAAGCACAACATCCACTTCAATTTTTCCAACTCATTTGAACAACGAGTAGATATTTTCATAAAGTCACTTACTCGTGACAAGTTTGAGTTGTTCGTAGAGTTTCTCTCCTCATCTCTTCGAGATATGCACAATTAAGGGGGATGTTAGGATAAAATATTATTATACTAATTAATTATGCATAGTATAATTATTTAATTAATTTTATTAATTAAATAATAATGGTTATTAAATAAACCATATTTTGTTATGTATTGTTATATGGTTCATAAACCATATTTGTCTTTCATAGATGTTGTTATATTGTTTTGAACAATATATTTGTTTGTATTTAATTGTTGCTTCCCGGATGTTATTGGAAGCTTGTGTATTTTGGAACTTGGTTTCACCTGTGCAACTTAATCTTTTGTTTGTATTTGGCTGTGCAATATCTATAAATATTGCAGCCCATTCTCTGTAGTTTTTTATTGATTGAGATTAATAAAACTAATCAGGCTTCCGTCCCTATTTCTCAATCTACAATAATTATAGAAGTTGTTTTCTTTATACCAAGTCGGTCTAGGGAAATAACGATACAAACCCATATGTGGTTTTATGAAAGGAAGAGTGATGGATCTAGCCTTCAACAACTTTTCCAATACGGAAGAATAAGGCCTCCCAATGGGAGTGTCACTATTTTGTTCATACCGATATTGAAAATTTTGCACCGACAAGAGATTTGAAGGAGGTTTAGATTGATTGGATGGGTGAGAAGGGCTGTATTTTATAAGCGCCACATTAGTGAATACTTTTGGTTTGAAATTGTTGTTGGGTGCTTTGGAAGAAGACTCGTTTGATTTGAAGGTGGAATTTTTTTACGCAATTTTAGTTTATCTTCTTTGAGGGCACAGATCTTAAGCTTCCTATCCATGGTAAAAACCTCATATAACATATGAAACATTTGAACTTGAAGATTTGAGGAAATATGTCTAGCACACTCCTTGTCAATAATTCTATGAGCTCGGGTTGTGGGAGAGAGAAGGAGATCTTAATGATTAAGCCTCGTCACTACACGACAAAATAAATGACATAATCATATTCATATTGACAAATAGAATATACATCTATCATAGAGACCTTTTTAGAGATGTTTACCAAAAATTGATTGATAAAGGTCTGCTCCAATTGATTAAAAGAAAATATCGAGTGTTTATGTAAAGCACTATACTAATCTAAGGTGGGTCTCAACATGGACACGGGAAATGTACAAAGGAGCAAGGCATAATCATGGTTTATCGTGTAACAAACATGTCTAAATGAATGCAAATCTTGTTGTGGGTCCTCCATATTGTTAAAGTGCTTGAATTTAGGTAGCTCCCATTGCACGGGATATGGATGAATAGGTATAGAGGGATGGATGGGTTCATTACAAATCTCATCATATGTTAAGATGTTACAGGACCCAAAAACTGAGGCCTCAAGCATCTGCATTTTATCCAAAGAACATTTTAATAAGATCCACTATGGGGTTTGATTGAGGTTGCCTTGAGGTAAAAGGGGATTTATATGAGGAATGGGTCGTATAAGGCATACTAGTATGTGGTGGTGACGAGTACATGAATTAATACATAGGTATGTAGGAATTAGTGAACGAGGCAAGCATATATCCCGAATATTCCATTGAGGCGATGGGTTTCATTTGATGTAAGGTAGAAGTAGAAGGGGCTTGTGGAAATACCCTTCTCGGTGATGGGTGGAAGAATTTATGCAATAGAGACCACCAAATTTTGAAATGGAGTGGAAGAGGTTGATGAAAGTGGTGGTTGTGTAGAATAGATACATGAGATACTGATGATGACATAATAGGGGTAGTGGATATGGGTATTGTAGATGTTGGTCGGAGAGAATATTTCATGGATGTAAATGTCACATGAGAAGTGGGTGGTTACAAAACGGGAGTAGGAAATGCTATAGCAGTTTGGGTGGACATGTTAGCATTACCTGATATAGAAGAGACCATAGAAATGGTGGGTATGGACATGGGAATACCATAAAGGGGATAACCTATTGAGTCACCGTCAAAGAATTAGAAATATAATGTTGCAGGCCTTGGTGTTATGATCAAGGAATCTAATGAATTCTTCGTCACCTTCGTGTATGGTCACTAAATAATTAGGATCCATTACGGATGAAATGGAAGGTGATGATGGGCTAGAAGGAAAAGGTATACAAATTACATGGAAAGAAATAGATCGTTCTTATTGACGAGGGAAAATATGTACTATAGGCTTTGTAAAAAAGATAGAAAATCAGAAATAGACTTTTGAAAAATGTATAGAAGGTAAAAAAAGCTTGTTGTTTTTTACAGAAATCAAAAACACATAAACCGACATCTTGGTCACTAAACCAATGTTGGTAAGAGGAAATGACCGATCTTGGTTTCTGAACCAATTTCGATAGGCAGGTAAATGATAAAATGAATAAATTTAAAATTTATAAGTAATATTTGGTCAAAATAAGACAAGAAAGAGGTTGTGTATAGAAAATATAATCTAACACACTTAGAAAACCAGGATTAAATGATTGTGATAAATGAGTCCGAACAAGAAAGAAACATGATGAAATATGATCTTACACCTCAAATATCGAAGATAAGAAAGAAAGTCACAAATCCTAACAAGCAAAATCTAACAAACACGTTATACTAGGAATAAGATTTTAGTGTTTTTATGGTTTAATCCTTATGACTTACTTGAGAATATATATAGAAAGGAGTGGATAAAAGGTAACTAGAAGCCAACTATGGATGGTTTTAGGAATGTTTTGGTGGGAGGCATCCTCGATATACCTTTCGATACGTGAGCCTCATGCTCGATATGACAATCCTACCAAAACATCGGTAGGAGCCCACTATCGTGAGTGATTAAATCCTTGATAGCTACTTCCTGGGATTTGAGGAATGTTTAAGAAATGTGTTGTTTATTTTAATAATTTTCAAAAGTATGTGCAAAATTGGGCTACATTTAATTACCCAATCATGAACTGGTCAGGGACCTCCATTATATTTGATTACTAGTTAGACTATGTGAGCTAAATGCAAGAATATAGAGAATGCAATGAAACAATTTTAAACCCAAATCGAAAGATTGAGATTAGATGAGAGAAATAGTAAATAGGAATAGAGTATGAATTTCACAAATTCAATAAACAAAGAAGAAGAAAGAATTATTCGTTTTAATTTACACCAAATGAAATGTGACTTTTAGAGCAAATAGAAGAAATAATGTTACCAAGGAGAGATTTAGTGAAGATTTTAGAAAGGAAACAACTAGAAATGCAATCCTAAATGAATTTAACAAACCCATAAATGATGAGGGTCCCACCAATCATGCCAAAATGTTTCACCACATAGGATTACCGTATGACAAAATGATTTTAAAAGGTAAAGGTGAGATATGTGAGGAATACTTGGAGGTCGTGAAGAGGTTGGAAACCATTGAAGACCATGTCATTCGATATCACTCATTTTTATCTTGTAAGTACTACCCGAGAAGCAAAGTAGGACCATAAGATAGAATTAAAAGCATCGATTGGTGAATTGCCTAGAAAAAGCTAGATTCGAGAGTCATGATGCTTCCTCAAAAGTTGTCAATCCACATTTTAAAACAAATTAATGTTGATAAATAACATAAAAGAGAAAGTCCTACTATAGTTTTATAATTTGGGTATCTCACATAAGAACAATAATTCAAATCTAATCTAAATAGTGAATACAAGATTAAATTTAAAGAGGGTGGTGGGTATCAAGGTCTGCAGGTGAGGCAGGGGGTAGTATGGAGGCTTGGGTGAAGTTATGGGAGGTTTTGAGGAGTTTTGGGTGGGTGAATGAGATTTCTGGTATGGGAAAATATCAAACACAAAGACCAATGTTAGTTGGGGAACCAATGCCATTCATGGGTTTTAGCTGGGATTGGTTGGCTAACCAATCATGATAGAGGAAATTAGGTGCCAAGGTAAGAAAAGAGGTTTTTTTGGGATCTTTTTGATTGAAAAGGGGATTTTGAGGTCTTGGATAGGGTATAGGGATTTAGGTGAAGGTACAACAGGGGTAAAAGGGGTGGTTGGAGGAACAAAGAGGTTCAGGTTGGTAGGGTATTGGGTAGATGGGAAAAGGATGGTATTTGGGTGAGAAAGGATATATACAATAGAAGACAATAAGAGATCTAAGACCAAAGTTAAGAACTAATAACCTAGTTAAGATACTTATCTGAGGATCTTGAGATTGGTAGATGGTGGTGGTTGTTGGGTGCTCGTAGGAGAGATGAGACAAGATCTAGTTCCAAGGCA
Organism: Taxus wallichiana var. yunnanensis; assembly: GCA_018340775.1. Classification (NCBI taxonomy): domain Eukaryota; kingdom Viridiplantae; phylum Streptophyta; class Pinopsida; order Cupressales; family Taxaceae; genus Taxus; species Taxus wallichiana. The sequence continues at coordinate 493,335,882 of CM031234.1, forward strand.
ACAAAGTTTGATTACTTCTCCATATGAGTGGTTTGAGGCATTGGAGTAGTAGGTTGATAGCTAGTGAAGGATGTAGATGCTCTAGTTCTGATTTGATCCTTGGATAGTTGATTTAATGCCCAAGATACAAGATCATAGAACTCCAACCAAAAATGGGAACCTGGGTAAATAATTTAAAATCATTATTTAAAGGGACCAATGGCAGCCAAGGAATAATTGGCGTCGGTTAGGAAGAAATAGTAAAATTTTCTCAAAATAGCATGTTTCTTCCCTTTTTGGCATGGGTCAAGAATGGAAATGGGTTAGGAGTCTTGATTCTTGTTTAAACATGTGGGAAATTGATGGGAGAGGTAGTTGGCAATAAATATTAGGTTTAGAAAGAGTCTCAATTAGTTAGGGGAAGTGATGACTTAGCCTTAGGTGTTAAATGGCCTTGGAATGGGTCCAAGGTGAGGTGGAGAGGTGAGGTGGTAATTAACCTAATATTTATAATTAGATTAATAAAAAAAATTGGAAGGGGTTATGGTAAGGGGGTATGTTAATTGAAAGGGGCTTAGAGGGTTGCGACCCAATTTTGGGTATCTACAATATGACTGAAATGAAAGTAATGGAAAGCTAAGGAGATGACCATGAGTAAGAGTACTATGTTAACTAGTATCAAAACATGTGTAACACTAAGCTAACATAACACAATGAGGGAAGCAGATGAAAAAATACATGAAAAATGATAAAGATAGTTAGAGTAATCACCTTGTACCTGTAGGGTGGTCACTAGTAAATCTATCTCTCCAGAGAAGCAACAAACCAAAAGAGAATCACTATTAGGTGGATAAGGGAGAGTAATTCATGTCATGTACTCACTAGTGCAAATAATCAAACCAAGAAGAATGGTGTCAAATCCGATCCAATAAAAATACAAGATGAACCAAGAGATAGGAAAGAAACTGTGAAGATGGCGTGATAGAGAATAACAAGTGGTAATTCCTTAGATTTGGGATTCTCTTTAAATTTCAAGATGTTATAAGTATATAAATTATGTCATCACCCATGGGAAATGACGTCAATCAAGAAAAACATGACACTAAAACCATCACCGATGGAAAATGGAATTGGCCAAGGATGGAGATTTGAGGTTATTTATCATACAAAATGAAAAGGAGTTTCATGGATCAAGTAGGTGGATGAACAAAGTTACAAATAGTGAGGTACAAGAAGAATTTTGGGAGTGTTATGTGTGTGGGACCTAAGGAGACAAGGATAAGTAGTCCAAGGAAAACTAATGCCAATACCAAACAATGACACTCTCTCTTTTTATTGTCTTTAACCCATAATTATTACGTGTATAACCATTCCCCAATCTTGGAAGGCCCCTTAAGGCCCCACTTAAAAATGAATGCATCAGTGACCCTTATCTCGCACAAGGAAATTGATAGTAACACGTATGAAATATGAAACATGAAAAATTAGGTGTATACACTCCCACTTGATCCTTTTGAAGGTTAGTTAAGGGAGTCTTAAAGTGAGTTATTTGAGTTCATTTCTTAACACTATTCTTGATTCTTGTGATTTGTTATCATATTGCATATTATTTTTAGTTATCTTGATTTACATAACCATATGGTTCTCACATTTTTTATCTAGATATCCTCAAAGATCCTCTAACATGGTATCGGTGAGAATATAGAAAAATGTTTTTCCATTTTTGATTAGCTGTTGGTTTTTAAAGTACTTCAATTGTGTATCTAATAGTTCATGTGAAAAGAAATTTGACTTGTCTTAAAAGAGTTTTGGTTTTTGTTTAGTTTCATTATGGAAGTGTTGGTGTTTGCATATTTTTAGGTTGAGGATTCAAAATTCTTGTGAATTTTTGTTGTTTTCTATTAGAATCTAGAGTTGTGTAGGATTTAGGGGTTTTCAAATAAATCTAGTTAGCGAAGTCAAATTTGTTGGAGATTTCAAATTTGGAAGTTCTTTTGAGATCTTCATCAAGCTAACTGTCCAACTAATCTCCAACTTTCCTCCAATGTGGGTTCTCACCTCTAGCTCGACATCAAGATATTGTAATCACCTCCTAACCCACCTCTTCATGTTCATCTCACCTACTCACTCTACTCTATTCACCATTCTCAAACCTTGTGCATCTAACTTGGTGGTTACACTCATAATCTGACATGGGTCTCCTTCCTAGCTAATTCATTGACAAGCATCTATCCAGCTCACCTCATTCCCACTTTGAGCCCAAATCATCAGATTTCCACTCTTTTTAAATTTCATTTGGTGGATTGGTTAACTCTCTAGCTCACCAATCCTCTACTATCTCACTAGGTGCCTTGGTCAACTTTCCCACTCACCATCTCTAGTCAACATGATCAACTCAATACTCCTACCCATTTTCAAATGCAAGGAAGATATTACTTACTTAGTTTTGTGAAATGGATTTTAATGTGTTTTGAGTGTTTTTTGGTGCAAATGAGTCTTGTAAGAAAGTTTGTAAATGACTCAAATTTGATGTAAAAGGTCAAGAGTTCAAACCTCCTCATATATGACTTTTCCAAAACCACTTGTAGTGCATTATAAATTTGTAAGTGCCAAATTTAATATTAGGTGTAATAACATAATACAAAAACTCTCATATCTTTTATCATCTAATCTATTTTGAGTGTCATCTTCTTCAAAGTAGATGGATTTTTGTCCTTATTCTATTGGTCCTATTTGTTTTGTTATAGCACTAAAATTATAAAGTACAAAAATTGGGTGGGTTATAAAGAAGAATTTCTAGGACGTGTTGTAATCACATGTAGACAAATTTTCAGATGATTTTGGCCTATAATCCTTGAGAATGATCTCATACAACTCTTTTTGCATTCCGAGGACATATTTTCAGCTAATATTGGCATCCACCTGTGAATGCATTTGTCACCTATGATTATTTTACATTGATCTCTCTCATTTGTGGATGCATAATAGAGGATGTTTTTTTCCAGAATTAAGCTTCCTAGTACCAATACTACATCAGATCCTCCTCCACATTTGTTTGTTAGGGATGAATATGCACTATGGCATTTGAGCATGGAATGTTTTCTCATTCACAATGACCTTTATCCATTCTTATATAGAATAGTACATGCCCCATTGAAGACTGGATTGATACTTATAGCATGATTATTGGTCATTTGTTTATGTACATTTCCATGCCTCTTCACCATCATGTGGCACACATGGAGTGTCCTTTGTACCTTATTTGGAGACCCTTTAGAGATTACATTCTTTGCTCCTCTTGATATTGTTGTTTTGACACCCACTTCATGCTATGATAGTTCTGGCGATATAAAAATCCTTATTCATATTCTTGATGATGAGAATTTTTCTTCTACTTTTAATGACGTAATTAATGATGAGGATGCACCTCCTACCTTTCTTGATCATCTTTCAGAGAATGATAAATATCATTATGACTCTCCCACCATTGGAGATCCATCACACATGAGGAATAAATTTTCTCAATTCTATGGTGTTATACCTTCTTTAATTACATTTACATCCAATCCATAGTCATTATGTGAGGGATAATCTACTTATCATACTTCTTGTGTTAATGATACATTCTGATAGATATTTCTCTTATCTTTATTGAGATACCCTTTTGGGATGAGTTTCTATCACACCTCATATGTCTTCTCACATACCCTACTTATGTTGTAGTAAAGGGAGACTCTCTTCCATTTGTATAGAATTAACAAATTTGTACTTCATTTGATTCCTTCATCTCTATTGATGGGAGTGCCCATTCTATGATATGAGTCACTTATGTTATTTTTGAAATCATCACTCATCCACTTATGCTTCTCGGATTCTCATTATACTATTCTGATGGTAATTTTGTCTTCTCTTTATATTGACAATCTTTCAGTGAATGATCTATACTCATTGTCTCACATTTCTAATTTAGTGGAATTACCATCAATTTTATGCCTCATTTTAGTCATGGAAAAACTTGAAAGTTATTTTTACTACTACCTTTAACTTCCTTCATGGAGTGGACATACTTTAAGTACACTTTTTATGTTATTTCTAAGGACACAAACATTTTTCAATGTAGATGGATCTTCTTCAGGTTTTCAAGAGGAAGACCACATCATTGACACTCTTCTCGGGGGGCTTATATACTTCTCCTCTTCTTTCTTTCTCTACTTTTTGTAAGCTTCTCTATATACTTCTAGGGGAATTATTTCTAAGGAGATGTTCACTATATACTTATTTTCTCACTTTTAGGGGGATTTCCCACGTATTTTCCTTTTTCTCCACTTTACAAGATATTTATGTTGTAAATGAGTACCTTATCGGGCCTTGTTTATGGGACCCATTTTTTCTACCCACGTAAGCTACGCTTGGGGGGTGTTGGTGTAGGATATTTATTTTCATTTTATTAGTTCATTAGGATTATCCTAGACACATGTTAACTCAAATTCAACTTGTTTAGGTGTCATAGTGTGTCATACGAATTACTATGAAATATCTTACATGTCATAGAGCATCATATTCTAGCGTAAGAGTTAAATTCCTACTCCAAGAGCGTAACTCCCCTTTCTATTCTAGGATATTACCATGGAGGAGTTACACAACACTCCTATTTCTATAGTCCTATTTGTACATGATCCCACTTGAGACTTTTGATACTTTTAACGTTTTTCTAGTGGAGTCTTAATGCGAGTTATTTAAGTTCATTTCTTAGCACTATTTTTTATTCTTGTGAGTTATTATCATATTGTATCTTATTGTTAGTTATCTTGATATTCAAAACTATATAGTGCTCACATTATTATCTAGATATCCTAATTGATCCTCCGATTAGTTACACAACATACATACTTGTAAAATTGGAGAACCAAGCCATTTGGGGCAGCAAAAATATAGATCTTAAAAAAATGAATTGCGTAGATTGTGATACCAGAACAAAAGGATAATATAAATAAAAATGCATGTAAGAAGACATTTATTGGCTATAAAGAACCAAAATTTACAAAAAAATATAACCTTCAAAACTTCTTTCGCACATGCTCAATTTTACCCATGTTCTTACACGAATTCTAATTACATTGTACACCGGTTAGTTGATTGCATAGCTTCCCAAGATGTTTATAGTACATGTACTTTCCATATTATTTTTCATAGCACAGTTTCAAATAAACCCATACATATTTGTGCTAGTGTATTAAAAAGCTATCAAGTATTTCCACATGCTCAATTTTCTTGGAGAAATATTTGAGGATCAAAACATGGATACTATAAGGAAAATCTAATTTATATCATTTTGTGTTCGAAAAGGAGGGGAATAAATTCCACCTATGTAATGAATGGACCACTGTGAATATCATGATGTCTTACAAGTACTAAGCTAGATAGAAGAAATGATAATAACAAGAGTTAACCTGATTTTAATTTTAGACTTAAATTCTTAAGTTGTTGTCATTGATGTCAAAGGTAGTCTTGAGTGGCTTAGGTGTATGTATGAGGTGTCATCCATAAGATAAGGCAATGTTTGATAGGTAGTTAAGAGTTGGGGTGTCATGATGATGTTGTAACATGGCGTCTAGGCATGTATGCATGGTTCTTGAGATATGGTCAAGCAAGCTAGGTGTTGTAGGTGAGCTCCAAAGGTTGTCAAATGATTCCATGAGGTCTTACATGGTAAATTTGTTTTGTAAAATGTGTTAATGACTTTGTAATAGGTTAACAAGGTCAGTTCATGAGAGTCATGTGTTGATTCGAGTTTTCTCGAGCCTAGTCTTAGACCTAACATGAGCAGATGGTGTGGAAACATGAAGTATGGAGTAGATCAGGTCAAAAAAGCATGAGAAATGTGTTTTGACATTGTATGATAGGTGTAGAAGATGTATAAGGTCAAGTTTTAGGTATATAATGCATGATGAAGGTCCTTTGAAGCAAGTACATTGAGACAAGGCAAGGTAAACATGGGTAAACCATGGTGTGTGGAGATTTTAGGAATGTAAATTTATGGATGAGTGTGAAAAGCATCGAGAAGGTTGCTTCTGAGTAGTGGGACAATTTTCAAATCAAGGTTTTGAAGGAATTACAAGAAAAGTCATTTTTGGTCATATCAAGTTCTCATAAGTGTATTTCCCAAATCGAGGTCATGTTTGGAATGCTCATTTTCTTGTAAAATATTTACAAGGGGTCCTGAAATTTTCAACATAGTTGAGGCATGGAACTCAAAGTGTTATCGAGTTTGAATGAAGTTAACCGATGCCCTATGATTTATGAATGATTGTTAAGAAGCAAAGGTGGTTAAAAACCTCCATAAACCCTAGACTTAGAGTGATAGGAGAAATATACATGGTATGCTATTACAATGGTATGGGAAATAAAATGTGAAGATTCAAGGTTTTAGATATTTTTTCTAAGTTGTTGTTGGTGGTGGTTTGATGTTCCAGGTCTCTTGGTAAGATGGAGAAAAACCCTTGTTTTGTGGAAATTACTAGGTACAAAGTTAAGATGAAGGTTTAATGAAAATAAATGAATTTTTCCAAGAATATTGGGATGTATACTAAGTGTCTATGAAAATATATGAGTAGGTTGTGTGGAAAAAATTGAAGAAACATGTCCTCCAATGTGTCCTATAACTTTTGGCCTAGAAGGTGAAAAACCAAATCATGGAGGTTTGAGTTGGTTTTCGATGTTTTTCATGATGTAGATATGTTTGATGGTCATGAAAATATTGTAGAGGCCTAATAGGATATGGTGATGATATTTTTTATTAGGATAACTAATTTCATGTTGAAACTCTAATATCCTAATTAGCCCTATTAGGATTTCTAAAAGGTCTAATGAAATAGGTATGCTTGAATAGTTTTCTCCATATGAGATATAGTTATGAATGTTTAAGGAGGTGTATTGAAACCCTGATTAAGTGTTTCAAGTGTTGGAAGTTCTTGGAAGTGATGGTTGAGGGTTTTATAGATCAGATTCTTTAATATAGGTTCTTGAGTCATAAAACCTAGTTTGAGAATTTTGAGAGATGGGGTTGTTTTAGTGTCTTATGCTTTGTTTTGGTGATTGTAATGAGTTGCGTGAGATAGAATTATTAAATACATTTCCATTGATATGATACTTGTTCTATGAAGATGATTTTTTCAATGTGATGTTATTCACTTTTCATGGCTGATTTTTGGGTGTATGAGACCTTGTTAAGTTAGCTTACATATTGAAGTGTGTCATCATGATGACGGATAGTGCATAATTTATTAGGATTTATGAAGGATGTGAGAGGTTTTACCTGATTTTTGTGAAGTATATGGAGTCATGATGATTATGGAGTGTTCCTTTGGATTTCATAGTGCATTCGTTGGAGGAGAAAGGTTATGGTTAGGCCTTATGAGAAAGTATAGTTTGTCTAGGATTTTTCCAACCTATTGGGTCTCTTAGAGTGATTTATATGAGAGTGTAGGATATGTTTTTATGTTGACATGATTGAAAGTAATGGTATTAGTTGACCTGTGGTCATTTATGGGGTATGTTAAGTATAAAAGTGATCTATTTTTGCTCATTTGAGCTAGGCTAGATGATGGAGATGTGAGTAGGCTAGAGAAGGTGGAAAAATATGCTAGAGGGGTCAAGAGCATATCTAAAAGAGGAATAGAGAGTTAAGAATAATGTAGGAACATGTCTTAAAGTTCAGATGACATAATCAACATGCTATTATGCAAGTTTGAGTGAAGTACAAGAAGAGTTTGTTTGAGAGGGTTTAAAGTGCATGATGTTGAACTAGTGATCATAATCAGTTGTTGGAGCAACAATTCATCAAGTGATCTTCATCTTTAGATGGTTGAGTTTGTGCTTGGTTATCTTAGGGGGTTGTAGCCTCATTGTGGGGTTGGTTCCTCACTAAATCAAGGTTTAGTGTTCCTTATAGGATAGGTGTTCTATTAAACTAGGGGTTGTTGGTCCTTGTGAAGTTGGTACTTTACTAAATTTCCTTTATGTTGTGTAATATATGCAAAGTGATTTAATTTATTGAATTAAATCTTTATTGTAGGGTAATTTATTTTAACAAATGATGTACAAATTCTAAAATACATTAATGATGTAAGAAAAATTGCATGTAAAGTATGAAACCCTAAGGAAGAAGGAGAGATAACAAGACTTAGTAGGTTTTTAAGTGCAAAGGATTTGATATGTGCTCGTGAAAATACTGAACATACTTTACTGCAAAAATGTCGTAAATGCGCATAATAAGTTCTAGGATTCAAGAGTAGATCCAAATAGGGGTGCCTAGTGTAGGGAAAATGTGTCTAGGCATCATTGACCATGTACGAGATCAAGATTTGATTTCTTTTATGTCACCAAGTATTCGCTATTGATTCCTATTAATCGCATAATATTCACTCCTTGATCCCTGAAGTTACCCTTAACCTATAAAAGAGAATTTCACCTATACATACCTATAAGCCACATCAAACCTAAAAAGAAAAATGCATAATAGGGATTTAGACTAACCTCGCAGAGTCACCCGAAGAGTGAACTTAAAATCGAGTGTTGAACTACATCTCAAACTCTATGTAGTTCTAGTGTGTGTGTAGAAATGGTTCCCTAGGATACCCTTGTGAATTTTGTACTTGATAGAGGGTTGTAGCTAGAATGTAGCAATGTAATAGTATGTGTAGATAGAATAGAGTAGACTTCACCTTCCTATGTTGTGTATGTAGAAGTATGCAGCTTTTTTCCCTTGTATGGATGCTTTAGACGGATGCATTAGAGTGATTTAGTGCCTTTGGAATGGAATCTTAGGTAATGATAGTAATACTTAGTGTTTGGTCCTTCATTTTGAACACATAACTATGTATTTATATGATTCCCTTGTTTTAATTTCATAATTTACAACCGGAAGGCCGAACCATAAGTGAAAAAGATGTTGAAAAGATAAAAGAGTCCCGAAAAGAGAGATTAAGGTAAGAAAGACTCAAGGGTTCCTAGGAAGGACAAGAGCGCATCGACGTTGTTTTCCTAGCAGGTGCTAGTGTCTGAAGCCATAAAATATAAACAAGTAAAAATTTTACTATGTTTTAAGGTGTGTAAGAGCAAATAGAAAGCAAGAGACAAAGAAAAAAAGACCAAATATAGCTGTCAAATTTTAGTTTTCTTTCTTAGGAATCATTTAAATTCTAGCATGTGTTTAAGACCTAGAAATCTACCCAAGTGCATGATTTGGTGTCTACATTTTCCCCAACTTTATGTTTTTGAGTGAATACTCTATAAAGTAAATTAGATAAGAGATGTAGTCAAATTTTATACCCACAACAGATAAAGACAATCCCATGCCCACCGGCCTATCACCCAATGGGCACTAGGCTCTCACTCGAGGCATGTGGGAGTGCCGAGTCCCTATTTTATGTGAGTTGTGCAAGAATGTAGCATAGATGTGTAATAGAAAGACAAAATAAACTCCTTATTCAACGAGGACTTTGAGTAAATGTTACACTAATGTATTCATTCAGACAAGAAGCACATTGACAAAAGATAGATCTGAACCATGAGGGAAAGAGGATGCATAATGATTATACTCATTCATATGAAACACACTAAACATAACAAAAAGAGATATGTATGAGATGTGAACCACATATATTCATATTTGAACATGTCTAGTAATCACATTACATCTATCAGGGTCATTACAGACCAAAATGATAGTGTAGATTAGAACCATGTAGCAAGACTGGACTTACATCCCTTACAATGCAAAAGAAAAACATGTACCCATCCCTTGATACATCATTCTTCCTATAGATCTCCTAGCCCAACCCATAAATCTCTCCATGTATTTCTATAGATATTTTCCTCTCATCTTCTCTCTTTAATCTCCTCCTTTTTCCTTTATTGAGCGCTTGTATTTATAGCCTTTCTCGACACCTTAAAGCTTTTCCAGGAGTTTCAGATCCATTGCCAAGTGTCCAAGGTGGTCCTCCTTGGGGGCATGCTTCTTTAGACTCGAGTTCTCTTCTCTTTGCAATGATATCCTTCTAGAATCTTTGATCGCAAGGTATATTCCTTCCTAGGCCACCCTATTGCTAGGATGACACCTTATCCACTCTGCATGCACAGTCGGGTCACAATTTTCTCATGTTCTATCTAATACGCCAAATATGGCTAAGTCCCAAAACCTTTTCTCTACCTTGCACATGTTGCACTTGTTCTACTAATCCCTCCTATAATCTTGTCCTTCACTCTTTCTCCTTGCGTGCCATTCTTTAAGTAGGTCCTATGTGCCCATGCACTTCTCTGTACTTAGCCAATAAGTTAGGGGCCCAACATAACCTCACACTATGCCTATTCTACGCCCTCGGAACACCTTCTCAAAGAATAAAGAATGATTGTCCTTGAATAGTTTGAAGAAGAAATAAAGGAATGAAGAATTTTGGGGAAGAATGAAAGAATGGGGAACTATGGTTATTTTTCCAAGAGGAGAGGGAAATATTTTGTCAAGTTAGCCTCCAAATTATTCCAGGTATCGACTTCACTCTATGCTTGTTGAAAAAGTTCACCAACTAGGGCACTCACCTCCTCAAAGCTTAGCCCTTCTCCTTCGGTATTCATTATCTCCACAATTCCCTCCATCCATTTTCCCATATCCTCGAGCACATCCATCCTTTGATTGATCTAAGGATACAATTCTTTCAGCCTAGTTTTTGATTGAGCCCTACAAGGTCTCAATAGCCTCTGATTTCTTCTCAACCTTGGCTAGAATTTCATCTCTTTCAGCTCTATTCCCCTTGTTATTTTCTTGAAACTCCTTGAGCTCCACCTCATGGGTGGCAACCAGGATACTCATCACTCTATCTCTATTAGTGTAGTTGTCATAAGTAGCCTCAAAGTGACTTGGGCGATGAATTTTACATCCACGAGGACTTTCTTATCTTTGGCCAAAATGGTCACAACTGTCATCTTTTCCTCCTTTTCTTTACATGTCGATGCCTCCTTTGTATACTCCAAGGCCAGTGGTCATCTTTCCATTGTGAGAACATGAGTTAAGTATTCTAGGCATTGTAGGCTTGATTCATATCTCTGCATGGGTGGTGTCAAGTCTGGATGCTTCAAGATAATGGCACTTGTAATCATCTCCACATTTTTGGAGACTTCGTGTACCCTTGCCTTCTCTTCCTTTAATTCACACCTTAATTGAGAACTAACTAGTCCGTCATGTTTTAACTCATTAGTTCTTTTCTCCAGCTCCTCTTCCTTCTTCTCTAGCTCTGCCTCTAGAAACTTCACTTTGTCATTCCTCCCAAAGATTCTGGCCTCTACTTCCACCGAAACTTTATTCAGCACATTGCAGATTTGTTCATCTGATAGCCACTGAGTGTTTACCAAGGGGTTATCACCTTTTGACTTTGGTACCTTCATTATTGCCCCTTGTCTCATTTTGAATTCTAGTTTATCGATGTGGGACTCAAATGCCCAAGAAAGCATTTTCCTTGTCCAAGGGTATGCACCTTCCTCATCAAATGATGCCATAGCCAAGAGTTGCTCCATTGGTATGGTGCTTTGAAAGTGTGTGCACAACACCTTGTTCGGGTCATCAATATAGCCCATCCTTTGAACCTGTGATGCCTCTATGCTTTTTCTCCCTGTGTGCATGGCCTTAGGAAATATCATAGCCAAACTAGGATCCCCTCCCATGCTGCCATATTCCTTTTCTATGATTTCATCCTTTGCTTCCTTCATCACTAGGTCCGCACTACATTCCATCTCTTGCTCTACTAGGTCTTCAATGATCTTGGCTAATTCCTTCTCTACGGCCTTGTCTATTTGTTCCTTAGTGAGGCTTGGGGTCCTTTATTCTTTTTTAACTTATTCATTTACCCCCTTGTCCCGACTATCCTCTTCTTCCGTGTCATTTTTCCTCTTCACAAATATGTACTCATTTTCTTATTCCTCTCCGTCCTCTTCCAAGTCATGAACCTCATAGATAGGATGGTCCTCACCTCCTAGTTCATCTTCATCATCATCATCTCTCTTGCCTCTATAGGCCTCCAAGCTCTTTGTATCCTCTGAATCATTTTCTTGTCACCTTCTGCTTCTTCTTGGCAGGAGATTTTGCTTCCTTCTCCTCCTCCTCTAGTGACCTCTCCTAGGTGATGGGTTCCTCATGCTTCAGTGCTTCTTCCTCTAGAGTCTTTTCTTTCACTAGGGACTTCTTTCTCCATGTATAAGTACTGGGCTTAGCACTTGTCCCTAGTGCACTTACTACTTGTGTATCCTGAACACTTGGTGCTTTCTACACCTCTTCCCTTTCCCTCTTCTTTGGTGTAGGATTCTTTCTACCTGTGGGGTCCTCAGGGATGGATACATCATTTTCTAAGTATGCACCCTTTTCAAATTTTAGCCTGATGCAAAGGTATATTCTTGCTGCATCCCTTCCAGATTGGAAAAGTCATCAATTTCATAATCTGTATCTCATGGGAGACATATCTCTCCACGTATGTGTGCTTCTTGGGGTAAACCAAATTTTTGTGCAACTCTCTATGGTCTTGATCCACCTAGTCAAGGTTGCACCTTAGTCTCTTGGCCTATTTGAATATTTTCACCCCCACTGGATGTATCAGCATGGTGAAGGAGAAGTGAAGCTTGCACCATGGGCTGATTGTTTCATATGTTAACCTAAATTTGCCAATGTAGAAGTGTTGATATACCGCAAATTCTACTTCTCCTTGCACGAGCGTGGGTAACTACTCTAAAATCCTCCATTCTACCATGAACACGTCCCTCATGTTCTTGTACCATTTCTCTAAACGTGCCTTGTGAGTGGTTTTCATTATTTCACAAGTATATTTTACAAACCATTTTTTGGGTGAGGGATCCTCTTCTAGGTACTCCCAAACAAACCTTTCCACCCATCGGGTACTCGATTTCTAAGAAGAAAATTATGAGGATGACATTATGAAATAGTATCTTCCTACCTTTTTACATGTTGATCATTATTTCATCCTTGATGAAAGAAAATAAGTTGTAGATGGTCCCCTCAGATATTTTCCGCCACACATTCAACCATGCCTTGTTCACTTGATTCCATCTCTCTTGGTCCTTGAGCTTGGTTACCAAGCACAAGGCTATCCTCGCATGGAGTTTGGGATCTCTACAATGTCAAAGTATCATGATCCTTTCTCATATTTGTATACAACAATTGTTTCCTTGATGGCCTCCTTGTCGCTTAAGTCATTATCAATGCTATCCCCTTCACAAATAAGGCCAAAGTGAACTTGAAAACTAAGCGGGAGTTATGCGTATGTTGCACCCCATGAAATAAAAGTGGTTTTCATGAACACGCGCCATTACCCATTAGTAGAGGAACTCATGTATTCCGAAGTAGGGTAATTCATAAATTTGTAGTAGTATTTCCTTCTCCAACTTAACCTTTACTTCACATCGTAGATGGGCATGCCTTTTAGTGTCCTTTTATTTTTTGGGGGAACTAGCTCTAAAGCCATTTCCTTTTCGTCATACTAGAGTAGTGATTATAGTCACTTATAAACATCTTCCATAAATGAGATTCCCATTATTTTCATAGCAATACCCCATCCGGGTATTGCATCTCCAAATACCATTCTTCATTTGTGGTTGCGACGATTTAGCTCATTTTCTTCCCCTTGCCCTTACCCTCTGCTTCTTAGGTGATATGGTTGCTTTCTCTAGTTTCATTCTACTGGTTAGGCTATCACTTCAAGCATCTTTTTACTTGCTCTGCTCTTACCACTTTAATAAACCCTAATGCACAACCTTGTGAAGAAACCCTCCTACATTGTGCCCTAGCCACCAAAATTTGACAGAATAATTCATCCACAAGAGGGAATTTCAAAAACTTCCTTCTCAAAAAATTTCTCCACACCCGTGTACTCCTTTATTATTAGTTTGTGGATCTTCTCTAGTCATGTCCTCTCATATTTCTTCAATTTTTCTTCACACAGATCACCTTTGGATGCCCTAGTTTGTGAGAGATCTTTTCTCTTTGTAAAATGCAAGGTAAATAATAAAGTGTCCGACTTCTTATTTATAGTTTTTCCTTCTTTTCCTAGCATTAAATTCTCTTACCTACCACCATAATTTGACCTTAAACGTGGATTTTTCCACTAATCCAATCTTAAGCACATTTTCCCACATACCACATCTTATGCGCAAAATCCTTTACAACCTTTTGGCATGCAAAAATCCAACCCAACTAAAGACTCTTACATGTGCGTTCATAGCACCGAAGGCACTTCTTCCGTCCTTTTCCCTATTTTTTCCCTCGCCTACCTCATGTTCTTGTGCTCTTCCTTTTTCCTATACATGGTTTCTTCAAGGCTTTCTTGACACCAACCATTTACATCCATCTCTTCTCTACGTGCCTATTAACCTTATGTGCCTTTAGTCCTTTAACCGAGCCATTCACCACAACTTCTACCAATGTACACTTGTATTACAGGCCTATACTTCCTTTCACTCCATCCCACACTAAACCAATGTGTGGTCCTCTATGCATACACAACCTCCCAAACGTAATGTGGTTACTAGTGCACACAACGTAAAACAAAACAACAAAAAGGAATGAACAATGAGAAAGGGAAACATAAGAAAAGAAAATGCATTAAAGGAAAGTCTATTCTAACTGGAAACACTACCTTATTTACAAACACCAAGAAGACTTATTTATAGTAGGGCTTCAACCTACTCCCATTGAAGTGTCATGGTAATCTCATCCCTTCTAGCGCTTACAACCGGCACACGCCCTTTGAATCGAGGATGTACAAGATGATGTAAGGGCCCAACCAATGACCTTTTATCTTCCTCGGATGGTGCTTAAACTTGGAATCATATAGCGAAACCATCTCGCACAACCTAAAACTTCTTGTTCTTGAGGTGATAATCATTTCATGCCTTTTGTTTTGATTTTTAGTCTTTTGGCTCCACCTTTTGAGTGACTATTTTTGTCTAACTATATTAATTTATCAATCCTTTCTTCTAGTGCTTTCTCATCAGCTAATCCTCCCGTACATGCTATACAAAGTGAAGGAAACATGAATTTAATTGGTAGAAAAACCTTCACACCAAACACCTATTGAAATGGTGTGGCCTTATTTAACCTCTTGTAGGTTTTCCTATACACCCATAGAACTTGCTAATACTTTGTCATCCCAATCTTGTCTACCAACATCATAGATCTTAGTCAACATGTGACTAAGTATTTTGTTAAATGCCTCAATAGTTCCATTTTCTTAAGGGTGATAGGGGGTAGTCTTATGATGGGCCACCATAAATTCTGATAACAGAATCCTGACCATTTCATTGAGAAAGTGCGTACCTCTATCACTTGTCAAACTCAATGGGCATCCATACATGTTGATTATATTTTCCCATAAAAATATAGCAGTTGTAGCCACTGTACAATCCTTTGTAGGTGTTTCCTCTGCCCACCATGTCAAATAATCAGTGCAAGTGATGATATACCGTGAACTAGTCCTTTGTGCCACTGGGTGACCCATTTCTCAAATGGTTCCATGCTGGTTATTGGTCATAAGGGAATTTCATCCCTCTTTCTAGGTTTTCCAAGGTGCTAGCAATGGTCACAGGCCTTGCAAAACTCAATACAATCTTGGTAAATGGTTTCCCACCAAATCCTTACGAGTAAAATCTTCCACGTAGTTACATTTCCCGCATAGTGTCCTCCTGCGATCCCACCATGCACTTCTTCCATAATTGTAATGTGCTAATGTTCTAGCATGCATCAATGACGAACCTCATCACATAAATTTTTTTATAGATCTTTGTTAATCATTATGTAAGGAGTGACGAGTATGACCAATTGTTTTCTCTCAAAGGCCTCCATTCCTTCTAGCACCACACTTGTCTTAAGAAATACTGTAATGTCTTCTAAATCCGAGGGTGCGTGCCACAACCTAAATAGTTGTGCATCTGGCATAGTATCCTCAATGCTCTACATGTCCTTTCCTAAGTCAATCCTAGACAAATGATTGGGTCTAGAATTACTCTTTCCCGGCACAACCATGGTGAACTCGAATTCTTGAAATACCAGGACCCACCGACATATGCGCCTTGAAGAACATGCTTATTTACTAAGTATTTTAATTTAATGTTTTCCTTGTAGAATATAAAGGGTGTTGCCAATAGATACCACCTAAACTTATGCAATGCATAGATCATGGATAAATATTCACACTCGCAGTTTTGTAATTTTCTCTCTCTTGTTGTTAACTTCATCCTTGCAAAACACAAAGGATGATCAAAAATATCTTCACTAGGTTGTGCGAATACCACTCCAATGGCTATGCCTAAGGCATCAACATGAACATGGAAAGGTTTATCCCAAAAATGGAATTGTAGTATGGGCACGGTGACAAGCATATCCTTTAAAGTATTAATTGCCTTGTACTACACCTCTTCCCAAATGAAGGCACTCTTGTGTTTAAGAAATTCTTCTAAGGGCGCAGCTATCCTAGCATATCCCCTGGATGAAATTCCCGTAATACCCTAACATGCCCATGGAATCCAAAGAATGTTCTTTGGCTAGTAGGCTCCCTAGCCCCATAATGATAATAACTTTGGCAAGATCTACTAGTAAGTCCTTCTTACATATGATGTGCCCCAATAATTTTCTAAATGGGGTAACAAAGACACACTTCTTAATGTTGAGGGATATCCTCAACTACCAACATCTCTCAAACATCAATCTTAAGTTATCACAATGGTCCTTTACTAGCCCATACACTGTCCAATCATCTAGATAGACTTGAAGAAATTTGTGGATAAAGTCTTGAAATGCTTGTACCACAATGTGCGAGAACACAATAGGCACATTCTTCAACCCAAAGGGCATGACCATATAGGAAAACTTCCCCACTCAGTGGTGAAAGTTGTCTTCTCTTGGTCCTCCTTTGCGATCTAAACCTGGTGGTACCCTGAAAATCCATCCATAAAGGAATAGACTTCACGTCTAGCCACTCCTTCCAAAATTTCTTCAGTGAAGGGGGTTGGAAAAGGATCGATGACACAAACTACATTCAACTCCCTATAGTCTACACAGATCCTTATCCTTCCATCCTTTTTGATACTAATGACCATTGGACTTACCCACTCTAACTCTTCAACAACTTTAATGATGCCTGACACTATCATCTTATCTATTTCTTCCTTTACCTTCACACACGGTTTAAGATTCATTCGGTATTGTCTCTTCCGAACCAGCATGCACCCTCCTTCAACTTGATCCTCATTTCCCCCAAGGAATGGTGAACGCATTTGAGTTCATGATACCCATGAGGGAATAAATCCTGGAACTCATGTAACAGATCAATGATCTTAGAGACCTCCTTCTCTAACCAATAATCCCCGATGATGGCCTCCTTAGGTTCCTCTTCTATACCAATGTTAACCTTTTTTTCTTTAACGGTTCATGGTAGGCGCACGCCATTCATCAGCACTATCTATCACTTCACGCGTCCCTACAGAATGGTTAACATCTAATCTTTCCAC
Organism: Taxus wallichiana var. yunnanensis; assembly: GCA_018340775.1. Classification (NCBI taxonomy): domain Eukaryota; kingdom Viridiplantae; phylum Streptophyta; class Pinopsida; order Cupressales; family Taxaceae; genus Taxus; species Taxus wallichiana. The sequence goes on from CM031234.1 coordinate 493,353,423, forward strand.
TTCCTCCCCATCAATTACATACACCATATTCCCTTTTTATTTTTCCATGCATGCACGCTCAATTTGTATCTCTTTTGATTCTTCTTCCTCAAAGTGCACCTCCAAGCCAGGTTCTCCTAGCAACTCTTGTATTATATCCTCCATCATAGCACTATCCCCTATTGTAAGGTGCTTAAAAACCTATAATGCCTTATCCACTGATGGATTTGTACTCTGATACTTAAACACTTAAATGAGATCAACTGTCAATTCTTTCCAATTACCAGTCTGGTGGCATGTTTCTGAATGGATATACCACACACGCACATAACCTTGTAGTGTGGAATACAACTTATGTACCCATAATGATGGTGGAAAGGCTTTTGCACCTCCTATCCAGCCTTCTCACATGCTTGGATATGGAATGAAGAAGTCTCTTTACCATGGTAATCTTTAATGACTGTGGGCATGTTGCTTCAAGAAAACCTTATAGAGAATGTGATTCTTACCTTACGCCACCTGTGAGGTTCTCCCAATGTGTAGCCCATCGCCCGCTGCAGCCTCTAGTAGGTCAGAATCGAGCATCCCTCTTCTTTCATCCTCATTTTTTCATTGAGCTTCCATGTACTGTAATAAAACTTCAGGGTATGCCCCTCCAAAGTAACTTGGTAACTTCTTTCCTCCTAGATGCATGAGTGAGCGTGCCTTGGTCACTTTTGTTACAGACCCTCAACTATCACCCAATTAACTCATAGGTCCCATGTGCCCAATTTTCACATGCCATGCTTGTGGTATCGCTCACTGATCGGGCATCTTCAAATCGAGATAACTATTATTTTGGGTCTCTAATGAATCACACATAAATTTTATCAAAGACCTCTTCTCCCAAAGGTTTAGTGTAAGGTGCCGACTTCACATCCGTTAGAGGGATGATGACCAATTCTTCCTTATTCTCAAAATTAATATATCATTTTTTTGAACCTCGTGTCAATGTTGTTCTTATAACACCATGGGCACTCAAGCAATGCTGAAAATTATCTTCTCGTGAGTGCCAAGACTTTGAAGTCTCCAAGAAACTTGGGCCCCGAATGGTAACTACTGCATCTTTTAATACTCTAATGGGCATTTCCTTAAATTTTTTCCATATAAAACACATTTGAAGATGGCTGTAATGTGGGCCTTTCCATTTGATGCCAGGAATCCAGTGTAAGAACATTGACTTTTTCTCCCATGTCAATTAATATGTTTCATAGAATCCAACCATCCACAACAAGTGTTCGGGTGATTTTTTTGTCATAATCAAGGCTATACCTTTCGTGCTCCACTTGGGCACATGGCATCTTCTCCCAAAGCCATTCTCCTAGCAAGGGAATAATATTCTCTTTCCTTAACATTTTTCATACTTCCTTGACCTCATCTAGGTCCTTCTGTGGAGCCTAAGTATTCCTTCTTTGCTCCTTCCCCGACTACTCCCTTAGACACTAGATTTCTCCCTGTAAACTCCAAATGACATCTATTGTCTCTTGATACACCTCCTTCTAGTGGGTAGGGTCCAGGATACTTCCCGTGCACCACTTTTTCTCTGAGAATAGAGTCCTCTACCTTGGTATCTCCTTGGCACATGCTGCTTCTCGCTCATGTTATCACCAAAATAGGTTCCAATCCTAACTCACACATCACCCATGGCATCCACTATGTGTCAACCTTCTTTATGCACACCATTGTGGCATCCTTGTCTTTCCAAAGTGTTGCTCACTCTTGTGCTCAAACAACTCAGGGAACTCCTCATACTTGTGCTTCTTTCCGCACTTTGAGCACCAAAATAACTCGGGAACTTGTGCTTGTAGTGTTCTATAGATCTGCATGCAAATGAAACAGATTCCTCATGGGAAATCACTTGTTCCTCCTTCGTGGTTACCATGACCATGAAATACTCAGAAAAATATTTCCATGCGTACTTCCATTTGCACACCCCTCATAGTGGTAGTCATCATCCTTTGAACTTCTTGGAAGGCTAGTCTGGCACACACCAAGATCAATAACGTCATGAATCTGATAAATCAACTTACACTATTTGGTTTCATGTGATGTAGATGTACATAACTTGAAATAGAAAGATACATTCTTACGGATTACATGTTGTAGTAGAGGGCACCTACTTGCATCATGGTGCCCATGAAAATTTCACACCCCAAAGACTATAGCACGTACCGAATTTTGAGGAAAGCTATCCTTTACATGCCCCTCCACTTCACAATCTGTACACCACATTCCACTGTAAGTCTCATGAGATGAGTTCACAGATAAATTTTCCATCTCGCTTAGCCATAACAATGATTTGAGCTTCCAAAAATGGACTAACACCAATATCAATGCTCCCAACAGCTTTCAAAGACGCAGAGTAGCTTCCAACACCTCATGTGGGTCTGTGAAAGTCTTATGTGTTCCCTTCTAAATGGTGTTATCAACCCTCCAAGAAACCATTGAGCATGTTAGGAGGGATGAACATCATATGAAAACTTTGACAGGAGAGTTTTAAACTCGTGCATCATACTCCCGCACACTCTCTACCATTCCTGCTTGAATTTCATTTAGAGCGTTGATGCTCTTCAACTCAAAATCAAGGATGTGGAATTCTACTAGGAAGGAATTTTTCAATGCAAAGGTAATCTACCACAATTTTATGGGGTTCATACTTCCTATACCAGTTATGCGTACACCCTTACAACACCATTACAAATTGATGCCTTCTTCGCTCCGGGGTTGTGATCCCCTTCATGCGCAATAGCAAATCACACTTATGAAAATGCTCTATACCATCCTCTATACCTTGGTAATCTGGAAAGTGTAAAGACATTTCAAATATTACTTGAGGAGGTAGTTAAGGTCCCTATCCACCTGATCCAAATCCTTGGTTTCCTTTGGTGTTCCCTCCACCAGATCCACTAGATCAACCAGTCTTGTTTCTCCGATCCACCGGCCCCACCTCCAAATCCTCCTACAACCAGTAATTGGCCTGAAGTGGTCATACCTAGTGTCCCCAACATTCCACTGAACTATGCATCAATGGTCTATGAGATCATTCCACTCAAGTTGTGTGTCTCGCGACACTCCCCGATGCGTTCCCAAAATTGTGTATTTACCCCTTGCCCAAAAATTCCTCTGAACACTGGAATGGCATGTGCAGCCATAGAAGTCCCAAACGAGAAATTATATCTCCTAGGTGCAGATCGGTCACTTCCACCGATACAAAATGGGTTAAAAATACTTCTCTGTTGATCTGGAAAACCAAGTGCTAAGGTCCAGTCACTAGGTGGGTTCAGATGTGTGCCAATAACTCTTCTTTCTCCATGTGATGAACTCTCATCAAAATCCGTAGGGTATCTCTCTTGCGCTTTCCAAGATGGGATAGCACAAACTACTCAGTTACACGTCCCCGCGTGAACCTTAACTCCTTCCCATAACATCTTCCTCCATAGATCCATCACAATTGCAACCCCATGTTTTCCGGCAATATCCCTTTCATGCACTTCACTATAATTAGTCGTCCCTCCTTTGTTTCTTTCTCGCCACAATATCTATCATCCTCCTCCACCCTAGCTTCCTCACCTAGGGCTCAAAAGGGTTTATCTAACCATTGGAAATTCCTCTAAACTAAAGGTAATGATCAAGATATTCATTGCTAAAGGAATAACATGTAGAAATGATCCTCTGACTCCCTCAAAACTCGAACTCAACAACTTCCGAAAAGAGTATGTAGAAATGGCATATTCCAAAGTTTGGATAGCTAGAACTCCCTTCTACCAACGATCCATAGCATGAGTCCATGTCATATATGCATTTTGCAGCCTTTGGTAATCATCTTGGGTTCATATGCATTCTCTATAGTACTAGCTTGATTTGGACACATATGCCGAGAGCCATTCGTACATCTCTACTACAAAGCAAAAGAAGAAAGTTTCATACAACTCATGGTAGAGGTTATCTTCTACCCATCTACATGCATCAAACTTAGGTCCAGTTTTGAATCTCTGAGAAAATTCATGCTCCGTGATCTTGAACCATGTTTCAAAATTTCTAGAGTAGGGTACTTTATCATTACACATCACAAAGATAGAGATATATGTCATTTCTCACAAAAAAATTGAAAAATTTCCTAGTAATGGAACCAAGATGTAGTCAATTTTTATACCCCTTAACAAATAAGGACAATCCCATGTGTGTCAACCTATCACCAAGCCGGCATTGGGCCACCCGAGGCACACGCGGAACCGAGACCCTCTTTTATGTGAGTTACACAAGAATGTATCTTAGATGTGTAATAGAGAGACAAAAGAAAATCCTTATTCAACATAGGATTTCGAGTACATGCTACACTAATGTATTCATTCAGACAAGAAGCACATTGACAAAAGATAGATCTAAACCATGAGGGAAAGAGGATGCATAATGATTATATTAATTCATATGAAACACATTAACATAACAAAAAGATATATGTATGAGCCGTGAACCACATATATTCATATTTGAACATGTCCAGTAATCACATTACATCTATTAGGGTCATTATAGACTAAAATGATAGTACATATTAAACCTATGTAGCAAGAGTGGACTTAGGTTCCTTTCAATGCAAAAGAAAAACATGTACTCATCCCTTGATACATCATTCTTCCTACATATCTCCTATCCCAACCCATAAATCTCTCCATGTATTTCCATAGAGCTTTGCCTCTATCTCGCTCTCTCTAATCTCCTCCTTTTTCCTTTATCGTGTGATTTTATTTATAGCCTTTCTCAACACCTTCAATCCTTTGAGTGAGTTTCATATCCATTTCCAAGTGTCCAACGTGGTACTCCATGGGAGCATGCTTCTTCAAACTCGAGCTCTCCACTCTTTATAATGATGGCCTTCTAGAATCTTCCATCGTAAGGTATATTCCTTCCTAGGCCACCCTGTTGCTAAGTTGGCACCTTATCCACTCTGCATGCATAGTTGTGTCACGCTTTTCTCATGTTCTCGTATGTCCTAAAACCTTTTCTCTACCTTGCACGCATGCCACTTTTTCTACTAAACCCTCCTAGAATCATGTCATGTGCCCTTTCTCCTTATGCCCTTCTTTAAGTAGGTCTTGCATGCCCATGTGCTTCTCTGTACTTAGCCAATAAATTAGGGGCCGAACAAGAAATGTGTACCTTATCATACTATATAAAATGTGGTGAATAACATGCTGAGTGGACAAGTGAAACATGGAATTATTTCAAAGTAAAACGTGGAGACTAGGAAAGTAAAGTTACCATAGGGCTGAATCGTATGTGTTTCTTATACCTATTGCTGTTATGTTATTTTTTGTTATAGGATACTTCTTGTTACGTATTAATGATGGACCTATAAAAGAAGAGAAAAAGAATATTCAAACTCCCGCATATGAAAAATCTAAGGAAAGTATGAAAAAGTATGTACAAGTTTGTAAAAGTAGTAGTATAGAAAATTTTACACCTAATGTAAAAGAGTGTAAAGGATAGAAAGGTGTCCTAAAATGCTATGAAGAGTGAGTCTTTTGGGTGATCTCACACCAAGTGTAATTTTTTTGGGTGATCTTGTTGGAAGCACAATGGACTGAGTTGGGGTTGAATCATTCCTTATTAAATTCAAATCAGATTTCATATTTCTTATTCAAAACACATAATCACTTAACCATCCATTAATGTGTGCACATAACCAACTACCATACATGATATAAACCATGAGAAAGAGAATCAACACAAGACATAATATATAAGTGGGAAGCCATAAAGTGGAATAAAACCCACTAAACACATTTTTATATTACACACAACAAAGAATCAAGTTAATATTACACGTCACAAGAGATTTCTTTAGTGAGGCACCAACCCCACAAGCACACAAACCCCTAAACCCTTGTTGATATTATAAACAACAAGATACTTGGATGAATATGATACATCATATGAGATTTTGATGAATTATGAAAACTTAAAATATTCTTATACCACATCTAATATTGATCCAAATATTTGTCTCCAAAACCTTCAAACTCTTGCTCAAACCCTAGGTCTTCAATCTCTCACAAACTAGCACTTTCTTCACTTCTCAAGGCTTCAAAATATTACACACATGGTTTCTTTTATTCTCCATCCTATCACACACCTGATCAGATCTCAATTCAATCTCACAAACCTGCAAAACACTCACACCTAGGTCACACTTCTTGCACACACACTACTAGCTCCCAAAATCACCCAAAACTATGCTTTTATAAGATCCTTCTTGATTCAAATTCAAAATCAAACATTTTACCTCATTTTTCATGACCAATACATATTAAAAACATCCCATATACTTTTCATAACAACTACAAGTGACCCATATAGGTCGGCCTAGCCAAAAACAACTTTCCATGCACCAAAAATCCTCAAAACCACCTCATTGGAATGAGAAAAATATCCTAACACCAAAACTATTTTTATAATGCACTAAAAATAACCACACATGTTTAAAATTACATTTAAACATCAACCATGGTTGCAATTATCATGAACCAATCAGATTATTTTGTTTAATGGGTTCTAACATTTCCATTTTAAGACTATTGAAACAAGGGGAATTTTTTTATATAAATAATGTTTTATGTTCTAAATAATCATAATTTAGAACACACATTCCATGTCAATCAATCTCATAACAAATAACCATATGGAGTTGTAAATGAATCGTTGAAAAATGATCTCTCATTTCATGACTCGATTACCAACCGATATCTCATGTTAACTTAAGTATTGTATACTATGGGTATACTATGTATACTTGGTTCTCTTACCTTGTTCTGGGTATTGAGTGTTATGTTTAAGAAATATATCTAAATATTTGTTACCATATTCATCTGAAATCACATTTCTCAAACTAGGTGACACAAGAAAACGCAACTAGCAGCTTGTGATACTTTGGCCAAAGATTTCCAACATACTATTCATGTTACTATTCCTAGATGGCATACTCATCTAATCAAAATACATCCTTCACCCCACTCATATGTTATCTAAAATGGTCTTTACTGACTTTTGTCAGTCCACTTGTCCAAGGTTTGACCCTAACCTAGGGTATTGATATAATTTGGTATAGGGAACCACTCATGATGACCTAGGGTATATGGGCATACTCATTTGACCTAAGTCAATTGAATGTGCCAAGTTACCCTAAGTCATTGAGAGTCACTTCCTATGCTAAATAATATCCTTAGCCTAATTTAGAGAGAAACTAAGTTCAAGTTCAAGTTTGAGTAGATCTAGATGAACCAATGCTAAAGGGTGTAGTAGCATGTCAACTGCACCACTGTATCCTCGTGAAGACCCAAGTCTTCACGAAGGTACAGTTCTACAGTTGGCATGTGTCAACATCTAACATAACTACTTCATCACGATTTACACAACCCCAAGAGTTCATTTCCAATTAATTATCCTTGGATTAAGATTCAAATCACATTAACCTTGTATAACCCTAATCCCAAAAGTCATTAAGTTTTCCATCTTTAATTGAGTTGATTAAATAATAAGAAACCTCATAACCTATGATTGATTTTATGTTCATTAAATTTTTGCTTAACATGCAATTAATCAAAAATAGAAACAACATCTATCATAAGATTTAATTAATGTGTCTCAACCATTCAAGGAATGTATAAGAACCAAAATAGGTTATGTTATGAGATACTTCATAAATATGAAGTCTAAATGGTTATCGAACTCATATACCATTTGTTTATTTTGTATCCTTTTGAGAGGAGGAGAACCTTCCTCATTATGGTTAAGTATTAGGATTTATTATACCCTTATCCAATTCACACATCCTAATATTTTAACTATATGTTCATAACATCATAATATACCATACAAGATTAGGTAAAGAACATCAATACATGCAACTTAGTAAGTTACATTCAAGTAAGGGAAATTTTACTAAATCCCATTTATCCAACCTATCCAATAACGACATAAATAAGGATCCAATCAGATATGAATGACAACATCAAAGACATGATTACAAATTTCCTTCATATTATGAACAAGAGAATTGACATAATCAATTTAAGTAACTTCAGTCTTTTCAATTCATCATGATAAAATACACATCTTACAAGACTATTCATTATGGACATAATTCATGTCAACAACATCAAGATCATAAATGAATATAACTTTGCTTCATTCAATACATCTCAATAATAAATCAGAATTCTCTATAAATGGTCCAGACTTTTAAGCAACCAATACATCATAAAATTTATTGCCTTCCTTTATCACTTACAAATTCCATCTAGCAAAAATTTCTAGCACAGTCAGTTCATTGAACTGAGCATGATAAGCACTAAGAATTAAAATGAAATGATTTCAACTAACTATTTCATTAAACCAACTCTGCTTTAATGAAACAGTGAGGTCAAGCAAACAAATAAATAATAAGTTGAATCAGCCATAAAAGAATAGTTAAACAATCTGAATAATATTTAAGGTAAGATCATGATGAAATCAACATTCTCTAGCATGATGTTAGATAAATAATGTTCCAACCCAAAACACTTATCTATATCAAATAAAAGTACCTTCTAATTATTTCCTTCACAATTCATTTGAATTTGAAATACAAAATTAACTTCACTATTAACCAAAATAGAGTTACTTTCAGGAGTAGGAACCTTCTAACTCAGCTTACAGAGTTTCATAAAAAGACAACTACACAAGGGCATTAAAGAGAGTAATGCAACTGATCCAATTAAATCCTATGACAAGATTTACCAAAAGAAGAAGAACGAATGTGATAAAATAGTTAAGAACTTCCTTTATAATTCAGTTAACCCGAATCCCCACTCACAACTTCAGAAAAGAGAACTCAACACACACCTCCTATAATTTCCAAAGGAAGTGATTAGACTTTACCATAGAGTCTGAAAGAGAATGAGTCAAATGACATTATCAGAAGGGAATTACTACATTCTTTCACATGTGAAGAAGGTTGCAAAGGACAAATGCAGACCCAATCACCACATCCCCAACTCCTTTTTAAGATAAAGAACATATGAGAAGAGATTAAACATAATGTGTGACTATTGTGTTTGAAAGAAATTTAATCAAGGTTTCCCATCATGGACATCTAATGACAGTAATATAATACCCATATCAAAAGGAGATGCATTTACAAAGTTACTAATCGCCAAATCGGTAATTACAGTCTTCAACAGTCATTCAAAATCAACAAAGTTACAGTCATGCAAACTAAGCTTATTCTTTTCTTCCAAGTGAAGATAAAATAGTAGAATGATTGACTCATAATCATAACCATTCGAGATGGAAGAAAACATCAATAGAATGTACAGAGAAGAATCCATCAAGATTAGATTTCAAGAAGATGCAAAACAAAAGGTCAACAGGACTTAGCAATAGGTGCTCAAGTCAGCTAAAGAAATGATTAAATTCCTTTCATTTCAATTCCATGGACAGGCTTAACTGTACACATCTAAGAAATCGACAAGACATTCTATTTATTACAACTCACACAGAGATCAAGAAAACCTATCAAACTAAGCCGATTTGGTTAGTTCTAGATTAAGTAACCGTTAACTCTAAAATTTGAATACCCATTCAACAAATTTCCATGAAATTACAAAATCATATTTTAACAAGTTTACTCAAGCAAGAAACTCAAGATATTAACCCACCTTTCGGATTTATATATACAAAACCAACAACATCTACTTCAACAGGGAAGTAGATAGCATGATCAACATATAGAAAGCTCAAACAGAGCTACAAGAATAACCCAAGCATCAACTCCGACAAAGCCGACTCGTAATGTCCCCAACCAACAGAACTCATATTTTTATCCCTTAGTTCAATACTCAAGAACTTAGAGAAAGACTCAATAAATATAAGATCAGAAGTATAGACTTCACACACAAGTATTCCCAACAAGGTAACATTGAAATCCAAGGGTCCAAGAAACAACTATCACATAGTTCCATAAAAGAACTTAATTCAAGTGACCCATTTTTAAACTAAAATTTTTAAAGGAATAATAAAACATTCACTCTTGTTTCCATACAAGAAGAACCCACAAAAATAGAGATTCCAAACACCCAATAACTACCCATCTCCCATCGAATACCGAATTCAAAGAACTGATAGATTATACAATAAGTTCAAGAAGAAAACACTTATTTACTATTTTCCATATGAACTCAACTTACCCAACACGAAGCAAAGCATCCATTTACTGGTAGTTACACAAAAGCTACATTACTTTGACAAATCAGAGAAGTAACAGATATAAATAATATTCATGTCTTCTACCAACCAAAATGACAACTTGGTTCAAAACTTGAAGCCACATATCATTTCCATAAACCCATTTTCGAATAGATAAGAAATATTCACACATATCATTTCCATAAACCCATTTTACCACAAGATTTAAGGTGGTTTTCAACATAAAATAGATAGGAAAACAACTCAATGACTACCTTTCCAAGAAGAGATTCCTCAATAAGAGAATACAGAAAATATTCAAGCAAGGAAACCAAATAACCATCACAGAAATAAAAACCCATTTATCTCACGAGAGCAAAGTTGTTTTAATGAAGAAACTTAGAGAAAAGCAAAGAAACTTAATGGATAGATCCTATCATGCTTGATAGTTATTTTGTTGATTTGAAGAAGATTTCCAACCAAGCCTTCAAACTTCCTTCTTCTCCAAACGAAATCAACAACCAAAAACTTCCTTCTCAAATGCCTCATATACTTCCATTGGATTGAAAATAGTCCAAGGGAGTTAAAAATAACAACAAACTGAAACTAGAACTGTTGGTTCAAAGAACCAGATAGCTCCATGTAGAGAAAAAAATGGATGCATGAATGACCAAACAACTTCCGAAAAATCCACTCACATGGTTTCCAAGGTGGTTTTTTCACCAAAAATGATGACCATAAATGTCATTTATTTCTAGTCTACTACCTATATCTCCATGCCACTGTCATGTAAACTTGGCGAGTCTAAATTCAAAGAGAACATGCATTTTTAATTTTAGAGATGGTGCCAACTAGGATCCCCTCTAGTTTCCATGCCTCTGTCAAATTGATAGTACGTAATGTTTTAAATTCAAAAATCAAATCAAATAAATGACTTAGAAACCATCGCCACCATCTCATACTTTCCATGTGAATCCCCATAGGTCCCTTTCTATCCTTGCATTATTTTGAGATAGATATCATTAGCTTAGGACCCAACCTTAGGTTAGTTTAGAAAGTATTTACCTTAGGTTTATAAAAATTGCCTTAGGTAAATTTTCCATCTTAGGATAGACCATACCCCATACCAATTTAGCATTAGGTAATAGGTTAGAAATAAACCTTTAGTTACCTTAGGTTATTTCCAAATCCCCAACTTTGTAAACCATACAAGTTAGGTTAGGATGCAACAATATTAATGTAACATATACATAAGGTAGGTCTAGTTTACTTTATGTTAGAATCCCGTTAGGATAGATCTTAAAGATCTAGGACTTAGGTTATTACCCTCAATAGTCCTGAAGTAGACCTCCATCCTCTTTATGCCATTCAGCATCCTAGAGAAATTAGCAAGAATATCTGAGCACACTACTTACAGCAGAATGCAAAGCAAGAAATTCCAATAAGATCAATGAAATTGTATAAAAACAAGAGTTCAATCATTTATTTCCTTCAACCTCTGAATGTTAGTTTACCATGCATATCAGGTAAGAAGAATTAAAACATACCTTAGATCAATGAAATTGATCAAGGTTTCATTATTATAAAGAGATAATTTTTAAACAATCATTACTTTTTTACAACCTTTCTTATCTCAACAGAATGGATTCCTTGCAAGCAACAACATTTCAGCAAAATGAATCCAAGGAAAAAAAATTTATCCATGGCAAGCATGATTCCTAACAGTCAAAATAATACACCTTCTTAGGAAAAATCACATGTCAACACTTGCAATGCAAAAGAGGAAAAGTTAACATTTTGCCACAAGTGTTACATGGGCCTAGTGGCTAATAGCCTTCACAAAACACTTGTTTCCATCACCTTGTCTTCACCTTTGGCCTCACAATCATCAAAGATCACCTCAAATATGGCATGTGACCAGTTTATGAAAATACAAAGACTCTTAAAACCCTTATCAACAAGTTATATCTCAAGAAGCAATCATTGTTTTAAACCACATCAACTTTTTTCCTTTACTAAAACAAGTTGTAGGTGATAGAAATCATCACCCAATCCATCTTATGGTCCAACCAACTCAAACTTTTAGAAAAAGTAGTCCTCTCCTAGAAACCCAAAATATTCTTGTCCAAAATTGACATATAAACCATATAAAAACTCATCATCATGAAAAAACCTTATATAAATAGAAATATCTCTGAATTATATTTCTAACACAACTTGAATCACCTCCTAAATCCTCCTATAGCTCTTGACCGTCTATTTTATCAAGATTGCCTTTAATTGCCCCAAAACTACCCTTTGACTAGTCAACCCAAATAGGACACACTTTTCCATTTTTATGCATCCTCATGACCTTATACATATTTTTAAATCAATAAAAACTCACATACATCAGACAATAGCCATTTAGTTTACTACTCATTCGGAAAACCTTGTCCCAAACTGAACTTCCTAAAAAATGACCTATTTGAGTGGGGTCCACTCATCACCATAACCTCTCCCATAAATTTTTGGAAAGACGGAGAAGTACTCTACATGTGCCATTAACCATCCATGTACTAAGAAGAAATTTTACACTTAGGATTCAAATCTCTCAAACCACTTTGAAGTTAGGGTTTCAAACACATAATGATTTGTTTACCTTCTTAACATTCATTCATAAAAAACATGAGGATGAAATGACATCATTATTTTGTGAAATATTCTATACTCAATTTAGAAACAACCATGAAAGCAAAAAGGTATCCTGCAAAGCATACAATTCATCGTGAGCATCAAGACCCAAATTGAGTTGGAAAACAACTTGTTCTTGACCGTATCTCACTAAAAACCTCATATCTTGAAAAATTCACATTATGGTAACTTGAAATTTTTCCCACATAATGAGGAAAATCTCAACATGAATATCCAATCATCATAATTCCATAAATACTTCTCAATATTTCTAGCCACTAAGACTTACATAACTACCCCTTAGGGTTTTTACACTTTGTAGGCTTAGGGTCAACTAAAATAACACTATAACTCATCATGAAAACACCCCAAATGGTCCTAACATACTTGTAACATCATGATACAATTGCATCCATGCATCCATGAGCTCATATATCTCTATAGCTCAACCTTATGCAATCCATCATCCATACCTACTCCAAATGATAACCTTGTAACATGGTCACCAACTTGTATCTCGAACCTTGAAGATCATGTGAGTTCCTAAGCATTCTCAAATCATGATATCCATCATTTCAAAATTATTCTCAAATAATGAAGAAGCTCCAACCTCTATGCACTACCACCTAAGCTAGCTAGGATACGTAAATAGTCTTGCAAGTGTAAGCAGATCTCACTTAATCATCATAAACAACCAAGAATAAACCTAAAACTCCATGTCATCATCATTTTGAGCATACTATGACCCTAAACCATCATCTAATTTTTCATTAATGAGTTTTTTCATCAATGAAAACATCTATGCAACAACATGCTAACAATCTCCCCTTTGTCATTAATGGAAAACCACCTAAACTTCTCCCCCTTTTTACATTAATGAAAAAGGACTTCCTATAGTAATATGTTCTTCATCTTTCTTAGCTTCATAGAGTCATGTTTTGGTTAGAAACATCAACCAAATATCTTTTCTCGCTTAAAACTTCAAAATCTCACACAAAACTTGATTTTTTCCTTCTTTGCAAGTGTGAAACCACCATTCTCCCCTTGGGAATAACACATAAACCTCTTAATATTCCAATACATCATGAGGAAATCATCTTCTTACCTTTTATTTGAGCTAAAACACCATCATCTACCTCTTATTCATCCCAAAAACTAGTCATTTCTCTTCAAACTCTTCTTTTACCTTCAAAATGTCACCGTACTAGACTGTACCTAAAGTAATTATCTCAAAGACATGCCAAAAATTATGCAAAAGAGAAAAATGTTCCACCATACCTTCATTATTGAGTCTACATAACCTGCCATAACATAAACATTGACTTGACATAACCAAATCTTTCTCCTCATATCACCCTAGGATTGAGATCCTTGTTCAATCTCATCGTAGTTTTAAGCAAAAATTTGTCAAGCTCTCAAGTATATTTGACACCATGGAAAGGAATACTTCCACTCACCGTAATATTAATACCACCATCTCTAGGAGAAAATAAAAATTCAAGCATTTAACATTAATAAATTGGCTCGCCTTTCTTCTTGGGTACCGCCTAAGACTCCTCTTCATTATTTGATAGAAATAAAACATTTTTTAACATACTTACTCATGAAGAGAAACAATGCGACATACCTCTAATTCCTTGAGAAAAAAATGCCATTTTCTAGAAGCATAAATTCATTCTCCCCTATCATGATAGAACCATGCATACTATACTCACATGTAGCTTCCTTTATCTCAAAGATTGTAGCACTTTCCTTGACTAAATGAGATCTTTCAAGCTATTTCAGTTTACCCTTTTATTGACAAGTCTTAAGCTTACTTCTAGCCACCTTGAGATAAGAGAACTCTAGTATCATGGATAAAATTTGAATGAGTACTTCATACCCGAGGAAATCTCTACCCTCTACCTATAGCTCTATTTTATACCATAGAAGTGATGTATTAGACCAATCTAAGGCTTGGAATCCATCTCTTTGATAAAAAAATATGACTAATAGACTTAAACGAGAGCATCTCCAATATCAAAATGAATGACCCAACCTTGGAAATAACTTAAGACACATAATAATATTCAAATATGAATTCTTCCATGCTCAAGCATCATTTATAGGCCTGTAGTATGTCATTTGATTCATGATGCAAGAGATAAGTCATTCTATACGTGCATTACCTAAGATAGCACTCACTTTACAAATTCAAGACTCGTATCACTTTCTCAGAATTATATACCAACTTCTTAAGGCTAAGACTCAGCACAAATTATAATATAACTATGCATATAACTGTAGAAACTTGACATTAGGCCTTAAGCACATTGTACCTTCATAATCACAGTCCTTGAGCAATTAACCAAACTCTTCATGAACCAAGTCAACTAGGCACAATAATATCTTTCTTCTAAGATAATATATACATTTCTATACCATCTAGATAGGATTAGGAGCTCTTTAATACATTTCTTACATGTGGAAGTACATGTTTTGCCTTTTGTATATACCCTACACCTCTAGAAACCTTTTTACTCATGAAGCGACAAATGTACCATATCAATACCTTAGATTGTCCCCTTTGAACAAATCAGATCCCTTAAAATTTTCACATTTGTATAACCATGTTCTTTGATACTCAGATTAATCAAGGAGATTGCATTTAAACCATCATACATGTAGATGCTTAAAATTTTAGCTCGACCACACTTTTCTTTGATATCACACATTTGCTTCTACAATTCATCACTAAAAATCCTCATCGCTTAAAATGATGTATAAAGATAAATTATTTCTTATTCATATCACACCCTCAAGATCATTATACCCATACTAAATCACTAGAAAAAATCATAAAATGATGAGGATGATCTACAGGATTGCAACAATACATGACACTTATTTATGTTGCACTAATGAGCCAAAAATTTACAACATTGTCACACTCTTATTTATGAGTTCATGTAACCTTTTATAGATTTGATCATGCTTTGAAGAAATTGAAAAAAATCATGACAATTTATTCAAACAACTTTCATTTATTTCACACAAGATATCCCGATTACCAAGTATTACTATCCCTTAAAACAATGAATAACACATCAAACATTTAATGAAGAAATTCTCACAAGAAAACCTTACAAGTTGTAGATACCCATTTGGCCCTAGTATCACTACCTTAAATCTTGAATAATGTTCATGAGGACAACTTACCCAATTTCCACACCCTCCCTTTACCAATTAGGTATTTTGTATACTCACTATGTCTTTATTGTTATGTCATTAACCCCAAATATTTTAGGCACAATCGAGTTTAAAAAACTTAAATAATGAATTTTACATTGTATAGAATATTTTCTCCAAATTGAGGTTTTTAACTTAACCATTAGCCCCTTCAACCACAATATTTCTTTCATACCACTCAAAAACACTTTCAAAACCTTGTTAGGGTAGATAAGATTCTATAGTGCATGTATTTTGATTTTAAGGGCACAAATGTGACCTCCAACATTGTTGTAGTCATTTTTATCTACCCTCAATATTACTTTCTACCCCCAAGTGCACCGGCCTATCACGCAGTGGATGCTGCCAGCACTCACCCGAGGCACATGCAGCGCCAAGCCCCTCCTTTATGTGAGCATTGTGAGAAGGTTTTTCCATTGAAGGAGGATGATTTATAGAATGATAAGTACAAACATTTAGTTAAAAGAAAAGTGGAAGGGGAAACTTACAGATCCATATATCAATGCATTATAGAAACTTAATAACAATGTAAAAGCATAATAAACTAGATCTGAACCATGACAATCATATAACACAAGGGTTTGCACCCTTAGACATGATATACAAAATGAACCCTTATATATATTCATTGGTAGCCACATTACATTCAAAGGAGGTCATCACAAACCATACCTCTTAAATAACAGAGACTTAATCCCTATAGATCTTCCCTGATGAGAGATCCTAGCTATACCCTCCCATTTCAACCCTTGTTACAAACCCTAGTGTCATATAAAGGCCTATTAAATCCTTTAGAACCCTTAAAAATAATTTCTCTAAGCCCTAACATTACTACAACGTTCTGTTACTCAACATTTTACTTTATATGCATTCTCTTCTCTTCTTTTGCATCTCTTCCTTGCTTCGAGCATCTCTTTTTATAGGATCAACACCCACCACCATGCCTTCCCTCCCGAGAAGATCGAACAACAAGTGCCAATTTGGTCCTTCAATGGTGAATGATTATCCCTTTGCAAGCCCTCCACTCTCTATAATGATGTCTTCTGGAAATATTCCATATGTGGAATATCCTTTCCTTAACCTTCTAAGTTCCAATCGCTCCTTATCCACTCAACACACCTAGTCGGGTCATGGTTTTCCTCAAGTGCATCCATAATTCCGAACATGGATAAGTCCTTTAAACCCAAGACTCTACCTTCCACATGCGCCTAGTTTTTCCTAAACCCTTCTTAAACCTTTCTATCCTACGCATTTCTCCCCGCATGCCCTTCTCCTTATTGGTCTTGTGCATGTGCACCCTTTGGTACTTAGCCAATATTCCAAGGTCCAAAACTATAATACCATTTATGAGCACATTTTTGACATGTTTGAAGAGTAAGAACACCAATAGCATACCTAGATCCACCTTAAACTAGATTGAGAACACTTCATTTGACCATGTCATAGCCACAAACCTTACTTGTCATAGTAGTCTAATCAATTCATCGTTTGATAACTCTTTCATCTCCTATACTTCATATCAATACATCGAAACCTTAAAATTATGATAAGAACTTCATACTCATAGATAACCATGAATAATTTGACTTAATGCATCTAGGATGAATGTGACACACTAATGGAAAACCAAGTGGTTTTGAAAAACAATACACACAATAACATTCCTATTGGGAAATTTACATAATTTCACTCAACATATAAATCAAGACATACTTGATTTAAGCCCTTATAACCCATGACATCCTTATGACTCTTCATTTGAATCAGACTTGTTATCATGAGACACCATATAACATAGACTCAATCAACAAATTCAACCACCGACATAGATCAAAAGCATAGTTTTCAAATGAATGACATGACATAATGGACCATGTTTGGAAACTTATCATGATTAATACACTCTTTGAGACAACCTAGGCTTGATAATGCACCATGGTAAATCAAACACTGAATTTTTCAACATAGTCATACACAAGTTGAGACACTAGGATAAAGAACTAGAAAAATACAAATTGATCAGCCATATACACTTACAAGATCATGCTCAAGAACATGAAATGACATACCTTATTATTAAGGAGGAGACACATACTTGACAAAGACAACCCCCTCCCTTAAATGCTTTGTATGGAACAATATACCTCTAAGAAGCCTAGTAGAGGCATATGAATATCATGAATACCTAAAATAAGGTCACTAAGATGTCTCAAGTCCTCTTAGACACATCAAAGATTCATTCGTTAGCTTGCTTCTGATATGAACTTTGAATTATCCCTTTGCTTCCATCAACATTTGTTCTTGGTGAAATAACATGATCTTTTCTACATGCCCACACTGTTTCTTTGTTGTTGTTATGCATATTAGGCCTTTAAAAGCTACTAACTTGAAATTTAAGACCTTGATCCCTCATATCTTGTATCGTAAATCCATGATAGTAGTTTCTTGTAATATTTCCAACACCATTACAGTTGTAGCATACCATAGAACTCTTCCTCTTGTAACCCTCATCTTGACTAGGAGGACCATACGTGTAAAATATAACAATGTGAACTTGTTCTTTGCAATTGTAGCACACCACACTCTTAGAAAAATTACTTCTATTATCCATCCATGGATGAGTATATCTAGAAGACCTTCTACACTCTCTTTCCCTATGAACAAATGCATTACATGTATAATAATATCCACTGAAATTTCTTTCATACCTTGAGGAATTAGGCTACATAATTAGCCTTGGATTATAATTGAATTTGATGGGTTTCATCTTATTTTCATCCTTGGTGCTTGGTTCACCTACTTACTTTATTGAAACCAATTCCTCTTGCTTCACTTATTTGTCTTTGACTCTAGGTTTGTAGCCTAAACAAGCTCTATCACATGTTGATATTTGTTTTCCAAGTACATCATCTAGATCATTTGCAATTTTCTCAAACTTCTGAAAGGACATAGTATTATTTCTAACCTCTATTAGCTCATCCCTTAGGAACTCTATATATTCTTCAAATTTTGAACACATAATTTCTTTATCTTGTAAACTTGAAACAAGATACTTTAAATTTTATTCTAAAAATATGATTGAATCATTTTTCTTTCTTGACTCATCCTTATACTTCTCTTCTAGCTTGTGAATTTGATTTTCATATTCCTTGACCTAAAAACTCATCTTCTTGTTCTCTTTTCAGTATGCTTTAGTTATCTTTGAATTCCTTCAAGATCATCTTTGTCTTCCACTTCATCTTCATCAGAATAGCTACAATAACCTGATATAAAATCTCCTAACAATGAAGAACCATCACTAGAAGACCTTTTTGCATCATTAGTCATGAACAATACCTCATTTCCTATATCCTCATGATCTGATTCAGATTCAAAATCTGAAACACCACTACTAGCATCAGATAATTCACCATCTTTATTTGTATAAAAACTTCTTTTGTCCTTATTATAGTTAAATTTCTTAAAGCTTTTCTTTCTCTTATCATAAATTTTTAATCGTTGTCATGATCAATATCATACTCATGTTCATCATAATATTCCTTCTTATGAGGATAATTAATAGAAAAGTGTCCTACCTTACCACATTTAAAAAAATATTAGGAAGTGTTAGTGCAGAAAAGTAATACCCTAGGATTTGTGCATTATAAAACCCTACTTTTGACTAACATGGGTCTGTCTCGAGATGTGGGACCCACATGAATGAGATAGACCTCCAGAGAAGCTTGGTTCCTCTACTTATCCCTAATGCTAACACTACTCCTAGAAAGGAAAAATATGACTATCCTAAAGCTAACCTAGACTTCCAAGTGACTAGGGAGGAGAGAGAAATGCATAAAATATGAATCCTAAGCTAGTGAGGGTGATAACACCAAGAAAAGGGGTGGAGAAATTTCCTAATGAGTGAAAATATGGGAAAACATTGATGAAAGAGGGTAGACATATGTGCCACAGTCAAAAACCACATTTAAATCTCCATTTCTTTGGATCCCAATAGATCTGGGCCCTACAAAGGAACAAGACATGCACAAGATACCTGCAAATGTAATGGAAACATAAAGAATACAATATAAATTGAGTAAGGGAGAAAAATGAAACAAAACATCAATTTTATTGATTAAAATCATGTACAATCCATTACAATACAAGAAAGAGGAAAGAATCTTTCACAAAATGCCTAGATTTGAGGCTTACAACTCATAGAAAAAATTAGAAAAAAATTGCGTAGAATTACTCTACAAATTATCATAAAAATCTCCCCAAAAAATGTGGGGGTTGAGTCCTTTATAAATACATTTTTTCCCTAATTTCCTACATTAAATTCTTGATAGGTAGTTGAACCACATCAACTAACGTTATTAATGATCTACTCACATCTTTGGTTGTTAAGTTGTCTTGTCACGCTTAAATGCTTGACAAGAAGCATTAAATATTCTAACAGGTAGCATTAAATGTTCGGAAGGTAGTTGGGTTGAAGTTTCATGTTTTTCTTTTCCGATCCATAACCCATCCATACTATGAGTTGTTTTCTTCTCAATATCATGAGTCATCCAACCAATTTGGGTTGGAAATTGTCCAACCGCACCGGGTCGTACAACTCTAAAGCAACCACCCAACCAGTAAATCTGCTGGCCTTTCATTATGGGTCATCCAAACTAGGGATTAGATGTCATCTAACCTCCGTAAAAAACCATTATGGGACACCTCTCTCTCGCCAACCATGAAATGTCCAATCCATGTCCATACAACCCATCTAACCAATTGTCTATCTTTCCCCGCCCAACCTTTCGTACCACCTGTCGGCCAACCAACCTAGTGACCCAACCAACCATGTCTCTAACCCCGTGTTGTCCAACCACGGGGTTGGAGACCATCCAACCTATCTCGTATACTATTTAACCTCCTAACCTTGATCCCATCATCGCATTACCACAATAGTTACCTAATCAACCCGATCGACCAACCCACCCGTACATCCCGGTGTCCAAGCTAAATGACCACGCTCCGGTGTCCAACCACCAACCAAACCTCCATCCAACCTTGAATTAGACCAATTTTAAGATGATCATGATCACCAATTCCACTATTCACCAATTTGATTGATCCAAAACATGAGCTACCCTAAATATTTTAATGCATTTTTTTTCCCCATCAACTACCAAAGATTACTGACTGTTAAGTTGTCCATTTTGTAGGGGTGTCAAAAATGGATAGCAATTGGTGACTCGCGGGATGATCTACCTGTTAGATCTCAAAGACCAGTGACCTTAGAGGATATAATAGGCATGGAATCATACCGATTGCTAAAAAAATTTGATACTTGGGAATTCAACCTATAAACTCCTGGAACACTACTAGGGAATGTCATTTCTGAAAAAAAAAAAACTCGAGATGGAAACTTGATGTTCCATCATGAGACCATTCCTGAAAATGGAAAGCGAACGAGTAGAAAAACAAAACTATGTAACAAAAAAATTCATAAACATGTTAAATAAAACATGCAGAGAGTGCACAAGAACTTATTACAAAAGTAACCCTAAACTACAATAGAGAAATGTGTCACAAAACTTGGAGGAATTAGAAACCTAGACTAATATATACAAGGGTGAGGATTTTCCCTTCAGTAACAATTCTTGAGGTAGATTCCATTGACCAAAATCTGTAGCTCTTGACATCTAGCTTAGATAGCTAGAAATCATTATTAGTCTTTCATGTTGTAACCATGTAGGGACCACTCCATATGGCATCAAACTTGGAATGATTTCCCGTTTTTCCCAATCTACATCCCACTTTAGAACTAGGTCATCTTCCTAGAAGTTCCTTGCATTAGATTTCTTGTCAAAGTACCTCTTGATTAATGCCTAATTATTTTCCAAGGTCTGCATTACATGTTCTCTTGTCTCTTCTAATTACATAATATCTACATACCTCAGCTTCCATGGGCTTAAATTCGCACAACTCGGCCTGCTTGGGAGCTCCAATGTTGGCATCTTTAGTGAGATGGGCAGTAGTGATTCTCTCACATAGACCCTATTATAAGGTGAGTTTCCTATTGACCTCTTTGGCATTATCCTGTCATCCCACAAGGCTTCTTTCAGCTTTGTATACCACATCCTTTTATTTTCATCCAAATTCCTCCTGATGATCTTCAGTAGATTCTTATTTTTAGATTATGCTTTCTTGTTACCCTAGGGGTAATATTTTAAGGAGGTGCTCAAATAAATCCCTTTCCTAACATCCCATTTTGTGATCTTAGAGCTTGAGAATGCCAAATCATTATCTGATATAATAGTGCTTGGGACTCGAATCTTATCACTATTCCTTCGTAGAAGTCTAGTATGCTATACTTGTTCGCATCCTTGAGTGCTACCACCTCGATCCACTTGGTGAAATAATTTTTTTCCATTGGTATCTAGTTATGAACTTGTTTTAAATGTGGATTGATGACCCCGATGAATTCCAATCCCCATTACATGAAAGGTTGTTCGATTGAGACAAGATGCAATGGAAGTGTTGTTAGCTTCTCCTTGCCTATGAAGAATGCACACTTTTTACACTTCTTGACCCAAGTGTAGCAATCACTAAATATTGTGGGCCAATAGTATCCCACCTTCATTATTTTGAGAGCTATTACCCATGGGCAAAAATGACCTCCAACCTCTCCATCATGAAACTCTTGTAGAATATTTTCAATCTAGTCTATTTTAATGCACCTCAATAAGACTTTGTTTATGTCCTTTTTGAACAGGATGTCGTCAATAAGCACATATGGAATGGCTTGGAGTCTGAAATATATCCTCTTTTCCCTTCTCAACTCTAGAGGACATAGACCTGTTTGAAGAAATTGTATCATATTTTGAGTCCAAAAAGGGAAGGGTATATGCTCTATATCTTGTTCTATGCCTTCTTACAACAAAAACAACTTTTTGCCATGATTTGACTCAACATGTTGGCTGGAAGCTAGCTATTCACATAATCCCTTACCACAGACCAATTTAGTGACCTTTATCTCTATGTCATACTCCATTACATGGGTGATCCATCCTACCCATTTCTCATTCAGATCTTTATTTAAGAGGAAATATTTCACCCCGACATGAGATACTAACAACTGGATTTTATTATTCGAGACCAAATGCTTGAACTTCTTCAGACTCCTTATAATAAAAAGAACATGTTTTTTAATGAAATCATATTATAGTCTTTTTTTACCTCTTGCTTCACCAATCAAACCTGAAACACATCGGTACATCATCCAGAGTAGTATGGAAGCTCACGTGAGGTGTGCACAGACACTAAGTCCCTCTTTCATGTGAGCTATGCGAGAATGTTCTCCCTTAATAAGGGGATGTTTGCACAAATAGAGAATGAACACACCCATTCTTAGAATAAAGATTAAGAACTAAATCCTAGTCTAATGCACCAGAACATGGAATAACATGATCATACTATAATAGAAGTAGAACTAAATCATGATTAGCATTAAGAATACCAAGTATTACACCCATGAACATAAAATAAAATACACAGATCAAGATCCATCACATAAATGTTTAGAACCATTCCATTATATTCATTCATCAAATTATAGTAGCCAATAGTACATCAAAAGAGTTCCATGGATGGAGATATTACATCAGCAAAGCTTTAACATGCTCTCTATTATTGCTTCATTATAGATCTTACAATCACATATTACACATCTTCACTAGTTGTATCTCTCTCTCTCTCACTCACACTCTCTCTCTAATGTCATGTAAGACCATCCATAAAGAGGAACTTGAAGGAATATCTTCTAACCACTCATCATTACAAGAGAATTCCTGAAGGAATCTTTCATGATTTCCCTACCACTACCCAAGAACATGCCAAATGTCATCATGTGTTTCCTCAATCGAGTATCCCTTAGCATGCAAGTGTCAGCTAATCCATAAAAACTCAGCTCCTTATCCTTTCATGATAACCATATTGATGCCCTGGAATATCCTTTTCTTGAGCTATAAGTCTTCATAGCTTATCCATAACTATATCTAGTCACTTTTCCATCCATTCCCTAAATGTGTCTTTACCCGTTGTCCAAAACCCACTAAGTCCCGAATCCATCCTATCTATGTATGAGCCCTCACACACCCCCAAAGCCTAGTTCTGTGTGTGCCTTTATGCCTTACTTCCAGATGAAAAAAACCTTCATGCCTTAGGTACTTAGTTAATTTAGGGGTCCAACATCACCCCACACTAATTTGATTTCCACCCCGATAATCCTTCATGTTTCTGAATCAAAATCTTAACGACCAAAAATTTGTTAAGGAAAAAAATGTTGCTAAAAAAAAAAGAATAGTGGAATTGAAATAATCTGAATAAAGAATGGAAGAATGGGAGAATATTTTGCATGGTCAACCCACTACATGACCAATTGGAGGATTTTAGGGAACTTTACGTCTATTTCATCCTTCAACTTCTCCCAAGCCTTTAATTCTACTAAATCCTTCCCTAGTGCTTCTCCTACGATGTTGGGCACTTGGTCTGGGGTGAATTCCTCCACCTTCCCCTTAAGTGCATTAATGGCTACCACCAACTCCATGTAGATACCTTTGAACTCGTTGACCCGCATAGTGATGGAATCCCAAAGTTTGCTAATATTGAAATCTAGCGTCTCCCACTTTATTTTTATCTTATCTTTCTAAGATGTGGTGTTAACAACCAACTACATGTGCTCATCCTTCTTGGTGGGGATCATCTCCTGTAAAGCTTTGAGAGTGGCCTCCTCTTATTTCACCCATGCATTAGTGTTGAGCTCACACTTTCTGCAACTGTTGAAGCCCCTATCTATCAAGTATGTTCACCTCTTTGAGTTGAGTGAGCAAGTCCTCCAACTTAGTGATCTAGGCTTGAAAAATGAATTTGTTTTCTTCTTTCTCCTTAGCGATCTTTGTAGCTATGGACCCCGCACCATCCTTGATGTTTATGATAAAAATACCCACAAGGTTTGTAACATTCAAATTTTAACACTTTAGAAATAAGGGATTTGTTTTTACCATAAATAATGTTTTCTATTCTAAATTAGCATAATTTAGAACACACATTCCAATTCCAATCCATCTCATTACAAAAACCATATGCTGATGTAAATGAATCAATGAAACACCAATCTCTCATTTTATGACTCGGTATTAAATTGATCTTTCATTTTAACTCAATTAGTGTATACTACATATAATTGGTTTCTTTTACCCTTTTAGGGGCACCCAAGTGTTCTTTCTTAGAGGAATATCTAAATATATGTTACCAATACTCATCCGAAATCTTGCATCTTAGACTAGGTGACATAAGAAAATGCAAGAAATAGTTTGTTATACTTTGGCCAAAGATTTAAAACATGTTTATCATTTTTACATTCCTATACAACATACTTGTCAAATGGAAAAATTACCTCACCACACTTGTTATTTTATATAGAGTGGAATTTCCTAAAATTTTGTTTGTCCAATATGATTCAAGGTTTTACACTAGATAAGGCTAGCAACATTCCCTAGTGTGGAAGACTAATCATGGTGACTAAAGGTACATAGACATGCTCAATCAACTTACATCGATTGGGTGTGTCTAGTTATCCTAATTCAACATGAGTTGACCTCAACACTAGATCATGTTCCTATCCCTGTATAGGGTAGAACTGTGATCCAATCTTACACTTATGTCAATCAAGTTAAACAAAGTATGCAAGGTGTTGGGACATACGAAGATCTTTCATTAAGTCTCTATGATTGATTTCAAGGAAAATATCCTTTTTCCTTAATCAAGGTCTAATGTCTAATAATGAAAATAGATTACATATGTTTCATATACATCAAGTATTTATACATACATATACATATATACATATATATATATACATATATATATATATACATATATATATATATATATATATATATATATATCACTAAATCACAATCCCTTACCATTGTTTTAAGGATCTATATGAGAGTGTCAACTTATTAGTTTCATCTCTTTATGTGAAATTAAACCAACTAATATTTCAGATCCTCAAACCAAATCCCATTACACTTAATTATACAAACTACCCTCCTTCATTTAGTATAATATGTGATAATACATCTCAATTCATGCCAAATAAGGTATTACAATAAAGTAGTATTCAAAAATCATCACACAATTTATTCATCAAAAATGAGTGATACATTCACTGATTACATAAGTATCTCAGAGATTACAAAGTGTCATAACAACAGTAAAAAATTAGTTTTATTACAATTTTTTTTCCAACAAAGTACATCTCACGTAATGATGCCACATAATCATAATAATAAATATACAATTTATTTTGTAATATAGATGTAACTTTCTATAATTCTTTCTCCTTTCATCTTTTATGAAATCCATCTGGAAAATTGTTAGCATGAGTCATTTCATTTGAACTGAGCATGATAAGCACTATAACATTAAAATGTTGTGCTTTTATCTAACTATTTCATAAAAATAACCCTACTATTTATGAAACAATTCTGAAAACACAACAATAAAATAGAAATACTTTTCCCTTAAAAGATTACAACCAAGAAGGAGAGAAGAGATCAAATTTTCTAATGTGTAAGTAAGGTTTAATTAATCAACATAATAACCCTAACTTTTCATCATTAAAACTCCTTTCAACATGTAGGAAAATTAAATAGTAGAATTAAAGAAAGAGAAATTCATATTTCAACCTAACTTTACCTTCTCATTCAAGTATCCAAATTAAGTTCCTCCAATCCACCAATTCTAACTTTTCAAGAAGTAATATAAGATATATACAACTATCTTTCAAAATAATTAACTTGCTTTCAAAACAAATAAGAATTACATTCCAGCTAAATATCATACTATCTTAGACTCGTCCTATTGCCTATGAGGTACATTAATCATGAATAAGTCCATATAATAGGTAAGGAAAGTTTAGTCAATGAGAAAAAACCTAGGTAATTCATGGTTCAAGCTTCCTCAGTCCTACGTTCATATCATACCCAAACTCAAACGTATCAGTCGTAATATCATGCAATCCTTAAGACATCAGTAACAGAAGGTTCATCATTTCACAAGCAAAGAGGTATGAGCTAATGCTTGGATACTTCACAACTCAATCCTCATTCCTACTTCAAAGTAATGAACATGGAACTAAAATTTTAGAACCATATTAGTACAATATCATTCCCAGTTTTATCTTAAATTTGAGCTCATCCTAAAAGGAAAGATTATAAAAATGAATGAAATAACATTTCAGAACTTAAGAAAAGACTCCAACCATACAAGGAATGTCTTCAAGAGACTCTACAATTCAAAAGTCCCATAGTCAACATAGTAAATTATGGATTTGAAACATAATAATCATACAAAAAGTTTTCCTAAAATCCAAGATTGGAATCAAACAAAAGAGAAACAATAAAGTGACCGAACTTCCTTCTAAAAAAACTAATTCAGACGTTACAACACATCAAGAGGGAAGTCACAAACATTTCCCAATTCATAGGCTTATAATCCAATCCATACAAAAATTAACAAGAACAAAAGAGAAAAAACTTCCTCTGAAGAATGTACTTCAAATACAAGAGCAAGTTTGAATTCCCAAAATGATCAATGATCTCCCACCGACATAACAATGTAGCTCAGAATGGGTAGTCAAAATGAATCAAACGAAGAACAGAAAACCTTAAATTCTAATGAGTAAAACAATATATCCTTTTTTACAAAAATTAAAATCACCATACACGATTCAAATGATTAACAAAATAACTAATTTAGTTCTTATAAAACTCAACGACAAAAGGAAAAGATAGAATTTCGGACTAATTTCTAAATTGGTTTCATAATGAACCAACAATCATCAAACAAGAAGATATATCCCTTGAGAAACCTCCCAATATAAAGAGTTCACAACTATTAACCAATCAAAACCTTCCGAGATGAAAATATTTGATGATAAACCCAAAAACACATAGTGGGTTTATTAAACATACAATAGAATCGAAGCTTAGGATGAACATTTTCAAGCAGCTTTCTTATACCCAAGTCAAATGGTAACAACAAAGAATCTCAAGAGAGAAAACAAAGATAATAATAATTTCCCATTTGGGAAAGAAACAAATCATAAGTAACCTCAAATAAATATAGCCTCAACGATGGTATACGCATAATAAAGAGTTCACAACTTTTAACCAATCATGAAAACCTTCCCGGATCAAAAGATATGATGAGAAACCCAAAACCTAGAGTTGTTTTATGAAACATACAATAGAACTGAAGCTCAGGATGAAGTTGTTCAAGCTCAAGATAAGTTTTCTTATACTCAACATGAATAGTAATAGCAGAGAGTCTCAAGAGAGAACACAAAGATAACAATGAGTTCCCATTTGGGAAAGAACCAAATCATAAGTAACCCCAAATCAAAATGATGGTATACCCATAATAAATATAGTCTCAAAAAAGTTGAAACATAATAAAAGTTTCCACTTTGCCATCATCGAACAACCAGACAACAATGAACACAATATTCTTCCAAAAATAATGACATAATGCCAACATGAAGAATCCATCAAGGAAAATTTGAACGACAATAGAAATGAGGACATTCAAGCTAAAATATAAGGATTTCAATAAATCCATGCTACAATTTAAGCTTATACAACTTCTCAACATAAGTTTTCCATCATTAAAAGATCAAACATAATTTAATTCCAGCATTAAGAAGGTTGAGTATAAATAGGATAACACAAGAAAGAGTTCCAAAACATAAGTAACCTCAAATAATAATGATGGTATACCCATAATAAAGAGTTCACAACTGTTAACCAATCATGAAAACCTTCCTAGATCAAAAGATATGATGAGAAACCCAAAAACCTAGACTGGGTTTATGAAAATACAATAGAACCGAAGCTCAGGATGAAGTTGTTCAAGCTCAAGATAAATTTTCTTATACTCAACTCGAATGGTAATAGAAGAGAGTATCAAGAGAGAACATAGAGATAAAAATCAGTTCCCATTTGGGAAAGAACCAAATCATAAGTAACCCCAGATCTAAATGATGGTATACCCATAATAAATATAGTCTCAAACAAGTTGAAACATAATAACAGTTTCCATTGCCATCATCAAACAACCAAACAACAATGAAAACAATATTCTTCCAAAAATAATGGCATAATGCCAACGCTAAGAATCCATCAAGGAAAATTTGAACGATAACAAAAATGAGGACATTCAAGCTCAAATCTAAGGATTTCAACAAATCCATGCTACAGTTTAAGCTTATACAACTTCTCAGCATAAGTTTTCCATCATTAAAAGAACAAACATAAATCAATTCTAGAATTAAGAATGTTGAGACATGAGTATTTAAATAACACTCCAAGATTTATTTTATCCACCCATCACATAAAAATCGTAATGCATCCAAGAAATGAAATGAAAACACCATTGAAGAAAAGAATAATCAAACACAGAATCAGAACTAGAAGGTTCCACAAAAAGCAGAGTTGTTTTTATGAAGCATTTAAGTAAAAGTAAAAGACTTAATGGATAGGGCCTATCATGCCTAATAGAGCTCCTTCTTCCACTTTCTTATTGTAAATCTTCAAGAAGAGCTTCAATAGCGAATCATTTCCATGAAAAATGCCAACTAACTCCTCAAAACCTTCTTCACTTCTCTCTTATAACTTCACAGTAGTATTTTCATCACTAACACCGCCATGCAAGGAAAAACTCATGTAAGGGTTTGAACTGTGAGTTTGAAGAGAAAAATCACATGTAGAGATAAAGCTCACAAAACCAAATGAAAAAAAAAAACTGAAACCATTCTCTTTTCCCAACTTTCCTTCTTCCTAGGCGGTTTCTTCGCCATTACCAAAAATATTAAATGTCAAATAGGACTGACATTCCTTCTTCTTCTCCCACCACCACCAAATTGTGTGTGGCTATAACTAAATTTAAAAATGCATGAAAATAACACTTTGGAAGAGGTTCCAATTAGACCTCACATTATTTTTCATGCATTCACCATATTTGGCAACAATAAGGAGATAATACCACATTAAATCCCTCATAAATACATTGAGGTTGGTGCCACTGACCTTCCCCTTTTTACATGTATCCATTCACCTCTTAGGTTAGCCCATGTTTAGGTTATATTTATTACATTAGTTTAGGAACTAACTTAGGTCCTTAGGTTAAAGTCTAAGGTTTAGTATTAGGATTTCCTTTAATTATTAACATCACACATTAATAAAAGAACATAGTAACTTAGGATAGGTTACCATTTAGGATAGGATTACCAATTTAGGAACATAAATTTAATTAGGTCCCTATAGTTATATCAAGAATTGCATCATAAAACTTACCAAGGAAGAATCATAATGCCATCCAAATCACTTACGAAGTAGGGAACAACAGAGATCACTCGTGACTTCAAGACAGTCAAAGTTTAGAGATCCTAAAACTTGTCCATCCTAGTCAAGATGACCACAATTTCATGAAATTGCAAGCATTCCTTGGATCACTAAAATTGAACCAAGGTATAACTATCTCCGGTAGAGAGGTTATGAATATTGAAGCACAAATTCGAGTGCAACAAAACTAGGAATTATTTTAAATTGAATCAGTTTCTTATTTCCACATGTAGTGCATTATTCAACATAAGAAGAGATGAAATAATTCATTCTTAATTCAGCATAAACATGGTAGAATGGTATCTATTCCAGCAGATAACATATTATCTACAACAAACATGATTCTTAATTCACAAGAGTACATCGTCTTCAAACAAGAATCACATATCAATGTTTGTAACTTCCAATATAGAATCCCTCATAGATATCAACCATGTTAGAGGTGTTACATACCTCCCTCCTAAAAATCATCATCGTCTCGATGATTAACTTAGTCAAAATTCTCAAACAAGAAAAATAATCATAATTATAGTTCTTTCATCCATAAGTTCACAAACAGAAAACAAATTTGAGAAATTCAAATTTTCATAATTTATTATAGCATTAAAATAGTTGTTCTAGTACTAAAAATATAGTACCTACCCAAAATTGGTAGAATTATTGATAAGTTAAAAACAAAGTCTTTAATTGTTATCAATCAACAGAATTAATTCTGTTCAAATAAATGAGGAAAAACAATTTTCATGTCCTCAAGGTTTTCCCATGTTGTACTTTCTTCATTAAATTGGTTCCACTAAACCTCGAATTAACTAATTTCATGATTTCGTAAGTGCAACAAACAAGCTTCCAATACTCTTATGGGTTCAACCATGATTATTCCTGGTCTTGGACTTGCAAGGAATCCCAATTTAACACATGTGATAAATCTGAAATGTATTTCTTAAGTAAAGAAATATGGAAAACATCATGCATTTGTGACAAAGTAGGAAATAATGCTAAATGATAAGCTACGAATCGATTACTTCAACAATATCAAAAGGTCCCACATAACGAGGTGATAATTTGGTTTCCTTGCCAAAGGTTATAGAACTCTTTTTCGGCTTAACCCGTAAAAATACCTTTTCACCAAGTTTAAATTTCTTATCAACCCTTTTCAAATCTACATAACTTTTCTGCCTATTTGCATCTTCTTTTAAATGTTTTTCTATCATTTTAACTTGTTGTTCCATTTCAGTAAGGATTTCAGGTCCAATTACCTCTTTGTCTTCAATGTTATCCCAACTAATTGGAGTTCTGCATTTCTTTCCGTATAATGCTTCGAAAGGTGCCATTTTCAAAGAGGCATGATATGTATTATTGTAAGTGAATTCAAATAAAGGAAGGTATTCTTCACATTTATACTTCTAATCCATGTAGTAAATTCGCAACATATCTTCAAAAACCTGATTAACTCTTTCAGTTTGACCATCTGTTTCAGATGGTATGCGGAACTAAAATTTATTTTTGTTCCTAAGGCTACATTAAGCATTTGTCAAAACCGAGATTTCATTCTAGGGTCTCTATCAAATATAATCAACTCCAATACTCCATGCAATCTGAAAATTTCATGTACAAATATTTTTATAACACAGTGTGAATCATCCTTAAGATTACCAAAAATAAATTGTGCTAATTTTGTCAATTTATAAAAAAACTAAAATAGCATCATGTTTATTTCGTGATGTAGGCAACCCATGAACAAAATCCATGCTAATTACCTACCACTTATATTACGGTATGCTATGAGGATATAATAAACCAGCTAGGTGCATATGCTCATCCTTAACACACTGACATTCTAAGTAGTGTGTCACAAAATCAGTTATGTCTTTCTTCATCCCTTTCCAAAAATATCGATGTTTTACATCAGCAAGCATTTTTGTAATACCAGGATGTCCTGACTAAGGTGAATTATGAAATTCCATCATCAAATTTTTCCTTAACAAATTTCCCAAAGGTACATACACTCAATTATTATATCTCAAAATTCTTTCATTATCGAAGTGAAAACCTTTATATCTTATGTCATTTGGATCTATAGCAAGTGTTGTTTTTACCTACTGAAAGTAAAAATCAGATTCCATGATACTCTTTACCTCGTCCTTAAATTGAGTTCTCAAAGTTATAAGTGCAAAAATATGTTTCCTATGAATTAGTGCATCTACCACTCTGTTTTCTTTGCATTTTATGTAAATTATGTCAAAAACATATTGTGAAAAAAATCTAACCATATTCGATGTCTTGCATTTAGATTTAGCTGAGTGAAAATATGCTTCATCCCAAGATGATCGAGTATTTAATTCAAAAGGTCATCCTAAAAGATAATGTATCTGTACTTGAAGTGCATGAACTATGGCAACAAGCTCTAAGTCATGGGGAGCATAATTCAACTCATGTAACTTAAGTTTTTTGCTCTCATATACTATAACATTTTCATTTTGTAATGTAATAGCTCTAAGTCCTTATTCAAAAGCATTTGTAACTACCGTGAAGTTTCTATTTGAATCAAGTACAACCAAAATAGATGCAGATGTTAATTGATCCTTAAGATTTTAAAATGTTGATTCACATTTATTACTCCACACAAATTTCTTATCTTTCTTTTGTAATGAATTTATCAGTGCATCGACTTTTGAAAAGTCCTTAACAAATTTTCTATAGTAATAAGCAATCCCCATGAAGCTTTTGAATTCACATATATTCTTAGGTGTATGCCACTTAGTTATGGAAACAATCTTTGATGGATTAACTATTATTCCATCCTTATGACATGTCCTAAATAGTGCACTTCGTGTCATAGAAAGAACATTTGGAAAACTTACCATATAACCTTCTCTTTCTTAATATTTCAAGTACTATTTTCAAATGCTAATGATGCTCATCAATGCTTTTAGAATAGATAAGAATATCATCCAATAATACAAGTACAAACTTGTCCAAGTATTATTCAAATATAGTATTCATTAAATTCATAAAATTTATAGGTCCATTGGTCAAACTAAAAGGTAATATTGTAAATTTGTAATGTCCATACCTTGTCTTAGAGGTTGTTTTATGAATTTATTTGTATTTGATTCTTAACTCGCTGATACCTAGAATGAAGATCTATCTTAGAATATATTGATGCATCAAGCATCTAATCAAACACATCATCAATTCTAGGAAGTGGATATCTATTTTTATTGTTGCTTTGTTTAACATCCTATAATCAATACAAATTCTAAGTGTTCCATCTTTTTTTTTCAAAAAATTACCGATGTACTCAAGGTGAGACACTCACCTTGTCAAACCCTTAGAAAAGATTTCTTGTAATCGTGCTTTAAGCTCTACTAGTTCAATGGTATTGATTCAATACGGTGCCTTGGAAATACAATCAATTCCTAGTTTGATCTCAATCATGAATTCAAACTCTCATTTGGGCAGAAGAATGGGTAGTTCTTCCAGAAACACATCGCTGAAATCTCTTAACAATGGAAAATTTTCCAAGAAATCACTATCCCCTTTAGTTGTTTTAGAAATTTTTACTGCATACAAGGTGCAACCTTTATTTTTGTCCTTTTTAAGTTGTATAGCTGAAAATTTCCTAACTAAAATTTCTTGTTTTACCCCTTGGATGTCTATTGTTTTTGCATATCATCTAGAAAAATAATGTGTTTTTCAAAATAATCCACTTGTTCTTTATGCTCAGTAATTTAGTTAACACCTATTATGGCATCATAAGACCCCAAAGGAGAAACATAAAGATAAATTTAATGGAAAAACTAGGCAAGTCTAGGACTACTCCAAAAAGACATTTACTAACAGTATGAACAACATTATCTCCATAATGAATAGTCCATGATTTTTTAATTATTCCATCATTTCTTTTTATTTTTGAAGCTAATTTACTAGAAATAAAGCATTCAGTAGCTCTAGTATCAAAAATTATAGTAACAGGCATACCAAATAATTTACCTAGCACTTCTATAGGTGTAACTTGCTTTTCATCTTGTTTATCAGCTCTTTATGCAACATGTATCTTATGTTGTTGATTGTTTTCATCCTTCCTTAGAGGGAACTGATTTACATAATGATCTTTTCCATAGTTGTAGTAGCCCCCTACATGTCCTCTTTTAGGTTCAAATTTATTTCCAGCCTTGAAATTGTTGTTCTGTCCTCCATAGGACTTTTGTCCATTATTATTGTTCTTAACAAAGTTGTTTCAAACATTTGCAACAAGTTTATTTGTTATTATTTTCTTACTATTATCAAAAACAAATTTATTTTTAGTACCAAAATTTTCCATGCCCCCTTTTTGGGTGCAAGAGATGAAGAAGAATTAGGAATTTTCTTTTTGTTCTCTTCCTTATGGGCAGAAATTGCTTTTAATTTCTATTCCTTTCGAATGGATTTTTCAACAAATCCTTCCATGGTGGTTGGGTTGTGAACATCTACCTCACCCCCTATGATAGGGTTTAATCCCATAATAATTTTTGTATCCTAAACTTCTCGTCAGTTTGATACTGAAGCATGTACTTAAGAAGTTTAGTGAACCTCTCCTAGTACTTAGTTACATTTAACTTTTCCTGGGTTAAGTTTTGAAACTCAGTCATCTTCTAATCATAATAACGTTGTGGCATCCAACATTTCCTAAAATAATTCTTAAACCGGTTCCAAGTGATGTTTGTTTCATAAATTTTTAGTTCATCCTTATGGCTATCCCACAAGGAGGATGCCTCATGGGAAAGATGATAAGCTCCCCATACTACTTTAGTTTCCTCCGAGAAGTTCCTTATTGCAAAGTAATTCTCCATTTCATTTAACCAGTTCTCAGCTCCATCCCCTAGTGTAGTCTCATCAAACTTATGTGGACTTATCCTTTTTATATCATTTGTGAGTTCAATTGCTAATCTTGCATTTTTATTTTCAATTTGATTGGGTACATTTAAGTTTGCATTTGCATCATTGATATTTTCAATTCCCAAATTTGCAATACTAGCATTATCCACAAGAGGTTGCTGATTGTTATTACCAACATCTTCTTGCTCCTCCTCATTACCCATAAAAAAATTCAAGTACATGACTAGATGATCTCTGTGTCCAACAGGCAGCAAGAATCTTGTCAAGTTTTTGTGTGGTTTCTTCTTGACCTAGAATTGGGTTATTTGCAGCACCTCCCCTTGTTCTAACCATTTTATGTTAACAATAAAATTATTTTTTTATCAAATTATGGACTCAATAGGTCCAAGAGTTGCAACCTTCAACTCTGATACCAAGATGTAACATTCCCATTTTAAGACTTTAGAAACAAGCGAACAATTTTTTTATCATACATAATTTTATCTATTCTAAATTAACATAATTTAGAACACACATTCCAATTCCAATCCATCTCATAACAGAAAACCATATGTGGTTATAAATAACTCGGTGACACATCATTCTCTCATTTCATGACTCAGTATTAAACCGATATCTCATGTTAACTCAATAATGTGTATACTACATATACTTGGTTTCTTTTACCCTTTTAGGGGAACCCAAGTGTTTTTTCTAAGAGGCCTATCTGAATATTTGTTACTGATACTCATCTGAAATTCTGCATCTTAGACTAGGTGACATAGGACAACGCAACCAATAGTTTACAATACTTTGGCCAAAGATTTTAAACATTTTTATCATTATTACATTCCTATACAACATACTCACAAACGGAATAAGTACCTCACCACACTTGTTCTTATCTAGAGTGATTTTTCCCGACATTTTGTCAATCCAATCGATTCGAGGGTTTCACACTAGACAAGGTTAGTAGCATGCCCTAGTATGGAAGACTACTCATGGTGACTAAGGGTACATATACATAGTTAATTGACTTACATCATTTAGAAGTGTCTAGTTATCCTAAGTGAACATGAGTTTACCTCAACATTAGATCATGTTCCTATCCTCAGAGGGGTAGAACCGTGATCCATTTTTACACTTATTTCAATCCAAGAAAAAAACTATGCAGGGTGTTAGGACATATCAATATATTTTATTAAGTCTCTATGATTGATTTCAGGAAAATATCCTTTTTCCTTAATCAAGGTCTAATGTATAATAATTAAATCAAATTACATATGTTTCATATACACAAGTATTCATACATAGATACATAGATACATAGATATATATATATATATCATAATCCCTTTCCATTGTTTTAAGGATCTATATGAGAGTGTCAACGTATTAGTTTTATCTCTTTATGTGAAATTAAACAAACTAACATTTCAGATCCTCAAACAAAATCCCATAACACTTAAGTATACAAACTAGCCTCCTTCATTTAGTATAATACTTGATAATACATGTCAATTAATGCTAAAGAAGGTACTACAATAAAGTAGTTATCAACAATCATCACACCATTTATTCATCAAAAATGAGTGATACATTCATTGATTACGTATATCTCGTAGATTACAAAGTTTCATAACAACATTACAAAAATAGTTTTATTACAACTTTTTCCCAAAAATTACATTTGAAGTAATGACGCCACATAATCATCATAATAAAGATACACTTTATTTAGTAAGAAAGATCTAACTTTTTATGTCTTTCTCCTTTCATATTTTATGAAATTCATCTCGCAAATTTCTTAGCATGAATCAGCCTTCATTTGAACTGAGCATGATAAACACTATAACATTAAAACATTGTGATTTTATCTAATTGTTTCATAAAAAGAACCCTACTATTTATGAAACAGTTCTAATAACATAACTATAAAAAACAAATACTTTTCCCTTAAAAATTAAAACCAAGAAGGAGAGAAGAGATCAAAGATTCTAATGTGTAAATAAGGTTTAATTAATCAGCATAATAACCCTAAATTTTCATCATAAAAACTCCTTTAAACATGATGGAAATAAAACAACATAATTAAAGAAAGGGAAATTCATATTTCATCTTAACTTTACCTTCTCATTCATGTATCCAAATTAAGTTCCTCCAATCAACCAATTCTAACTTTTCAAGAAGTAATACAAGATATATAAAACTATATTTCAGAATAATTAACTATTTGGACAACAAATAAGAATTACATTCAATCTAAATATCATACTATCTCAAACTCATCCTAATGCCTACAAAGTACATTAATCATGAATAAGTCCATACAATAGGTAAGGAAAGTTCAATCAATGAGAAATAACCCAGGTAACTCACAGTTCAAGCTTCCTCAGTCCTACATTCATATCATACCCAAACTCAAACGTACCAATCATAATATCATGAAATCCCTAAGAAATCATTAACGAAATGTTCATCATTTCACAAGCAAAGAAACACGAACTAACTTTTGGATAATTCACAACTTAATCCTCATTCCTACTTCAAAGTAATGAATAGGGAACTAAAATTTCATAACCATATTAGTGCAATATCATTCCTAGTTTTATCTTAAATTTGAGTTCATCCCAAAAGGAAATATTATAACAATAAATGAAATAAAATTTCAGAACTGAAGAAAAGACTCCAACCATACAAGGAACATCTTCAAGAGACTCTACAGTTAAAGAATCTCACAATCAACATAGTAACTTAAAGATTTGAGATAGAATAACTATTACAGAGAAAGGAATTCAGGTATACAACCTACAGAAACAAGTTTTCCCAAACTCCAGTATTGGAATCAACCCAAAATAGAAATAATAAAGTTATATAACTTCCTTCTAAGCAAAACTAATTCATTTGTTATAACACATTAAGGGGGAAGTCACAAACATTTCCCAATTCATAGGCTAATCAGCCAATCCATGCAAAAATGGACAAGAACAAAAGAGAATAGAATTCCTCGGAGGAATGTAATTCAAATACAAGAACAACTTTGAATGCCCATAAAATATCAATGATCTCCCACCTAAGACACCAATGTAGCTCAGAATGGGTAACTAAATCCAATAATATGAAGAACAGAAAACCATAAAATCCAATGAGTAAAATAGATTGTCCTTATTTTACAAAAATTAAAATCACCATACATAGCTTGACTTATTAACAAAAGAAACGATTCAGTTCTTATAAAATTCAATGTTGAAAGGAAAAGAGATAATTTTAGACTAATTTCTAAACTTGTTTCCTTAGGAACCAAAATCATAAAAAGAAGATAGATCCCTCAAGAAACCTCCCAATATTAAGAGTTCACAACTATCAACCAATCATGAAAAATTTCCTAGATCAAAAGATCTCAAGAGAAACCCAAAACCTAGAGTTAGTTTATGAAACATACAATAGAACCAAAGCTCGGGATGAAGTTGTTCAAGCTCAATATAAGTTTTCTTACACTCAACTCAAATGGTAATAACAGAGAGTCTCAAGAGAGAACACAGAGATAACATTCAGTTCCCATTTGGGAAAGAACCAAATCATAAGTAACCATAGATCAAAATGATGGTATACCCATGATAAATACAGTCTCAAACAAGTTGAAACATAATAAAAGTTTCCACCGCCATTATCGAATAACTAGAAAACAATGAACACAATAGTCTTCCAAAATAATGGCATAATGCCAACATGAAAAATACATCAAGGAACATTTGAACAACAGAAATGAGGACATTAAAGCTCAAATCTAAGAATTTCAATAAATACATGCTACAGCTTTAAGCTTATACAACTTCTCAATATAAGTTTTCCATTATTAAAATAAAAACATAATTCAATTCCAGCATTAATAAGGTTGAGTATAAACAAGATAACACATAAGTATTTGAATAACACTCCAAGATTTATTTTATCCACCCATCACATAAAAATCATAATGCATCCAAGAAATTAAATGAAAACACCATTGAAGAAAATAATAATCAAACACAGAATCAAAACCAGAAGGTTCCACAAAGAGTAGAGTTGTTTTTATGAAGCATTTAAGTAAAAGAAAAAGACTTAATGGATAGGGCCTATCATGCCTGATAGATCTCCTTTTTCTACTTTCTTGCTGAAAATATTCAATAAGAGCTTACATAGCTAATCCCTTCCATGAAAAACTCCAACCAACTCCTCAAAACCTTATTCATTTCTCTCTTATAACTTCACAGTAGTATTTTCATCACTAACACCGCCATGTAAGGAAAAACACATGCAAGGGTTCAAACTGTGAGTTTGAAGAGAAAAACCACATGTAGAGATAAATCTCACAAAAACCAAATGACAAAAACAAAACTGAAACCATTCTCTTTTCCTAACTTTCCTTCTTCATAGGCAGTTTCTTCACCATTACCAAAAATGTTAAATGTTGAACAGAACTAACAGTCCTTCTTCTCCCGCCACCGCCAAATTGTGTGTGGCTATAACTAAATTTAAAAATGCATGTAACTAACACTTTGGAAGAGGTGCCAATTAGACCTCACATTATTTTTCATGCATTTTCCATATTTGAAAACTATAGGAAGATAATACCGTATTAAATCCCTCATAAATACATTGAGGTTGGTGTCACCGACCTTTCCCTTTTGCATGTCATCCATTCACCTCTTAGGTTAGCCCATGTTTAGGTTAGATTTATAACATTAGTTTAGGAACTAACTTAGGTCCTTAGGTTAAAGTCTAAGGTTTAGTCTTAGGATTTCCTTTAATTATTAACATCACACATTAATAAAAGAACATAGTAACTTAGGATAGGATTACCAATTTAGGAACATAAATTTAATTAGGTTCCTATAGCTATAGCAAGAATTGCATCATACAACTTACCAAGGAAGAATCGAATGCCATCCAACGATCACTTACGAAGAAGGGACAAATAGAGATCAGTCATGACTTCAATACAATCGAGTTTAGAGATCCTAAAACCTATTCAGCCCACCAAGATGACCACAATGTCATAAATTTGCAAGCATGCCTTAGATCACTTAAATTGATCCAAGGTATAGCTATCATGCATATAGGTTATGAAGGTGAAGCACAAATTCGAGTGCAACAAAACTAGGAGTTAGTTTAAATCGAATCAGCTTTCTTATTTCCACATGTAGTGCATTATTCAACATAAGAAGAGATTAATTAATTTATTCTTAATTCAACATAAACATGGCAGAATGGATCTATTCTAGTAGATAAAATATTATCTACAAAGAAACATAATTCTTAATTCACAAGACTACACCATCTTCATACAAGAATCATATATCAACATTTGCAACTTCTAATATAGAAGCCCTCATAGATATCAACCATGTTAGAGGTGTTAAAAGGTCTTTGAGATACTCCATCTCATCCCCATAATCCATCCTGGCCTAGCCCACCAATGCTAGACAAAGTGTCCGAAAATGCTCTTAATGAGGGTTTCATCTCGGTTATAAGCCTCCTTCATTCACGCTTGTTTGCCCCTTAGTCCTTGGCATAATTTGTCTATCTCCTTTTCCTTGTCCTTCTTTCTCATAACTAGGGTTCTTACAAAGTGGTCCTTACATATAAGTTGCATCGAATCACCTCCGAGGAAATATTTTAAAGTGTGTTGTATGTATGCTCATCTATTAGGTGGCTAGGATCCACCACTTTATATGTCTCTCCTCCCTTCTTCTTCAAATGAATGGTCTCGATCACGTGATCATTGACCTCAAATTCAGGCTCTTCAGAGTGGCAATGCATGTTCTAGCTTAGCATTTTTCTGGTCCTAGGCATGCCCCCTTCTTGATCCATCAGATCCCAACCATGTAGTTTTTCTAGTGGGAGGGTGGCCTGAACCTTACGTGAAATTCCTTCATGGGGTTACCCATGAAGTCCATATGTTGGGACATGGATGTCTAATTCTTCCTTGTTTCCTTACACTTTGTCTCTCTCCTTTGATCCCAAGGTGAGTCATCTATCCTCCTTTATAGTAAAGGAGTCCCCTTTATCTCTTTCCCCGTGTCTTTGGCAGCTTTGTGTTGGTGAGGACTCACACGCTAGAATATTCTCGTGTCCTTTAGAATACTTCTCTTTTTACACACCTTTCCCACATCCATCACTTTAGCTTCATCTCTCTCTTATTCTTCAAGCTCTTCTTCCAACTCCTCCTTGAAGGTGGTGGGGTCCTCCTCCTCTCCTTCGATCCTATCATGGACCTCGATGCATCATGTTTCTTCTTCTTCTTCACTTTTGGATCTTCCTCCTCCTTCTTCTCCCGTGCTTTGCTAGTGAAGCCTCGGTGCCACCTTGTTGTGAAGTGTTGGTACTATTTCTAACATTGTGTTACATGTAATACTTCCTCTTCCGAGAAGTGTCTAACTTTCCTTTACTTTTTCTTCTTCTACTTCCTCTTCTTCGACTTGTATTACTTTCATGGGCAGATTGGAACCTCCCATGAATTTGGAAAGGGGGATTCTCAGAACCTCTACTTTAATCCCCACTTGTGTTTTGGGGGCACAACCGTACAAAAATTTATGGACATAATCCTTGATGGTGACATTGACTTGTGGGTACAAGTCCAAAAATATGGCTTCAAAAACTTGATATAGGCTGGTCAAGTTCCATACTTGTATGTCATGCGTAAGGTATGGACATTAGCATCCACATTTTCTACATCAAAAACTAACTTCTACACATCTTTTATTTAGTTGATGGCACACTTCATATATTTAGTAGTAAATGCAAAGGGGAGCTTGCACCATGACCCCATCTCTCCCTTGTCCATCATAAAATTTTCCAAGAAAAATTTTTGTGTAACTACAAACTTAACTTGATCCCCAAAACTCATGGTAGTTCATGGGGATGCGCCACTCGTTCTCAAATGCCTCATACAACCATTCATACCACATGTTCATCCAAGTCTTATAGGAACTTGAGATGGTACCATCACAAGTGAACTTAGAAATTATACTTAGGGGACAAGTGCGCTAATGGGTAAACCCATATATTCCCATCTGGCCCATCTAGGACACCAATCTCCCATAATATGATTAATAGAAGTATGAAGCCCCATGTGATTTTTGCTCCTTCCTCATTCTGCACTTGTGCTTCTTCAACAATTTTGTTTGTTATCCCATTATTTTGGGTACAACATGGTTAGCTACAATTGTTGCTTTGATAGATTGCAAAGTCGTGTGATATGACAATATCGAATGGTAATAACTCTAAACAAATTTGATTATATCCTACCACACAACCTTTAACTGATAATCATGAACAATTATGGGTTGATTCTCTTGAAACTAATAAGCAA
Organism: Taxus wallichiana var. yunnanensis; assembly: GCA_018340775.1. Taxonomy (NCBI): domain Eukaryota; kingdom Viridiplantae; phylum Streptophyta; class Pinopsida; order Cupressales; family Taxaceae; genus Taxus; species Taxus wallichiana. The sequence continues at coordinate 493,396,215 of CM031234.1, forward strand.
AATTTTTCTTCTTTGGCTATGATCACATTGTAGGATCATGTAAGATAAGTAGAAGAGATGATTAATCCACCATTGGATGAGAACCTGTTGTCTTTGGTGTAATCAAAAATAGTTCGGAACCCGTGAAATTAGTTTTGGAACCCACACACTTCATTTTGGAACCCGTGAACTTAGTTTCGAACCACCACATTTAGTTCCAAAACCACGACAACAACAGTTCTCTTTGATTGAAAATGATTTCACTCCAGAGGAATGAGATTTCTCATGGGGAGAGGATGAATCAGTAGCTTCAGTTTCAAGTACATCAAGAAGTGGTGAAGAATTTCTGGAAAGTAGCAGTGATGAGGAATTTGGCCTATAAAGAGATAAGTATCATAATTCTCATTATTGTCCTTTTTCCAGTATTTTGTCTCAAGGAACTTTTGGAGATGTTGCTACATACCATATGTTGTTACCACATGCATGTCCATTAAATACTTTAATGAAACCCTTTCCAAAAATTAGTTCATCACATATTGGAACCAAACATGTTGAAATTCAACCAGGTAAAACTTTAAACATTAACAGCTAGTTGAAGGAGGATGAAGAAGCTAAATTGTTTGATGTTCTAAAAAATCATACTAAATATTTTGCTTGGGATTACAAAGATATGAAGGGGATTCATCCAAGTATCTACACTCATCACATCTATACTTGAAAACACTAAACTAGTTAGGCAGCCTCAAAGAAGGATTAACCCAACTTTAAGGGATATAGTCAAATAAGAAATTGAAAAATTATTACAAGTAGGTTTCATCTACCCTATCTCAGATAGCCAATGGACATCTCCTCTTGTAATTTTTCCCAAAAATAATGGAAAATGGAGAATATGTGTTGACTATAGGGAACTAAACAAAGCCACAATGAGAGATTATTTTCCCTTACCATTCATAGATCAAGTCCTAGATAACCTTTCAGGTAAACAGAATTTTCTTTCTTGGATGGCTTTAGTGGGTACAATCAGATTAGATTTGTTGCTTTGAGGATTAGGAAAAAACTACATTTACATGTCCATGGGGAACCTTTTCCTATAGATTGTTACCATTTGGTTTATGCAATGCTCCTGTAACTTTCTAGAGAGTTGTACTTGCAATCTTTGTTGATCTAATAAATGATTGTGTTGAAGTATATATGGATGACTTCACTGTACATGGAGATACATTTGAAGATGCTTTGAGAAATCTAGACAGAGTGTTAACAAGATGTGAACAACACAACCTATCTCTTAGTGATGAAAAATGTTTGATGATGGTGGATGAGGGAATTGTATTAGGACACCATATTTCACAAAAAGGAATTCAAGTGGATCAAAACAAAATTAGGATCATTTCAGATTTACCTATCCCTCAAACACTTTCAAATCATTTCTAGGACATGCTGGGTACTATAAACGCTTTATAAAAGATTTCAATAAAATTGCTACCCCCATGTTTAATTTTCTAACCAAGGACTGTGAATTTCTTTGGGATGAAAAGTGCCAACATGCTTTTGAAGAAATTAAAAACAAATTAATCAGTGCCCCAATATTGAGAGGTCCTAATTGGGAAAATCCATTTCATATCCAAATAGATGCCTCAAATTATTCCATTGGTGCAGTATTGGGACAAAAATATGAATAAGGAAATATGTATGCCATTTACTATCTTAGCAATAATATTACTCCCACTGAAAAGAATTACACCACCACTGAAAAGGAATTTCTTGTTGTAATTTATGCAATCAATAAATTCAGACATTATATTACAGGGTACAAGATATTTGTATACACAGATCATTCAGTAATTAAGTATTTAATGAACAAACCAGTGGTTGGAGGAAGAGTCATTAGATGGTTATTACTTTTGCAAGAATTTGATATTACCATTGTGGACAATCCAGGTAAATCTAATGTGGTAGCTGATTTTTGTCAAGACTAACCACCACAGGGGAACAAGATCTAGTCAAGGATAACTTTCCAGATGAACAACTATTTGCAATCTCAACAAGTACACCATGGTTTGCTGATATGGAAAATTATCTTACAACAGGGAAGTTTTCTCCTTCTTTCACTAAGAAACAAATAAAGAAGTTAATTAAAACCAGTGCACAATTCAAATCGTTAAATGGAATTCTATTTAAGTGTGGTCCTGATTTTGTCTTCCACAGGTTTGTAAGAGAGGATGAAATATTTGACATCCTCTGAGCATGTCATGATGAACCAAGTGGAGGACACTATTTAGTAAAATTAATAGCTTATAAGATTCTTGCACTTTGGTTATTTTTAGCCATCTCTATACAAGGATGTGAAAAGATATATCAAGAGGTGTGATCCTTATCAAAGGATGGGATAGCCAACTTTCACCAATGAAATGCCTTTTCAGCCTCAAGTTGTGGTTGAACCATTTGAGAGATGGGGATTGGATTTTGTTGGTCCCTTTAATTCTCCTTCATAAGGGAAGGAATATATTATTATATGTACTAATTATGTGACAAAATGGGTAGAAGTGCAAGCATTGAAAAATGCCACTGAGGAAGCAGTTGTTGATTTCCTTTGGAACAAAATTATGATCAAGTTTAGAGCACCAAGGAGCATACTTTCATATCAGGGACCACAATTCATGTCTAATATGATCCAAGCTTTCACAAGGTATTACCAAATAAATCATAGGAAGTCATCTCCTTACCATCCACAATCAAATGGACAAGTTGAAGTAACAAATAGAGAATTGGAGAACATCCTTACCAAAATGGTTGAAGCTGGGAGAAAAGATTGGGTAAAGAGACTACCTGAAGCTATCTGGGATTATAATACAACTTGGAAAACTATAACAGGGTTTTCACCATATGAATTAGTCTATGGGAAAAATCCCTTGTTGCCTATAGAATTTGAACTTCAGACATTGAGGACAGTAGTGAAGGTGGGAATTGAGTTGAATGTAGCTCAAAAAGAAATAATCCTTCAACTCAATGAGTTGGATGAATTAAGGTTGGAAGCACTTCAACAGACAGAGATGATTCAAGAGAAAAGGAAGCAATGGCATGACATACATATCAAGAAAAGGAAATTCAAAGTAGGAGACTGGGCATTACTATTTGACTCTAAGTACCAACAATTCAAGGGAAAATTGAGAACCAGATGGTTGGGACCCTATCAGATTGATCAAATTTTTGACAATGGTTCTATTCAGTTGCTTCTCATTAATAGCAGAGCGTAACACTCTTGGTTAATGGACATAGGCTAAAACTCTATAGGAGGCCTCCCACTAAAAATAATTTTTTGAGGAAGATTGAAGTAGACAAAGAATTTGATCATATGGAAGAACTCAGTTCTTCCAAAATGATCAAATAATCAAATGATAGATCCAGAATAAAGGGAAGAAGATGAAAACCAGAAAATGGCATCTTCTTCCCCAAAAATTATTAAAAAAAAAAATCTCTCAAGGTCAATTGAAAACCAACAAATGGCGGTTGACCTCTTTTTGGCTAGTTCAAATAAAGGAATTCTTTTGAATTCCAGCTTGTCTTATCTAATCATGTTTTGTTCCACTTGTAGGAATGATGAGTCATCATAGAAAAAGGCTTACATCATCAAGGATGGTAATTATGTATTTTAACTTATTTAGGGTTGATTAAATGTTTGCATGTGTGATGTGACTTAATTTAAAAGTAGGTATGATGAGTCATCTATTTATACATTATGATTACAAGTGTGTAATCATGATATTGATTTGGATGGAATAAGTGGCGGCATGGTTATCATTAGTAATCATTATTACAAACATCAAGTGAAATAAAGATTGCAGAATTGAGGAAGGAGCAATGAATTGAGTTTGTATTCTGTAGCAAAGAACAGAGAATTCAGAAGTTCCATAGCTAAGAACTAAGGTTCTGCAGCTAAAAATAGAGGTTGTGCAGCTTAATTATTAGTTCCGCAGCTAAGAAGAAGGCCTACAACCAATTCGCACAAAATCAAGAGAGACAGAACTCAAGCCGATATGGGGATTAAGAAGAAATCAGAACCAGAGGATGATTCCCAGCTTGCTCACAGACGAAGAAGTAGCATCCATCTTTGAGCATATAGGATGGCTTGAATTCCTGAAGAAATTTTCAAGGCATAATGACGAATTGGTAAGAGAATTTTTCATAAATCTAGAACAAACTAGAACAAAAGTAAGAAATGTCTTTATTCCTTTTTCTAAATACTATAAGTAATGTGTTTGGAGTGCCCATTGTTCATGTCCCACAACCTGCCAAGGGGACTTTGAAAGAACTGGTTGAAGTCTTGCTGCAAGAAGAAGAAGCTGAACCCCAGTATATCTATAATACAAAGAAAATCATAAAGGGGTCAGAAGGGCTAGTTTGCCTAAACCCTTTGACAGGGCAGCATTTTGGATAGTAAAATATTTAACCCGTGATGGTCGGGCTTTGGTTCTCAATAAAAAAAGAAGTCTTAAAAATGCTCATATATATGAAGTATGGAGCCACCAAGCTTGAATACATAATAAACCTCCCAGGGTTTCTTTTTTATTCCATTCAGACCATGGCTTAGAGGTATTCCTGGGGTGTTAGGACAATTAGGCATCATGGTCTAATTCATTTGATATGCCAGCACCATTTCCTGTCAAAAACAAACTCAAGAATAAATTTGGGACAAGTTTCTTGAAATCGATGCCCCAGTGGAGGACAGAGGGGAATGGAAAGAGAAAAATACCAACCCCATTCTCTCCTTCATCTAATATGTAAATCGATGCCCCTGTAGGAGGACAGAGGGGAATGGAAAGAGAAAACATACCAAGAAAAAGAAGGTTGGTGAGGAAGATAAAAATAGTAGAGCCTTCATGTACTGTGAAGGAAATTCCTTCTTCCACAGCAGCTTCAGAAGAGCCAATATTTGTCTCTAATAGTGATAGCTCACCCACACAAGAACAAGAAAGAACAATAAGAAGAAGTTCTAGAGGGAAATTCACTACTGGGCATGTTGAACTTCCCCAGATAAGAAAAATTCATAAGAGGTCAAGGGGAACTCCAGAAGGAAGGAGTGAGCAGGAAAGGATGGAAGAGGAAGCTACTGACATTTTGGGTAGCATGGCCATGACTCCACCTGAGCCAAGTCATGCTGAAATGGACAGAGGAGAAGAGAGATTTGAAGATCAAGATTTTTAGGAGTTGGCTGAACCATCAGTAGTGCCACATGAAGAAGAAGAGTTGGCATCCAGGATAAGAAAAGGAAAATTTCCTTTAATAGAGGAAGAATTCCAAACTCCTCAAATAATTTTAGAGGAAGAGGAAAGACAACAAGTTAAACAGATCTGTTCTTGTCTAGAGCAGAGCTCATTATCAGAGAAAAAGATGAGGAATTAGACTTCCTCAAACTTAAATTGGAACAAAGGGAAATGCTCATTAATGAGCTAACAACTCAGCTTGCAGCTAGAACTAAGGAATTATCAGCAACCAAGAAATAGCTGATAGAAAAAGAGGAAGAGTTCCAGACTTCCAAAAATAGAGTGTTGTGTCCATAGCCTCTGCACAGACTGAGTTGACCTATTTTCCACTGAAACAACAATGGGATGATATTTGTAGAGAGCTCAGAGAAGCCAAAACATCAAATGAGGAATTAAAGACCAAGATGGAGGAAGAGATGAAGGCAAGAAAGGAATGGGAAGAAAAATTTTATGAGGAAGGAAATAAATATAAATGTCTTGCCAAAATTCATATGGTCTGTATTATGAGTGAGAAATTGCTTGCCTGCAGGAGACCTTCTCCTGCATATAGTGTGTTTTTGGAAGAGTAGTTCATTCACTGGCAGCTGTCAAGAATTGCATGTGGGCTTCCACATGAACTACAAGATGAATCTGAATTCATGGCAGCTTACTCTCTATCCAACCTTGAACAGAAAAATATCCTGTGTGAATTTTATCTTTACAATTATATGCTAGAGAAAAACACAAGATTTATGATTAACTTATATGTAGGGGAGATCCAACTCAATGCATTTGTCTCTCTTTTGCAAAACCAAATTACATGGAAGGAAAGAGAATCTAAATTTTTATTGAAATCCAACTCAACAGCCTCTAGCATGAGAGCTCATTATGGTAAACCTTCTACCTTCCTCACACATTTTAGAACTCATGCCTTTGATAGGAGATTCAAGACACATTACTCGCCATTCTGCAAAAGAGTATTGATGCCTTCACCTCCTATGAGGAGGAAAAATTTGAAGATATTTATGAAGGATGCTCAAAAAGGTGGGAACTCCTTACTGTTTCTTTGAAAAGAAGGGAAGTAATTTCCCCTACAAATTTGATATGGAGTTTAGAGAGGGCCAAATCATTATGCACAATAATTCCCCAAGTCAATGAAACCTATGGCCAAATATGGATGGGAATGTGAACAAGGCCACCTCTACTTCTCACCCCCATGTCTCCTTGCGTAACAAAGAACCTCAAGACCCTACTGAATTTGAAAAGTGGGAGAGGAAAATAGAAAAAGGAGCTGGGTACAGTACATCTGAGCTTAAGCATTGGAAAATTCAATTTTATCCATTTGATCTGAGCAATCAAATGGAATGCAGAACATATGATCCCACTTTTAAAGAATGAGTTTGTAAAGGGACTTACAAACAAGTAACTTTGGGGGAAATGATGAGGCCATAATATTTTTGATTAATGTATAATATATGATCTCATTTTACTCTCCTTTTGATTAAGTTTGATTACATTGTGTGACTCGAGTTGATCTGATATGAGTTAGGATGTAACTGTCTATCTTTTGATTGATTGTGATCCTAATGTTAAAAGCTCTGAAATTCCTAACATAGTGTGTGTTTAAATTTAGTTTTGTAATAAAGCAGGTCTAACCAGTCGAGGAAATGAAGTAAGTGGCATTCAATATGTTTTTGATAGCATCTGTTCCACGCCTTAGTTCAAAACTTCCAAGCTAGTTCAAAAACTCCATCACACAGTCATCATTAGTTCTAGAACTTTCAGACTTAGTTCCAAAACTGCAGTATTTAGTTCCTGAACTCCAAGGGACAGCTCTAGAACTATCACAAGTTTTGGTTCTTAACAATTTCCTATGGTTCCAAAACTTCTCCAAAGTTCCGAACCGATGGGAGTTATCTATTTTAAACCACATCTAAAGATTTTGCATCTACAATCATGAAGGACGAGAAGATTTCTGAATGCAAATCTAGGGAGAGTTATCCTATAGCTATCTGATCAACCACCATCTGACTCAGCATCTATTCTAGGCATGATTCGATTTCATCAGAATCATTGAGACAACTGTGATTGTAAAATTTATATAAAAGCATACCTATAATAGGAGATAGATATAGAAACGTAGAAAAGAAATAGACTAAGTACTCAAATCCAAAGTCGTTTTTAATACTAAATGTTTTTATCAATAAAATAGCCATTCTGATTTGAGAGAATTCTGAGTTGTTAAAATCCTGATTCAAGGAGGAGCAAGGGCCCACTCCCCCAAGGACCAGGATATTCATTTATTTGGTATTTATATTTCTTCAAAAAATAGCTTAGATCTGTTAATTTTGTATTGCTTTAGTTCTTTCAGTTAAACTCTATTGTATACTTGTTCTCGGTGTTTAAATAAATATTTATATTTCTTGTAATTGTTTTCAAGCATTTTAATTTGAGTGTGTTTATTTCCAAAAGCAAGTGTGTTTATTTTCCAACAAAGCAAGTGTGTTTCCATTTTGCATGGTGTGTTTCCTTTCAGCAAGCTTTCATTGTGTTTTACTTTCAGCAATTTTTCATAGTTTGATTTAAATAAGGTTTTACCAAGAATTCCTTAAGACATTAAAAATATCCCCTAGAAAATATAAAAATAGCTACAACCAACTACTATATCACTTAAAGTACTCTTGTTGCATATAGCTTTAGACACACCCCCGGTTTGATATGAGATTAACAAGAAGTTGATTAAATGAAGGGAATGATGACATCCATCATATCCCTTAAAAAAATTGGTAGTACCCCATATACCCAAGGAATCTATGCACCACGATCCGGGTGGTAGGTTCCCCCAATCCCACAATAATAGAAACTTTGGCAAGATCCAATAGCAAAGCTTCCTTACACATGATATGCCCCAATAGGGTTCCAAAAGGAGTTGTGAAAAAAACTTCTTAATGTTGAGACATGAAAAATTTTAGTGGTGAATTTTCGTAAACTCACAAATATCAAGGATTTTGGAAATTGGAAATGGCTAATTTTCCGTAGTTGGCTCCCACATAATTTGCCTAAAATTTCCACTAATAAGTCATTTATATGGGTGAATTCACCTACTATTTATATATTAAATTAACTTATTCATGTATTTCACCAACGTTTATTATCATTGTACCTCATCTAAGAAAATTGCGCCCTGCCAAATCACCTTTGCCACAAAATATTTTTTAGAAATTTGCCATCAATTCGAAAGTCAATTTTGGATATTCACCACCCATTCTAAACTAATTTTTTGGAGGGTCTTAAAATGAACCCCGTGTGTTGAGATATATACTCAACTTCTAGCATCTATCAAACATCAACCGAATATTTTTGCAATGGTCTTTTACTAGTCCATAAACCGCATACAATCATCAAGGTACACTTGAAGAAATGTATGGATGAAGTCCTGAAATTCCTGAACCACAATCCGTGAAAACACACCATGCGTGTTCTTTAGTCCAAAATACATGACAAAGTTGTAGGAGAAACTTCCCCATTCAATGGATAAAGTACTCTTTTCTTGGTCCACCTTTGCAATTCTTATCTAATGATATCCCGAGAATCCATCTTTGAAATAATAGATCTTGCACCCAACTACTCCTTCTAGGATCTCCTTAGTGAAGGGGGTTAGAAAATGGTCAATGAAACATACTGCATTCAAATCCCTATAATCAATGAAAATCCTTATCCTCCCATCCTTCTTAATGTTGATGACCATTGGAATTATCCATTCTAATTCCCTAAAAGCCTCAATCATTCCCGATGTAATCATCTTGTCAATCTCCTCCTTGCCCCTAATGCGTAGATTCAAATTCATTCAGTAAGGTCTCTTCCAAATTGGGCACCCGCCCTCCAATTTTATCCACATATCTCATAAAGAGTGGTGAAATCCCTTCACTCATGGTACCCACATAGAAAAAAATCATAAAATTCTAGCAACAAATCAATAATCTTTGAAACCTCCCTTTGTGACTAGTAATCCCCAATAGTAGCATCCTTAGGTTCCACATCCAAGCCAATGTTAACCTTATTTTTTTCGAGGCATTCATGTTAGGCGTGTGCTTTCTCATCAAGCACTATCCATTACCTCGTGGATACCCACTATATGAGTAACATCAAATTTATCCACTTCTTCACCATCGATCACATAGAACAAATTCCCTTTCTCTTTTTCCATGCAAGCATGCTCGAATTGTATTTACTTTGGCTCTTCCTCATCAAAGTGCACTTCCAAGTCAGGTTCTCCCAAAAACTCCAGTATTTTATCCTCCACCATGACACTATCCCCCATAGTTAGGTGCTTAACAACCTGCAACGCCTCATGCACCGATGGCTTTATACTTTGATACTCAAAGGTTTGATACTAAACTCCCTCCAGTTTCCTTTTTGATGGCGTAGTTTCGAATGAATGTACCATGTGTGCGTGTAGCCTTGCAATGTGGAACAAAAATTGTGCACCCATAGGGAAGGGGGTAAAGATTATGCATCTTCCATCCAAGTCTTCTCACATTCCCAAACATGATCTGAAGTAGATCCCCTTCCATCATAGCCACAAAGTTTAGTAGGTACATTTGTCTAGAGAAACCTAATAGAGAGCGCAATCCTTACTTCATGCCACTCTAGAAGATTGTCCTGATGTGTTTCCCACCAACATGTTGTTATCCCACATAATGTATACATTAACATATTTCTCCTCTCAATCTGACAGGTCCACTAAACTTCCATTTCCCCTAGAAAAACATCAAGGTTTCCTTCCCCAATATAACTTGGAAACTATTTTCCTCTCAAGCGCTTTAGTGGGTGCACCTTTATTACTTTTGTAATGATCCTCTTAATTTCCTATTAATTAACTCATATGTTCCATGCACCCAATTGTCACATGCCACACTAGTGGTATCACTTACAGATTGAGTGTCTTCCCACTAAATAACTCCTTCTATTGGATGTACAACCTCAGGGTCTCTGATAGTGTGCACATAGATTCTATCTAGGTCTCCTTCTCCCAAGGGTTCAGTATAGGGATCTAATATTCCATTTGTCAAAGGGATGATCACACATTCCTCATTGTTCTCAAAAATTATATATCCCTTATTGAAACGTAATTCAACATTGTTCTTATAGCACTAGGGGCACCCAAGTAATGTTTGGAATTTTCCCACCTTAGCAAGCACCAAGACTTCAAAGTCTCTAGTGAATTCGACACTTGGAGAGTGATAACAACATCCTTTAAAAAACCAAAGGGCACCTTCTTTGTCTTGTTAGCTATATATAGCACATTTGAATATGGTTGTAATGGTGGCCTTCCCATTTGATTATATGCATGCAAGGTGAGAAATTTATCTTTTGTGCCTGTGTCAATTAGAATATTTCTCGGGGTCATCCATGAACCATGGAATTTCAGAAATCTCCTTATCATAGTCAATGTTGTGTGGGGGAAGGTAAGTGTGCAAGACTTTTCTCTTGCGCTCTCCTCCCACTTACGGTACTTTCTCCCATAGCCATTCTCCTAATAGAGGGATGATATTTTCTTTCCTTAGCATCTTTCATACCTTCCCGACATCATCCAGATCCTTCATTGAGCCTCATCACTCTTATTTTTCTCTAACTATTGTGAGTTCTCATTTAAGCACAAGATCTCTCCTTATAGGCTTCGAATCACATCCATGTTCTCCCGATAAGCTTCCTTCGATGAGAAGGTTCGATACTTACTATGCATTGCATCTTCTCTTGTGACCAGTGGGCTCTACTTTGGTTCTTCCTCGCACGCGCAACCTCAACTCACATTGTCACCAATATAGGTTCTAACTCTGACTCACGCACCACCCTTGGCATCCATTATGAGTCAACTTTCTTGATGCTTACCATCCCAACGCCTTTGTCCTTTCATTGTTACCTTGGCTCATGTATTCAAAAAAATTGGGAACTCTTCATACTTGTGCCTTTTCCCACATCAATAACACTATAGCAAGTCATGAGATTCACTCTTATAATGCTCCATAAACTCACAATTGTAATAGGTTCCACATGGGTACTCACTTTTTCTACCTCTACAATTTTCATGGGCTATAAATCCTCTATGATTTCCTCTTCCTTGACTCCCTCCATCTCGCACGCCCTTCATAATAACAGATCTCATCCTTGGAATGACTTACAATACTAGTTTGGCATACACCAAAGATCAATGACATCATGTATTCAAATAATCAATCTACAATCATTGGTGTCATGAGTAGTAGTAGTGCAAATTTTGTAATAATAAGACACATTCTTACATATTTCACGCTATAGTAGGAGACACCTAATTACATCATGATCTCCGTGGAAAATATCATAGTCTCCCATCATGGTACGTATAAATTTCCAAGGAAAATTTTCCTTCATATACCCTTCTACCTCATAATCCATGGACCACGGGCTACTATGAGCCTCATGTGCCGAGTTCACGATAACTTCTACTCCTTTCCCATGGTAGCAATCTGAGCTTCCAAAAAAGGACTAGCGTTGGTATCCACACTTCCCACAACCTCATTACATAGGGAATCCTCAAAGGCCTCGCACGGCTCTATAAAATTTTTATGGGAAAGAAATCTTTTAAAAGGCATTATTAATCCTCCAGAAAACCATTAAGCATGCTGAGAAGGATGAATATCATAAAAAAGTTATAACAAGAGAATTTTAAATCATGCATCATACTCCTACAAACTCTCTGCTATACCCTATTGTATCTCCTTCAATACTCTAATGCTCTTTTTCTCAAACTCAAGAATGTGAAATTCCACCAGGAAAGCATCACACAACACAGTATAATCCATCACCATCTAATGTGGGTCATGATTTTGGTACTAGCTATGTGTGCGCCTCTACAATGTCATTATAAATTGACTTGATTTCTGCTTCAAGGTAGTGATCCCCTTCATGTGCCATAGAAATTCACACTTGTGTACATGCTTTGCAACATCCTCAACACCCTTGTAATCTAGAAAATGGAGTGACATCTCATAGAATATGTGTTGTTGGGGTTATGGTCCTTATCCACCAAGTCCAAGACCTTAATTTCCTCCTATGCTTCCACTACCGATCAACTTGATCCACTTGCTCCTAAACTTCTCGATCCACCAAATCCTCCTCCTATAGTAGGTACAAGGCCTGAAGTTGTGCTACTTTGTGTACCCACCATCAAGCTAAAATGAGCTCCCATGGTTTGTGAAGTGAAATTACTCCTAGACATGATACACATTCTATGCACCTAAACCTTTCTAAAATAATGCGCTGACATGGATACCACCAAATACAGAAACATTTTTTCAGTCATAGAACTCAAGGAAAAATGGTAACCACTTGATGCTTCTTGTTTATCAATATTAACTGAACTAGTAATAGCTTTTTTCAGACTTCAAAACTAAAGGCAAGGGTCTATTTGTCGTGTGGTTCCAAATACATGCCTATGACTCTTGTTCTTCCTCCATCTGAAGAGCTTTCAATGAAGCCGGGGTCTCTCGTCCCATGTTTTCGAGATGGGGTAACACACACTACTCAGGTTCCACATTCTCCGCATGAACCTCAAATCCTTCCCACAACGTCTACCTCCATAGATCCATCACTCATGTAATCTCACATTGTCTTACCAACTCCCTCTCCTGAGCTTCATTATACTTGAGCCATCTTTCCTCTCTCTCCATTTCCACTATAAGATCCGCCATCTCCTTCCATCTCTATTTTTGTTCCTTGTTCCTAGTGGGAGTTTAGCTAGCCATAGGAAATGCTTCTAAACTCAGGGTCATGATCAAGATATTGATGGCTAAAGGTAAGGCATGCAAGAAATATCCCCTAGGTTCTCGCAAGAACTCAAACTTAGCAACCTCTGGGAAAGAATAAGTGGAAATTGCGTACTCCAACATGTAACTTGTCAACACACCTCTCCAATACTAGTCAAGAACACGATTCCAACCCAAATCAAGTATCATGAAGCCTCTCGGTAGTATTCCCGAGTCCATACACGAGGTCTATAGTACCAACTTGACCTAGATGCATATGTTGATAGCCATTCATACAACTCTATAGGGAAACAACAGAAAAATGTCTCATACAACTCATGATATAGGTGATCCTCTACCTATTTACATGCATCAAACTCAGATCTAATATTAAATCTTTGAGTGTTGAGTGGACAAGAGTATGATACTAAGGAGAAGGTGCATAGAAGATTCACACGTAGGAGTAAAGCATAGTCAAAGGTGTGGAAGGATAGGAAAGGACACATGCACAAAAGACAAGGGAAGATTCGAGACTTAGCCATTTTCACTTGTATAGTCTATTTTTGGAGATAGCGTGTAGAGCACACAAACCGGATAAAGACTTGCATGACACACATAGGCTATTTTTGGAAGAGTGGCTACTAAGCACTTTACATGGGTTCGAGTTAATAATAGAATTGCTACTTTGCGATTAACCGAGAAGAGATCTATTATTAGCGCACTTGCTTGTGTGTCTATTATTGTATGGGAACATGGCTATTTTCAGCATGTGACCTAATTTGGGAAATATGTAAGCAAAGTGAATGGAAATTCCCACCCTTATAAATATGTAGTGATCTCGCACAAGATAGGGGGATATGAGTTATTGTGAAGTTATGTTGTTAGATACGATATGTGCATGAGCTTATGGTATTACTTATTGTAAGAAGCTTATGTGTATTTACTATGTTTAATATAATGGAGTGTATTGGCTGAATCAAGGTGTTAATCATGAGTATAACTAGTTCTTGCATGGTTGAATTCATTATGGTTATTATTTAAATTTGTTACCCTTAGATCTAGATCTAGAATATGCTCTATAGAATGTTATGTTATTTAAGGATATAAATTCATTATGTCTTCATCATGCTAACATCCTACACAAGCAACCCCCGAAGAGGGATCGGTACCTTTACACGCTTCGGTGAGTGCTCAATCTAGTTTGAGTGATGTGCTAGTGGGCTCAGGTTATTAGTAGCAAATTCTAGGCTACATCATTGGGTCTATTACCGGACCTCTTTTTCAATATTTTCAGGATGGTTCATGATGAAGAGATATTGGTTAACCCTAGAAAGTGTTGAGGAGTGGATTCATGATCTAGAAGAAGAGTACGAACAGAGGTTCAACACTAGGTCTTAGTTTAACGCACATGCATGGGTGGAATAGAATCTCTATGACAGTTTGTATGAGAGCTTCTTCACTATTTTTCTGATAGAACCGTATGAGTGGCTAGCTTTGTATGCATCTAAAATTGATTGGAGGTATCACACACTTTTTTATACGTGAGAACAATTTCAAGCCCTCTATGATGCTTTGATCTAATTTGGACACACGTTGTGAATACCTAGTTTCATGGTGTATTAAATAGTTATATTATGGAGTACTCAATTTCCAATTACTCTTTCCTAGAGGTAGAGGAATTCCATTTTTATGATATCCCGGAAAAATTACTTGGAAGTAATTCCACTAGCGATAAAAATATTGATGGTGACCCCGAACTTGGAAAGCAAACCAATGGCTAAATAGACCCCACCATGTGTGGTGAAAGGAGAAGGTTTGGTGAAAGATGTCGGACCTAGTGGCGAAAGGCATAGATAAGAAAGGATGCTTGAGTATAATGAGGTGTGTGAGAGAGAAATAGAGAGGCAATAAGATGTTGTAGATCAAATGGCATTGAGGAGAGAGATTGCTTGCAAAGGATTTTGAGCTCACGTAGAAGGCATGGAGCAAGACCATCAGGAACTCCCCCATTTGGGAAAGCATGATAGGGAACCCCCCTCGGCCTCACATGGAATCGCGCTAGTAGAGAAGACTTGGGATGTGGGTGCACATCTAAATCTACATGGAAACCTTGCCCTTATGCTTGGTTTTCTAATATCTAATATGATAAATAGTGAACAAGATATTTTAGGTAGTCGGAGAGAAGGAGTAAGTCACATAGAAATTACATCAATGATAAGGCAAATGACTTCATATTTGTTTGGAGGTACGCTTTCTAGTACATCATCTCGCACAAAATTCAAGCACGTAAAATTTTGGACTCACTTCTGGGAGTGGTAACACTTCGTAGATGGTAGGGGTTCAATTCAATACTACTATTGAGACACGGGAAGTACATCTTCTGGTCCACTTCCGGCTATAGGTGGAGAATCATGAGGTATAAGGGATTCTAGTTCCTATGGATTTTGTGGTTCTAGAGGTAGAGGAAACATAGGAGGTTCTTGATCAGGTGGGAAAGGTCCAAATCAACCCTAGAATATTTACATGGAGATGTCTCTTCATCTTCCATAATATAGGGGCATAGAATATATTGTTGAACACATGCACATGTGTGAAATACTATGGCACAAAAAAGGGATCATGGATTTTGAGCACAAGGAAATTCAATTTACCACTACATTACAAGGATGCGCACACATCTATGCAAAACTTTTGACCATTATTAGACTTGCGTAGATTATGCAACGTTAAAATATGCTTTCCTTAAAGAGTTTCAAATCCCGAGTTCAAGGAGAATATTATAAGCGCGCTCAAGGATATTAAGCAAGGCACTATTTAGACTGTTAGGGAGTATGATACACATTTAAAAATACTTTTATCTAAGCTTTCTTATGATATTCACACAAGCCAACATGCACAATGATTCATTGGAGTTTTGATTACGCCTTTTAGAAGGGTGTTATCACATAATACATACAATGATCTACGTGAAGCAATTGAGGTAGTTTTACGTGTTGAGGTAGTCAGAAGTATAGACACTAGGGTGAGCCCATTTTTGGAAGCATAGATTACAAATTTGATGAAGCATTCAGAGATTCTATAGGCAAATTCAGCACATGAGACGCGTGCACGGGATTTGGTGTACGTATTGTGAAGTGAAATGTCACACCAAAGATAACTTTCCCCACATATCGCTGTGCATTAATTATTACTTTGGTGAGATATGTCATTTGAACCATAATGCTAGCCATTACCCATTATTGTAACATGTAATAAGGAATAATGTATCTTGCTACTGACCAAAATTTGTAGGTCCACAACTCACGATATAGAATATTATCATCCGATTGGTCGATACATGATGCTATAGATATTGGTGCACAATAGATAGGAGTCTTAAATAACTCTAAAGGCAATCTTTTGAGCATCAAGATAAGGATCACAATCAATCCTGCTATGATTGAAATAAAGGGAATTTTGAAGGAGGTTGTGGCGAGGTCAAGGATAATGTCATGGATTTGGAGGACATGGCCATGGTGGTGGACAATGTGAGTTTCCTTACAAAACATGTTATACATACAGATCTCTTAACCACTACAGCATAAATGTCCTCATAATATTACTTGTTCCTTCTATGGAAAGAATCGAGTTATGATGAATGCCCGAACTTATATGATCATCTTAGTAAGCACCATAAACAAGAAAAAAAATGATGTAGGGATGGTTAGGATACAATGCACTATGGAAAATTAGTGGATGCCCGAGTTGGAACCAAAATTTGAGGTATTTCCTATAAAGATCACTACCCATGCAAAAGTGGCGTGTGCTAAAGAAGCGTTAGAGCAGAAGCCAACAATTACTAAGGAGGAGGTTTTATATGCACGGTACCCAGATCCTGTCCATCAGAAGGAGGTGTATCAAGAAACCATGGAGGTACTCAGAAATCTTTAGGGTGAAATCCAGTATTTAAAGGAGCAATCACGGAAGATGGAACAAAAAAAGTAGTAGAGATGGTCCAATCTGATATAGATGACTTGAAGGAGGTGTGAAAATGTTGCGCCAGAGAATATCATTCCATTGTTAGGGAATTGGCTAAAGGGAAACACTTATGCACAAGTATTGAGACTGGATGGAAAATCCTACATGTAAATATCCCCCCCCATAGCTTAGACTATGAAAAGGAAATCACTTTGAATGTTGTTGTGGATGGATGGATTTTGAGCAATATATTGATTAATATAGGTGCGGAAGTCAATGTTCTTACTTTAGATGCATGGGTATAGATGGGGAGACCCCCATTACAACCATATTCTAATGTATTTTTATTGTAAATCAAACCAAGTCCACCCCTATTAAAGTGTTAAAATATGTATCCATTACTATATAGGGATCCAAGTTCACGAGGGGACTTTAAGGTTTTGGAATTTGTAGAAGAAGACATCTTCCCAGCTCTACTTGGGTGCCCTTGGTGTTATGCAAATAATGTTGATCTTTAGTTCAACAAGGGTTATATCAGTTTTGAGAACAAGGATGAAAGGGTTATCATCCCTTTAACATGATGGAAAATCTACACCCTATGTTGAGCCTTTGAGTGAGGAAGATTTGAATAGGATTTATGTACGTGTCATCCGGGACCCAAAATTTCTTGAGCCATATAAAGAAGGAATCCTTCAATGGGAAAATGCACAGTCTATTAACAATATTACAAGTGTTTCTTGTGATAATTAGGCTCATATTACTTATGAGTTAGTAGAGCACAAAGTAAGAAGCACATTTGCATGGAACAATAGACCTCATTATATCAGGAGAATAAGTAACAACTTGGTACCTTGATACACTGGAGAAGGATATCCTACGGTATTTTTACACGCCATGGAGGAATGGTGGATAGACAAGTTGGAGCAGAAAAATATGATAGCATATACCCTACGCAGGATAACAACGCACTGGTGGGTGGTTCACAAGGATAATCTTGTAGGATGGAATGAAATCAGGATTTCTCTTTCTAATCAATTTTCTAGGAGTAATGCACCTACTCAAATATGCACTTATCATAGTAATCAACATGTTCAAAGCACCACATTCGAGTAGTGAGAGACTCTAGATAGAGGGGTAGGAATATTTACCACCTTCACTTTGGGTGTACAAATTTTATTCCACTTTACAAGGTTGCGCATGCTTGGTATGTATATGTGGAACTCCATAGAGAGACTAGAAATTGGTAGGATTTGATTGTAGGAATGATCCAGACATTTGACTATTTCTCTACTAAACCTCTAGTAGAAGAGGCATTAAGGGTTATAAAGCACTTAACTATGGGAGATAGTGCCAAGGTGGAGGAACTCATTCAGGATTTATTTGATGGAAACAATTCAGAGCCGCTTTTATTAAAGAAACAAAGAAAGATGCTACACTTCTTAAATGCACTTGCCTTGAGAAAGAAAAAGGAAATATGTTCTACTTAGTGCATGATGAAGAAGTGGAAAATATGGATGTGTATGATTCATCAAATAGGTGTAAAGTTTTGGATAGTGCATATAAGGCCATGCGCGCCTATCATGAACCTATGAAAACAAAGATAGTGAATATTGGATCAGATGTTGAGCCTAAGGAGGCCATAATTAGGGATTATTGGTCTAACTTTGAAGTGGTCAAAATCATTGAGTTACTATGGTATTATCAGGACTTATTTCCTATGGGATATCATGAACTAAAAGGCATGCATGAATCATTTGGAGAAATGAAGATAAAACTTAAGGAAGGTGTGCTCTTGGTTAGTAAGTGAACCTACAAGATGAACCCTAACTTACACGAAAAGATCAAGGAAGAAATTGAAAAACAATTGATTTCTAGAATCATAAAGCCCCTAGACAAGTCGAATGGGTTAGCCCGATGGTGATCGGTATAAAGAAAGAGGGTTGGATTAGGATCATGTGTGGACTACATGGAGTTGAATGCTGCATATGTGACTGATCCCTTTCATACACCATTCACCGAGGAAATATTAGAAGGTGTTTCAGGGTGTGAGATCTACTCCTTTACAGATGGATTCTCTAGGTATCGTGAGGTTATGTTTGCACATGAGGATCAAGAAAAGACTACTTTTACTACTAAATGGGGAAGTTTTTCCTATACTATAATGATTCTTGGTCTAAAAATGTGCCTTCGTATTTTCACGCATAGTTGTCCAAACATTTAAATATTTTATTCACAACTTCTTGCAGGTTTATTTAGATGACTGGACAATGTATGGACTTGTTAAGGATCATTGTGACAATTTACACCTAATGTTTGAAAGATGTCACTAGTTAAGCATCTCTTTAAACACCAAGAAATGTGTATTTTCTAAGCCATTTGGCACATTGTTAGGGCACATCATCTATAAGGAAGGTTTTTGGTTGATCTAGCTAAGGTTGCAGAGCTATTATCAAACCGGAAGAGGCTACTAGTCAAAGTGAGGTGCACAAATTCTTGGGTCACACAGGTATTATAGAAAATTTATAAACGGGTATACTAATGTTGTCGCACCCTCAAGGAGTTACTAAAAGGAAAAGGAACATTCTACTGGGAACTGCTGTAGTGTGCATTCAAGACATTCAAGGAGAAACTTACTACAACACCTATTATGTGCTTTCATTCATGGGACAGACCATTTCATTTACATGTGGATGCTTCAGCACGACCATTAGTGCAAAGTGTTGGCTCACCTAGAGAAGGTATTATAGATCATCCTATCTATTTTGCTAGTAGAAAGTTGACTCATGTAGAGCATAATTATACAACTACAGAGCGTGAAGCTTTGTCAATGATCTATGTGCTACATAAATTTAGACAATACCCATAAGCAATACCATTTTTATTCTATATCGATCACATATCATTGAAGTATTTGGTAAACAATCCCATTTTACAAGGTGCATATTTGATAAGTACTCTTATTCCAAGAATTTTATTTTACAAATTGTAAAACTAGGGAAAATTAATTCTGGACCGACCATTTATCCAGAATATAGTCAAGAGAAGACACACATGTAATTGAAGATACCATGCTCGATGCACAGTTATATAGGTTATAACACATGTCATCAGAATTAGAGGACATTTTTATCTTTCTACATATAGGTATGGCACTAGAAGGGATGAAATCCTTAGAGAAGAAACAACTTGCCATTCATGCGGCACCATTTATGTTGATTAGCGGTGACCTGTACAAGTTAGGCCGAGATGAAGTATTACACTGATGTGTACTAGAACATGAGCACATAGATATCATGGAGAAGGATCATGGTGGTATTGCAAGTGGGCACTATGTAGGTGATGCCAGTGCGAACAAGATTCTACTTGTTGGATTATGGTGGGAGACCATGTATAAATATTGTAAGGAATATTGCAAGGCTTTTGATCACTATCAGTGCCTTAGCAAACCAAGACAAAGAATTGAAATGCCTTTAAGACCTATTCCTAGTGCATAATTGTTTGAGAAATGGGCTGTAGATTTTATAGGTCCTATTTCACCAGCCACACATAGGACTGGATCGTGCTATATCATCACTTGCATATATTTTCTGATAAGGTGGGTAGAAGCATCACCTACAAAGGATTGTACAATAGCTACAACAACTAGGTTTCTATGGGAAAATATTGTTACAGGTATGAATGCCCTTTGAGTTTTACTAGTGATAGGGGCACACATTTTCTAAATGAGAGAATCAAAATTATATTGGATGAATTCATGATTTCACACCATATCATCCTCAAGAAAATGAACATGCTTGAGGATTTCAACAAGATTTTGAGCCAAACATTGACAAAAATTGTGATGTTGGAAGGATTGGGATGATAACGTTTATGTAGTGCTTTGGGCATATAGAACAACATACAAGCGGTTAAATAAGGCCACACCCTTTCAATTGGTGTTTTCCATAGAAGCAATCCTTCCTTTGGAATTCATGTTAGCTTCTTTATGTATTGCACGCTACGGAGGTCTAGCCGATGAATAAGAATTAGAAGAACGAATTGAAAAATTGATCAAACTAGATGAGCGACAATTAATAGCACACTAGAGTTAGAAGAAAGAAAAATCTAGGTAGAAAGCATGGCATGATAGGCACATCAGTGACAAGAAGCTTAAGATAGGACATATGGTTCTTCTTTATGATTCAAAGTTTCTATGCCATCCAGGAAAAATCAAATTACATTGGTTAGGACCATATGTAATCACTTACATACTTGAAGTAGGAGCTTGTCAATTAGAAATGATTGATGGAATATGGTTACCCAATTACTTCAATGGGAGTAGGCTCAAGCCCTATTATAAAACATCCTTCTTGGTTTTTGTAATAAGGAAGTGTTTCCATTTAGGTTAGGTTTTTAATTATGTATTCCCTTAATGTATTTCATTCTTCATCACTATGCTTTTTCAATTTAGTTGTTGTTTTGTTAAATAAGCATGTTTGTGACTAGGGAAAATTTTAGTGGTGAATTTTTATAAAATCACGAATATTAGGATTTTAAAAATGGAAATGGCTAATTTTCATAATCGGCCCCCACCCAATTCGCCTAAAATTTCCACCGATAAATCATTTATATGGGTGAATTCACCTACTATTTATATGTTAAATTAACTTATACATGTATTTCACCAATGTTTATCATCATTGTACCTCATCTAATAAAATTGCATTCGGCCAAATCACCTTTGCCATGAAACATTTTTCAGAAATTTGCAATCAATTCGAAAGCCAATTTTTGATATTCGCCACCCATTCTAAGATAAATTTTTGGAGGGGGGTCTTAAAATGAACCTTATTTACGCACTTAAGATAATTACCATTTTTAGTATTTTTATGTGTAGAGGAGTGCACATACCATTTATGTGGGGTGGTTATTGAAAAATGGGTACACATAAAGGAACAAACTAGCTATAGGTGTTATTCAATTTTGGAGAGTTGGTAGACAAAAGATTGCTTCCAAATAAGGACCATAGATGGAGATAAATGAAGGAACAGTATAACGGGAGGTAAGAAGTAGTCATGGAGACTACGAGGAGAAGGTGCACTGGTGAGGTAATCAGGTGCATGGAAGTGCACTGGAGAGAAGTCAAGACCGTAAGGTAGGAACGCATGCTTTAGAAGGTTATAGGTGAGGCGGGAAGACATACCGTGTGGAAATCATTAAAATGGTCAATTAATGAGGATTATTTATAGGTGAAGGAGAAATAAATGCACTGACATTTTAAAAATCTATATAAGGATTAGATGCGAGTTCATTTTTATTAGTGTAATCACAAAAAAATTGAACGAGCTAAGTACAAAATGAGTTGAACAAATTGTGTTGAGGTGTGAAAAGTGTGAAACCAAACACAGAGAGCATATTTGTGTGCAAGATAAGATTATGTCCCCATTGGTGAGGGGTTTTAGCAAAGTAGAGTGTTAAGAAAGAGTGAGGGCATGTGATTTAAAAAAAGGGCACGTAGATTTGAGCTAGGGTTTGGAGTTACTCATTACATAAGATAGAAGGTAAGAATTTTCACACTACAAAGGACAAAAAGTTTTGATTTATAGATGGCACCAGAGAAATCACCTGCAGATGAGCCAAGGGAAAGAAGAAATTGGAAGTAGAGGTTGAAATTGCTCCTGAGAGTAATTTCTCGTATATTCAATGCCTAGAAGGTATGATAGTGAGACAAGAATGGGATTATCACATTCGTAACTTCAAGATAATTTATTACAACCAAAGTGCACACTGGATAATAAAAATGAATTAGATGCGCTATTGAGTACGAAGAGAAACAAGTGCACAACAGAGGACATGCCAGTGTATGATGATGTTGGAGAGAAGTTTTAAAGCATATTAGATTCTACCAATTGTACGAGCTCCCATATTTTATAAAATATGAACCTTTGTACCAGTGGTTGATGAGCAGAGTATATGAATACTTTTTCTATTTCATTAGATGAAGGGTAAGGATTACAACCGCATTGATTTCAATAATAACAAGATTAAAGGGCACAAGAGTGGATCTGGATAGTGACATGAAAAATAAAGCAGTAATCCCGGAGACATGGAAGGATTTAGGGTATAACAAGGGTCTATGTAGAATAGATATCGACAAGCTAAAGAAGTACCCAGAGAGTACGGTAGCTACACATCTAGTGACCAAATTGAATGATCAAGAGAGATGGTCACATGTGAATACAATGTTGCTACACATTATAAGGAAAATGTCACAGGCTTAATCTATAACATATTAGGCTACATTAGAGAGAGACTATCATAAAGGAAGTGCATATAGGTGATCAAATTAATTTTGGCACTATCCTATTTTCCCTTGTATTTATGGACATTAGAGTGTCGGATGGGCCAAAGAACAAGATCTGGGAGTATCTAATACAAAACAAGTCCCTTTTGGAAAGATTTGAGAAGTAATTATGTGAAGGGTCAATAATTGGTCGATTCAAGAAGAGGGTGGAGATGTGGTATAATCAGCTCCATGTGGACTTTGAAGAGTTGTGGTGCATACCCAAGGAGTTACCTTCGGTGGTGGGCAAGGCATTGTAGTTCTCGGTGTACTAGTACTTTTGCATTGTGTGATTTATAATGTAGAATGGGACTTGGAGCACTGGTGTAAACTATCATATGCCTTCAAATCATGCTATTTCTAGGCATCCTTCCACCATTTTACTAATGTGCACCACCTAAATTTTATTGCAGACAAGGTAGATTGTGACTATTGTGTGCATGGTTTTGTTTAACTAAGTTAAGAAAATTAAAACTAACACCTAGTAGTCTTAATAACAAAGTTAAATCAAAATCTAAACACCATCATGTTAAGAGCTAAGCAAGATTAAATAACAACATTATTGCATCATAACTTTGAAATGGAAATCAAACTAACATGTTAATTATCAAAACCTCTACTCTTTAGATTACCAAAACAACTAAATTGAACCTAGGTAGATTCATGATAATCAAAGTTTATTGTTTGATTTTTAAGGGATTAGGAATAGAAGCTCATCAAAGCATGGCTACAAGACAACTTTGATTATTTCCATATGACCCAAAATATTAAATGGATGAAATGCAAGAAATGAGGCTTAGCTCTTCCAATGGTGAAATGCTTAAGAATGACAAAAGGCTTATAGTGTATGTACTATATACTTTCTTTTGTTTCTCAAGAATTAGGTGTAAGTGTAAAGGTAGGAGGAGGGATCTTTATATAGCCCAATGGATAAAGGAATCTCTACATCCCTTTACATGTGGGACAATAGAGATGTTGAGTTAGTTGTGGATAAGGGGGGTTTAGAAAGGGTTGAGTTAACTTTAGGAGAGTTTAGCTTGTCCTTTAGTGACTCATGTGGATAAAGGGGGTTTATTAATTAATCAAGATGATTAATTAATAGATGTGCAAGCTTATAAAATCTTTTTAGAGGAATATTTAGTATGATTTAGACTATAGAAGGGAATTAAATCAACTAAATAATGATTTATTGGTTTAATGAAAGGGGAAGCTAATTAATTAATAATAATTAATTAGTCTAGATAGAAGGAAGGATTAATTAATGGAAGGTCATTAATTAGGGTATTTGTTGAATAAAATACTTAATTAATTACTTATTGTAATTAATTAATGATGATAGGAGAGAAGATGAGCACTATTGACGATATGTTGCCAATTTGTGGGAAAGGGGATAATTGGCACAATTTAAGTATTTAAATTGTTCAGGATAAATTATAGGTGTCTACATTTGCCCCTGTTTGGGGTGGCATAAGTGACTCCACTTCAAAGATAGTAGATGGATAAAGTTTTGAAGAGGTAGAAAAAAATTTAGTAGAAGTGAGAGATTCCCCCTCGAGTGTCGATGGGGTGATGAAGGAAGACGACCGATGATCGAAAAAAGTGAGAAATGGATAGAAGAAAGGAGAGGAGCAGGATGTCCTAGGTGAAGCGGAAGAATAGTGTTGATAGGAGGGTGATATGGAGAAGTAGAGAGAAGAACTATATTTCATCCTTTGCATTGGGACAACTTCAAAGTGCTATCATATTGCCAAAATATCTACATCATCGATCCTTATTAAAAATATAAGCATACAAAAAAAGTAGAATGGAATGAAAAGCCATACTACGAACAATTTTCCATTGCTAAAACACCAACTCCATGCAACATACAAAATGCAATGCAATATGAGAAGGAAAAAGCTCATTTAACAGAAAACAAGTATGAATGCACATATCCAACCCAACAATGGTCAAGATGGTTGTACAAATTTTTGTTATCAAGATGAATATTTCCACATGTTCGTGATTGATGACAAGGGTTAAAATTGATGCCCCGAGCAAGGATACATGCAAGGGGAAATGATAATGGACACTGGGTCAAAGGAGAAAACTTTGTGCTGCAATGAAACAACACCAGCAATGAGATGTGCCCTAGAGTAAAAATGAAATAAGTAGCTATCTTTGTGAATGGTTGTGAATCCAGTGATCCGCAAGTTGTGTTTGATAGGTGAAGATGTGGAAAAGACTAGTAGGATACGGAAATAATACCATGCGCAAGACACAAGTTTCACATGATAAGCAAAGTTACCTATTTTTGTGGGTTTTCTAATTTTAGGATTTTGTGGAGAATTTTGCCTTGTTTTTGGATTTTGAATTGATATGTGTGTGTGTTTTGGTTGTCTAAAATGTGGTGGACAAAGTGGATGTGTAGAAGAAAATAGAAGAATCAGAATGAAGTTCCTAAATGCAAAAGAAAATGCCGCAGGGGAAAGAAAGAAGAAATAGGTGACAAATAATGTCTTCGTATAGTGAAAAAATTAATAAAATAATTATTTAATAAAAATAATTATTCGATAGAGTGTGGATAAGAAGAAAAATCACCTAGGAGCAATAAAAATTGTCCTAGTGAGAAGAAAGGGGTACTAGACGGTAAAAATTCCCCAAAGACAATGAAACATGAAAGAAAAATAATTATTTAATTAAAGTAATTATTTGATGGTGAATATAAGAGAAAATGATGGTCAAAACAAGCCTTCAGCATCACATCCGTGAAAATGGTTTGATATACCCCCACTCGGGGGTAAATCACTACAACCAATTCATTTATTACCATTTGTCAGTTTTTACCACGAGACTCTAACAATGACAAGGATGATGGTGAGAGCATGAGACTGCTTGAGACAAGTGGACACAGTTCAAGGGTATGACCAACACACGGATGATGGCGTCTTTTTGAGTAACCTAACCCTCTTTGTTAATTTCATAATTAATGCTAAAAGTAGGAAATTAGGGTAGGGTTCGCGACGTGCATCCATGGGGGCGTAGGTAACCCAATGGTGGTGCAGTTCCTTGGAGCATATGCACACATGCGTAGGCACCAAGATACGTATACGTGCACACGTATATGCCCACATAATAGCACACACACAACACATGTGCGTGCATGCACAAGCACCAACATGATAGCACACACACATAGTGCACATGTATGCACGCATGCGCAGGCACACGAACAATGGCGCAAGTGTCCATAGGTGGATGTGCACATGCGCATGTACCAAAAGGAGGGTGCACATGCCATGGGGTGCGTACATGCCCTAAAGGGCATGCAGGCACATAGAGTAGATGGAGGAGAGAGAAAATGCCAAAAATGATGACACTTAGAAGAAAATTAGGATTTTTGGGTTAACCCTAAAGAATGATAGGTAGAACTTAGAAGAAATGTTAGTAGCTGACAAATGGAATGATTTTACAGAGACGGTTGCCTATGCTACAGATGCGAGAGTGACATATGCGCATTGCAAAGCTAGAGGGGAGCATACACCGACAATATTGATGCGTGGTGGCGATACTTTCGAGGTGGTGGGCCTAGGCCCCGTATCCTAGATGCCTTCCATCACATTAGATCATGGTCTATTGACCACATTGACTGAGTGGTGGCATAGCAAGAGCCAGTGTTTTAGGCTCCCAACAGAGAGATGACAGTTACCCTAAAGGACATATGGTGGATCCTCTGCGCACACTGTCATAGCCTTGATGATCGAGTATACGAGCAACCTTGGGTAGATCAGGCGGTGGTCAATGACTGTTTGACCATGATGAGATACCTCATGATGGCATGACAGTTTCATTGCATGAGTGCATAGCTGATCCGACATTACACCAAGGGCTGTTATATGTGATGTCACTTATCAATGGGTTTTTACTCACTGATAAGACTAGGACATCCTTCCCTATGGGTCTGATGACATTGGTTCACAGGATTTTCAATGGCAAGTGCTATTGTTAGGGCCAGTGCATACTGGCACATCTATACTGGGACTTGCACCTAATTACATACCACTGTCAAGACCGTGGGGCCTGCCTCTTTTACAAAGAGATTTGGTCTTAGGACAACATAGCTATCAAGAACCTTGTAGGTGCATTACATGTCCAAGTCCCGGAGGAGCCAACATACATGGCTTGGGTTTCTATAGGTGACAACATACAAGGGCACCTAGGCAGATTATATCATTATTGATGAGAGTTCGATGAGCTGCTAGATAGAGACATTATATGGAGGCCTTACAGCACATATAGTGGCTAGAGGTTGAAGTAGATCTCATTTTTTTGTGGTGGAGAACTTCTTTCTAGGTAGCCGCAGCTTAAATCATAGAATTATACATAGTAGATTGATGTCAACGATAGCTAGATAGGGTGTAGGGGTTCCACACCAAATTCATGGTATGCCCGTTGAGATGCCGAGAGGTAGACCATGGGGCCATGCATACATGTAGCCTAGGCTAGGGATAGCTTTCTACAGGTGGTACCACAGCATGGGACCTAGCTCGACAGATTAGAGACCCAGGTACCACTGTCGATTACATGGATTGGTATACCACTATTTTACCTCTATGTTTGACTATTCTGGATGAGGCATGGGTAGCAGGCACTCAGCCACCATCCAAAGCTTCCTTATAGTGGTGATGAGAGGAAGGATACATCAGCCCACAACCCAGATAGTCCATTTGATGGGCTGCCACATGATGGGTAGGGTGCAACACAAGTACAGGGATTGAGGTAGCATGGACTAGTACAAGCACATGCACAAGTTCCCAGCTTAGATTATGAGAGTAGGGACATGCCTCTAGACTAGTACATGGACAGGCACATGGACATGCCCATGTGGTATAGCCAGTGGTACAAATAGCCACCTTACAAGAACAATGCAAGCAAAGCTATATAGAGAGAGATCAAGATCGATCATAGACTTTGGTAGTGACAACAGAGCGGGATCAGGCTCGGCCCAAGATGGCCAAGGAGGTGATGGTGTCATTCATTTCTAGCAGATATACTGAGAATATGGCAGCATAGATGGATCAGGTGATGAGCCTAAATGAACAAACATAGGCTCAACTATAGCCTATAATACTAGAGAGAGATAGGTTGAGAGAAGAGCAAGTCATGGGTCAAGCCGAGCTTGCCCAACTATCAGCAGAGATAGCATCCTTCTGACACACATATGGCATAGTGGTGATGGGTCGTACTCACAGAGATCTAGCTATAACAGAGGGAAGAGTGTCCTATTACAAATCATTATATTATGAGGTAGTTCTAGCTAAGTGGAGGGCACCTTCTTATAGCCAAAGAATGAGCAGAGCCAGTGACGAGGTCAAAAAGGCCTTAGGCCTCGGTGGACCATCCTATAGGACCGAGCAGCTTACTTATGCTATGCCTCCACCATAGGATAGACCAGCCATCCCATCTGAGGGCTCAAGTCACCCCTGATCCATATTGTATTGATACATGTGCCTCTTGATGAAGGATATGAGCATCTTGTGCTCGATGTATAACATTCTTTATGTATAGCAGTTTTGACATATGCCTCTGATGAAGGAAGTTGTATTCTTTGATCGATGCATATCATCCTTTTTGTATGCCTCAGATGAAGGATTTTTGATGTATAGTAGTTTTGACATATGCCTCTAATGAAGGTAGTTGTATTCTTTGATCGATGTATATCATCCTTTTTGTATGCCTCAAATGAAGGCTTTTTTGATGTATAGCAGTTGATGATATATCTATTTTTGATACAGATATACCACACACATGTATATAGAGATGGACATTTTTTGGACCTGATACATGTGTTATGAAATGATGGATGTCATTGTTGTTTTGATTACATTTGCATGCATATGTATCTTGATGTTTGATGTATCATATTATTATCGCCCTCAAAATTCGCCCCTCATTTTTTTGAGCCAAATTCAAAAAAATTAGCTCACACCCTCCATAAGTTTTCAAGCAAAGTTGGAAGTCCGAAAAGATAAAGAAATTCTGCTTTGAAGTTGTTTAAACTCTCCAAATCTGCACGCGTTTTGATAAATTTTCTATTTTCTGTCTTGGACGCATAAAAAATTTATTGTTTTCCTCATTTGAATGAAATTGTCAATCTTTTTATGGCCATGGATTGTCAAACCTTGTTTTGTTTATAATTCCACATGTCACCTAGCATAACTTCAAAGGAAAAATCTAGAGGTAGGTTCCAAATGAGTGCCAACTCTCCACATGTCCAGTGGTCAAATATACGATGCTTTGCCAAACACAAAGGAAAAGTCAAATATTAAGCCCAAATAGAAAGTCAAGGCGGGAAGTGGGCCATCGAGGATATTTAAGAATTTGAGCCTTGTTTTCATTAAAGGGGCTTAAAATTAAAGATTGACCCACGGCCCCCCACGCCAAGGAAAAATTCAAATATTAAGCTTGTGTCAAAAGTTTCAAGTGGGGAGGCGGGTCGTGAAAGAAATTTTATTATTGAGCTGCATTGAAAAATGGTAAAATTATAAAAGTGACCTATAATTTTGTCTCTCCAATCAAGTAAGGCCACATGTCAAAACTATATCAAAAGTAGGAGAGCGGGCCAAAATGTTCCAAAATGCCATTTCTCCAAAAGGCACAAAATGCAAAAGGCATCTGCGGGCCCGTTCAAGTAAATTTCTCCCATATGGATGACTTTGGTTTAAAGTTTCAAAGGCAAGATGAACGGTTCAAATTCAAAGTTACAAATGAGTGTAACAACCGCATTACGAAAAGTCTCATTTTTCTCACCATTGGCATTTCTTTATGAATCAAGAATCAAGCAGACGTGTGTGATTGAAAATATTAAAAGCTGTTTCTTGCTAACAAAGTAGAAGTTGTAACCATTTCTTACAAGATATTTAATGGATTCTTCATGCCATTGTAAGGTGTTTACAATTGTTCTTGTAGACTCAAGAGTGAATTGTACCTAGAGAAAGGAAAGGAAATAGCCATTTTTGTTCTACTTCTCTCACTCTCAAATTTTTTCCATTCCCACATTATGTACAACTTCTGTTTAAGCATCAATACATGAAGAAGGATTTTATAGCCTCTTTGATGAGGAGATTTTAGAAACTTTGAGTCCGCAATCTTATCTCGTCTTGTTTCCATTTGCAAGTTGTTTCTTCTCATGAATGCATGTGTTGAAGTTTCTAACTAGTGTGTGCAGGAATCTAATTTTCTACCTAGCAACATTAGTTCTCCTACCTCAATTCTCACTCCCTTTCCCACTTTCAGAAAAATTCCTCTCTAGCAAGAAATTTCTAGCTTTGTCACGGTGGTCGGTGCGGTTCCCTGTTGGATCCTCAGTCAAAAGGCCACCACATAAATCCACATTTTCTCACGCATGCATATACGGTAGCTGCACCGATTAAGTAGAGGGACTTAGATTCCTAGAGCATTGGCAAGGAATTCACAAATTTTTCTACCCAAAAATTTCCTCACCAATAGTTTTTGGCACCCACCATGGGGCAGATTTAATAATCTCAGACTGAATGTGACCACAAGGTCTGAAAATTCAAAAAAAAATCAAATATTAAAAAAGAAAAGAAAAAGATTTCATGAAATTTCGTTGCTGAAAGATACACTACTGATTTCGTATGTGATTTTCACATTCCAAAGTATCCTTTCTTGTTCCCACTACAAAAGTTTCTAAAGGCTAGCTGAAGGAAGATACACCGTGTTGAGTAGGTCGAGAGCTATTGTTGATTCCAATTTCAAGGATTTTAAAATCGTAAAAGAATGAATTAAAGATAATCCATACTTCTTCTCTCAAGCCTCCTCTCCATCCATCTCTTCAAATAGTTCACCTGGAAATCTGTCAAGACTCCTGTTGATACTCCTCCTTCAAATTCTCCAATTTTTCAGCCATCATTGAGTATTGAGTTCCTAAAAGAAGAAAAAGTTAAAGAATAATTTATAGAAGAAGAGCTGAAATAGAAGAAGAAACAAAAAATGGAAGACAAAGTACAAAGACCCCAACCCATTGTTCTATAGGGAATAAATACAAGTCCACTTTATCTTGAACCTCCTCTTCATGATCTACCAACAAGTTCCCAAGAAATTTCCAAAGTTCAAAGGTAACAATACACAACATCCTCGAAGAACACATCTCTGCCTTCACAACATCATGTGAAATTATTGGTGTCCAACATGAATACGTTGTCTTTGTGAGACTATTTATGGAGTACCTCTAAGAAAAAGCAATAGAATTGTTCTACCTCCCGCCTTCTCGATCCATCACTAGTTGGCATGACATCAAGGATGCCTTCGAGAAAATATTTAAATCAATCAAGACCTGCCAAGACCTCTTGGTGCAGTTGACTCAAATAAGGAAGGAGAAAGTGAAATGATGAGAGACTTTGCGGCTCATTTTGAATGGTTGCTTCACGGGATACTTTGGAAGAAGATTCACCCTCTCAGAACAATATCAAAAGATTCTTCATAAATGCTCAATCACCGGAGGTAGGCTTTCTCCTATGAAGAGTTCAACCAAGGAACATTGTAGAAGCACAAAGGAGGGCCATTGAACTAGATGAAAATCTCATCCTCTCTGGAAAGATCAAGAATCCATCAAAGGGAAAGGCCCAACATCCTGGAGAGTAGATAACCAATCCATTTCTACAAAAGTTGGTGAATGAGATGGCTTCTTTGAAGAGGGGATTATTTGAACGAGTTTCTTCCCAAAGGAGAAACGGAAATCAAATTGTATGAGCACCCCAAAGGATCGCCTTGGAGGCCCCACCTGTGAACATAAATTGTAGATTTCAAGAAGATGAAGAAGAGCTTGAACAAGAAAGTGACGGTGGTGATTTCCTAGAAAATTATTCCAAGAGTTCAACTTTACAATCATGGTAAATCTAGGTAAAAGTAATTCTGACCTAGAACACTTATCAAGAATTCAATCAGGAGAGGATGCACAAACAATTAAAGATATAATGCCAAATGCACAGTTATACAGGTTAAATCATGTGCCTTCAGAATTAGAGGATATTGTTGTCTTTTTACGCACAGGTATGGTGCCAAAAGGAATGAAATCCTTGGAAAAGAAACAACTTAATTCACACCGCACCTTTCATGTTGATTAGTGGTGACCTATAAAAACTAGGATGAGATGAAGTATTGTACCGGTGTGTACTGGAGCATGAGTGCATGAAAATCATGGAAGAAGCTCATGGTGGTATTGTAGGTGGACACTATGCAAGTGACATCACCACGTGCAAGATTCTATCTGCTAGTTTATGGTGGGAAACCTTGTATAAGGATTGCAAGGAGTATTGTAAGGTGTGTGATCACTTTCAACACCTTGGAAAACCTGGGCAAAGAGATGAAATGCCTTTAAGGCCTATTACTAGTGTAAATCCATTTGAAAAATGGGAAATAGACTTTGTGGGTCCTATTTCCCTAGTTGCGCGTAGAACTGGATCGTACTACATCATCACTTGTACAAATTATCTTACAAGGTGGGCAGAAACAACACCTACAAAGGATTTTACAATGGCTATAACAGCAAGGTTCTTATGGGAAAATATTCTTACTAGGTATGGATGTCTGTTGAGTCTGACAAGTGATAGGGGCACACATTTGTTAAATGAGACAATGAGGATATTGTTAGATGAATTTATGGGCATGCACCATAAGACCACACCCAATCACCCTCAAGCAAATGGGAATACTTGAGGCCTTCAACAAGATATTGAGATAGACCTTGACAAAAAAAATTGATGTTGGAAGAAAATATTGGGATGATAAAAAAATTGTACTTTGGGCATATTGAACAACCTATAAAAGGTTGAATAATCCCACACCATTTTAGTTGGTGTTTGGCACAAAATTAGTTCTTCCTATAGACTTTATGTTACCTTCTTTGCATATTGTGCACACGGGAGGTCTAGCTGATGAGCAAGCATTGGAAGAAAGAATTGACAAATTAATACAGTTGGATGAGAGGTGCACCATAGCATGTTGGAGTTAGAAGTAGGAAAAGGATAGACGAAGGCATGTCATGATAGACACATCAAGGACAAGAAGCTTGAGGTTAGGTAGATGCTACTTTTTTATGATTTAAAGTTTCTATGCCACCCAAGAAATCTTAAGGTATATTGGTTGGGACAGGTTTGTTATCACTCACATACTTGAATCAGACGCTTTCTAATTAGATGCGCTTGATGGAACATGGTTACCTAGTTACTTCAATGGGAGTAGGTTGAAGCCCTACTATGAATAAGCCTTCTTGGTGTTTTTAATAAGGAAGTATTTCCATTCCATATAGATTTCCCTTACTGTATTTCATTTAATGTGTTTCCTTCTTCATCGCTATGCTTTTTCAATTTCATTTAGTGTTTTTTGTAATAAGTGTGTTTATGTGCCGTGGTTGATCATAATCTGAAGTGTTTGAATGCGCATGGGACTACACATACCCTTAGTGTGGGGTGGTTGTCATTCAAACATGGTTACACATAAAAAATACTGTTACATGTGATTTCTCTTGTTGAAAAGTGCAGATAGTATGGAAAGGTGTTGCTAGAAAGAAAATTGCTCCTAAAGAAGACCATGACTGGAAACGAATGAATGAATAGTATAACACGAGGTAATTTGTGGCCATAAAAACTAATAGAGGAAGGCACAGTGGTGAGGTACTTCGGTACATGGAAGCGCACAAAAGGAGGTTTGTAGCTAAAATGTAGGAAGGTGCATTTAAAGGTTATAGTTGTGGCATGTATGTGTATCATGTGGAAATTGGGAAAATGGTCAATTAATGAGAGGATTAGTGGTAGGTAAAGGAGTAATAAATGTGATAAATTTTCCTAACTCTATATAAATATGTGATGCGGGTTCATTTCTACCTTTGCGATCACAAGTATTTGAGCGAGCTAGTTGCGACCAAATCGATTGAAACGC
Source organism: Taxus wallichiana var. yunnanensis (assembly GCA_018340775.1). Lineage (NCBI taxonomy): Eukaryota > Viridiplantae > Streptophyta > Pinopsida > Cupressales > Taxaceae > Taxus > Taxus wallichiana. Next base: position 493,430,435 of record CM031234.1, read on the forward strand.
ATTAAGGTGTAGAGAGTTGTGAAACCAGGTGAGGAGAGAATATTTGTGCATAGAATTGGCTTGTATCCCCATTTGAGAATGGTTTGAGTGAAGCAGAAGCATGCAAAAAGAAGAAATAAAGTGCCAGAGTTAAGGAGCTAGGGCACTCGGTTTCGAGCTAGGGCACGGGAGCTTTCTCAACATATGAAAAAGGCACAACTTTTTCTTATCATGGCACCGAGGAAAGCACTGGAGTAGGAACAATAGGGAAAAATAAGGTAGAAACTGAGGTCAAGGATTCTCTTGAGAGTGATTTTTAGAAATGTAGTATCCAGAAGAAGTAATTATCAGACGGGATTGGGATTCCCATATCCACAGGTGTAAGGTGTGTGAATAAAAACATCGCACCACCAAGAACAAGGAGGAATTAGACGCATTGCTGAATAGAAAGACCAACAAACAAATGGTTGATGACATGCTAGTGTATGATGATGCTAGAGAGAAGTTGTTGAAGAAGGTAGGGGTGTACTGTGTACGAACTCCCGTACTTTGGAAAACTAGATAATCTATAATGGTGTTTGATGAGCAGAGTCCATGAGGACTTCTACTTTTTTGGATAGTAGGTGAGGATCACATCACCCTTAATTGCTACATTGATAGGATTGAAGGGCACAGGGACAAAGGTTAGCAGTGATTTAACTGATAAGGTAGTTTTCGTGGCCACCAATAAGGAGTTGGGATATACAAAGGGTCCACGTGGGATGGATATCTTTAGTTGAGGAAGTACCCTGTGATACAGGTGGTTGCGCACTTACTCACCAAATTGAATGATCAGGAAAGGTGGTCAAAAGTTAACACCATGTGGCTACACGTTGCTAAAAATATTTCACAAGGATAATTTTACAACTTAGCATGATACATAGTAAATACAATTATTGAGGAAGTGCGCACAGGTGAGAAGATAATTTTTGGCACTATATTGTTTGTTGATTCAAAGAATGAGGGCGAAGCCTGATTAAATTGTATTAATCTTGATCAACCAAAATTACAGAGAATGGGCTGCAATATTTATAGATATTGCACAACCAAATACAAACAAGAGATTAAGTTGCACAGGTGCAACCAAATTCCAAAATACACAAGCTTCCAATAACATCCGGGAAGCAACAATTAAATAAAAACAAATATATTGTTCAAAACAATATAACAACTCCCGAAATAATCAAATACAAACAAAAGGATGGTTATAATTAAATATAACCATAAAACAATAATTAATAAATTTATTAATTATGGAATGCATAATTAAATAGGATAATAATTATTTTATCCTAACATTGTTATCACTTGTGTTTGTATAAATTGGATTTCTCGATGGGACAAACAACAAAATCTAGGAATACCCCATGGAAAAGAAGTTCTGAAAGAGAGGTTTGAAAAGTATCTATGTGAAGGATCAACGAGTGGTCCATTCAAGCAAAGGGTGGATTTATGGTATGAACAACTTCGTGTGGCCTTCAGGAGGAATGGTGTATCCTAAAGGAGCTACCCTCAGTGGTGGGTAAGGTTGTGCAGTTCGCGGTATATCAACATTTTTGCATCATGCGGTATGAAATGAAGGATGGAACATGGAGTCCATGGTGTAAACTACCATACACCTTCACAATGTAATTCTTCCAAGAAGCAAGACACAGGTTTACCAATGCATGCTAGTTAAGCTACAACACAAACAAGGTAGACTATGACTACCATACCTTAAGAAAAACTTATGTTTATCCAGGTCGATCTACCTACATTGAGAGGCTTATTTTTGATGTCATAAGTATGAAGCCAGTAATTTTGGCTATTGGGGATAGTGGGGCCACACTTATCTATCTCTAGCTTAAGCCTAGATTGGAAAAGGGCCAGTATGTGGAGAATGAGTTCATGCTCCCAGGCCCACCTAAAGGCAAGCATACAATTGAAAATGTGGCAGCTCCAAATCCTACCTCAACCTTAGAGGAAGATGAGGAAGGAGAACTCAATGAGGATAGTGGAGGCTTGGACCACAGAGGCGAGGTAGCCCACTGACAAAGCATAAAGTGAGCATATAAATACTCCTCCATAGCAACAAGGAGAAGAGGAAGACTTGGATGCAAACACAGTCCATGAGGAATACCAGTTCAAGAGGGTGTTTAGACTAAACGAACCCAAGGCACAGGGACATCCCAACCTTTGCAAAGGTCACCTCGACTCTCCCCTCAAAAATAAACACCCAAGAAAAAGAAGAGAAGAAATTTGAAGCTTAAAGATGATGAGGAGGAGGATTTAGGGAGAGCATGCTAGCAGACCCCAATTCAACTTTGAAGATGCAGAAGATCCCTAAGATGAGGAGATGAGAGATGATGAGGAAGGGGTGAAAGAAGCAGAGGAAGTTGTGGGCGAGCCACCCAATGCATGCCCATTACTACTCAGGAAGGAGAAGGGCCAACTCCAGACCTTGGTGCCCAGGTTCCTAAGGGGACAAGGAAAAGAGAGAGAGGACAAGTGAAGAATATGTTTTCCCTAATATGGGCTATGTTGAAGACATGAGAAAAATCATCTACACTGTTTTCATAGCATTGTGGGCCTAAAAGAGTTATATGGGTGGGAGTTGATGGATCCAAATATGGCTACTACACACACAAGGAAGAAATTATCCTAGTCCATGTAGACTCATATGGACGAACCATATTTTGATGTGTGTGAAGAGTCATGTGTCTCACATAGAGTGAAGAAGGCACCACAAAGAGTAGGCACATGACAATAAAACCCACTTTGTAATGTCCGATGAGTAGGTCAGCAATTCCTTGGTCAAGGTATCTATTGAGGTGGCATGGAGGAACATTGATAAGGCTACCACCATTTGAGCACTACTTGAAGATAACAAGGATAAAAATGCAAAGATAAAGCACTTAAAAGAAGAGAAGGAATGAGAACATGAAAATAATGAGGCCTTCATTAAGCATGGTTGAGGAGCTTGGTGATCACATTCTTAAAATAAGGCCTCATCTAGAATCTCAGGTTCTGAAAAATTTTCCTTTTGTTATGCATTATTTGCGCACTTTGGTCAATTTGGTATTAGATGACGGGCCAATTCGAATGCCTGCACCAAAATATTCTACACAAGAAGCAACAAGAGCAAGGGCCAATATTGTTAGACAAGTTTCAACTTATGAGGCTTTTCTCCAAACCTTGAAAGATGAGTTGAAGAAATCCAACCAAGCTCTTAATATATATGCAGCACTGATCTTTGTAATAAGGATCAAAACTATAGTAGAGGACAATGAAGTTCTAAAGGAAATGAAAGATGAAACACTTGGGGAAATATTAGCATTGGTAAAACAAAAGCATGAGGCCCTCAAAGAAGTCTAGGATCCACACAAGGATAAAATTGATGAGATTGGGAAACTCATAGCACAGAAGATATAATCACACAGGATGAATTGGATGCCATAGCCACAGATATTCTGGAGAAAACAAGGAACATGCTAAGTGATTAGAAGACATTGGAGGTTGAAATCAAAACTAAATATCCAGAGTTAATCCTTCTAGTCAAAGAAGAGGGTGTTGCAGAGTAAATTTCATTATTTTGTGCAAGTGTTTCATTCATTCTTTCATTACTTATTCTTTATTGTTGGAGACATCAAAAATAATTCCCATTTTCGGGACAACAATGTACTTTAGTGTGGGGTAATGTTGAGCAGACAGAATGTTTCTCTAAGGATAAGACACACAAAGGATGTACGTGGGGAACAAGGCACATTTGAAGGCGCGGGAAGATAGGAAAGGAAACGCATTCCAGAACACTTTGGCTCAGGCCTTAGCCATTTTTTTGGATAAGGACTATTTTTGAGATAACGTGTGGAGCACACATAGAGATGAAGACTTGCACTCCATGCAATGGTATTTTGGGAACAAGTAGTAGATAAGCGCCATGCATAGTTTAAGCTAATAATAGGATTTCTACTTGGAGTTAACTATAGGACATCTATTGTTAGAGCACTTACATGTTGTGCATACTATTGTAAAGGTGCATGGCTATTATCAACATGTGACCTATTTTAAGAAGTGCATGGGTGGTGAAGGAAAGTCCCCACCCCTATAAATATGTATTGATTTGCGTAGTTTAGGGTGGTGGTGAATTATTGTAGAGTTGTGCTATTGGTTTTGACACGCACATAACTCATGGAGATACTTGATATAGTGTAAGAAGCTTCGTGTTTTACAATATTTAATGCAATGGAGTATATTGGTTGGATAATGGCATTAGACATAACTAAATCTAGTTCTTATATGGTTAATATTATCATAGTTATTGTTTAGTTCATTTATTATGATTCTCTAAGATATAAATCTAGATTATGCACTATGGAATTTTTATGTCTAGTTATGAATCTGAATATGTTTAAACATCATCATGCTAACATCATGTACAAGCAACTCTAAAGAGGGACTGGTGCCTTTGCGCGCTTCGGTGAGTGCTCAGCTTAGGATGAGTGATGTGCCAGTGCACCTGGGTTATTCATAGTAAATTCTAGGCTGCATCAATTATGCAATCCAAGATGACCCATTGGAAGCTATAAAAAATAACCTTCACAACACAAAAATTAATCTCAAAGGAAATGGAAGAAACATAGAGAATATACCAACGCGGAGGTGTAGGATTAGAACCAAATTTCCTATAGTATCCTCTCCTCTAGAGAAAGAGAAATATCTTTTGTTACTGGAATGGATAGAAAATTTGATAGAACTTCCAGAAGTGTTCAAAATAGTCATAGCAATAGGGGAATGACTAAGAACACAAAGGGGTTATCAATCACCCAAGATATCTTTCTTGTTTAGTTTGAATGGGAGTCATTAGCCTATGACTTGGTGACCTTCCATTCATTGATAATTCCTATTATCCAAAATTCACCCCTTGAGGTAATTTTGATAACATGCATCAAATTCTTCAATCTCAAGCAAGTAGAATTGATTCAAGGCCAAAAATCATGTTTTTGGGGTCCCCTTGGCTTCTCTCTAACTTCCCCATCCAAGAAAAAACCCAAGAAGTTAGAGAAAATTGGAAAAAATCTGAAAAATGGGCTCATTCTGGTGTTTTGCAGAAAAATCAGACATTTTTGTCCCAGACGGTCCGTGGGACAGTTGGGACTCAGTACATGTAGGACGCTTGCAAAGCCAAAATGGACGCAGTAGTAAAAATTAGAAAAAGCGGAAGTTTTCATCCCACGCATCCATGGACATCCTCTGGAACACGATACATGTGGGACATGAAAAACTGATTTTCCACAAGTCAATATATTGCGGGTGGTGTGGAGAAATGTGTCAGGGCAGGTCGGGACACAAGTACACATGGGATGCGCAAAGGTAAAAAAGCCTGTAAAAGGAACCATACGTTGCGGTGAATGCGGAAGTCAACGGCCCTCACAACTGGTCAATGATAGATGTGCAGGACATGGAAGCCCAAATCGAGTGATCTAGAGATTTTTTCCAGGACAGTGGGACACACAGAGACCGATTTTGCTGAAATAGCATAATAAAGATAAAAAGTCAATGTTTGACCTCCCAAACTTCAAACGGCCATAACTTTTGACTCCGAGCTCTGATTTTCATAAAATTGGACTTTTTGGAATGAGCACGATGTCCTCTACACCACAAAAACTAGATTTCTTAATTTTTATGAGGGTGTATTTATTAAAATAAAAGAAACATATTCGTCTCTAGTCAATTAATGCTCATTCTCATCAAATGATAGAAAATGCCTGGCGTACCCAAAATAGCTACTCGCACTCATAAGGCCATAACTTTTGCATTTCTCAACAAAATTGTAAAAAATTTGTATCGTTGGGATTGTGACTCCGATCCCGACACACATAAATCAATAAATTTGGGATTTGATGATAAATAGATGGATATTTTTTACAAAACGTGTCCAGTTCATGACAATGTTTTATTTGGTAGTTGGGAGTGCAATTAAGAGGCATGGTCATCATTCTTTCTCTACTACAGCACTTGGGATAGTATGGGGAGCCTTTTGCAAGTAACATAAAATAATTTCACTCCATTTAATGCATCTTAAAAGTGGTTGAAGGACATATTTCGGGATTTCCATTTTCCTGTCTCTCTCTCTCTTCTAATTTTTTATAAATTGGAGTGTTAGGCTCATTTTAAAAATAAGGTAGTTTTTTTGTAACAAAGCTCTATGAAAATTGCTTTGTGAAACCAATGTGTTTCAAGCCCTTGTAGTGGACTCCTTGCATGGTGATCCAGGCCCTTATCTTGTAATAGATTGAACTCTGCATATCGTGAAGCAATAAAATACAAGTTTGTGGATGCATCTTCCTTGCTATGTTTGTTTGCATTCTTCTTGCCCCTTTCAACCTTCATTACAAGAATATTGTTTCTATTTTTATTCTCTTGCAAGGACTCATTATTATTTTGCATGTATGAAATATTGTTGTGAATGCATTTTCTAGATTGTGGAGAACTGTTATCACCCCTTCTGGTATGCATTTTACTTCTATTTTTCACACATTGGAAGATTACTCTCACACCCCTCCTTTTCTGGTGTATCACCACTTTAGTGTAGGCTTTCATTTTCATGCATTCTCTCTCCTTGGTCCCTTGGAAATTTATATCGAAATATGTTTTTTTCCTACATTAGATTAGATTGTGGCAGGAAGTTTAGGAGTAAGAACCAGCTTTCTCTGGACGTCTATCTCAAGTAGCAAGTCCCACAACTTGGAGATAGTACCCATGTTGTCCAATCACACCGTGAATTCAAGTATATGCACTTGTGTAAACATTAGGGTGTTGTGATTCGGTGATAACAATTCCTTCTATGATAAATCCATGGATGCTTACAAAAATATAGGGGGAATCATCAAACCTAGTGAAGGGTGTGATGTGATTTTTAAACAACTTGAAATTCATATAGATTTAGAGGCCATAACATAAATTTACAAATATCTCTATTATTATAAATGAAAGCCAAGTAATGTGATGTCTCCCAGTATCCAAGTATTTATGATTATTGGGGTTTTTGATAGGATTTTACATTTAGGAATCATTGAGTTTCTAAATCAAAATGTCATTGCATCTGGAGAAACATTTTCAAACATTGGAGTAATGCATCTTGGAAAATAAAATTGAACCTTAGAAATCCTCTCAAATTGCTAGCTTACACAAGCACTGGACATATGAAGCTTTGTTATTCGAATGAAACCTTTGTTCCCAACAACTTGCAACTGAAATAATTATTCAAAAGAGCATCAAAAACATTTATTTTTACCAAATTGTTCTTGGATATCTGCATTTCCATCCTTCAAAATATCAACAAATGAAAGAAATCAAATTGTGATGATTCTCTTTGAATGTTCTACCTACAAAGCAGATGAAACCCTTTTCAGTTGAATACTCTCTGTTAATAATAATAAGAATGGGTAAGACACGGAACATTACTATGAGTGAAATAGTTCCCATGTGATGGGAAAAAGAAGATACTTTTATTGGATAACATTTCTTTGTACCAAATTATTCTTGGATATCTGGAATTTCCCTCCTTCAAAATATTAGTAGATGAAAGGAATCAAATTATGATGACTCCCTTTGAATGTTTTGCCTATGAAATAGATGAACCCTTTTAGTTGAATACTCTCTATCAATACTAATAATCTAATGGGTAAGACACAAAACATTACAGTGAGTGAATGGGTGAGCCTAAAACCTAATCCCTAAACCTTAAGCCTTAAACCCTAAGCCCTAAAACCTAACCCCTAAACCCTAAAACCTAAACCCTAAGCCTTAAACCCTGAACCCTAAACCCTAAACTATATGCCCTAAACCCTGAACCCTAACCCTTAAATCTTAAACCCTAATCCCTAATCCCTAAACCTTAAACCCTTAGCCTCGAACCCCGAGCTCTAAACCCTAAACCATAAACCATAAACCATAAACCATAAACCTTGAGCCCTAAACCCCAAACCCTAAATGCTAAACCCTAAGCCCTAAGCCCTAAGCCCTAAACCCTAAACCTTAAGCCCTAAACTCTAAACTATACACCATAAAACCTAAACCCTTGACCCTTAATCCTAAACTCTAAACCCTAAACCTTAATTTCTAAATCCTAAACCCTAAACCCTATTTTTACTACTTGGAACCCTAAACCACCGAGCGTTAAACCATAAACCATAAACCATAAACCCTAAGCCCTAAACCGTGAGCCCTAAACCCTAAGTACTAAATCTTAAACCCTAAACCCTAAACCCTCATCTCTAAACCCCGAGCCCTAAACCCTAAAACCTAAACTATGAGCCCTAAACCCTAAGCCCTAAAACAAGCCCAAACCCTAAACCTTGAGCCTAAAACCCGAACCATCAACCCTAAACCCTAAACCTTGAGCCCTAAACCTTGAACCCTAAACCCTAAACCCTCAATCATGAGTCCTAAACCATAAACCCTAAGCCCTAAACCATAAACCTCGAAACCTGAGCCCAAAACCCTAAACCTTGAACCATGAGCCAAAAAAACCTAAACCCTAAACCCTAAACACTAAATCCTAAACCCTAAACCCTTAGCCCTAAACCCTCAACCCTAAACCCTCAACCTTAATCCTTGAGCCCTAAGGAGGAGGCACATTACAATCACCTCATTTTTTCCATAGGATAGGAATCCCATTCAGGGAGCAATCCTCTATCTACAAAGTGAGGATCTCATTTTAGTAAGAAGTAGACAAGCATCATAGAGCTGATTTGTGGTCACTAAAGTGAATTATGGACCAAATTTCAAAATTTATACCAATTCAAGTAGTGGTAGGGCCAAAATCCAATCCATAAGGTCAAAAACCTACAAAATGACTATATGTTTTTACAAAATAAATATTGATTACAATATATAGGGCCTGAAAGTTTTAGGTCATTGCTGAAATTATGAAAATGAGTAAGTATTGACAAGATTAGATTTTGAAAAACTATCTTCTAGATTATAATTTTCAGAGCTATGGGACCACTTCCATCAGGTGCGAGTGACCCTAACTTCTTATATTTACTAAAATAAATTTAAAGTATAATACATAATAAAAGAAATCTTATACTTACATTTATTTTAGTAAATATGGCTCATTCTGGTCCTCCTAAACTTCATATAGATAAAACCACGTGTGGACTCCATGACACTATAAATGCATACACATTATAATGTGAGCATGTTATAGTACTTACGCATTTTAGGTGTGTGAATTATTGAACCTAAGAAAACATAAGGTGTTCGCATTTCATTTGTTTTCAATTTTTGTCCACTTTTTGGCCCCCCAACTTGGTGCACTTACCCATATGTATACACCTAAAATTTCACTTTTCATCTTTCATACCTATTACTAACAATTTACTTTTATAGATAAGGGCAATTGATGCATCTATTTCTTGAGTGGGTTCCTTAAGGAGCCTTCCAAAAATGGGGAATGGTTATTCACGTAATCATTATGAGATAGAGACAATACACGAGAGAGTGTCGTTATTCGGTCTTGGTCGTAGTTTTCCTCGCACTAGTTATTCTTTTCCCCTTAAATCTCATACACATTGCACTACCAATATTCTTCTTGTATCTCACCACTTAGCACCTTGTTCATCCATGTCCATGATTTACGACACTCTTTTTCGCTTTGCATGACACATCACCTCATCTACCATCCTTGGTTGATGTCATCGCCCATGGGCGATGGTGTCGGTGTTATATTTCTCTTGGCTGATAACATCACCCATGGGTGATGGTATCGATGCAATGTTTTTCTTGGCCGACGCCATCGCCCATGGTTCATGGCATCCTATATATACACACCACACTTTGACATTCAAAAAGAAGGAATCCCAGACCTTAGGAACTGCCACCTACTCTGCTCTTTTGCACCATCTTCACATATGTTTTCTCATCTTTGGGTTTCTCTTACATTTTGTTTAGATTGGATTTAACACTCTTATTCTTCGTTGGTTTGCTTGCACTATTGGGTCATCTATATTGAGTTTAGGACAGGAACAATGTTCCCCTTCTCCACCTAATAACGATTCTCTCTCAATGTGTTGCTTCTCTAGAGATATAGATGCATCAGTGACCACCCTATAGGTACAAGGTAAGTGCTCTAACTAAATTTTCCATTTTTCATAGATTAGTTCTTCTCCTTCTCTCATTGTGCTATATTAGGTTAATATTACATGTTTTTTTATACTAGTTAGCATAATACTCTTATTCATGATCAGCTCCTTAGCTTCTCTTTATTTTCATTTAAGTTATATTATGCATGCTTTCCTTATCTATCATTGATCCATACCTCTCCTCATCCAACTACCGATATCTTAGTAGGGTACTCTCTTCTATCTTGATTTCGAGCCTTGGAAACCCTAGGGTGACCTAGTGTAGGGATTATTGCTCTCTAGATATGTGACCCTAGTGTTCATTATAGCCCCTTTAAATTTATTCGTTGTGTGCCAATTCATGTGTGTTTCTTACTCATTGCCTCAATGCCCTTGGGTCAATGCATGGTGTTGTGTCCCACTTGTTGTCCCAAAAATGTGAGTGGGGAAGGTTGCGGGGCGGTATGTAAGGGGGGTTCGCGCGAACAGGGTTCGAGCGAACACATAGGCCATTTTCTTGTTGGTTCACGTGAAATGGGGGTTCGTCAAACCCCATTCACGTGAATGGGGTTTGCATGAACCCCTATGTTTATATATTCGAGGCACTCTGGAGGAATTCATTTTCCTCTGCTTGCCTCCTTCACGTGAAGATTACTTAGAATAGAGCCCACCAACGAGCCCACCAACAACACCCAATGGAGACGATCCCACCAATGACACCCAGGAGACAAGCCCACCAAAGTGACGAGGGACCAGTTATGGAACCCGTAGCCATTTCGATACCGGGGTGTTGTATTGGTGATGTATTTGGGCGAAAAAAAATTGAAACCCATTTTTTAGCAAAACCATAGCCATTTCGATACCATTTTTTGTAAAACCCTAGCTGGTTTTTTTGTAAAACCCCATTTAAAATCTCTTGTATCATGACCAGGCTTCACAAAATTTTGGTGTTCAGTTTTCAATAGTAGAAGAATAATGGTTCCGTTAAAACTATAATTTCTGGTGTAATGATATATTAAATTTAAAACGTGAAAACTATTAAAACTCTAGCTCAATTTTTGTAAAACCCCATTTATAATCTCTTGTATCATGACCAGTGCTTCAAAAAATTTAGTGTTCGATTTCCAATAGTAGAAGAATAATGGTGCTGTGAAAACTGTAATTTCTAGTGTAATGATATATTAAATTTAAAACTGTGAAAACCCTAGCTCATTTTTTTGTAAAACCCCATTTAAAATCTCTTGTATCATGACCAGGCTTCACAAATTTCAGTGTTCAGTTTCCAACAGTAGAAGAATAATGGTGCTGTGAAAACTGTAATTTCTGGTGTAATGATATATTAAATTTAAAATATACAGGTTCTCTAAAGACTGTAATTTTTGATGTAATGATATATTAAATTTAAAATATACCTTCTTAGAGTAATGGTGCTCTTAAGACTGTAATTTTTGGTGTAAAGCTCATGATATGGAGAACCTCAAAGATCGATTTTTAAACATAGTGCATACATGTTTAACTACACGGTGATTTGTGGCTCTCCACCTTCTTGGACCTCCTATATCATACATCCCATCTACAAGAGTAAAGACATGAATGATACTAATTACTACAATATCATCGTTGGACACACCTTGGCCAAGATCTTTACCACAAGTCTAGACATTAATATCACCACATGGACATAGACTAAGAGGTTGCGAGCCAACAGCAAGCGGTTTTAGAAGGGACCAATACACTAGTGATTGTATCTTCACTTTGGCCGCTATCATTGAGGAAGCTAAAGAAATAATTGTGATTTATATTGTTGTTTTGTAGACTTCTACAAGGTATTTAATACAGTTCCTCATAGCTTGTTAGTTAAAAGGCTTAAGGCTTGGGATCTTCCACCCTTGATAATTTCACTTCGATGATACCATATCAAACTATTGTTGATAAGGTACAAATGAGAAATGGTGATATAAAGGATGTCATATATATTAAGCAAGGATGCCCACTTTCTTTGACACTTTTTGGCCCTTACATTAATGAGCTAGTAGAAATAAATACATTAGATACAACAAATGGTTGCTTATTCTTTGGATCCTCTAACACAATTCTTCAATTTGCAGATGACATAATTTTGGTGTCTCATTCTATAAGACGTCTTTAGAAACAACTTGATATTATATAACCTCCTTTTGTGATACTCATGGGTTTCAAATTTCTTTAGGTAAAAAGTGTCATGACTTTCAACATCTCTATCAATAAAATGAGGTGATTCTTATTTACAAAGGGGATAGGGTTGAGTTAGTCTCTTCATTTGTATATTTTGGGGTTCTCTTCTCTAGAACATGTGTTAGCTTGATTCCATGTATAGATTCAAGATTGAAAAAGGGATTTGCAACTCTCACCATACTTAAAAAATGATGTTTTCAAGACATTCGGATGAAGACTGCTTCTTTTAATTATTGGTCACACTTTCCCTCATGTATGGCTTTAAGACTTAGGGATTATACCTTCAATTTTAGACCAAAAAAAGAGAGTGATGGTCATAATGTTGTCCAGACATATTCATGCCAAGAGATCAAGCCCTCATGCCATCATCCTTATAGAATTTGGCACAACACCGCTCATTGCTTCATTGATATTTCACGCAATAGTTGTGATTCAAAGACTAAGGCATTTGGGTAACTCCTATAGTGGTTGCCTTAGGTATCAATAACCTACTTTCAAAACATCTATGGAGTAGACACAACATACATGGGTTGATTCGTGTTGGTACATGAGAACATCCTCATTGCTTTGCCTTATTGGTGTTGATATTTAAAGGCTACCCCCTAGGCATAAATTTCACATGGATGCTCCTCATTAAGAGAGATAAATAATGGAATTCATACTGATATGTATAGAGTATATCTCAAGTCCACATGGACTAAACCTAAAGAGATGCTTGCCTCAAAACTTCAATACTATTCATATTTGTATCTTCATTTCAGTGATGGGTTCATCCAATCCATGGTACACCAAATTAGATATACCTTTTAGTTTGAGAGTTCCCCTTTCTCAACTCATAGTTTGTTCCCATAATTTTTTATTAAATTCCACCAACTAGAAAATTTCTTATTGTTTTCCCTAGATCTGGGCTGAGAACAAACAATTTGTCATAAAAACCACATCATGCACCAAAATTTATTAGGAAAGTATCCTAATTAGGTGCACCAAAATACTGTAATTTTTATCTTTCTTCCATTTGTAACATTCTCATTAGTTTGATTTCATGATAAATGTGCATCCAATTATTCAAATCCACATCATAATCCCCACTAATGGATGAAGGTATCTCTAATGGAATATGGATATCCTCATTGGGATGGGTGTAATCCTTGTATGTTTGTGTAAACTTATAAAACTATCATTTTTCTGGCTTGGTAGGGAATCTATTCCATATTTTAAATATTTGTCTAAGAATGGTTTATTTGATTGTGTATTATGAGGAATCTTCCAAGTATTACACAAAGGTTACTCAATTATATCTACATGGTTCCTAATGCTTATTCCTTGGAGTTTTTGATATGGTGATGGATTACAAATTTATATCTTCACTAGGTACCATATTGACCATTGTGACATTACGTAATTACTTATCCTTACACATTATCTCCAATGTGGGATAGTCTTATGTGTGAAGTTGTGTAGGAACTCTACAATATGTGCAATATGTTTCTTGCATTTGATTAGATAGATGGGAAAAATTGTAAAATGTGATTTATCTTTAAATAAAGGTATATAACCACCACATTTGGGGTCAAGGCTCTATTATTATTTACTAGTAACCACATTGGTATCCCCATGTTACACATTACACTTGACATCTATGGAGTGTTCTAGCCCTAATTATAATTAAATGGTATCCCTTGTATGGTCCTTAAGGTTTCAAGTAATGTTACAATGTGGTTGATTGTATGGAATTTTAGTGCCCAACCTATAATTTTTGTAAATAAGGTGGATCCCATATTAGAATTTTATATGGATATGGTGGAGTCCATTGTACATTGTATTGAGGAGATGAATGATCGTAAATTGTTACATGATCCATTTATAATTCCGACGTAGAGGTTTGGAAATTTAGGGTCAATTATGCTTGTACCCTAAATTATGTTTTTGGATTTAGGGTCAATTCTGAATGACTTATAAGATATATGTAATTTCTTATTTTCTAAATTATTTGCATTGAAGCTTTAAAATCATATTTCTATTTTCATTAAAATTGGAGAATATCTTAGGAGAATTTTTTCATTAAGAGTACTATTAATTGAATTTTACTTTCATTTTTTAACAGTCATGGCTTCTTCCGGTCCTAATTTGTTTGAGATGACTGATTTACAGATTGTAAAATTGTAATCTATTCTCCAGAATCCAACTACAGTTGGGCAATATAAAGCCCATTGTGAAAAAATAGTGGTTGATCTTCGTAGAATAGAGACAAGTTTGAAAACATATAACCCTTTTGATTTTGAGTCAATAAAAAAATTTATGGATTCATTAAAATCAAGTGTATCGGGAGATGTGGGATATAATGAGATTACATTATGACTTTCCAATAAGGAATTCGTTAAGAGGTCTTGTTGCAGTTTTTATGCAGACAAAGGAAAAATAAGGGCATATTATGTAAACAAATGTTCATGTCCCCTATGTGCCCCTTTGATTTATCCTAGATTTTTGGCCTCTTAAGGCCAATTTCCTAATAATGACCAATTACCGTTATACTTCATAATGATGCTACATGTTGAGGTTCACTTAAACCTAAAGGTGAACTATTTAGACATCCCTAGTTATTTGGGGCAAGGGCATGGCCAAATTAGCCACATGGAGGCATATAGAAAGGAGGGAGCTCCTACAATTGTTGACACATGGCAGCTTGTACCAAGGCCACAACCATTATTATCAGGATTTCAGGATGTCGCAGCACCTATCGTTATGACTGCACATGAAGCTACTATCGATGGTTTTGCTAGAATTTCTCACGAGACCCAATTGATATCTTCTAACCGTGTGGGTCGACTTACCTTGAGACGCGATACTATCGGTGAGAGTCTAGTAGTAGCAATGATGCATGCAACGAGGTATACGCTCGTGCATCTTTGATTTCCCAAATGACTTTGAGCTAGTTCTGATCCCACTCGAGCATGTCGGCAGGGACGCATCATGGCTGCTTGACTTGTGCGTGCATATGAGGTGATTTCACGGCATTGCAGCATTCCACTATTGGGGGTTTTAGATTTTATAGAGCAGAGTGGGAGTGTATCTTCTAGTCAGGGTACTACTGCCACTGCTACAGATAGACTTCTTGTTGCTGGGATCATCACACCTGATGTTTAGCACATTTTTGTTCCTGGTGTGAAAATTAAACACCCAATATTTAATTAAAATTTATTTTATTTCATCATTACTTTATAATTTATTAATATTAAAATTAAACATGTACTTCTGTGTTTAGGCTTCTACTCTAGTGTGTGGAGCTTCACAGCCCACACCATCTACCCGTGTGACATACACACAGCTCTTGACAGAGCACAACATGGATCTTGATGTTCCGGGCTTGAGTCAGCTTGGCTCACTTGGTGACATATTTGTTGGTGTTGAGGTCGTGGGTGGCAATCCCATAGATTTGGAGATGCATTCTGCAGAGGTATAGAAACCTGTGTTTTAATAGAATTAATATTTAATCTAAATTGAAATGTTATAAATTAATGAACTTTATTCAAAAAAATTATTTATCAACTTCTTACATTTTATTTATTTTGTTTCACAAGGATCTACGGGACAAAGATCTACACATAGTGTAGATACTCCCAACATCCACCCAGGGACAGATATTGAGGTAATCAATTGTACATATCTGTTATATGATGTATTGAATTAATCAAGAAATTGTTGTAGAATTTTGCTTATATATTTTAATAAATTGTACATGCTATATATAGTTTATGATGTGTATATTCATTTTTTTAACATGCAGGGTGCAGCGAGCGTAGTGAGGGTTTGGCACTCGCCTAGTGCACGGAGGAGACTTCAGTGATATTTTATATATTTTAGACATTTAAGACATGTATATAGTCATTAGACATAATTTTTATATTTTAGACATACTTTTAGAGATTTTAGACATACTTTTTGACATTTTAGACATACTTTTTAGATATTTTAGACATGTATATACTCATTCTAGACATGATTTTTGATATTTTAGTAATACTTTATGTTACATGATTTTTTATATTAAACTCAAGAAATATAAACTCATGTGTTGTTACAGGTGTGCGAAATGATGGAAAATGAAGTAAATGTAATGCAATACATTTCCATGGTTTATTCTATTTTAATATAATTGTAAATTTGTCTTTATTTGGAGATTTGTACTATTTAAACACCTAACGTAAAATGCCTCAATGTAAACCAAAGTATTTGGAGATACAACTCATGCCATCCTACCTCATAAAGAGTAATAAGTCTTCATCTGCATTTGTAATATGTTCACTCGCATTCCTACCACCATGTGTAATATTATTAACCTTGAGTCATAATATTTTTTAATACAAGTAATAAATGTATTTTACATCTTTTATTATTAATTATATGTATGTGTTTTGAATGTTTAGTTTACACATTAATTTATATCAGAACTCTTTATTACTTTTAATTTCAATCATATTATTATTTTGAAATTATGTGCGATGAAATTATGAAGCAAGCATGTATCTCAAAAGAAAAGGATTACGTGCATCATGGGTTAAATATGAAACAAAATCATTGATGTCTAATATTGTAAGATTTCACCTTGAAAACGTGCATAAAACATATATGTAATATGAAATTTTCCATATGTGGATTTATGATATAATTTATATAAGCATAAGTGTAAGATGTCTTTTATGGGTTAAATATAGGCAATGAAAGTGCATGAATAAGATGCCTCATATGAACGAAGTATCATTAAAGAAATCCCAAAAAAATAATATGCTCCACGTAAGAAAATGTATTCAAAATAATCATAGGAATAAGCTATCCCATATGGTCAAGATATGAGAAATATTTAAATCACGAGGGCACTATATTTAAATGATATACCATTGAAAATAATATATCCTTGTGTGGGAAAGATGCAAACGATGTGGATCATCAAAAAATATATGATCAATGTAAAGTAAAATTATGGGTCCTTGTCCCCAATAGATGTATGATGTGAATCATGATAACATAGGTAAGTATGAAAATAGAATTATGAACAATGTGGATCGTGGCACCATAAAACATGGTAAGCATTTAATGAAAATAAGTATGGTAGAAACCATGTCAAGCATATAATCAAGCACAAAGAAAACATCGAGAGATGTTCAACATGGAGTAGGCACATTCACTAGTAAACACATGCCATTATAGACATGTAAACCTAGTCTTTAACACTTGGCAACATTAGATTTGACACTTGTTAGCACATTTGGATGATTGACATATATTTGGCTCTTTATCACACTTTCATTCTTTCTAATTTACCATACATCATCTTAGTCACCTTTATCTCCAAGTTATACCTACTCAAGATTAGTTGAATATATACAAGAATGTATTATAAAACCTACACATACATTCTCCATCTCACAAACCCATACTTGTAGTCTCCAAATGGTATCGTCTACCTTGGATCTGTTATTGTCAAATTTTATTGTCCTCCTCTACCATCATTTTCCTCACAGGGGAAATAATTTCCTTTTAAACACAAGACACTTTCATTAGGTCAACCTAGGCTTAATTCATGGGTTAAAAATTGCAAGAAATTTGCAAAGAGCACACAAAGGATCACTTATATTTACAGTGACCCCACATGAAATTATCATCTCTAGACATCCAAGAATCTCTTAACTCCTTAGACATCTAAAGGATTTCATTCTAAAGAACTGTAAGGACTTTAGGCCCTAATAATTAAAATATCACATAATCACATCCTTAGAGCACGCCAACAAGTTACAAGTGTACATAATCATGCACTATAACTAAATTCAAGGATTGTTACCAAGTGTTGGAGGCCTTATTGGGGTCTTATCATAACCATTATTCTACTTAAGATATATATTATGTGCAAAGATGATATATGAATCATAATTGATATAAAGATCTTATAAACATGTAATGATTATATTTGGATAAATACAAGCTCTAGATATTTTATTAATACAAGAGTCATGTAGTTCTTTATTGTCTATATCAAAATTTAATTGTCTATCATTTTACTCACATGAAATTTTAAATGATTCAAGTTAGATTTATTGACACTAAGAGATCTTGTTTCAAATTGTTATAAAAGATGCTAGAAAAGAGAAACTAAAACGAGGAAAAAATAATACTAAGTTTTTAAAACTCATTTGTTATATATAGATATAAATGGAAATAATATTATTGGAGATACTAGGGAACAAAATTACATCATTAATGAACCCATCCTTAATATCATAGCAAGAAAGTTGTCAAATATGTATGCCAAATGACAAATAAAATAGATAAAATATTTTAAATTCTTGGAAGACATGAATATATAATATTCCATGTCCTTCTATATAATACCAAGTGGCTCTTCTCGTTGTTCAATGACCTGTAAAAATTTTCATGGTCTTCTACATCTAGTCTCCATTTTTTGCGTTGACTATTTTTAGTCTTCACCTGCTGCAATTGCTGACCCTGCAGCAATTATGTGATGGGTGTAATGATACACCTTTTTTATGGTTTGTAATAAACAAAGTGAATCCCACTTTGGAGGGCTTTCACTTGTTGCAAGTATGTTCCTTGCACTACAACCGAGCCAGTATAAAATGTTGTCTCTTCACTTGTTATTTCACATGTTAGCTTTGTTCTCTCTTCTACCAACGTAACAAGTAGTACTCCACTTTCTCAACACTTGTGTTCTTTAAGAATGACTACAAATACATCACCTACAACAAAATGAAAATAAACATTCAATGATCCATGTATAGTATAAATATATATTTAATTATCAAATTATACAATCCTTTTAAATAAAACATACCTTGTTTAACTAGTCTAGATATCTGGTCATAATCAATTGAAATTAATGGCACATCTTCAAAACTATCATCATGATCTGATCCATATGTGTCATCCACAACTAAATGAACTTTCTTCCACTCACCTACATACCCATGTTTTTACTATTACACTCTGAATATGATTTGTTCATGCATTCATAACAAAAACAAGAATAATCTCTTGTATAGATTTCCCAGATTATTACTATCCATAGTCATCAAAGAGTGAAAAGACCTAGAATTGGGAATCATTTCACATCTATACTTTTTCCTTCAATCAATACCTTTATTTAATCATGCTCAAAAGATCAATAAAGTTTAAAACAAACATCAAAATTCAGAATAAAAAAATTAAAGTTAGTAACTTGTAGTTCACTTAATAAATCACATCAAGATCTACATATCTATGTTTTAAATGTGCATGTACCCGTTATCTCCCAAAACACTCTGTGTGGGGTTGAAGCCTATGGGGTTGAAGCATGTGATGTTGAAGCCTGTGAGGTTGAAACTTTGGCGTAAAATGTTTCTTACACCATTCAACAATAGTGTGGGCATCAATCAATTGATCTCCCTCATAATCAAAGCTTTGTTTCTTTAGAGCATGTTTGATGCATGCACCCGCACCATTGTGTTCTCCCTTCCCATGACCACTCTAAAAAAACTACATAAATGAGGAATTTTGTGATGACAATGATAACGAATGAGTGCAAAGAAAGGGAGAGAGGATTTGAATTGTGATGCACAACCATTTGACCAAAAAAATGTTGATCTATTTGTATTCCTAGCTGATGAAGATATTGAAAGAACAAACCAAAACAATGTTGCACAAAGTGGGTGTCATGTTCCTTGTCATCATTTATATAGAAGTGATACTCCTTCTTGATCATTCGCTTCACATATGTACTTTCAACCCCATCCAAATCCAATTGTGCATGCCTATAAAATACTTGAACCATGATAGTAACCTGGTTAGTATGATAATACTGTGTTTGAATTTCTTTTATATAAGAAAATGAGTAATTCTCAACAAAATAAACCATGGACAATATGGAACCAATACGGAATGTGTCCGTATTAGTCTTGAATTGTGTAGCCTTTGCCACTTTAAATAGTAAGAATGTTTGATGTACAAACTAATTAAACTTCAAAACTTTGCATGAATGTAGCAATGGGGATTTCCTCTTCTACCAAATCCAACCTGGTTGCATCTTTTCCAAGCCTTGTTGAGTATTTTATGTATTTGAACCTACAAAATCAATTCATAACATGGACAAATTGTCATGTATTCATTTGTAGTAAACATAAAAATAAAAATAAAATATAAAATCCAAATTTAAAAACATAAATTTATACATATCACCTCTTACAACAACCATTTTAATCTTGTGTCCAAATCTTCATTTGTTTTTGGCAATAATTTCAAGTCCCTACACTTGTCACAGACACCTTTGATGCAAGTCATATGATCATTGACATGATCATCGGATATCATGCAAATAATTGAAGTTATGAATTCACCGACACGTGTAGGTGGGGCATTTTCTTCCCGTAACTTTCTATACACTTGAAAAAAAAAAACATAGATTTTGAAATACATTAAAATTTTAAATCACATCTCAAAAATGATATTTAAACAAATTTCAAATATATAGATATATAAATGAAAGCACACCTCAAAATATATATACATGATCTATAAAAAAATTTACCCGATAGTGATAATCAAACTCAACGTGATAAATGATAACAACATGTGTCAAGGACTTTATTAGCTCACACATACCAAGGCTTCAAATTTTCAAACATTCGTTGTCCAATCTTAACATCTAAATTTTCTTCAGTAAACTTTATGTACATCTCATGTTGAGTTATTTCAAGCCAATGTTTTATATGTTTATTATAGTTATTGTGAGTTATCCTGTGTTTTAAAACATCCCTCACATTTGGAGAAGGATGAGTCCTCTCGGTCAAAAATCGAAACTATCTTCACAATATTATCCTCTATTTTATCGTAACGTGGATTTCTACATATTAGTGCCCAATTTACTTCCATAGTAGAGTCATCCAATGTCTTCCTCCTCTTTGCATACAAGTTGACCATATTTCTAGATAAACCCAATGCCTTGGCAATGACGTGCTAATCATAGTGCAAATCAGCAGCACCCCTAGATGTTTTCTCATATTTCTAGTTTGATAATGGGCATCCAGTGTGATTGCACAACATGGAATCTTTTCCCCAAGTGTGGGACTTGCAAAAATGGGAAAAAAACTCTCTAGATTAAAGGCTGGTTCCTCTACTCCTCTGATCAGATGTATGCATGAAATTTGCAGAGGTTTAACTCAAAATCCTTCTCTTATTCCGCCAGGAGACAAGGATAGAAAGAAAAGAAGATAAAACTAAACTAACAAGGTGATACACCAAAGGACTCGGTGAACATATATCTCTGATTGACACAGATTATAGAAATGCAACACAAATCATGCACAAATTGCTAAAATTGTAATGAAGGATCAGGATAGAGCAAACAACACAAGAAAGGATTGAAAATTCATTCACAAAGCTTGCATTGTCATTTCCAATTTTTAAATACAGTGCATTACAACAAACAAAGAGGTAGAAAACATATTGCAGTCCTAAAAAAGGTATGATATTCCACAAATTCACTTGCCAGGGTGAAGGAGGGAGCCTGTAGAACATAAAAAAGTCCAACCCTTTACAAATGAGCCAAATCTGGCTTTTAACAATGAAAACCTCGAGTTCGGGAAGGAGAAACATGGGAAAAATGAAATGAATGATTCAATCACCAACTAGATCTATCAAAATAGCATGGGTACCCTTAAAAGTTCATTCCCCAAGATTTTTAACCATGCTGGAGAAGAATGGAAGCCATACTACATTTAAAATGGTGGTTGAATGTCGGTGTAGACACCTAAAATTGGTTACCCAATTTAGTGTCCCTTCTCATCCGTTTACTTGCCTAGGTAACCTAGGGCACGTTTACATCACCAACTATCCCCTTGGGATAGTTTTCCAATTTGTGATTTAATCACCTACTCTAAATTTAATTCATCCCATCACATCTTACCCATGAGTAATTAAGTATTAAATATTTAATTACGCTTCTTCCCATGCATCTTAATCACTTATCCACCCCAAATTTATTCTACCCATGTATCACATCTATTTTTAATCTTCCCTAAGCGGGATATTTTCCCGTAGTCGGGATGAGTCTTATTTTTCTCGAATCGATCATTTTTAGCCATCTCGGGAGTCTTCTCCGCGATCGGCGCCGACCCATATGGTCGGCGCCGATTTTCTAGGAGCGGCGCCGATTATAAAAGCAAGTCCAGAACTCAGTTCTAAGCGCGGAAAAATCGAACCGAAAAAGAGCGAAGAGACCGAAAAAGAGACGAACGAGTGAAAGGAAGCACTTACGCACGAACAGAGAGTGAGAAAGAGAGATCTTCTTAGCATCAATTGTCTCAGTTAGGGCAGATCCTGTCCTAATCAATCCCTGAGAGGAGCACCGTTACTCTGCCCGTATCATATCAACACCATACACCATTATCTATCATCTGGTGACTCTGTTCCAGCGTCTCTCCATCTTCGGCACATCCTACAGACAACATTCACCTTCCGCTCCCCGAATCTCATCGCACACCCCCCACGATTGGTCGATGCGCCTTGCTTGACTTGACACTCGATCTTATCGATCGACGCGATCGATCCTGGTCCCGATCGCCCCGATCGGTCGAGTCCGCCGATCAAATCGATCGCGCCGATTCTACGATCGACGCCGATTTCCCTGCAGACAGGTAAAGGTCACAGGTAACACAAATTTAGCATTATTTCTCAGTTCCTTGTTTTCTGTACTTCCTGTCTGCTGTTCAGGTTCTGTTTTATTACTGCAATCAGAGAATCTAGTCTTTATTTACATCTTTTATCATGTATGCTGCTTTTCTTTATTGAAAACGTGGGTGACATCCGCCAAGGAAGCTTATCGCTTCTCGGACCCGCTTCTCGGCGGTCCACCCATATATCTTCTAACGCCATCTTTTTCTGTCAAGCACCGGTGTTTTGCAGGTTACTCGGATCTATTGTGCGAATTGCTCGTGTGCGCCCGTCTTATCTACATCGACTTCCTCATCTGTCTACATCTTCATCAGGTATCTATTTCATTGAGGTTTTTCAGGGTTTTTGTGTTTAGTTTGGTGCATTAACTTGGACAGGTAACAAGCACGAAATTCTTGAAATTGGTGGATTCAAAAAAAAAAAAAAAAAAAAAAGATGCTATCCAAAAAGATAGACTGATCCCTCGAAGGACAGCTATCCATACATTGTCAAGTGAATCAAAAAGCAAATAGACCATACCCTCGAAGGATGGCTATCATACAAATTTCAAAATACAGACCGCTCCCTTGAAGGACGGCTGTTTCTCAAAGAAATATTCAAGGCTTCTTGTAATCAATCAGCCTTCCAGTCAGTTTATACACTTGTTAGCATCACTGAAAGACTTCCCGCATCGATCAGTCTTTCCATATCAAGCAAACTTCCCACATTGATCAGTTTGCTTTTCTGTCCAAATCATGAAGCTGAGATTTTAGACCTTTTGTCGATCATATGGAGAATCCTATTTTCCTATCATGGACATGTATTCTGTCCCTTGTAGGTTCCGACAAGATACTTACTTTCTTTTCTTTCCATTTCTATCCTAGATCTGGTTTGCGACTAGTTAGTGTCAGGTTTATTTTAATCTTATATAGGGCCTTGTATGCTTGGTCTTTCGGTTTCTTATCTGGATCTTCTCTATGGTCGGTTGGAAGTCCGACTTATCATTTCCCTTCTTTTCCGAGTGTCTTCTCTTCTAAGTCACGGTTATTTCTGCTTTCATCTTTTGCTCTTACAATAAGCATTCTCCATTTCTTTGTCTTGCATCCTGTTGAATTGACATTTCACATGATCAAAATCTATCTTCTATCAACATTCCTCTTATCTATCAAAACATCTATCTTTATTCATTTCTCATTAAAATTACATCCATCTATACATCAAACGCATCTATCTATCTATCCATCAAAATATTTAAAAGCTATGTCCATCCAAGATACTTCCCATCATCTATCAAAATTAAATCAATCTATCTAACCACATCCATCTATCATCTATCAATCTATATCTATCCAATCACATCTATTCTATCCACATTTCAATCTATCTAATCACATCCATCTATCATCTATCAATCTATATCTATCCAATCACATCTATTCTATCCACATTTCAATCTATCTAATCACATCTATTTCTATCATCTATCAGTCTATATCTATCCAATCACATCTATCTATATCCATCTATCCATGTATATCAAAACCAAAAAGTATAAGTACAATTGTATGCCAAATCATATGATGAATCTATATATATACATGTGTGTTTATACAAAAATGGGTGGCTTTCCATCAAGCCATCTATACAATGCCTTCCAATCGAGGCTACATCACTATACAAATGCAAAAGTCTATCAAAACTCTATATAGTAAAATCCGAAGCATGGAGGACACTATCTCCTCCACCCTCCTCTCCACCTGGCTGTCTCTCCTGACCGCCACCGATCGAGCTCGATGCACCTGCTGCTGGAGGTCTCGGCCCACCTCGATCTCTCCCAGTGCTCCCTCCGCCTGAGGCTCCGCTCGCTGTAGCCGTCCCTGCTCTCCTCCTCGCCCCATACCGAGGCACATCTGGGGCATGCTGCGCTAGGGCATCCTCATAATATCTCACCTCAGCAAGGAGAGACTGGTACGTGCTAAGGCTCACAGTACCCGGTGCTCGTAACGAGGCTGCTGGTGCTGCTGGCGCTGCTGGTGGCGCCCCTCCTAGGGTCGTGCCCTGTGTGCCAGACTCTGATGTGGCACCTGTCTCCCCATACTTGGCCCTGAGGGCCTCCCTATGCCGAAAATAGCGGTCCCGCTGCTGGATCACTGTATCTCGCTCCTGCCGAGCGGTGTCTCTCTCCGCAATCAGGGAATCCCTCTCCTCTGTCAAGGCCCTAATCTCCTCTAGAGCTACCTGATGTGTCTGTATCAGTGTGGCATGCTCTCCCTCTAATCTGTCCAGTATAGCAGCTATGTCCTCCTCCCCAGCATCTATCGAGGGCGGGAGATGTCGTGGAAGCTCTGTGTCATACCATGCTGCGTAGCCCTCATCCACCCCCGCGTCATCATCACTATCTATGGAGGGTGGAGCCTCTCTCAGTGGGTCTGCCGGGATCAAAATCGGCAGATCTGTCTCTCTGCCATCCCGCCTATATGGTGTGTATGTGGCCGGTACTGTCTGTACTAGACCAAACTGCCTCAGTATCCGCATGAATGGGACTCGCTCCCACATATCTGGTCTGCGACCTCTGACCACCCGACTCCGTCTCAATGCTACCAAGTGGGCATCCTGACCAACCCATATCGGAAATGCCCGATATGGCCTCCAGATAACCTGATCTGGTGTAAGCGTCCTGAAACGCTCAGAGTACCACTCGGCTGATCTCGCCAGATCTCCGCGCCATGCCACCCGCCATCTCCGAAATCCATAATCCACACCCCCACTGCTGCGCCGGCATCCACAAGCCCCCTGGATGGCTCGATCACTGCTATATGCTCGTATGCCCAAAGAATGGAGCACAAAGTCGACATCGATCCTCGTCCTCCGACTCGAGAGTGTACATCCATAGCTCATAATAAATCTGAGCTATCAGGGCATCAGTGAAAGCAAAAATCTGTCTATACTGCAAGATGTCGCACACGCAGCCTTAGCAAGTAGAATGGGAATCTCCCACCTCCCGAGTCTCGCAGAGCAAAATAAGATATGGCCATCTCGAATCGTGGCTATCCGCCCGCTCCGAGGGCTATCTCTGCTCAGACGTGAGGATATCCTCACGCCTGTATACTATTCTCCGCATCATCTCGCTTCTGTCTCGTACAACCGCACTGTGGCCCTCTCGCGCTGCTTTCTGGGTGTGATCTCAATCGGGTCCCCAGTACCTCGTGTCGGAGGATCTCAGATACATCCTCATGGGTGATAGTCATCTCACCCGCCCTAAACCAAAATGTGCACGTGTGGCTGTCCCCACCGCCGCACCAATGCTCGCATAAGCTCCACATCCCGTGGCACTCGTCTATAATATCTAAAGCCCCCGAGCCCAGCCAGCTCTAAATGCTGCCAGTCTGCATCTGTCACATCAGGCAGGATCGTCTCTAATAGCTCCGGGATGGCATCCCTCATGTGAAGGGTCTCTCGTGCCTGCATCCACGACATCAAAAGCATAATTAGTCTCTTATTTTCATAAATCACATCTTCCCAAATCATACAAATCAATGAACTTCCATCAGTCGGCGTCGATTTGATAAAATCGGCGTCGTTCATTTTAGTCGGCGCCGATTATTACCAATCGACGCCGATCCAAACCAGTCGACGCCGATTATACCAATCGGCGCCGACTTCCTGGCCAGACGTGAACCAGACCCTGGCCTCATATCCATCCAAATAAAAATCAAACAAAAAAAAAAAAAAAAAAAAAAAAAAAATAATAATATAAACGAAGGGGTTCAAGAATGGTCACTTACCCCAGGTCGTGTCCTCCTGCGCTTCTGTCCGCTCCCAGAGGCTTCCATTGCGTTCAAATCTATTCTCTCGCTGGAATCAATCGCCACGTTGAAAATTAATCGCTCACGCTTCCGCTCGCATATTTATATGCGTCGATTGGTCGGCGCCGATTTTTCGGGTCGACGCCGCCAGTAGTCGCCGCCGATTCGCTTTGGTCGCCGCCGATTTTTTTTGCTGCTTCGCTTATAGTGTTGATACTTGGCTTTCTCATCTATCTCGATCATTGTTGTGTGCTAAATCTTGTCTTTTGGCACATCTTTTAGATGTCATTGTCTATTTCGAGTTTGTTCCCTTTGCGTGGAGCACTCGCTTTTCTCTGGGCAGCTTAGAGTTAAACGGGTCTCAGTGCAGGCACTAACGCTGCCTCGATTCATGACCGCCTAGTTGTCCCTACCAATGTGTCTCTTTTCGATGCTTGACTATTTTGCAGCTTCTCCTTACTCTCGGGTCTCAGTAGGCACTAACGCTGCCTCATGAGGAGACCGCCAGTTTTCCCTACCAATGTGAGTTCCTTAGGTTGCTTTGCGCCTTTTTGTTTATTTTTAATGCATCCTCAATGATCAGCTCTACTCCAGCTATCCAACTGGGGCATCCTGCATTTTTCATCTACCTCTTTCAAACTCGGGATCATCTGTTTTATCATCCATCCCATCCCTAGTTTGAGGGGGAGTCACATCACCACAATTCTTCCCTTCTTCCATCCCTTTGTTTTTGTCTCATAACCTTGCTTATCGCAAGTTACTTGACAAAAAGGGGCAAAATGTAGACACCTAAAATTGGTTACCCAATTTAGTGTCCCTTCTCATCCGTTTACTTGCCTAGGTAACCTAGGGCACGTTTACATCACCAACTATCCCCTTGGGATAGTTTTCCAATTTGTGATTTAATCACCTACTCTAAATTTAATTCATCCCATCACATCTTACCCATGAGTAATTAAGTATTAAATATTTAATTACGCTTCTTCCCATGCATCTTAATCACTTATCCACCCCAAATTTATTCTACCCATGTATCACATCTATTTTTAATCTTCCCTAAGCGGGATATTTTCCCGTAGTCGATGAGTCTTATTTTTCTCGAATCGATCATTTTTAGCCATCTCGAGTCTTCTCCGCGATCGGCGCCGACCCATATGGTCGGGCGCCGATTTTCTAGAGCGGCGCCGATTATAAAAGCAAGTCTGTAACTCGGCCTTGGCGAAAATCGAACCGAAAAGAGCGAAGAGACCGAAAAGAGACGAACGAGTGAAAGGAAGCACTTACGCACGAACAGAGAGTGAGAAAGAGAGATCTTCTTAGCATCAATTGTCTCAAATTAGGGCAGATCTCGTCCCTAATCAATCCCCGAGAGGAGCACCGCTACTCGCCCGTCGTGATCATATCAACACCATACACCATTATCTATCATCTCGGTGACTCTGCTCCAGCCGTCTCTCCATCTTCGGCACATCCTACTGCATAACATTCACCTTCCGCTCCCGAATCTCATCGCATACCCTCGATTGGTCACGGGTCGCTTTCGCTGACATCGATCTTATCTGGCCGACGCCGATCAGCCCTGGCCGCCGCCGATCGGTCCCTGGGCCGCCGATCAAATCGGCCGCCGCCGATTCTACATGGGCGACGCGATTTCTCGCAGATGTAAAAGGTCACAGTAACACAAATTTAGCATTATTTCTCGCCTCGTTTTCTCGATTTCCTGCTCATTGCTTAGTTCTCGCTTTTATTACCGCAATCGAGAATCTAGTCTTTATTTACATCTTTTATCATGTATGCTTTCGCTTTTCTTTATTGAAAACGTGGATCGACATCCGCCAAGGAAGCTTATCGCTTCTCGACCCGCTTCTGGCAATCCACCCATATATCTTCTAACGCCATCTTTTTCTCAAAGCACCGTGTTTTGCAGTTACTTACTCGGATCTATTGTGCGACCGCTCGTGTGCGCCTGCCTTATCTACATCGACTTCCTCATCCGTCTACATCTTCTTCATCGTATCTATTTCATTGAGGTTTTTCGTGGTTTTTGTGTTTAGTTTGGTGCATTAACTTGGACAGGTAACAAGCACGAAATTCTTGATCTACATTCTGGCACGCCCGGTGGGACCGAACCAAAGTCCCTTATGGTAAGTTCATCTCTTTTCTAGTTTTGAACTTTGTTCCTTTTCTTCACTGATTTCTATCAGTCCTATTTGAACATTTCTGTTCATCATTTCAATCTTGCTTTTAGGCGAAGTCATTATCTTGAAATTTTTCTATTTTCTTAAAATAGAAATTTTTCGTTTCGCCATTATCTGGATGTATCTTTCCGGATCTTGTTTGTTGTTTGCTTGATCCTTTTCATGCGAGCACTTTGCTTGTTCGTGGGATTGTTCGAGGGGAAGAGCTCAACAACGCGCTTTTTGAAGTCCACACACTCGAGAGCTAAAACTACAGGTATTCCTCTTTTTCGGTGTTTTCTCCTTTTTAGGTTTTCTTTGTTGGTTGTTTATCACATCCAAACACTTCAGTTTTTGGTGCTTAAAAAGAACCTAATCGCATTTGGGAAAGAACTTGTTTGAATTGTCTTCATCGAAATCAAACATTTCGTTTTAAGTGCTTAAAAAGAACCCTTTCTTTTTCATTGCTGCATGCTTTGTCATCTAGTGTTAATTAGGTTGGAAAATTGATCAAAATCGGTAGTGACACTATTTGATTTTTATTTTTCACCCTTGCACACAAAGCCAAAATCACTAGGTATAAAGCATCTAAACAAAACTCCTTCCCTGGCCTCGCCTACTTGGAAGTGATATCCAAGAGGAAGAGCCTACGCGGTACTCGGGCCGCGCTATAAATTCACGAAAGATTTTGGTATATATTGGCAAAGCACCCGACTCCCTTATCGCAGCGGTGTGTGAAGTGCGGGGGTAGGCCCCTATATCAAGCCACGACTTTTTTTATCAAGTGCCTTCGACTCTCACCAAACATTACCCAAACCATCCCTAGTTTGGCTATCTGAGTAGTTCCTGTTCTAAAAAGCCTTCCCTAACATTTTCATTTCTTAAAAGCATCAAAATTTAAAGGAGATAATCACTTGCGCTGCTTGAACTATTTGTGCATTAGTTAAGACAATCTTCTTTCGCTTGTTTATGACGACGGCTATCACCCGCTCACAATCTAGGAAAATGGCCCAACAGTTCCTTCTTCCTCCGAAATCACCACCAGCGTGGATGTTTCGCACCCTCCAATCTTCCTCGACCACCGTTAGTGGGTTCCCCTCATGGTCGTATAATCCTTTCCATCAAGCCAAAACAATCCCATCACGTCCGGCTTCTCCTAGTCCATCGTAAATATCTTCCGACTCGTAGTCTATTCTCGCGGGATCTCACTTTCAGTGCCTCTCGATCGCAATCCGTAGCCCTCATGGACTATCTAGTACACAAGTCGATCCAAATATCTCACCAAGACCCACCAATCCGACAAGTGTACAATTATCCTCGCGGATCATCCTGTGCCTCTTTAGAGCAACTTTGCACCATCTCTCTTGCTCGAGCCACGGAGAAGGGTGAGGCCCCTATGCCTCCCTTTTCTCTTCCACCTACCATGTCGACTAATTCTCAATTAGTCTTACCTATCCCTAACACCGCAGCTACCTCGACTATTCCACAACCCATTTCGAGAGGTCTTCGCCCTCGCTATAGTAAATTGCCTCGCACATCCGCACATCGCCGCCAATTCGCCTATGCCTCTATCGCTTCTCAAGGTCAATACCTCTTCATGAGCCAACCCTCCGAATAGCAAATTGCTGGCTCTACTTCGCCCTCTAGGGGTCTTTCTTCCAATATTCCAGCCACATGTGACATTCGCCCATCCTCTAAGATTTCGGCACCCTCGATACCTAATTCAGCAATAAGGCCCCTTTCGTGTCTTGTTCCCAACATGACCAATCCAACCAACACTCATATTCCTCAATCTATCCCGATCCAATCAACCAACATAGGAGTCCACCAATCACAGGCTCCATCCGTCACCCAACCTTTATTTGCTCAACCACTTATTATCTCGCAGCCTGCCTATACGCAAGCTGCCTCACAGCAAATACCCCACCCGGTGTCACCCAGAACACCTGGTTATTCCTCTTATCATCCTATCCAACAACAGATGAATCCCCCATCGACACCTCAACAACACCCACTACTTGCTTCTCATATAGGACAAACCAATGTACCTCCTCCCCAATCGGATGTGGTTCAATTTCTCTTCAAGAAAATTGCAGACTGAAGCCTCCACAAAAGGAGCCCGCCTTTCATACTCCTTTTCAAGAAGTATGCAATGAACCCATTCATCCTTCTGTGGCTTTTAAGCCTTATCCTCCCCAATGGGAACTTCCCAAATTCTCAAAATTTCATAATGGAAGACCCCCAACAACATCTCGCGAGCATTCAAACATGCTTGCTACCTCATTGTCCAAGATCGAGCTCATGCTCCGTACCTTTCCTATGTCTCTAGCGGGTCCCGCTTTGACCGGTACAATAATATTCTCAACATTCATTATTTTCTTTCTCTCAATTGGCCCAAATGTTTGTTGAGAACTTCTCAATAAATATTGCCCATAAGATCTCAATCACAGATCTTTACAACATTCGCCAATTTGACGATGAGTCTATTGCAGACTTTGTCGCCGCTGAGAGGGATAATCAACCAATTGTCCTTCTCTCTCCTCAATCACAACAGATCGAGCTGTTCACCCGATCTTGCGCTAGTCACATTTCTTCCACGTTAAGAATCCAAACTTTCCACACCTTCAAGAAGCCTTCACAATGGCACGCAAACTCAATCTCGTGCTATCAACAAGGAAAACTAAAACTTCGCCCAAATCTAAACCCGATTTCTCTCGCTTCACCAAACCAAATTCTTTTCCTCCTAAAGATAAGAATCAAGGGTCCACCAATGCTATCGTATTAAAAACATCGAGAACCGATAGTACTCCTAATCAACCACCACGAAGAGACCCTTCATCTCGCTCGAAAGGGGCTTCATCATCTCGATCCTTCGCTCCATCGGGGAATCATATGCCTCCATCTTAGGAAAATGTTGAAGTTCGCATGATCGAACTTCCACCCATTAGAGATATTGATGAAAGTCGAGAACGCCCTTTTCAGGTGGTACAGAGAAAACGATTTTTGCCACTATCATAACCAAGGGTCATGACATCGAACGATGTCGACTTTCAAAAATCTTGTCCAAAATTCATCGATAAAGGCGAGCTTATTCTCGATAACCCAAATGCTCCCCAAATCAAGCTACTGGACGCTTTCAAACAACCCTTCCCCAATCATGCCCCAAATCATAATTCTTCAGAATCTCAAAAACCAAACACCCACACTATCAACTTCATTTCTACTGAAGAATCCGCTTCTGAAACCACATCATCTACAAACGCAGCAATCGAATCAGAACCCTCTTCCACTTCACCAATCACTGGAATTCCTCCATCCTCAGATAACCCATCTTTGGATATTCCTACATTGCTAAACACGGAGTCATCTCTCTCCGCTCCTTTGTCCGATCTCCCATCCATACCCGAGACAGTGTCTTCCTCATCCGCCTCATCATCGACATCCTTTCAATGCTCGAGGCAATTACATCCCTTCGAGTTTCCACTTCACACATCTACTTCTCGCTGCTCCCATTCCGCCACAAACTATGCCCTTGATAAACATCCCTATAATCGTGCCGACTTCGGCGAAAGTGTCCTCAACTTTGACTCTTCCTATCTCTTTTCCTATAGTAGTTCCACCCATGATCACTACACCAAAAGTGGTCCCTTCGCAAGGAACTTCTTCATCACTTACTTCTTCCATCACTAATACTACTTCACCTATTCAGGAAAAATCAAAAGAAGTAACACCAACACCTGCACACTCGATTCCTCAACCTAAACCGCGACAACCAAAATCTAACATTATACCATCAATATCTCCCATTTGCTTCCTCCAAAAAGGTTACAATCACCTTATGACGCTGAAGTTGTCACCATCCCCGAAAAGGGGAAGCCCATATTTCGACCATCAAAACTCTCGGTGTTCTTCCACAAAAATCTCTCTCCACGCCTCATAAACGATTAGATTTGCCCGCTGAGAAGGCATCTTCTTCTACACACCTATCAAAGTCATCATCTTCTTCTTCATCAACATCCCTAAAAGTAGACTTACCTACCAAAAAGATGCCACTTCTTCTATCAAAATCCTCATCTTTGTTACCAAAAATCAAGACACCCTATCTTCCTCCAAATTCACCTATTTTGGGAGCTTCTTCCTCTTCCAAACCGACATTATCTAAATCATCCGTAAATCCACTAAGCAACCCCTTTGTCTCCAAAACCGCAAAAATTATCGCATCTCCATCCTCCTCAAAATCCATCTTAGGGACTCCTCCTCCACCAAAGACAATCATGTCTCATTTACTCCCATCCTAAGCACCTAGATCGCTTCCTCCGAATGTCCAAACAAATAAGAGGATCCCTAATAAAACCGTTAAACCTAACATGCAAGTTCTTTTACCCCGGCAGTCGGTTAAGGTAAAAGAACCATCTCCATTATCTCTATCCTCATCTTCGTCTACCGGATTCTACACCGAAATCCTTCATCAACTTATCCAATCTTCAGCCATAACCCTTCCTCCGATTAAGCCTTATAACCCCAAAGGAGTGAAACCTACCTGGTTTAACTCTGATCTGATTTGTGCTTACCACCGTACTCCAGGTCATGACATCAAGGATGTAAAGCTCTTCAAGCCGTTGTCAAGAACCTTCGAAGAAAGTGACCTCTTGTTGGAGGAGGAACAAGTACCTCCTGCTACCCTAGCCTCATCCGAACCTCAACCATCCATTCGCACTCTCTAGTGGTTCCACTCCACTTGATCTCCTCCTTCCCAAATCGACACAATCCATATCGCCACTAGAACCCAACATTATCATAACCCATCTTCATCTCCAACATCTAGACCACGGGTTGTCATTTCGCAGCCCCGAAGGCGTGTCTCCTTCCTCATCGCCCCACGACCCAAGGTCTCCATTCGTGCCGCACTCGACTCAAGTTCCCGTATCCGCTGAGGAGAGTGTCATGCGAAGCAACTCACCTAAGCTCCGGTCAAAATGTCTCTTTTGACCTCATCCAATCCTTCCACAACATCGCCAAAGCTCTAATCGATAATCATACCGCATCGCAAAGAAATTCCGATGAGCCCCACTCTTCGAGTGGGTTGTTGATCAATGGTCCATCGACCGCCATTTCTTTTGAGGATTCAGAAATTCCTCATCTTTCTTCGCAGGATTTGAGGCTCCTCTCTTCATCACCCCCAAGTCAATAACACGCTTTAAAACGTGTTATGATCGATAGTGGAGCTGCTCTCAACGCCATCTCTTCCCACACATTCGAACAACTTAAGTTACCTAAGAATGTGGTGTCACCTCCGCCTTTCGCCTCTTCGATCATTTAACGATCAGCTAGCAAGCCACTCTAGAACCGTGGTCTTACCCATCCGAGTAGGTAAAAAGTCGCTCCATGAACTCTTCTATATTGTCAAGGAAAATTCCACTATAACATGATCCTCGACGCTCCCGGGTTCGCGCAATGCATTGTGTCCCATCCACCCTCCATCGATGCCTAAAATATCAATATGAGGGCAAAATCTACACCCATCCAGGAGATCCTTTTCCTTCTGCGCAATGCGACATGACCACAAGGTCTGCCCCTTTAAAAGAAAATGCATCTTCTCCAGATGGGGCTTCATCTTCTTCCATACCTGCAACCAAACTACCAGATTTGCGAACTGAAGAGACATCGCAGCTGCTTTCTCACTAGAGAGCTTCCTCTCTTTTCTTTCGATGCCCATCTCAAACCTAATGAGTATGGTAGACCCGACAAGCAACCTCGAATATCAATCGTCTCTGGCCGCATCGCTACCATTGGTTTGCCCAATCAATGCACTCAATTTCATCTACGGTGGTCTTGATACACCTCATTATTGTCCGGATTCTCCTCCTAGAGCCAAACCTTACCTAACAGGTTTGATTATCTACGTAATCCCACGCTTGCAAAAACTTATCTATATCGATGCGCGTGGAAAGGTTTTGGCCTTGGAAAATATGAACAAGGTATACATGACCTCAAATCCATTCCTACTCTCATGCCACACCAAAAGTTTGGTTTGGGATTTAAACCCATTTCAAAAGCCACTGCACTATTCTTGATGAGCCTCTTCCTATCAAGAACCATCTTCCCCACCAAATCAAGCATCACTGATGTGGACGATGACATTTCCATCCCACCTAACTTTTTTTTTTTTTGATCAATACCATTTCCTCGGGACCTTTAGTCTATGAGACTAACAATCGGTCTCGCTTCTATACCATTAATCTTCCCCGAGATAGTTGGAGACGACTCTCCTACTATCAACACTATCCACCAGGCGATGACGACTGTCTCCTCACCTATCTAGGGCAGAGGATTCATATCTTCCCAAAACCATTCCTTCGACACGCCTACCCTTCTCAACGAGGCCACTATCGACCTTAATATAGGGACTCCCAAGACCCTCGCATCATTAAGGTCGCCAATCCTCGATCCACAAGAATTAGGGACTTTACTACTTTTCTTTCCAAACATCGCAAGCCTTTGCTTGGTCATACGAGGATATGCCAGATTTCGATCCCGATATTGTAGTCCACAATATCGTACCCTTCCCAACATCAAACCAAATAAGCAAAAATTACGTAAAATGCACCCTAGAGTAGCCCTTCTTGTTAAAGAAGAATTACAACGCTTGCTCTCGCTAACTTCATCCAACCCATCGATTATCCGCAATGGGTGTCCAATGTAGTACCAAGAATTCAAGGCTACCGGGAAGATTCGAATTTGTACCGACTTCCGGATCTTAATCTCGCCTGCCCAAAGGATGATTTTCCTCTTCCTAATATCGACCAACTCGTAGATTTAATCAAGGGTCATGAAATGCTTTCTTATGGATGGTTTCTCTGATATAATCAAATCCTCATCGCACTGTAAGACCAGATAAGACTTCCTTCATAACTCCTCGGGGACCTTTTGCTATCGTGTCATGCCCTTCGGTCTTAAGAACGCCGAGCAACTTATCAACGAGCAATGACCTACATCTTCCATGATCTTTTACACAAAATCAGAGAGATTACGCTGACGATCTCCTCGCAAATCCAAACGCCGCCGAGCATCTTTTCATCCTCGCACCTCTTTTTGAGAGGCTTATCCGCTTTTGTCTTCGCCTCAAATCCATCTAAATGCGTGTTTGGCGCCCTCACCGTAAACTTTTAGGGTTTATCATTTCCATCGTGGGTATTGAAGTGGACCCCGCAAAATAAAAGCCATCCTTGAGATGCCTCCCCGCCTAACTTAAAGCAACTCCGCAGCTCCCAAGGACGCCTTCAATCGCTAAGCGCTTTATCTCCCAATTGTCGACCGTTGTCAACCTTTTCACCATCTTCTCCGTAAGAATGTTCATTTCAAATGGGATGAGCATCGCCAAAAGGCCTTTGATGATCTCAAAGCTTATCTTCTTTCTCCGCCCGTGCTTACACCTCCACGCGAGGGGGAGCCTTTCTATCTTTATATCTCTCGTGATCGACCATGCTCTGGGAGCCATGATTTCGCACGGACACTTGTGGTAAAGAACAAGCTGTCTATTACATCACGCCGCACCTCCATGAGTATGAGACACGCATACTCGGGCTGAAAACTATGTTGCGCTTTCTTCTTTTCGCAACTTCTAAGCTTCGTCATTATCTTCTTAATCACAAAACTTACATCGTCACAAATGTCAATCCCCTCAAGACAATTCATGCAAAGCCTTATCACAATGATCGCATCACTCGTTGGCTTATGCTCATGACAGAATTTGACCTCGAGTTTATCCCGCAAAAGGCTATCAAGGGTCAGGTTATTGCAGATCAACTAGCTAGTGCTCCTCTTCCGGACACTCAAGACCCCCTTGCTCAATTCCCCGATGAATTTATTCAACAAATCGATTTTGGTCTATCTCCATTTAAAGTAAAGCTCTTCTTTGATGGATCCAAATGCCAGCAAGGGGGAGGTGCGGGTTTCGTGATGATTCCTCCTTGGGGTACGCCTATCCTGGGCCGCACACAAATTGAACTTTGAGTGCACCAATAATATGGCTGAGTACGAAGCTCTTGTCTTAGGACTTCAAAATGCCATTAATCTCGCGCTCGTCAGATTGACATCTTTGTGATTCTCAACTCATCGTTAATCGTGTCACGGGTGTCTATCAATGCAAGAATGATATCCTTCAAAAATATCGCGACATTGTTCTTGCCTAACTCCAATCTTTCGATAAGTTCACCATCCAATCCATTCCTCGTATCGCAAATCGATTCGCGGATACCATGGCCTCATTAAGATCCCTTATCCCGCTTTTTTTATCAAGACTCGCGTCTTTTATGTGGTCAGGCAACGATTAGATCAACCATCTTATCTTCAACAAATAACTTCGATCAATGCTCACCACAACCCATACTGTGATGAGTGGTATCAACAGATAGTTGATTATCTATCTCATTCGGTGCTTCCTCCGCATCTCGACTTCCAATGGTAGAAGGTCTTTTGTCCAACGCGCTAATCGCTATTCTATCCTAGGCGGATTCTTTACAAACGCGGCTTTGATGGTATTTTGCTTCGATGCCTCAAAAC
Organism: Taxus wallichiana var. yunnanensis; assembly: GCA_018340775.1. Classification (NCBI taxonomy): domain Eukaryota; kingdom Viridiplantae; phylum Streptophyta; class Pinopsida; order Cupressales; family Taxaceae; genus Taxus; species Taxus wallichiana. The sequence continues at coordinate 493,468,013 of CM031234.1, forward strand.
CCATGAATCATCTAAAGCTATTCAGAGGTCCATGACGGTATCTGTGGTGGACATTTTAGTGGTTTAGCCGTGGCTAAGCGCATCTTACGTTTGGGATATTATCGCCTTCTCTTAATCAAGATTGTTGTGAATACACTAAGAAATGCGCAAGTGTCGCAATATTCCAATCTCACGCACGCCCCTAGTCGCTTTGCAGAACTCGCGGCGGATTTGTGGCCTTTTTCACAATGGGGCCTTGATCTTATTGGTCTCATCAATCCCTCGCTCTTCACAAATGGCATCATTCTATCATTACACGCCACCGAGTACTTTACTAAGTGGGTAGAAGCTATCCTCTTTCTTCAACAAAGGCTAAACCCATAGTTGATTTTGTCTATCAACACATCATTTCGCTTTGCTGCCCACACAAGCTCATCACGCGATAATGGTAAATCCTTCAAGAACGCCGATTTGCAAAATCTCTCGCAATGCTTTCAAAATCAAGCTCAGTTTTTCTTCTCCATACTATCCTCAAGCTAATGGTCAGGCCGAAGCTTCCAATAAAACTTTGCGTAATATCCTCGCAAAGGTAACTAGTCGAGCTGGTAGGGATTGGCATCTACATATCCCTTTCGCTTCTGGGCTTATCGACTAGCATTCGTACTCCTACCGGTGCTACTCCCTTCTCTCTCGCCTATGGGTCTCGAGGCCGCCCTTCCTTCGAGGTCCAAATCCCATCTCTCCGTGTTTCTCTCGTGAGAATTTGTCTCTCGATGAGGATTATCGCAAAATCGCCTAGCTCAACTTGAATTATTAGATGAGCGCGCTCAACGCTTCTTGAGCATCATCAAGTCTATCTCGAGCGTGTCAAGCGTGCTTACAACAAGCATGTGCAACACCGTGACTTCAAAATTGGTGACCTTGTTCTTAAGGAAAATCAAAATGTCACTACACTCGAAAGGAGTCAACGTGGTAAGTTTGCTCCCAACTGGATGGGTCCCTACATTATCACTCATAAATATGGGTCTGGGGCTTATCGTTTGTCTTCCATGGATGGTATCCCTGAAGCAGAACCTCTTAATGCCTTGCATTTACGGCCCTTCTATTGTTAAAATCTCTCTTATACAAATCTAGTCGCAACTCAGATCTTCCATCCGTCCTAATAACCACCATCTACTTTCGTGGTGATTTGAAATTGTGTGGTTCTCCGCCTATTGCCTCGCTTACCTTAAATATGAGTATCGCGCTCTACTATCAGACGCTTTTTTGGATATGTTCCTCCTCATGGTAGGAATACCTTAATCACCACTTCATCTGTCCCAAGTACTTATCTTAATCGGATCTGCTCGGGGCATGAGTACATGTTCTTCCATGTTCTCCTCCCCTTCATCTGATCTATCTAGGTCTAAACTCAGCTTCTTCCAAAGAGTTTCAAAAAAAAAAAAAAAAAAAAAAAAAGATGCTATCCAAAAAGATAGACTGATCCCTCGAAGGACAGCTATCCATACATTGTCAAGTGAATCAAAAAGCAAATAGACCATACCCTCGAAGGATGGCTATCATACAAATTTCAAAATACAGACCGCTCCTCAAGGACGGCCGCTTTCAAAGAAATATTCAAGGCTTCTTGTAATCAATCAGCCTTCCAAATACTTTTTATACACTTGTTAGCATCACTGAAAGACTTCCCGCATCGATCAGTCTTTCCATATCAAGCAAACTTCCCACATTGATCAGTTTGCTTTTCTGTCCAAATCATGAAGCTGAGATTTTAGACCTTTTGTCGATCATATGGAGAATCCTATTTTCCTATCATGGACATGTATTCTCGTCCTCAGTAGGTTCCGACAAGATACTTACTTTCTTTTCTTTCCATTTCTATCCTAGATCCGGTTTCATGCGACTAGTTAGTGTCAGTTTATTTTAATCTTATATAGGGCCTTGTATGCTTGGTCTTTCGGTTTCTTATCTGGATCTTCTCTATGGTCGGTTGAAGTCCGACTTATCATTTCCTTCTTTTCCGAGTGTCTTCTTCTAAGTCACTAAGTCATTATTTCTCGCTTTCATCTTTTGCTCTTACAATAAGCATTCTCCATTTCTTTGTCTTGCATCCTGTTGAATTGACATTTCACATGTTAATTCAATCAAAATCTATCTTCTATCAACATTCCTCTTATCTATCAAAACATCTATCTTTATTCATTTCTCATTAAAATTACATCCATCTATACATCAAACGCATCTATCTATCTATCCATCAAAATATTTAAAAGCTATGTCCATCCAAGATACTTCCCATCATCTATCAAAATTAAATCAATCTATCTAACCACATCCATCTATCATCTATCAATCTATATCTATCCAATCACATCTATTCTCCACATCAATCTATCTATCCATCTATCATCATCAATCTATCTATCCAATCACATCTATTCTATCCACATTTCAATCTATCTAATCACATCCATCTATCATCTATCAATCTATATCTATCCATCTATCACATCTATTCTATCCACATTTCAATCTATCTAATCACATCTATTTCTATCATCTATCACCTATATCTATCCAATCACATCTATCTATATCCATCTATCCATGTATATCAAAACCAAAAAGTATAAGTACAATTGATGCCAAATCATATGATGAATCTATATATATACATGTGTGTTTATACAAAAATGGGTGGCTTTCCATCAAGCCATCTATACAATGCCTTCCAATCGAGGCTACATCACTATACAAATGCAAAAGTCTATCAAAACTCTATATAGTAAAATCCGAAGCATGGAGGACACTATCTCCTCCACCCTCCTCTCCACCTGGCTGTCTCTCCTGACCGCCACCGATCGAGCTCGATGCACCTGCTGCTGGAGGTCTCGGCCCACCTCGATCTTCTCCCTGCTCCTCCGCCCGAGGCTCCGCTCCCGTAGCCGCCCTCGCTCTCCTCCTCGCCCCATACCGAGGCACATCTGGGCATGCTGCGCTAGGGCATCCTCATAATATCTCACCAAGAAGGAGAGACTGCACGTGCTAAGGCTCACAGCATGCCGTGCTCGTAACGAGGCCGCCGGCTGCCGGCCGCGCTGCCGCTGCGGCGCTCTCCTAGGGTCGTGCCTCGTGTGCTGACTGATGTGGCACTGCCTCCCCATACTTGGCCCCGAGGGCCTCCCTATGCCGGGGCCAGCGGTCCCGCCGCTGATCACCGATCTCGCTCGCTGAGCGGTGTCTCTCTCCGCACCGGGAATCCTCTCTCTCGCAAGGCCCTAATCTCCTCTAGAGCTACTCGATGTGTCTCAGATCAAGCAGGGGCATGCTCTCCTCTAATTGGCCCAAGATAAAGCAGCTATGTCCTCCTCCCCAGCATCTATCGAGGGCGGGAGATGTCGTGGAAGCTCTGTGTCATACCATGCTGCGTAGCCCTCATCCACCCCCGCGTCATCATCACTATCTATGGAGGGTGGAGCCTCTCTCAGTGGGTCTGCCGGGATCAAAATCGGCAGATCTGTCTCTCTGCCATCCCGCCTATATGGTGTGTATGTGGCTTGGACTGCTCTGTATTTAGACCAAACCGCCTCGATCCGCATGAATGGGACTCGCCCCACATATCTCGGTCTCGCGACCTCTGACCACCCGACTCCGTCTCAATGCTACCAAGTGGGCATCCTGACCAACCCATATCGGAAATGCCCGATATGGCCTCCAGATAACCTGATCTGGTGTAAGCGTCCTGAAACGCTCAGAGTACCACTCGGCTGATCTGCCTGTATCTCCTGCGGCCATGTCAGCCCGCCATCTCCGAAATCCATAATCCACACCCCCCACTGCTGCTGGCATCCACGGAAGCCCGGATGGCCTGATCACTGCTATATGCTCGTATGCCCAGCAATGGAGCACAAAGCTGACATCGATCCCTGTCCTCCGACCAGTAGTGTACATCCATAGCTCATAATAAATCTGAGCTATCAGGGCATCAGCGAAAGCAAAAATCTGTCTATACTGCAAGATGTCGCACACGCAGCCTAGCAGTAGCAATGGGAATCTCCCACCTCCTGAGTCTGGCAGAGCAAAATAAGATATGGCCATCTGAATCAGGGCTATCCGCCTGCTCCGAGGGCTATCCTGTCTGTACTGTGAGGATATCCTCACTGCCCCAGATACTATCTCCGCATCATCTGCTCTGTCTCTGTACAACCGCACTGTGGCCCTCTCGCTGCCGCTTCGGGTGTGATCTCACCGGGTCCCCTCAGACCTGTAATCGGAGGATCTCAGATACATCCTCTCATGGGTGATAGTCATCTCACCTGCCCTAAACCAAAATGTGCACGTGTGGCTGTCCCCACCGCCGCACCAATGCTCGCATAAGCTCCACATCCCGTGGCACTCTGCCTATAATATCTAAAGCCCCCGAGCCCAAACCCTACTTCTAAATGCCGCTACCGCATCTGTCACATCAGCAGGATCGTTTCTAATAGCTCCGGATGGCATCCTCATGTGAAGGGTCTCTCGTGCTCGCATCCACGACATCAAAAGCATAATTAGTCTCTTATTTTCATAAATCACATCTTCCCAAATCATACAAATCAATGAACTTCCATCAGTCGGCGTCGATTTGATAAAATCGGCGTCGTTCATTTTAGTCGGCGCCGATTATTACCAATCGACGCCGATCCAAACCAGTCGACGCCGATTATACCAATCGGCGCCGACTTCCTGGCCAGACGTGAACTGCACTTGGCCTCATATCCATCCAAATAAAAATCAAACAAAAAAAAAAAAAAAAAAAAAAAAATAATAATATAACGAAGGGGTTCAAGAATGGTCACTTACCCCAGGTCGTGTCCTCCTGCGCTTCTGTCCGCTCCCAGAGGCTTCCATTGCGTTCAAATCTATTCTCGCTTGAATCAATCGCCACGCTGAAAATTAATCGCTCACGCTTTCCGCTCGCATATTTATGCGCTCGATTGGTCGGCGCCGATTTTTTGGGTCGACGCCGCTTTTTGTAGTCGTCGCCGATTCGTTTGGTCGCCGCCGATTTTTCTTGTCTGTTTGCCATAGTGTTGATACTTGGCTTTCTCATCTATCTGATCATTGTTGTGTGCTAAATCTTGTCTTTTGGCACATCTTTTAGATGTCATTGTCTATTTCGAGTTTGTTCCTTTGCGTGGAGCACTCGCTTTTCTCTCGCAGCTTAGAGTTAAACGGGTCTCAGTAGCACTAACGCCGCCTCGATTCATGACCGCCTAGTTGTCCCTACCAATGTGTCTCTCTTTCGATGCCGACTATTTTGCAGCTTCTCCTTACACTCGCGGGTCTCAGTAGGCACTAACGCTGCCTCATGAGGAGACCGCTAGTTTTCCCTACCAATGTGAGTTCCTTAGGTTGCCCCTTTTGTTTATTTTTAATGCATCCTCAATGATCATCTCTACTCCAAATATCCAACCGGGGCATCCTCGCATTTTCATCTACCTCTTTTCAAACTCGGATCATCTGTTTTATCATCCATCCCATCCCTAGTTTGAGGGGGAGTCACATCACCACAATTCTTCCCTTCTTCCATCCCTTTGTTTTTGTCTCATAACCTTGCTTATCGCAAGTTACTTGACAAAAAGGGGCAAAATGTAGACACCTAAAATTGGTTACCCAATTTAGTGTCCCTTCTCATCCGTTTACTTGCCTAGGTAACCTAGGGCACGTTTACATCACCAACTATCCCCTTGGGATAGTTTTCCAATTTGTGATTTAATCACCTACTCTAAATTTAATTCATCCCATCACATCTTACCCATGAGTAATTAAGTATTAAATATTTAATTACGCTTCTTCCCATGCATCTTAATCACTTATCCACCCCAAATTTATTCTACCCATGTATCACATCTATTTTTAATCTTCCCTAAGCGGGATATTTTCCCGTAGTCGGGATGAGTCTTATTTTTCTCGAATCGATCATTTTTAGCCATCTCGGGAGTCTTCTCCGCGATCGGCGCCGACCCATATGGTCGGCGCCGATTTTCTAGGAGCGGCGCCGATTATAAAAGCAAGTCCAGAACTCAGTTCTAAGGCGGAAAAATCGAACCAAAAAGAGCGAAGAGACCGAAAAAGAGACGAACGAGTGAAAGGAAGCACTTACGCACGAACAGAGAGTGAGAAAGAGAGATCTTCTTAGCATCAATTGTCTCAGTTAGGGCAGATCTCGTCCTAATCAATCCCGAGAGGAGCACCGTATTTCTGCCCGTATCATATCAACACCATACACCATTATCTATCATCTGGGTGACTCTGTTCCAGCGTCTCTCCATCTTCGGCACATCCTACAGACAACATTCACCTTCCGCTCCCCGAATCTCATCGCACGCCCCGATTGGTCGATCTTTCGCTGACACTCGATCTTATCTGGGCCGACGCCGATCATCCTGGGCCGCCGCGACATCACTCCTGGGCCGCTGATCAAATCGGGCCCGCCCGATTCTACATGGGCGACGCTGATTTCCTCAGACAGTAAAAGGTCACAGTAACACAAATTTAGCATTATTTCTCGCCTCTGTTTTCTCGTATTTCCCGTCTCGCTGCTTCGTGTCTGCTTTTATTACCGCAATCGAGAAATCTAGTCTTTATTTACATCTTTTATCATGTATGCTTTTTCTTTATTGAAAACGTGGATCGACATCCGCCAAGGAAGCTTATCGCTTCTCGACCCGCTTCTCGGGCACCCACCCATATATCTTCTAACGCCATCTTTTTCTCAAGCACACGGTGTTTTTCAGTTACTCGGATCTATTGTGCGAATTGCTCGTGCGCCTGCTTATCTGCCTTATCTACATCTTCATCGATCTTCCTCATTTGGTGCATTAACTCTACAAATTCTTCTATCGTATCTCTTTTCCCCATGTCGAAGGTGTTTTCTCATTTTCTCTTACTAAACTCCAAAAACAAAATTAAATATTCCATCGCATAAAGGACTTCAATATCTTTCCAATGACACCAAAATCGAGAAAAAATGAGCTTTGGATCAAAAGATATGCCCCTCTGAAGATTTAGGGCAAAACTAGGGCAAAAATGCTGGTGTGGCAGGCGAAACCTAAAAAATTTCCCCTTTTTGGAATTTGGTAAAAATTCCCCAAAAAGCTCTATGCCCCACCACTCCGCTGCCATGTGGCACATCCCCATTGGTCCACGAGGTTCAAATGACCATTTTACACTTTTTTGAATTTTGGAAAAATTTCCAAAATTCCTCCACGCCCACCGCTCTAGGACACGTGTCATCCTTTGATTTGGTGCAGACCTGAATCAAGTCTCTTTCATCTGTGGGCCCATGGGAAAAAATCTTCCTTTGCGCCATTTTTAACACTTTGGTAAAATTTCCAAAATTCTTTCCACACCTCCAACCTCGGCATGAACATGACACGTGGCATCCTCCCATTAGTCCGCGGGGATGCGCTCCAAATTTCCATTTCCTCCTTGGCGGGCCTGTGGGCCAATTTTTTCCTTTGCGCCTTCTACCACTTTGGAAAAAAGCCAAAATTTTCCCCATGCCCACGACCTCTGCCGGCTCCATGGACACGGGGCACATTCTTATTGGTTGCGGGGCTTCTGGGCCAAAAATTTCATTACACCATTTTTTGGAAATTTTCTCAACTTACCCCGCCCCTCCAACCTCTCGCTGCCATGTGGCACATCCTTATTCATCGTGGACCTCAAGCCATTTCTTTCCTCTGCGGGCCCATGGACAAAAATTTTCTTTTTGCGCCTCACCCACTCTTTGGTGATTTTTCTAACTTACCTCCGCTGACTGACCGCCATTCTGCCACCACATGGCACATTCCTATTCGTTGCGGGCCTTCCTAGGGAAAATTTCCCTCAAAAACACCACTTGAGCCATAACTTGCAAAATACTGAGGAGTTAGAAGGAAAATTTTACCTTTATGAAAATGTGAGAGAATTCTCTATCTGATGAAGCCATTTCCGAAATTTTTGAGTGCACGAAAAGTGAAAAAAATTTGACTAAGGCACAAGGAAGGAAGCAATAAAAGAAATTTAGTCAAAAATAAGCAAGGGGCTTATTTTGGATAACAATTTTGGCGACTCGAGTGGTCATCTCGCCTCTTGGATGAATGATCGAGAGGGCTTTAAAGCATCCATTGGGCATGGATTCATCAACTTAAGCGCCCGTACTCTCAACTCATTCAAAAATTTCTAGGAAGAAGATTGTGAGAGTAGAACATCACTTGATCTGGAGCATGGCCTGCAAAGATGTATCCTTGGGACAAAAAATATTGTGCCAAAGCACTTAGGGAAATGTAAAACTAAGCTACAACAAAACAATGTGCACAAACACTTGGAGGAATGAAAATCTAAACTAATATATACAAGGTGAGGAGTTTCCCTTCTAGTAGCAATGCTTTAGATGGATTCCATTAACTGGAATCTATAGTTCTTCACCATCCAATGTAGACAATTGGAAGGTATTGTTGTTCTTAAATTTTGTGACCATGTAGGGGCCACTCCAAATGGCATCAAACTTTGAATGCCTTCCTAGATTTTCTCGGTCTGCATCCCATTTCAACACTAAATCTCTAACTTGGAAGGTTTTAGCCTTAGCTTTCCTATCAAAGGTTCTCTTGATCAAGGCTTGGTCCTTCTCCATTATTTGGGATACATGCTCTCTGATTTCTTAGAGTTCCATCAATTCTGCATATCTAACCTCCATGGGTTCAAACTCCAACAATTCCAATTGCTTCATGAGTTCCAATGTTGGCAACTCAAGTGACATAGGCAAGATTGTCTCTCTTCCATAAACAAGTCTGAATAGAGAGTTACCAGTGGATCTCTTGGGAGTTATCCTATCAACCCATAAGGCTGATTTTAGTTTAGTGTGCCAAGTCCTCTAATTTTCATCAAGAGTTCTCTTGATGATCTTTAATAGGTTCTTGTTGGTAGACTCAGCTTGGCCATTACCTTGAGGGTAATAATTTGATGAAGTGCTCAGATAAATCCCATTCTTAAGAACCCATTCGCTTACCTTTGATCCTATGAATGACAATGCATTATCTGATATTATAGTGGCAGGTATACCAAATCTAGTTATTATCCCTTCATAGAAGTCTAGAATGCTAGATTCATTTGCCTCTTTGAGTGCTACCACCTCACCTATTTGGTGAAGTAGTCTATTCATTGTTAGAATCCACTTGTGTCCTTAGCTTGAGTTTGATTAAATGACTCCAATGAATTCCAAACCCCATTGCATGAATGGTTGGTCAACTAAAATTGGGTGCAATGGAAGGGATGCTAATCTTTCATTTCCTGTGAAGAATGCAAAAGTTTTGCACCTCTTGATCCATGCATAACAATCACTAAACACCTTGGGCCAATAATAGCCAAACGTCATAATATTGAGGGCTGTCACTCTTGGAGCAAAATGACCCCTAGCTGATCCACCATGGAACTCTTCTAACATTCTCTTAATTTGATTTGTCCCAATGCATCTCAGTAGCACTCCATTTATATCCTTTTTGAACAAGACACCATCAACAAGTGCATATGGAATAGCCTGCAATCTAAAGTGTCTTCTCTTGGTTTTTTTCATCTCTGGAGGGTATAGTCCTGTTTGTAAGAAGTGCACTATGTCTTGAGTCTAGCAAGGAGTGAGCACACCATCATTCTCTTCTTGAACACCTCTTTGTTCTTGGTTGTCTTGCAACGCCAAAACAACATCCTTCCCATTGCTTGCTTCCATTGATTTTCTCAAGACCAGCTACTCACACAATCCCTTTCCTTGGACCAACTTGGTGACTTTGATCTCAATGTCATACTCCATGATGTGAGTAATCCACCCTGCACGTTTTTCATTTATGTCTTTGTTGAGGAGGAAGTCCTTAACTCCCACATGAGAAACCAACAGTTGAACTTTGTTGTTTGAAACTAGATGCTTAAATTTCTTCAAGCTCCTAATCACTGCAAGAACATGCTTCTCAATGAAGGAATACCTCACCTCATAGTCCTCCAAGATTTGGCTAAAGAAGGCAATTGGTTGCTCTGCATTTTCTTTGTTTTGTTGTACTAAAATTGCAAAAATTATGTCATCACCACCAAATGCATGAAGGATAAAATCCTTAGAGAAATATGGGTTAATGAGATTTGGATCTTGTGAGATAGCCTCTTTTATTGCCTCAAAAATTGCCTTACCTTCAGCTTCCATTTGAAAGCCATACTTTTCTTCAACATCATAGTTATTGGCTTGACAAGGGTTGCAAATTCTGGAACAAACCTTCGAACAAAATTGATTCTTCCCAAAAAAATTTGAAGGGCCTTCTTGTGGCTTGGTAATGGCAGTGTTTTTATTGCTTCAACCCTCTCTAGATCAATTGCTAATCCCTCTTTGGAAATAATGTGGCCTAGGAGCTTTCCTTCATGAGCTAGGAAAATACATTTTTTGGGATTCAAGGATACCCCAAATCTTCTACATCTTTGGAACACTTGTCTCAAATGAAAGAGATGATCTGCTACACTTTTAGAAAATATAGTAATATCATCTAGGTATATCAGCACTATTTTGTTGATCAATCCCTTGAATGCCATATCCATTTCCCTTTGGAAGGTAGCTCCGGCATTAGACAACCCAAATGGCATTTTCCTATATGCATAGGTTCCCCATTTGGTGGTGAAGGCTGTTTTGAACTAATCATCCTCCTTTACCATGATCTGATTATACCCTGAATAACCATCTAGCAATGAAAACCTCTCAGAGCTAGCAACAACTTGCAAAATTTTCTCCATAGAAGGAAGTGGGTAATGATCCTTGAGGGATGCTCTATTCAAATCTCTAAAGTCTACACACAATCTGATTTCTCCACTCTTCTTTCTAACTGGAACCAAGTTTGCAACCCAACTTGAATTCTTGATGGGAAATATGATACTTGCCTCTATTAACTTATTCAATTCCTTCTTCATGAGAGGCTCCATGTGTGGATTGACCGGTCTTTGTTTTTTAGCACTTGGATCTAATTCAATTGTGTGTTGAGCTAGCTTGGGATTGAAACCCCTCAAGTCTTCATAGCTCCAAGAAAATATATCTGGGAACTCTTGGCAAAGTTGCATGAACTCATACCTTTCTTTCTTGGTTGCCACTTTACCAATTTGAAGTGATTTTCCTTCTCCCACCGAGATGGGCACTTGAATCTTCTCCCTTGACTTGGATGTTTGCTTTCTCCTTCCTAAATTGATCATTAGGATTAAAGATGGACTCCAAAGTGACAAGTCCTTTTGGCAGTTTGTTGGTTCTCAACTGTACCACTTGATCACCATATTGTTGTTCTAACTTTTCCTGATTTTTGGCTGAGAACTCAACTTCTTCTTGCAAGAAATTGATGATTTGTTGGTCACTTTCAAACACTTTCCAACTTACATTATTGTCTGCACTGATGGCCTTACAATCACATGAATGTTTGGCTGCACTTTATCTTCCTTGATACTCTCCACAACATCAAAGGTTGCTCTAACTGCTGCAAGCCTATCAAGCTTGGTTTTCTTTCCTAGGGATGGAGTTGATGCCAAAGCCTTCAAAATCCTCAATGAGGTCCCACACCCTATTCTTATAACACTTGAGCAGGTCATTTTTGGCAACATGTTGTCCTTTAACTTGATTAACAATCAGCTCACTGTCACCAAAGACTTGTAAGTTTTTGATACCTCTCTTTCTTAACCAATGAAATCTATGTATTAAAGCTTCATATTCAGCAAAGTTGTTGTTAGAACATGCAAACTGAAATCTAAAAGCTAAATAATTCTCAATGCCTTGAGGTGAAACAAGCATAGCTCCCCCACCCTTGTCTACTTCTTGATCCATTAAAGAACAACTGCCATACCTCATTTTCATCTTTATGGTCTGGCTTGGTGATGCTAGGAATAGGCTGATTTTCTTCATGCATGCAATAAAATCCTAGTTCAGATTCCTCTATTTCCTTGTAGGGATCAAAAGCATGTACCTTGCTTGCCCATTCATCAAGAGTCAAATCTGGGATGCTTCCAACTTTGGTGTCAGCTTCATCTCAGTGCTGGATAATCCTCTCTTGAGCAAATGTTGAACATTTGGCATTGATTGGGCTTGGAGTATGAGGCTCAATGTGAAATTTTGCAATAGGTTCAGACTTGATTGTGGCCTTAGTTCCATATCTAGTCTAAACAACATGTGTGACCAATCAGCAGATAAATAGCCTCTAATTCTAGATGTGAAATCCTCGACAAACATAGGGAAAAAGTGGTGGCAAATCTATCACTAACAAATCTTGAAAAATAATGACATTGGGGCATGCATGCAAAGTGAAGCTCAAATATTTAATTACCCCTACTTTTGTTACTACTTTGTCCCATCTAGTTGTACCACCCCTTTGGCTATGACTTCATATTGAGGCCCAGTTGATCAGCTTATTTGCTTGGGCATAATAGAACTACTTTCCCCAGAATCAATCATACAATTGTGTACTAGTTTATCCCCAATGATCAATGAAACATAGAATGGAGGGGGATTCAAAATTTTACCTTGCTATCCTCCATGCTTCCCTTTAGCCGAGCAACATTTGTGAGTACTTCTCTTGCATATGAGCTTGCTGATTTGAAGTTGACGAATTCTTCATGGCAGCTTGTAGTAGATCCCTTTGGCTAGGGATGGATAGTGATTCCCACATAGATATATTCACATTTGTCTTCTTCATTTGTTCAATGATGTTAAATGGGGATGAAATATCCATTTGTTTCCCCTTAGCTTACACATTCTTTTCTTGTACATGGGCTACAACAGCTGGCATTTGAGCTTGTCTAGAGGGTGGCTTGGGCTATCCTTGCACATTTGGAACTGTATTTTTCTTGCCAATACTTTGTAGAGTGATGGAAGGTTGTGGATCACCTGAGCTAATGACTTTGCCCTTCACTAATATTCCTCTTCTTTGACCATGTGTTAGATGCTACATTCTAAGAAATTGTTTGATTCATACCACAAAAATCTTCAGCCTACCAATTCACAAGTGTAGTCTCATTTGGAGTTGTATTTTGTTGAGATGTTCCTTGTTGTTGATTTGTTTCTTGACTCACCTCACTCTCTACGCCAATTTCTGTCACCATAAAATCTTGGTTCAAAGCACCATTCAAGCACATAAACTGGTTGTGAGGTTCATTACATGGGAAACACCAATCATACTCTTGAGCTATATTATTTTGCACTGGCACTAAGGCTTTAGAGGTAGATGCAACATTGGGGTTATAGGGCTGAAATGGTCTATTGACAGGAGGCCTTACTTGATTTTGATTTGCAGCTAGATTGGGTGGCCTATTAGGCTGATATGGTTGCCTATTAGGCTGAGTTTAAGACTGATAAGAAGGTCTAAAACTTTGGGTTTGCTGCCTCTTGAGTGTAACTAACTCATTGCCTAAATTTTGAAAAAATTTCATGACTTCTTGAAGTTCATTTGGGGCACTAGAGGATGAAGTAGAATTTTCATTTGAACTCTGATTTCTAGGAGTGGGAATAGGAGCTAAAGTAGGTGCTTGACTAGTGCTTGGGCTTTCCAAGTTTGGGTATAATGGCATGGGAGGCCTAGGGCACGCCAGCTTTACCAACTTGGATCAAACAATTCTCAACCCTAATGGTAATGTTATAAGTTGTAGGTATATTTTCACCTCCCATGGATTGGATTAACATAGAAATATTAGAATTTAAAGCTTTGAGATAGTATAAGAAAGAACCTTCAGCTTATTGGCCTTACTCCACTGGAATTCTATCCCATGTCCTTTGAAATCTGAAATTGAAGTCTGATTAGCTACTCATTGGGAGCTCTCTTGATAGTTGTCAGTTGTTCTAATAGAGACAAATTATCTCCCTTTTCTCCAAACTACTCATGGAGAGCTATACACAATTGGTTCCAATTTTGGATAGAGCCTGCCCCAAGGCTCCTAAACCATTGCAAGGATTTCCCTTTGAATGAAGATGCCAACAATTTGACAAAGAATTTACATCTCAACAATCTCATGGATTGCACAAACATTAGCAATGTCTTTGACATGATCACCAGAGTGGTCTGATTTTCCCCAGTAAAGTATGGGATGTTCTTCAATGCTACAACTGGAACTGGGATTTTGCATTGAGAGAAAGTGGGATCTGCTTGCCAGTGAAGTTGACATAAGGGTTGTGTTGTGCCATTCTGATTGGCCTGAGAACCCTTGTTGATTGGGTGAAAGGTCTACCAGGTGGAGGAGTTGATAGAGTTTTGTTTGGTGGAGATGGAGACCTTTGAATTCTTCTTCCCTCTCTCTTCTTCCTAGGGATAACTGCAGATACTCAAACAATCCCTCTTCTCTAGCCCTTGACCTTGTTTAGATCCTTCTCATGAATCTTCAGACTTGGACTGCTGAAACTAGTTGATTTTATCTCTTTGGAGTCACCAGATGTGTAAATCAGGGCTCTTTTTAAGCAAGAAATTTACAACAAATGCACATCAACTTTGTTGTAATGAAGATGAAGACCTCTAAGGTCCCACTGGCGTGCCAAAACTATTAGTGCAAATCAATAGCACCCTTGGATGTTTTCTCATATTTCTAGTTTGATAATGGGCATCCAGTGTGATTGCACAACATGGAATCTTTTCCCAAGTGTGGGACTTGTAAAAATGGGAAAAACTCTCCAGATTAAAGGTTGGTTCCTCTACTCCTCTAATCAGATGTATGCATGAAATTTGTAGAGGTTTAACTCAAATTCTACTCTAATTCTGCCAAGGAGACAAGGATAGAAAGAAAAGAAGATAAAACTAAACTAACAAGGTGATACACCAAAGGAGTGGTGAACATCTATTTCTGATTGACACAGATTATAAAAATGTAACACAAATCATGCAAAATTGCTAAAATTGTAATGAAGGATCAGGATAGAGAAAACAACACAAGAAAGGATTGAAAATTCATTCACAAAGCTTGCATTGTCATTTCCATTTTTAAATACAATGCATTACAATAGCAAAGAGGTAGAAAACATGTTGTAGTCCTAAAAAGGTCTGATATTCCAAAAATTCACTTGCTAGGGTGAAGGAGGGAGCCTGCAGAACATAAAAATGTCCAACCCTTTACAAATGAGCCAAATTTTGCTTTTAACAATGAAAACCCCAAGTTCAGGAAGGAGAAACGTGGGAAAAATGAAATGAATGATTCAACCACCAACCAAATCCATCAAAATAGCATGGGTACCCTTAAAATTCATTCCCCAAGATTTTTGACCATGTTGGAGAAGAATGGAATCCATACTGCATTAAAAATGGTGGTTGAATGTCGGTTCTACTCTTTTCCCCATGCTAAAGGTGTTTTTCTCATTTTTCTCTCACTAAACTCCACCAAAAACAAAATTGAAGATTCCATCGTGTAGAGGACTTCAATAGCTTTCCAATGACACCAAAATCGAGAAAAATTGAGCTCTGGATCAAAAGATATGCCCCTCTGAAGATTTAGGGAAAACTGGGGCAAAAATCGGGTCATGAGCCGAAAACCTAAAAATTTTCCCCTTTTTTGAATTTGGGAAAATTCCCCAAAAAGCTCCAGTGCCCCACCGCTCCGCTACCACATGGTGCATCCCCATTGGTCCACGAGTTCAAATGACCATTTTATGCTTTTTTGAATTTTGGAAAAATTTCCAAAATTCCTTCGCACCTCGCCGCTCCGGGACACATGTCATCCTTTGATTTGGTGTGGATCTGAATCAATTCTCTTTCCTCTGTGGGCCCGCAGGAAAAAATATTCCTTTGCGCCATTTTTAACACTTTGGAAATTTTGCCAAAATTCTTTCTGCGCCTCGACCTCCCGAGCGAACAGACACGTGGCATCCTCCCATTAGTCTCGCGAGGGATGCGCTCCAAATTTCCATTTCCTCCTTGGCTTTTGGCCAATTTTTTCCTTTGTGCCTTTTACCACTTTGGCAAAAAGCCAAAATTTTCTCCGCCCCCGACTTCCATTGGTTCCATGGACACGTGGCACATTCTTATTAGTTGCGGGACTTTTGGGTCAAAAATTTCATTGCTCCATTTTTTGGAAATTTTCTCAACTTACCCCGCTCCTCCGACCTCTGCCGCCACGTGGTACATCCTTATTTGTCATGGGACCTCAAGCCATTTCTTTCCTCTCGGGCCCCATGCAAGCAAAAATTTCTTTTACGCCCCACCCACTCTTTGGTGATTTTTCTAACTTACCTCCATTAACCCACCATTCCACCGCCGCCACGTGGCACATTCCTATTGGTTGCGGACCTTCCTAGGGAAAATTTCCTCAAAACTTTTTGTCGAGCCATAACTTGCAAAATACAAGGAGTTAGAAGGAAAATTTTACCTTTACTTTGAGAGAATTCTCTATCGATGAAGCCATTTCCGAAAAATTTTGAGTGAGAAAAAATAATCTATCCAAGATGAAGCCATTTGCTTATTTTGGATAAACATGACGATTTTTGAGTGCCTAAAAAGACCTAGTTTTTGTACCCAAAGAAAAATAATGTTTCCTCATTCAACAACGGCACAAGGAAGGAAGGAATGAGGCACAAGTGAAGGAAGTTTTGAATTTTTCCGTCAAAATCAACACCCAACAATTATAATGTTTCCCTCATAACATTCAAGAATGTAACCAACAAATGTGCTCTATATTGTAGTCAAATTAACAAATTCACCATATATTATCTCTACATTTTTGTTGTTTTCTTTCGTGATAGTGGTTCTTATTGGGAAAATTCTTTTAATTTTTGTAAATCCATCTTCACCAAGTGTTTCACATTTTTCTTGGGAAGTAATTCCATAACTTTTGTTATCACTTCAAATAATATTATGCATCATGATCTGTGTCCATAAACATACACATGTGAGTACACCAAAATTTGTAAAAAAATTAACATACAAATGTGATTACACCATTGATGACCAAGCTAGTAAACACTTTAATATCTAAAAAATTAGCTTACTATCTAGTAAACAATAATTTTTAAGTTAACCAAGCTAAAATTGTATTTAAATAGCTTCACGAGGACCAAAACTTTCAACACATAAAACCCAAAAATCTTGTACTATATTTAAAATATTGAGTAAACATCACTAATAATTTAATTACGAGCTCAATAGGGAAGAGAGAGTGTAGAAGAATACATAAGTTGCATTGTCCAATTCAAAATGATGTACTCTTTATTAGAATGCTACCAAGATCTACCACAACATTTTATAACCCAATAAATTTCATAACAAAAATTATTTTCAAATGTCATATTATGTACAACAGGTTATAGTTAAATTTTGTCAATAATTTACATCTATATATGAGATCATTATTAATCCAATACACGACATATAAATTATATAAACTAAAAAAATGACTCTCGAAATTCAAAATATACTATCACGTGAAGGTCAATATTAGAGAGTAAATCGTAACAATTTTTTTAATGAAAGGTATGGTAGACCATCAAATATATCCCCTAGATTAATCACCTAGGGGGGGGTTAACCTTGTTTTCGATGACACATACCGTGTGAAATTGTATCTAGCCCGGTAATTTTTATGTATAGATTTTGTATCATAGTAATGGTAGAAAAATAGGACGTAGTGGTCAATAGTAAAATAAGGGGTAATATTTGGAATCCCATGATAACAAACATTTCGAACATTTATTACCAAGTGACCCACCCACGACATTAATGCACTTCAATCCAATTTCAAATATTTCTACTTGGGCAAGTTCAAGAAACTTAGATAAATAAGGAAAATTGGTTTTAAGTAGAATCACTATATAATATACCATATATTGGAACTCGGGGTTAAAATCAAAGAAGAAAAACCAAATACGTGTAAGGTTTATTGTTGTTTTGTTGATCATTGTTGGAAGGAATTTAACAATATGAATTCCCAAATAGATTCTAATCCAACATCTTTGAGATCTACATATTCCAAGGCATTTGAGTATTCTTCTGATGACACTTGATGAGAAGGTGGTTGGACAGGTCCGAACTCATACTGGTTTTACACTAGATATCAATATCATCATTAGTATTAAACATGGTTGTCCAATTTCTCCTACTTTGTTTGTTCTCTACATAGACAAATTAGAGGATGCCATTATAACTTTAAAGGAAACATATGATGATTGCACATTCTCTATGATATAACCATTACTATTTTTTTAGTTGTTTTTGACATCATTCTTATGTCAAATGATTTTATTTTCACATGTATTATTTCTATTGTTTTAGGTTATGGGATCCTATCAAAACCCTTGCCTTTACCCAATCTAAAAAACATATCATCATATTTAAACCTTGGAACTAAATTTTTTTTACGATCTATCAAGGGTTTCTATACATATGTACCAATTTTTGCAGCCTTGTCTTTCACTTGTTGTGTCTTCTCTCTCTCTTTGTGCCTTCCTATGAATGTTCTTCTAGCATTCTTCTATGCATTCTCTTCCTCGGTATATTTTCGTTTCTCATTCTTTACATTTCCCATTACTCATCCACTTCAATAATTTTCACCGCACACATAAATCGTGATAGATATGAATGTCTAAGAATAAACTTGATACAAAAACTATATGTGCATACAACTCTATTTATATACAAATCTCAATAGAAATTAGGTTATTTTTAATTTTAGTTTTTATAACTTAAAAACAACTTTTCTAATTTTAATAGAATTTATATTTAATATGTAAAACAACTTTTCTAATTTAATATTACATATTTTTGGTTAAAAACAATTTAAAAACAAACAAACTTAGTTTAAAACAAAAAAATATGTAAAAAACTAAATTTAAAACATTAAAAACGAACAATATTAAATAAGTAACTTGTAAAACATTAAATTTAGAAGGAGACGTTTTAGTGGTGCTTTGATGGCGCAAAGGGGGTTCGCACGAACGGAGGTTCACGTGAATAGGGGTTCGGGCGAACATGGTTCGCGTGAACCCCTCGATTGCACCGACGTGGCACCGGGTGGCACATTTTGGCTCCAAATCCTTTTGGGGGATAATTGTGAGTCAAAATCTATCACTCAAGTGCCACGTAATTAGGGTAAACGAACTAGTTAAATTACAAAATTTTGACACAAAATTCATATTTTTATTAGCTTTCTAAAAATGTAATTTTCATTTTTTTAAAATATGTTTTGTTATTTATTTTTTAATTTTTACTAACATACGGTATTTTAGGACAATCAATAGTACACAATCAACCAAATTTGAAAAATAGTAGAATATATAAAAAAATTGAAAAAAATAAAATTACTATTTATTGAAGTCTTCTTCGTACCTGTGAAAAAAACCTCAATTTCAATATAAATCTTAAATTTTATTGGCATAGACATATGTACACTATTTATTTGAAAATATTTTTATTAAATAATTAATTAAAAAATATATAAGTCAAAAAAACATGAAAATTTGACAAAATCTCAAAATTCAAATCTTAAAAATACATCTATAATTTCATGGTAAAAAAATAAATTTTCATATAAATAAACCACCCGAGGACAACATTACTCTTTTATAACATAAGAAACAACGTATGAAAAAAATTAAGAAAAAGACCATTTTTTTACCAATTTTATTTTTAAAAAATATACATGTATTCTAAACTCTCAACGAACATTTCGTTAGTTTGTGGAATTTCATGAATGTGTACGGTTTTGTGGCTATCACCTTTAGAAAATCAATGAAACCGAAAATTCATGTTTATAAAGGTACAAGACATACCAAAAAGTGGGACATTTTATTGTGCTTTGATCCCCTTGTAAACGGAACATTTAGGAGTGCAAGTTGTTTAGACATATTCTTGGTCCGCCATACAACATCAAACAATCACCCAATCAAATGATGCCACATAAGTGAAATAAAATACATGACATAATTCCCTAGTAATGGTCCACCCTAAATTTCTTTGTATAAAAACCACTTAATTTAAATATCTTAAAAAATACTTCCCACATGCTCAAAAGAAAATATTTAGATTAAAAAGAATATAATCTATTAAAGGATATTATTTTCTTAAATTTTATGGTACTTATATGACTATATAGACCCTCAACTTAAGGTGCACGAAGTGGTTTACGCAATTTATTTATTTATAGTTTATAATCAAATATTCTAAAAATAATAAATTATTTTATATATGTATTGGTGACAAAAGAAGTCATATTATTTGAAAATGTTAGATTATTGAAAGCTGTAACTTAAAATACATTTCAACCTTTATTTCTAATCATTTAGTATTTTTAGTATTTTTATATTCTCAAAATTTGTAAATTATATAATGTATTTCCACCTTTACTTGTAAACATTCTCTATATAAACAACAAAATAATTTTAGTTTTTTTAAATGACATATTCAACTAGAAAATAACTATATTAGTACAATTAGCGTTCAACTTTTTTTTTTTTAAAAAGTCCTCTTATACATTATTGTAAGTTATATTTTGTTGTAAACTTAAGCACCTCTATAAATTATTTGATCCGAGATTATTATAATCCTTAATAGTATAACCGACGTTATGCTCTATCTATGTGTGTGTGAGAGAATGTGAATAACTGCCCATAATTGTAAAGACTTCATCGTTTTTAATATTTAAAACCAATTTTCCACACCGACCACATCAAAGGAAAATAGGGATTCTTGCAAACCTTCGCGTGCAGCTACGTGGCAAACTACCAGTAAATATTATAAAAATGATTGGACTTACGGATAGCTGCGGTACCTGCAATAAATACTACTAATAATTCATATTCAAAATTCCAAATGTGGATAAGGGTGACACCATTTTAAAAACTGTTTCCTCTCCGAAAGCAACGCGGGATGTGGAAAATGAACAATGTTGCAACTACCAATATTATTAAATACTAAATTTGGAGTGAAGCAAAAAAAATGGAAGAAACAATCAACGCCCGATTTACAGGAGCATGACCACCGACGCTGGTCATACTGTAAAGTCGAAGCACAAATATAACGTGAGTCGGTGAGAGCCGTAATATACCCAATAACTACCTACGCTCGTTCAAAGTTTTGGGAAGGGAGCCAGTGGCACTGGCCACTATACCTATCCTCTTAAGTTATGGGCATTGGGTAGGTGACAATGCCAACGTCAGCACCCCCACATGCCTGCTGACTATTCGCCGCGTCACTAATTAAGAACCGTGTGGATTACTATGACACGACATTAATATTCCCTCCTAGTTTTATCCGGAACAAAATATTTTCCCTATAAATACGCCGCGCCACCCAACCTCAACGCAGCTATTCTATTCGTCCTCATTTGTATCATACATCATGTGCGGAATCCTCGCTGTGTTGGGTTGTTCAGACATTTCCCATGCCAAGCGTGTTCGAGTTTTGGAACTCTCGCGAAGGTAAATTTGTTTCGTGTCTGCAATGGATATGTGTGTGAGAAAATTGAATTTAAACGGTTTTATGTTTTGTGCAGGCTGAGGCATAGAGGCCCCGATTGGAGTGGACTGTACCAGAGCGAAAATGCCTTTCTTGCTCACCAGAGATTGGCTATAATAGACCCTGCATCTGGCGATCAACCTCTCTTTAATGAAAATAAAAATATAGCGGTCACTGTAAGTCCGCCTCCGCTGTTTCTTCTCATAATTTCAACTGCAAATATGTTGTTGCAGTTCATAAGAATTGATTTAACTACACGGGTTTGTGATGTAATATTTATTTGTTTCCAATTGCAGGTGAACGGAGAAATTTATAATCACGAAGAACTGAGACGGGGAATGAAATCTCACAAGTTCAGGACTGGGAGCGATTGTGAAGTGATAGCACATCTGTACGAGGAGCATGGCGAAGAGTTCGTCAATATGTTGGATGGGATGTTCTCCATCGTTTTGCTCGATACACGGGACGGCTCCTTCATTGCTGCCCGAGATCCCATTGGAATTACTTCTCTCTATATTGGATGGGGACTTGACGGTACACATGAGATCACAACGCCCCATTTTTTTTTCTTTATAATTGCATGGACTAAATCTCTTCATTGCCACTATTGTTATGGTTTCTTGCAGGATCTGTGTGGTTTGCATCGGAAATGAAAGCTTTGCATGACGATTGTGAACGTTTTGAGGCATTTCCTCCCGGGCACATATACTCCAGCAAACAAGGTTGCCTCCCGCCATTAAACCTTTAGTTTTTATTCTCTTCTTTTTGTAGAAAGCTACGTAGGAAATTTAGAATAATTACGATGTCGAACTTTTGGTTCTGCCTGAAAAATCAAGATCCTTCTGTGGGGTAGGCGGGGTTTTTATAAGGAATCTTCTCATATATCTGCTTATGGAAAGGAAAAAAGCCTTTTCAAAATTAACATGTCAGACGATTTTTAAAGGTATTTTAGCAGATTTAAAATCTCATATTTTTAATATATTATCTCAACCATATCTGTTGATATATTTGAGGATTTTATTGTAAAATACTGATAAGTTGCAGGTTAATAAAGATAAGGTTTTCCTCTAAAATCATTAAAAAAGGATGGTTCATCACGTGGAGAAATTTCTAGTTCCACACTTTCCAACTACCTCTTAAATTCAGACCACAAAAAAAAATTCAACTTCTATTTTTAGGAATAAGATTTTTTAATTTCTTATAACTAACTGCAAAAATATCATACAACATACAACCTTCTGTTGGGGAAAAAGGTTTAATTGTGGCTTACATTCCCTACTTCCTCCGGAATTCATACTTGTTACCTCCTTAAATGGACACAAAAAGTTGATTTGTAATAAAATGAAAACGGAAACCCTTTCCTTGTAAATCAGTGGGCTAAGCTATATAGTTATAGAAGATGCTGAACGTAATCATCGCGTATAATTTGAGCTTATTTGATGGTTTGTGCAGGAGGCTTACGGAGATGGTACAACCCA
The DNA here is from genome assembly GCA_018340775.1 of Taxus wallichiana var. yunnanensis. Taxonomy (NCBI): domain Eukaryota; kingdom Viridiplantae; phylum Streptophyta; class Pinopsida; order Cupressales; family Taxaceae; genus Taxus; species Taxus wallichiana. The sequence goes on from CM031234.1 coordinate 493,490,915, forward strand.
GTATGGTACTCAGAAAATATACCAGCTACTCCATATGATCCCTTGGTTTTAAGACGGGCGTTTGAGAATGTATGAACAGTGCCTATGCCCTGTAAACTAATTTGGGGATAAGAATCCGGAATTTTGGAAGGAAACTAAGCTAGTTGTGTTTGAATTGTTGGTGACATACAGGCAGTAATAAAAAGATTGATGACAGATGTTCCGTTCGGAGTCCTCCTTTCAGGGGGCTGGACTCTTCATTAGTTGCTGCAGTTTCTGCTCGCCATTTGGCGTCTACCCCCGCTGCCAAACTGTGGGGAGCGCAACTACACTCTTTCTGTGTTGGACTAGAGGTATCTCTATCGTCTTACCGCTCGATTGACATTCCTTTTTTGAATTCATTTGCAAAACATGAAGCCCTGAAATTTGTTCTTTAAATATCTCAGGGCTCTCCAGATTTGAAAGCTGCGAGAGGTTGCAGATTACCTTGGCACACTTCATCATGAGTTCCACTTTACTGTGCAGGTATTTGTTTCTTTCCTGCACAATTGATTCCTAAAATTATAAATTATGAAGGAAATTGGATCCGGTACATAAGTTTCACAGAGTTTGTGTTGTATCCTGTGGTGTAACAGGATGGCATAGACGCACTCGAGGATGTTATATATCATGTGGAAACATATGACGTGACAACTATAAGAGCGAGCACGCCAATGTTCTTAATGTCTCGTAAAATCAAGTCTCTGGGAGTAAAGATGGTTCTTTCT